>OX424436.1:1200000-2400000 GCA_949152465.1 Cantharis flavilabris
TATCAGACCACGAAAGGTGTCATGGGGGTGACGTCACATGCCTTAAAGGTATTTCATAAAGTTAGTGAGATTTGTCGTTTGTATCCATATAATTTTTCACAAGAAGACTTTTGGTTGGTTTTACCCTATCAAAGTAAATCAATTGTTAGTTTACACTTAGTGGAATTACTTTTTCTCTATTTCTAATTATGATGGATTTCTATATATCTACAAAAACATCATAGAGTATAATATATAGCAGAGAAGGGAAATATACTACAAACTGGAATTGACCCTTGCAGGTAAAGGGCAAGAAAGAACCGGAATGCAAGCGATGCTGCAATTCATACTATATGAAACAAAATTCTGGACAGTGAAGCGGATGTTTAAAGGAAAAACTAAAGGCAGGATTGCAATAATTGTATAGCCGAACCGTCAATGAGGTAGGAAAGGAAGGATTTTTGTAACGTGTTTCCATTAGGTAGCGGCAACGTTAATGAAACGTGACTTTACATGTTTTGTGATATTTTCGTAACGTGGAAGCCACGTACCTCAAGTTAATTTCCATTTCTCATTAAGTGGGTAAATTATTAAGATCTTTTGCAAAATAAAACCGCCTAGAAATTTATTAAGCAAATTTGTTCTTTTCCGCTGACTAAGAATTTAGAAGTTGTGGAAATGTTTGAATTACACCAACCATAAATTACTCAATTTATAAAATTATGGCATATTCCTTTGAAGCCCGCTTTCAATGTCATATCATAATTTAGTAACATTCTCAAGCGGGAAAATTATTAAATCCGCAGTGCAGTCGACGTGACAAACATGGATACAGAAACACAACTCTACATTAATTAGTTTGAGTTACACACATCGCTAACGACTGTTAGATTCGTGTAATAATTATTAAGTAATTATTAATAAAGCGGCATAAATTTTTCACCTGACACGATCGACGTGAAGGAAAAAGTTTTTCTCGACCATCGGGGCTAATTTGAATGTTTATTTTTGAAATATCCTAATTGAGTTTTTAAAAGAAAGTTTCGAGTGGAAATTGCAAACAATAAAGTGAATTTCGTTTTATACAAAGTTGATATCACTTAAAAAGTTACCAATTTAAAAATAAGTGAGCAAAAGAATTTTATTCAAAAAGCTCCTATGATATAAATAATACAAACAAAATAAGATCTTATAAAGAAGCTTTCAACACAAAGCAATCCCTTCTCCATTCATTGTGTTCGAAGATCAAAAGGCTTTTGGCAAATCCGAGTCACTGCTCCCTCTTTGCCCGGAAATGAAAGTGTTACAAAAGCGTAACAATCAGAATATTACCCCCCTGAACTTTTGTAATGAGAAAACGTAATTTACTTCAAAATCTGATTAGACGTCAGTTTGAAGCGCTTCTCATAATTTCCACGTTATGTAGCAATTACTTACCAATTTCGAAGAGTAATCTGACATTTTCATGCTTTATTTACTGGTTTCCATAGGAAATGCATTGCCATTTGCTAATTTAAAAATCACTTTTCTGATTATAAAATTAATATAATGTGTGTGTGTGCGAACATAAATTATCAAAGTAATCAACAAGTTAATTTACTCATTTAAAATAAATAATTTTAATTATCGAGTTTCCTCCGCCATCACATACCTACAAATCGAGTTCATTGCGCAGACATCTCAGGATCGGCATTAAAAATATTATTTATTTCCGTACGCTGCTGCGCTGGATTTTTAATAAAATTCTCGTTTGGTATTTTCAGTTTATGAAGATGTAAGGTTTAAAGTTAACGGTCAGCTTTTCAAGAAAATCTTGATAGCAGAATTGACCATTGAATCGTCGACATCTACATTTCTATACACAACTGATAGATCACTATTTTATATTCAACTTTTGTAAGAATCGAAAAACGTAAAATTATTTTAATTTTTTTTTTGTTGGCGACATCCTCCGACTTTGAAAAATAAAAATATTTAACTTGAAGGTAAAATAAAAAACATGCTTTTGAGTTGTAATATCGCTAAAATCAATCATCTAAATGTTGCTTTGAAATGCAAAAATATTACCTTACTGATTTAAAAAGCCTTTCTTATTTATTGATATAAAGATCTCGCATTTCGACGACCAAATCTCTGGAGAAAACAAATCTCTAAGGTCAGAGTTGAAGATGCGTTAGTGTTATCTTACTCGAGAGGGATTGGATGAATATCTCACCCCTTATCGGGTGTACGCTCACGTACTTAAGTAGATTACTTTAATTATCGACCGGTAAATACGAGATTTGCATAACCCGTAAACTCATTATCACAAAATTACCTGAAGTTTCAGTTACATTTCAAAGAGCCTTCTTAATTAATTGTCTCAACGGAATTATCCCCAGCTTTTGTAACATTTGTCTAGGACATTTGTCCATGTTATCGAATTACTTTAGTCGCTTGATTCTGGATAGTCAAATTGGGTAACCTCAAATTGCTAAGTTAAACAGACCATGTGGTAAGAAGCCACTTGGTACGTATCGTTAGTGGTTCCTTACTTGCAAAACTTGAACGTTCCATTATACCAAGTGGTATTTTGCACCCTTTTATCTGGCTTCATTATTTATCCAGAAACGCGACTCGGAAAAATTTAACCAAAGTCATTTCGTGTCGGGGGCGTAACAATAAACTCAATCATTTTATTTTGACAATAGACACTTCACTAAATTATACAGGAATTAATCTGTGCGAGACTGAACTAACATTTTCTAAAGTAAGGGGTTGGGAACGGCCATTCTACGATCCCTTCGTCTGTGTGCCGTAGTTTAACTTTAGACTTTTCAATTCTGGATGTAATAATTATTAAGCCATGGAAATGTATTATAGAGTATTTCCGGTTTACAAAGGTAAATGATGGAAAGGTATATTTACTAACATTTTAACATAATACTTAATGTAGGCGTCCTCCCGTAAGTTAATATTGACAAATTGATCCGAAATAACAAAAGGAAAAGTTATTACTATATTACTAGATATTATTATTATTATAATAGGAAAATCGATACACTTAGCTTACTAGTTCTGTTTATTGAAAAGGTCAAGGAAAGGAGGTCTCCTGGTTCTGTTGAATGACGCATACTAATTGAGATATCCCATCCACTATATTGACATAATGAATTTGTGATCGACGGAACCATTAGCAGCTTTGGCAGGTGCTTTACGCAGCGGATGTCGAATATTAAAATAATGTAATAATAGTCTTTTAATTAATATTAGTTAAGTTGGTCTTCTCTTTTGAGTATTTTTGTTTTCATTAAATCTTTCTTCGTTCACCTTATTACATCAAGCAGTAAAAATTAATTGAACCCACCCGGGAGGTAAATTTAATTAATTTCGGGATTAAAATTGAGAAAACAAAATTTTGTATTTGATAAGTAAATATATTTTGAAGAATAAAAAAAAAACTGATTGATTTTGTAAAACAAATATTACATTCCCGATATTTTTGTAGGACAACAAAAAATTATTGTTGGTTAATCGAATAGAAAATAAAAACAAAATGGTTACAAAAATAAAACAATAAAACGACAAGTTTATTTTCGTTCTTAATCAATTATATCGAAATAATAAAAACGTAAAATAATTAATTTACAGGGGTAATAAAAAAATTCAATTTTGAAATTAAATCTGGGCGTACCTTTCCTCGTTCCTATTAATTCCTAAAAGGCATTGATGTTAATCGGGTAAAATCGAGATAAAAGAGAGCATTGATAAAAGTTATTTATGTTTGGTGGTGTCAGCAACTGGCCCGATTATGAATTATAGTTTCCGATACCTATCTCTTGTATTGAGATCAATTTCAGCTTTTGTACGAAATACCGAACCGTTATTATAGAGAAATAAAAATTAATAAACCAAAATGTAGCCATTATCGCATTGTCTCGACGATACTATATGGGTAAAATTGATTCGGTAAGAGCTTCTATTTTAAGAAAATTACATACAATTACGAAAGTTTCGAAAGGAGAAGTTTATAAGGAGAACGCGAAAAATCACAAAAACAACCACCATTGCGAATGTATCGTAATTTTTTTCCTTTTTTAATTTAATTTATGCTTACTGTCCATACTACAAAAATTACTTTGACATCGAAAGCTACTTAATTTTTTTCGCATACATTAAAGTGTTCGTTCATCCTTATAATCATCATTCCGTAAACAGTAATAACATCAACATCACAAAAAATAAAGTTGAGCGACTTAATTTTTGTCTTGCATAGTTATTTGAACCTTAAAAATGTATCCATATAATTTGGATATAATGTGGGTATATAAAAGCAAAGTCAATTGCTTCTAAGCAACGCGTTGCATATTTACTAAAGTAGGGCGTTCACAATATCTACGGGTCTATAATTACAATAGATCCGGTTGAACATAATAACTGCTTTGCTTATTAATTTTAATAAAAAAATACACGTTGTGCAAGCTACTGAAATAATGGAAAGGAATATTGAAGTTGCTTCAAAATGCCAATTATAACCGAAAACACGCTCGTGTACGCAATTGTCACAATTTGATTTATGTAATTTATGTTTCAAATGATCCCATTGAGAAGAATCCGTTAGATAAATTTTGTATTGCAAATATTTTTCGCAATGGTCCAAAGCAAACATGTAAAACTCTATATTCCTTATTTTTTGTAAAAAAAAAACTATGGGAAATTGCAGCACAAATGCTTTTTGGACTGCAATAGAAAAAGTTTGCCAAATGTTTAAAAACTGGTAATTGAATCCCTTAGGAATAAAAGCTAGGGCATATTCCCTTCTAATAATATTTTCCTATTACTTTAGCTTAATCCAATAATATTATTATTTGTTTCATCTCTCTCATGTTTTTTGTTTTATTTTTTTTACTCTTTTATGAGTATCTCGTGAATTTATTTCTTTAAATTGTTATCATGACGATAGCTGTGAATAATTAATTTCGACGTTGCTTGAGCGCCAAGTAAACTTATTGCAATGGTTGCATTCAATACAGCACAGTTTAAAGTAAACATAGTTTATTCTAAAGATATCTAAGAACTGCTTTATTTACTAGTTGTGTCTAAACTTGTAGTACCAAGCTTCTGAGCAACTGTGTGTTTTTAAATTCCCCAATATTGAATAGGATGAAGGGATTAAAACTCCAAGACATATGAAGGTGTTCTCTTTATCTTAAACGAAGATTAACCAATTGTGGCTATTAAATTTCAAACAGGAAAAATAAGGAAAAATATGAAAGGAAAAATAAAAATAATATGAAAAATACAAGTAGCTAAAAAGAAGTCCTGTTTTTATCCTTGATATTTTCACAAACTGCATGTTAAACATAAGAAGCAACAGATTCCACTATCTAACTGTAAATTTATGCAAAAGTATGTTACGCAATAATTTCACCATTTATTGCTTATTTGTATGCACAAATTCAAGTTTTAATTGTTGTATTAATGAGTGAAAATTTTTTCAAAGGTTAATGAAGTACCTACTATGTAAAATTCTATAAAACTTGAAACATCTCAACGCAGCGCAGCTCTGGGTAGATGGATAAGCCTTTGGTATTTCAAGTTCTCCGCTTACGGTTTTAATTTGTTTGGAGATTTGGGTCCCTCTTGGTAATTGAAATAAAAAAACTAAGTTGACGTGAAATAATGTTAACATATAAAATGCATGAAGCACAAACATTTAACAAAATAATGTATAATTACAAAATAATGTTGCATGAAATTTTAAGCCGTAAAAAACTATGGATAAACGCACCTTAAAATGTATTCATGATTAAACTGGTTTTTAGCATCTTGACCAGTTTTTCTATGAAAAAAATTTTTTTATATCAAACACACTGGAGATTCTATTATCCGCCGATCCTACATAACAATGAAATCGAATTAACTTTCCAAGTATACAAAAATTTTGGCAAAATACAAGCTTCTGAAAAAGCTTTCAATTTCAATTTGAATTGTCGATTTAAGATGACTCGGGTTGTTTTAATCATTTAAAAAATATTGAAATTGTAAGCAAGGATCTGTTATCGTGGTTGCTGCATTTTGCTATAAAATTGAATTCAGAAAATGTATAATATAACCTTTTACGGCTTAATTATCAGCGTTACAATAGAAATTTATATTGCAGTCCAATACATGATAAGTAGCGCAATTCCAACATATCCTTTATATTTTGACTGTAAAACGGTAACCAAAAAAAATCGTATTCTCGCATTCAGCACAAATAGCAACCATTAATTTTTTATAGCCTTCAAATTTCTTTGTTGCTTTAAGCAATATTGTAGTTAAGTCACCTTTACATCAATAAAAGAAACTTATTCATAACAACGGTTACTGAATGCTAAAGAGTATCTTAAGAAAATATTTTATTTGTTGTAGCAAAGCATGTTTTGAATGTGTTACGTTTCGTGATAGGAACTTCAAAGCATCGTCAAAATTTAAATGTAAACTTTGTTTTTAAATCTATACGTGTCATTTAAATTTTCTAATACTTCGAATTTTTACCGATCCTCCCGAACGTTACGTTTTCACCATATAAATAAGTCCGAGGACTCTTCGTCACACAAAAATAAATTTGTTGGAATTTTACTAATTAAATTAGTTGTACATTTAATTACGTTAAAATGTTACATTTTTGAAAATGAATGCAAATAATAACGACATTTCTTAAATATTTGTGTTCGTTTAATTAAATTTTATCTACATGAAGCTCATTATGTTAAACTTGGGAACACTTATGTGATATTAAATACTATAAATTGTTGTTAGCGGCATTAATAAAGAGAACATCCCAATTTTGCTCTTGGAATAAAGCCAACAGTAACTAGTTTGATCATTTCTTTCTCTAATTATATTTAACTGTACATTTTACCAGACTTAGGTGTGGTAGCATTTACTTTTTCTATTATAATTAATCAGACGCCTATTATATTGTTTTTATATATATTAAAGTTACGTAACGTACAATAAAACACGCGATAAATAGAAAGTGTAGCATGGAGATAAATATAATTGATATCGAACCAATTTCCGAGCTAAAATTTGCGCTTACATAATCTGGTATGTGGTCCGATTAAAAGAAAATAGCGAAAATCTAGTGCAAGGAGTAAAATAAAAGAAACAGTTAGCACTTGTGTCGTTAAAAATTATATAATAATATGATATATAATAAAATTTGAATTTTAACACATCAGAGTTTTGTTATCTTCGTTGTTAACCATTATAAGAAAAGGTTGAGGATCTGTTCGGTAAAACAAGATAATGAAGGTGCATGGCCCGAAGCAATACCAGTGCTCTGCTTGTGTCTCCATCGGTAATTGCAACAGTCGGAATAAACGCCCATGGCAGACCAGAGTATTTACACGATCTCATAAAATGTTCAAAGCTTAATGTTCACGTACATAAGTAAGTACATGACGTACGATTGTTCCTATTTCAAACTAACATTTACAAATAACCAACAACATAAAAAAGTAATAACGTAACAGTACCTATTCAAAAACATCAAAAATTTTGTCTTAATTTAATTATATTCATCACCTACTTCGGAATATTAATGAGTGGTTATCTTCTGTTTATTGACCCATACATTGTATATTATAATCCGGACAATTAGCTACTCGGCTCTCCGAGCAAGTTGCAATCACGATATAATATTATATTCTTGTTGTGTTATTCCGGAATATACATAAAAATCTAATATTTGGTGGATTTCATTTTCGGGAGGTTTAATATAAAAAAAGCAGGATGTTTGTTTACTCGCCAACGATATTGTTTGTAAACTGAAAATAGTAATCGGGAAATTTAATAAAAGGCCTTAAATTATTTTATATACGCTAATGGTTAACATTTGAATTTTCTCGCTGCCAAACAATAAATGTTTGCAGATAATGAAATATAAAAACAAACCGTAAACGTATATGGATGAAGTAATTTAATTTCACTAGTAAAGCTCTTTCGATTATTATTGACGAAATATTTTATTGTTTTGATTACACAAAATGTTGTTCTGCCGACTTGTTGGTACACGAAACTGAAGTCAATTACACATTTTGCATTGCAGCTTTGAAGGCCGGAATTTTTAATTATTAATCATTTTTCCCTGTTTAAATTCAAAAAACAGGATTAAACAATAAAACCATTTTAGCTATTCGGTTTAGCTAAATTATATCGTAATTGCATGTTACGGTTTAGAGAAACTCGCGCCATATGGCTCTTTTTATATTATTTGGTTGAACTGCTTGACTAGCTTAAATACCTTGCTAATTGGGCTAATTACAATTTTTGTTTACAATAGATAAATTATATTGCTTCTCAATACGACAAATTCTCCAACGGTTTTCAAATTAGATTTATTACCGAAGTAACAGGATAATTTGAACAAATAAATATTCAAATTAGTATGCAATTATCATCATTAGATATCAAATTTACGATTAATCAAATCGAATTTTATCAAAATTTTACAAGTACAAGTAAACTAGGATTGATTATTTTAAGTAATTATTTTTTGGTATGTAATTTTCAAAGATAATTAAATTAAATTTGAAATTCAGAGTGAACTTTATTTATACCGTTTTTGTTTATTTACCTCCGGGATACAACACTCTAAGTAGTTTAAGTCATAATTTTGCTAATAACACTGATGTGTAATTATTACATGTAAAACACTCTCTGCGTTCCATTATAATTATTACAAACCAAAAACTAAATAATATTGTTTTGTTTTCAGGTCATTACACTAAAGTCGCTTATGTAGTTTTAAAGCAACAAATAATAAAAGTAGTAAATTGTTTCGACTTAAAATGCAATTATCTTAATTAAATTTACTCCAGAAAGGTTATAGCTATTTTAATTTTTTAATTAGTACAAATTGTTGTCTGAAAGTTTGCGCGATCTTAATCGTGTACGGAATTATGTAACTAACTTCTATGTGTCGTTACATATTATATTAATATACTTTCTATGTTATTATAAAGCTGAATAGAAAATTGTGTGGCAATTTTTCAAAATCAAATTGGAGCACTTTAATATTATTAGGTAGCACCAATGTTTCATAATAAATTATTTATTTTATTATTCAAATTTCTTAATCCTTTTTCTCTTAAAATATTATGACAATTATTCGGAAATTAATTGGTTTAAGACAGTGGCGTACTACTTCATCGACAGGTGGAATTAAATGCTAGAGGCAGTTCAATGTGATTTAGTTTCGTTGTAATAAAAAGTTGTTCTTTACAAATGCATAATAGTTCCAAGACATGAATGTATCAAACCTTCATATTCAGTGTCGAGAACGAATTATTTGAAGTTCCATTAAGAAATCAAAGATTTGATTGGTTACGGAGGTGAAAAGTCGGACACGAGAATCTTGTCGTTCGACTAAATCGCCAGGTGAAAATGCGAAAAGGTGAAAATTCGCCAGATTGCAATGCAGGTGCGACTTGAAAACCAACAAATAGCAATCGGATTACCTTTAGGGCGCAAATAAAAATTAATTAAATGTATTTTATAAAATTTTAATAACAAATTAACAGCAATAAATTACATTCCATAGCTAAATGTTTAAAGGAAATTGTAAAATTCAACTTATTTCGGTTTTTGTCATGATTCGCTTCTTCATCCCCCTTCATTTTGGAATTCCTGCTTGTCAGCAATGAAGCAAATTTTGTGAACCTGTTTGTTCATTTAAAGCTTCAATTGCATTACATACTGTATGTTATATGGTATTTTTACTGCATATTTTAGCATTTTTACTGCACGATTCGGCAGGTTTTACTACACATTTTGTAACTTTGCATAAATTTCCTTTAGCTTTAGCTTATAATAATTTTTACTTTGAAATTTTTGGTAGGCTCTGCTGCTGGAATTCGTAAATGACTAACCTATACATAGAAATCATTACAATAAACCAACTGAAAAAAAAAAGAAAATGTCTCTGGTAATAATCGAGAGAGTTAATTATTTCGTTAGTTTAATCGTTTTCATATTGTTAAAGTGGACCCAGATTTTTTTTAAAAATTTAATCCCCCTCCCATGAAAAATTTATATCGGAATCATTTCTAATTGTAAGCAGGATCTTGTGATTACCATTAAAACTACACGATTTTAATAGTGCGGTTAATATCAAAGCAGCTGTGGTTTTTCATTATTGCTACTATCAGCTCCTCCCAAATGACAATACTTACTAACCCGTGACGTCAGACGTTGTTTTCGAAATAAATTTTTCATTGTGAAAATTTGCACTTCTTCCACCAAATAAAAATACAATTTGAAACAAGAGATACAAAGCAGGAGGGCATTCCATGCCCCCCAGACCCCCCGGTTTGAAAATCAAACAGTTTGTGCGTATAATTTTTGATTAATTTCGTTAAACAATTAATTTTTTTCTTTCAGAACCAGAACCAGAATCTAAGAATTTGAGGGTTTAATTTTATTGAATAAATATCTAAACATCTTTCACTCTTTCTAAATGGTGTTTCATATTTCTTGAACTATTTGGTTCTGAAAGAGTGAGAGTTCTTAATTTAATTAAATTTATAAAAAAATATAGTCATAAATTGCTTGTTATTGGAACCGGATGGGTCTGTGGGGCATGGAATGCTCTCCAGTGCATCAGTTATTTATTGACTCAATAACTTGATAATAGAATACAACTTAACACAATTAATGATGTACTGGAGGGCATTCCATGCCCCCCAGACCCCCCGGTTTGAAAAACACAAAGTTTCTCAATCGCTTCTTACAATTAGTGGAATACTAGAAGGTATTGAATGTACTACCGCGACTTGAAAATGTACTTGATTCTGAAAGAGTGAAAGATCTATACTTTTAAAAAGATGTTGTTTTTCAAACCGGGGGGTCTGGGGGGCATGGAATGCCCTCCAGTGCACTTTAAATTTGTGGACCTAGTAACTTCGTCATGGAATACAACTTAACACAATTACACATGTACTGGAGAGTATTTCATCCCTTTTGTCTTAATACTGTTTGATGTCTCTCAGACCAGTTTCAGAATTGGCAGTGGCAACGCACATGTTAATCCCAGCGACGGCGCCGGCGGCAGCATTTTTTAATTGGGTGGACACAAGTTGGGCTCAATATATTTGGGGTGAACAGGAACACACAAAATTCATAAATAAACTCAAAAAAATACATTATTGAAATAAGCACCTAAAAAATTTGGGTGGGCACTCCAATCAACCCCCTCCACCCTTAGCGCCGTCACTGGAGTATACATACTATTTTTGCTACAGTGGTTTTTTCTAATTTGCATTTTATGAACTATTGCTATAGTAGCTCTGTTTCCAGAGGATTTTATTGTACCTTATCAGAACAAATTTATATAATTGTTTGTATTAATGAAAATGTGAATTTATCAACGTTACATATTTGATTTTACTGTTAAACCGTTGCTAATATTTGATAATGTTAATTTATAAAAATGTTATTGTTCTTCCCACCATATTTTTGCAGTGATTAATATTATGATTAGGATTTATGGATTTTAATTTGAATTTGATTATTTGCGCTAATAATTAAGTATTCGGTTTAATAATTTTTATTTTATAAATGGTTATCTGGATATATAAGAGTTTCAGATGACATGCATTTTTATTAATCAGCTTTTAGATGTTTCTTTGGCTAGGTTACTTTTGTAATGATATTAAAATATAATTTTGCATTTTTAAGGAAAATTGTTTGTGAACTCATATTTTATTCCAATTGGATTTATTCACTGTTAAGAATTATTTTATTTGTGCGTTGTTTTATGCCTAGTAGAATTTAATATCAAGATGAAATTTTTTAGTAATTGCTAAGAGCAGTTGAATTGATTTTTATAAGAGTACTTAAGAAGGGGGGATACATTCGATGATTATTATTAGTTATATATAATTAAAACATTTTAGGCTTTCATTCGGGATTGCTTAGCTGTTTTAATCGATAAAGTGATACTACTGAATTTGATGGACCAGATAAGGAAAGAGTAATTAATTATAAAATCGTGAAGATAGCTGTTGTTGAATTAACTGGGAAGTCAATGTTTCAGATAAGCTTCTATTAATTATTTGTAATGCTGTTTGGTTTAAAAAAAAACTTACTAAAATTTATGTCTAAATTTCATTTAAAAAAAGCCTATACTTCAAATCCTGGTCGTAAATTGAATTTTCTTGTTATGAAAATTTTTAAATTTTATTTTCAACTCTCTATTTTTGTTTATTTTTGTTTTAATGATTTTTCATGATTTTTTTTACTTAACTTTTTTGTTTTTCGACCGTCACTTAATTTTTCTTTAAGCGGAAAAGAAACCTTATGATTCTCTTTAGAATTTTACAATTTTGTCTAAAGGATTTCCATATTATGAAGTTTTACTTTGAAGTTTTTGTTTGATTTGATAGACCCATGAACAATGAACATGATATTACAAACGATGACTGTTCTATTAGTTTTATTAGCGTAATTTCAAACAAGTAATTTTAAATTGGTAGTTTTGGAAACCATAACGTGTTAAGAAAATTAAAAACTCATTGTGTGAAAATACAATAAAATTTTAATACAAAACTTGCAGAGATAATTTTATGTAACAAAGCATAAAAAAACTTTTTATGGTGTATTCTTTGTTACATAAGAAAGTTCGTTATGGCAACTTATAGCCATGGTGTAAAAATTGATAAATAATAATGCGATCATAATTGTAATTTCAATTTAAAAATCCACAATTTTTTATAAACGAACATTTCAAGTAAATTGCCATATTTTTAGGTAGACCCGTTGCTTATGAAAAATAAATTTTTAACCACTTAGGTTTGTTCGATATGACACGAAGTCGTTTTGAAAATTGCTCTTTAAACATTTTAGTGTCTTTGCATAAAAAAAATTTGAATTTTTTTAGTCTCTATAATATTTACCTACGCTCAAGTTAATTTAGATAAAAATTTTTAGGAAAACAAGCAGTTCAGTCCACAAATTAAGCTCTCTTAATTAAAATAATGAAATTTACTAAACTGATGAAGTTGAGTGCACCACATAAACTAGCACAAGTAGTATGAAAACTTTTCATCCGGTATAAACAAAAAACTTGCTGGTATAATTATACCCTACACCACGATGCCCACAGTTATTAATTATTATCAAACATAATAATTATTAAAAATTAGTATGCCGTTACGCATTCGAATAATTTTAGTGTTGGTGAGTTTCAAGATACCTCGTATATTCCTAAACATTTCGTGTTTACGTGTGACAATAGGCTGCACATTCAATTCAACCAACAATTTTCTTTATTAATTATCTCCTAATTAAGTACAACAGTGTAAAGTATTAACTTACGAGGAAAGTAAGTAATTCAAAATATTACATTGTTTATTAAACATAATGTTAATTTGAAATTATGCTTATAGCTTTAATAAAGAGTCTAATTAAACACTTTTAAACGTAATTGAACGCGTTTTACCCTTGCTTGTTTGTTGGTAAAGTGGTTTTTCTAAACAATTTTGTTTAAGTTAAATGTTCCGGTTAATTACTGTGCTTTTACATTTTTAAATAATTGAAATTTAGCAAACTTTTTAATTAGACAATGCAGCGGCTAAAAATCGCAAGCTAAAAAACATCAGAAACTGAAATATTTCCAGAAAACCTCATGATAGCTTATTTACTTTACCAACGATTCAAAAATACCTCTATAACACCAGGGTATCCTTTCTTCATTTTAGTCGTTATATCGAATTAAGTTGTTTGAACTGCTTGGTGGTTTTGTAGCCGATTTAATTATTTACTTGATCTCGTTGTTACAAGATTTACTTTTTGTAACTTCCACCAATATTTTGTGGCCATATTTTCGACCATACAAATAATATCTGAATTGCTTTATGCTGAAAAAGATTGCCACATGTTCCTTGTGTGTGGTTTTGCTTTATCGAATTTTTTGTTTGCTGAGCTTCAAGAATAAAAACACAATTTGAATGTTTGGACCTGGAAGTGTTCTTGGTTTACAAGAAGTGTAATATTAAACAACTGCGAACAATGCTTTAGTGGAGCAGTCAACTAGAAGATACCTATAATAATTTCCAATTAGACTAAATCTGAAAGAAAGACGACTCTATAAATAAACTCTAACAAATCTAGCCCGAAAGAAAAGGAAACATACGATAAAAATGAGTTTTAATTTTCATATTATAAGATTTTGCCCCCCCCCCTCTTCTTTCTTGGCATTTGGTTTTCTGTTTTTTGTTATTTTTACTCAAAAGTCATCTTCAGTCTTTTATTTAAAATTTATTTATTAGCCTTCAAGTTATACGTTCGGGTCTGAAAAGTTTTTCTGAGCACAGCTCCATCATTTTTTTATTCAGATCAAAAATAAGTGCATGGCCCGCGGGTTGGAGCTTAAATTATAGGTTTACCGTATCCATCAAACACAAATTTTGAATAACCTTTGAAACGCAATTCAACAAATTTTAATTCTTTACTTTCGTTTAAGATTTTTTTAAGTTGCAATAAAACGGTAATTAATACTATAAACTTGAAAAGGAATTGTGGAAAGCTCTTAAATATAAAAAATAATAACAAGTAATTTACGTTAATGGTTTCGATCACTTACGTAAGTCGTCAGAAAGAAAGGAAGAATGGCAAGATAATTTAAAACTTCATTTTATTGTTGTATCGTCTTTTAAGCTTAATCTGATTCGGCTTTAATATTCTTTAATATTAGCAACCTTATTATTAAATTAATGAAAAGTCCTGACCACAAAACCTAAGTTAACCTGAATGACAGTAATTGTTATTTTAACAAGAGTTGCCCAACTTTAGCATTTGATGTGGGTCTCTTGCTGAGAATTTTAAAACTTAGACGTTTGATTATAGACTTAGGTAAAAATTTTACCTTGTTGGTGTCGAACATTTTAAAATTTAATGCGTATTTAAGTACAACTTACGAGTTATACCTCTTCTAATATCGCGTTTTTGTTTCATATTTTTAAGCAATTTTTTCGAGTGCTTTTTCAATGACACAGCCATAAGTGTTGAAGATTCCAACCGAGATAAATTTTAATAATAGTAAATCACAAATCAATTGATATAATATTATTTTCTACTAATGTAATTTCTCGAATCGGTTATTACTGTAATGGAATTTTTAAAAAACGAACGAAATGAAAGGCAAAAGAACGCTTGCAAGGTGTCGAATTCGTGACCAAAGTGATTTTCATACGAAGGAAATATAATAATTTATTATTTCGAAAATTATGACATCTGCTTCAATTGCGATACCATTACTTTTCGAATTGATGTTCTCGGGCAATAATTTTTCTTGCATAGTCGTAAAATACTATGTAGTAAATATAGTAACAAGTTAGTGAATTATGTAGTGGAAAAAAAATTGATTAATTTGTTTACTACGATGATGAAACGTAAACTAAAATAGGCATTTCATTGTAGGTAATAGTAATTTTTTGTTTCCATTATTAAATCGACCTTAATTAATAGTGGGTACTTAATAAGTAATAACGTTACTTTTTACGGGCAGATGTATGCACAAAAAATGTCACAAATTTACCTACAAACCGGAAAATTATATTAAAGCACATGTCAAATTACTTAAAAACCTGTCCTGAAATAAACAAAAAATTTATTTAACGCAAGCTCGGTGATATAAAAGGATATCTAAATTAATAGAACATTTCGGGACATCATAAGCAGGAGCGGGCTGGACTTGAATGATTGCAACCAACACGCAACCAACCAGTTATTTTTACCCAACAATAAATTTCTTTTATTTATAAAATTTTAAATCAAAGAAGAATAAATGTTATGTTACGAGCATTTTTAGAAAAATCACGAAGCGGTAATTAAGGATTGAAATTCATCAAGAGCTTTATGATGTTAAAAACCACAGAGTATCCTTGCTGAATTCCAAACTCCTGGCTTTTAAATAAAAGTTGATCGATTCGTTTTTGTGCAAAAATTGAACAAGAGCTTTTTTTTAACGCGGCGGCTAACTTCAATGCAAGTCAACGTTATGAATATCTTATGAGCTTTCAAAACAATACTCTAAAAGCTTTATTATTACTCCATCATTATGCTAATTATCGTCTGTCTACATTTTATTAATAAGGTTGCAAGTTTTAGTCGGTCCGTTGAATCAGCCAACTGGTAAGATGAAATGCGAATAATCCTGCATCCAAGGTCTAATCGAGTTAGACTTATATAAAAATCCTGAAACTGTAGCCTATAGCCTGAAAATTTGTAATTATGTACAAAACACATCAAGGTAAACTAATTTTTCATCGACTTCATACAACGATTCGTGAATAAGAAGGATAACAATTTATTTTTCAAAGTTGATACGATTCTGTGTAGCATTTTTTTCATTCTTTCGAGTTTTAATTTTTACGAGCGTTTTAGACAGATAATTGCTGAAGTAAAATTTTTATGGAATTATACTAGTGATAGTAGAGAAACAGTTGACGAAATTATAGTAATTTATTAAAAAAGTTAGTTTCGTCGTTGAATTTGATGAAAAGTTAAAACCAACTTAATTATGTCACAATAAAAAGGAAAACACGAAATTATTTCGTTCATTTTGACTGTAATCTCCGAGGTTATATTTTACCACCGAAAATACTAAAAAAATATACCGAATAGAATAAAAAATTAAATTGCCTATTTGTCATTTTCTAATGTATGTTGTAGAACACCTTACCGTCGTCCTTAAAACCCATAAAAAATATATTACCTAATAAAACTTTTATAAGGAAAACAGAAAAATTTTTACGTAAATTACAAAACTCACCCCATCCCACGTTGTCTAATATTTTTATACTAATTGCAATATTCACCTACACGGAAATTAAAATACCTAATTAATCAAGTTGTTTAACCGTCTAAGTTGATAACTTAGTATGTTCGAGCAAATGAAGTTGGTAATTTTCTTTAATCTTAATTAAAATTTATATTACAAAACCACAAAATGTAATTTCTGAAGGGGTTTCTATAATTAAACCTAACTTGACAATATGTTGCTCTTCTTTCGAGTGAAAAGTTAAATTAAATTATGCATATGATTCATCAAACAGTTTTGCTTAATTTTGAGGTTTTTCTGTGTGAAGTGTAACACGAGTTGTGTAGAATGTTAAATTAGTTGAACGTGGAATTTAATGAAAGTATACCCATCCTCCCTCCGACGAAAACAAAATTTAAAAATGTGAAAAATTTATAATAATTTAATTTAAGTTTTTTTTCAGAACGTAATCCAAATCGATTTAAAACGGATCTCCTCTTCGTTTCCAACAAAGTAGACGTTGAGAAAGTTCATTTAATTGCAGCTGAATCAACCGCATTGTAAACTTTACTGTTTTCTTACTATCCCAATCCGTTAATTCTTCTTATTTCGTCCTGGCACTCAAAGCGCAAAAATGTCTTTTTCGAATTTATTCCAAAGGATGTGCAGGTTTGTTGTGACAAGTGTAAAAGATACGTAATCGGGATGCACTTCTTTGATATTTACCGACATGTTGTGACCTAATGGCAAATCGCCTCATTTCGGTAAACTCAAACGCTATACGTTACAGGGATTTGTTTATACAAAACGCATTTAAATTTTAAATCCCCAAAGTACTAAATTTATTTTTATCAAATCCACTAACTTTTTAAATTTAGATAAATTACCCCATTATAAATAATAATGAATAGAGCTTACAAGTTTACGAAAGCTAAGCTTAACTTTCACAGCTTTAGCACGCATCTAAATAATTTTACGGTTATTTTTGGTTTTTTAATCTCGTTTATTAATTACACATCCACGTAAAAAGATAAAATTCCTTTATACACACAGTTGTTCGAGACTCTTAAAATGATATCAAACTTTAGAGAGGTTTTCCTTCCGAACACACTTTTGTAAACGTTTACAGCTCAGGCAGCTTTGAACTTATTTATAAATAATTAATTTTAAGCGGATAAAAGTGTAATAGTTGTAGTTATAAATTATCTACTGTTTGATAAATCTCATTGAATCACAAATAAACAACAATAAAAATTTTGAAAGCATTCCATAATAAATTTTCAACTATCTCCAACGCATTATCATTGAATTATTTTATTTCATTTAAAAACGATAAATATATTGGAAACACGTTTTGTACGAAGACTCGCTTGGTCTTTAAGAGCTTGCATGTCGACAATTTTTAACTCAAATAATGCTTCGATAATACCAAAATTTTCAGTCAAAACCAAATATTTTTAGCGCCACAGGCGATTCTGCTTATTGCTAGTTTGCTTCTGAAGACTCGACTGAAACAATGACATGTAGCACGTGCTAATATTTCATATTGCTCACCCTCATAACAATCAAAGGTTACACAATAGGGTTGTCTGCATTTCTAAGTGCTGTAAATGTTTAATAATTTGCAGTGCCGCATCAGAATGTCTGCAATTGCTTGTAGATTTGGTCGTAACTATTTCAATCATACGAAACTTATGTATATTCTATACGTGCAAACGTCAATAGATCTTGATGGCATCCAATCACGTTTCTTTTTTCATTCAGGATCGGGTTAATAAATTTTTACTTGATTTAACGATTTAAAATTTTTTAAATTAAACGATAGATGAGATGCTGAGAGACCTACGAAATGCGTATAACTCTCGTTGTCAAAATGTTTACAGCCAAGACAATTTTAAATAATTAATAAAAGTTATTTTTATTATTATTCGTTGCTAAATTTGAAGAAAGTAATTTAAAAACCAGCTGATTTATATTTTAGATAAATTATTTTATGGTTAAACTGGAATGGTTCGTTGTCTAGTCGTTTGTTTCTTAAATTTTTGTTGTCGGTTGGTTTGCTGTAAATAGTCTACACCAAAGGACAGTGTAAATAATCCAGATTCTATTGAAATATTATATAATATAGTGCTGAAAATGTCCCAAACAGCTTCAAGCAAAGGCAAACAATTTGGTGTTTCGTGATATTTTGACGTTATTATCACCTGCACAAGCAATTTTCAATGAAATAATAAAAATCTACGAGACATCCAGTTTGAATATTTGGGAATTTTGAAATGTTCTCGTTATAGGAATAAAATCGAATTTTGAACAATTTATATCATTTAGTAAAAATTTTAATAGAAGTAAAACGTTGGAAAGCAAATACATATTCAGCGCAACACTTTACTTCCCCTAGGAATATTTCATTGAATGAAAGACATAAATTTCCATTTCAGAATTAATTCTGTAAATAAATAACTGCGACCGTAATCCGGTTATTTCCAATGACATTGTATTAAACACTGAATCAATCAATGGATTGAATTACATTATATATAATTGACGCATGTAAAATGTATATACTATCTGCTGAGTCACTGGTTATGGAAATAATAATTAGGTACCTATACAATTTTAGCCAACTTTCTCAATAAACCAAAGGAATTTATGGTAGAAAAACTAATTCAGTTTGCAAACATGGTTAAATCGTGTAATCGTTAAAAGTAATCTCAACTATTTAGTTTTTTTTTCTCCTTCCAGCTTTGTGCACTGAGTTATTATATGATTAATTAAGCAGTTATTGTGTATCTGGTTAATAATAAGAAACCAAGCCGCAAAGGAAAATCTATTTCTTCAGAAAAATCACACATCAGCTGCTAGTTTGATCCATCGAGATATATACGTATTAGTAAAAATATTTATTATCCCACGATCATAATTTTGGACAATGATTCCCAAATTCCCAACACTTTCGGTTGTCGATCGGATGTCCCCGATTGAATGCACACGTAAATTACACGTATTATTTACGGGATGGCAGAGTATGCAAAATAAAAAGGCGAAATGTTAAACATCCTAAAGCGGAATTGTGTGTGGCAAATAAATTATTGCAATAGAAATAGGGAAAAAGTTTGTGGGCAACCGTTGTTTAGCGTTTTTGCGAAAAACTATTCAATATCGCAAAGTTGATTTTATTTAACAAATTATTGTCATTAGCAATTACTGACGCCTTCATTACGGTACTTGCATAGCCTTAAGTCGGTAATGGCCAATCCGCCTCTGTAGAGTGTACATAATACCATATCATTAGAAATAACTGTTCGAAAATGTAGATGCTGAGTACTTTTCTAGAAAAGCAGATGGACAGTTGCAAACAGTAAGCAGTAACATAACTTGTTTACATTGAACGAACGTATACTCCAGTGGTAACGAAGATTACATCTTCTGGATGTACCAGGTACATGTTCATAAATTATGACAAGTAATGTTCGGTTATTGTTTCAACGTTGTATCGACGTTTCAAGAACATAAAATTTAGTGCCGCATCACTTTAAGTTGACCTTTCCTAATTAGCAACCTAATTCGTTTACAACAAAACCTTTAAAAAAGCACGTCGTCGTTTTTGTTAAGGTAAAAGCAGTTTTGTTAAGGGCAATGTAAATATTTCCTGCTTTAATTACTCGTACTATAATAACCACTATAAGCACAAAGACGAAACCAACGAACCAAATTCGCAGTGTTGCTAGTTTCACCGGCAAGATTAGCGTAAGCTACCACAAGAGAAAAACTCGTTAATTTCTTTTCGCAATATTATGTAAAATAACGTCAGTTATATATATAATGGAGAGGTTTTGTATGTATCAAATTAACAAACAATTTTTTTTCGAAAAAAAGAAATGGCCGACTGTTTTGTTTGTATTTACGGTAATTAATAAATTTTAATGACCACTAAATTATTCAAGTTTCGGTTGGTTAACCATGGAAATATTATCCAATGAAAGAGCATTTAAAAATTCTGTTAATTTTATTTGGTTACAATTAATAACGAACTTTACCTCCCCAAAAATGGATAGAAAATTGAAACATTCAATAATATGTTTTTCGTATGCTTATCGGCTTTTAGTTAATTGATACGAAAACCAAGCAGAACTCCATTATTCGAATAACTCCCGAATTTTAAGGAATACTCGACCTTAGTGGCTTACAAATAAGGAATAAAAGTAAGAGTTGTTGAGCTATCGCATTATACTTGGTTGCACTTTGAAGTGTTGCAAGTTTGGTAAACTTTTTAGTTATAAAGTTGGTCTCCCCTCTTAACGATTCGATCGAATTCCTGTCAGCCACTGCTTCGTATTCCTGCTTGCTCTTTGGCGTCTTTACTAGTGTTATCGCTAACGATCCCTTATTGTCATCCTTCTCGTTCACGAAAATGAGCATATTTTGCTCTTCCGAGCATGCATTATCCCAGTAAATTAATGTGCTAATAATGATGAGAGCAAACAAAGTTGACGCGTTAAGAATAGAAAGTTGGATCACGTAGCTGTCTAATGATTGGATCACCAGGGCCGATATTGCTTTGAAAACTCATCTTACTAACTTTACAAATTGTGTTTTCTTGTTTAGTCCCTTCCATTTTCCGATTCAATCAACTCTTTACGTAGACGTCAATATCGTACAAACCACGATCTATGAAAAAGGAAAGTGAACAGACGAACGAAGAAAAATCGCTTCGGGAAACAAGTACCAGATGGCAAGTTTATATCGAATTGGGTGAACTTGGGGAAACAAGCAGACAAATTTATATTTCTTCAGTAATGCGATTTCTATTGTGTTTTATGCCAATGTGTATATTGCGTTATTTAAATTTTAAATGACAAATCGATGCTTAAAAGAGATTGTATTCAAATAAGAATACGTAAATGTCGAGAATTGCGCAGAGAAGTTCCACCTTTTAGACACGAAATCGACTGACTTATTCGATTGAATAAATTTAAATATGAAAACAGAATAAACGACACGTTTACCAGAAATTTAAATTCTTATTTAACTACAATTGTAGTAAACAAACTAACAATGACAAAACAGGTCGTGAAAAATTTAAGTTTGCATCACGTAATCTTAGTACGCCAATTGCATGCTAAATTTTCAGCAAAATTTCAGTCGAGAACTTGGCTTGACACTTTTCAAAAATGTAAAACACACTCATTTATAAGTCTCGAGAGTCACAATTTGACCTAGTATTTATAAGTAATTTACCTACACCCTCGCTCACCATACTGTTCCGAGTTAACGACAAAGACAAACGAAGCTAAAAGATTCGTCAAATCATTTAGCCAACTTCTGTATGCAAATACTACTTAGGTGTACAGTGAAGAACGGAATATTTTAATTCTTTTTTTTTTTCAATTTTATTAAATCTAAAATTTTTCATCTTTTTCTGTTGAATTTAATTTACAAATTTTGCACTGTGTAATTTAAACCTACGCCTAAATAATTTAATTTTCTTAAGAACGCGAACGTTCACTTTGTTATTTTATTTGCACATATTTTCCAAATTCGCCTACAAAGATTTTCTTAAAGATGTCTAAGTGTGGCTTACTTTAATCTAAAGCAATTTTCTTCCGTGTTTGTATCATTTTTTAATAAAAATTTTTCGTATAAAAAGTACTAATTGAGGCGATGTGCCAAATATTTAATATCGCGTTTGGATATTTGATGAAGTTTAAAAATTTAAATTGAACAGTCTACGGCTCAACCTAGTTTATAGTTCAACGTCATGTAAAAGCTGCAACATAAATAATTGAAAAAGCTGTTTTATATTACGGTTAAATTGTAATTAATTCATAGTGCACTTAATTGCATACTAATTAAGAAAATAATCCATATTTATCAAAATTAATTACAGGGAGTACCATATTTTAAAATTTATTTGCGAATAAAAATAGTAGTGTAATTAACTATAGACCGTGTTGCATATAATGAACAAAACAAAATGAAAAAAAGATAATAAAGTGATATTGCACGCTAATTTTGAAATAATGTAAATGGATGGGGTATCTGTAAACAAGGACGCTATACTTGGGGTTTGTCGAGGTAACTATGATCCGATAATACGTTTGCACATATAATAATTAGGAACCGTCATAAATTATTATTATCCAACATACTTAAAAGAGCTTATAACATTATAAACTTACACCTTTAACCCTCCCATAAAAATTATTAAAGTTAAATTTGACGTTCAAGTTATAATCTTAGGTATAGGCTTAGAATTTCTATATGTGCGAATAGCAGTTATGCAAATTATAAACGAAACGTTCCAACTATTACTAATTAATGTGCTAAAGTGCTTTGAATTTATCTGTTTATGATTTAAATATCACTAAGGGTCGGTTTATCAATGAAACTTTAGTTTTATGTTCCTGTAACTTTGCGGGTCAATGCATAAAGCGACCTTTCCGATATAAATTATACATTTTTTTTCCAATTATAGGATAACATTAATATAATTCTAGGCTATACTCCATTAGAACAATTTTGGCACCGGATCGCACCAACTAAAGGCTCATTTCGATCATTATTAATAAATTATACCTATTGCATTTGTGCCACTTGCTGGAAATATCATATTATTTGTATATTTATTCCAAACGTAGAATTTCGCCATCAAATTTAATTATTATTCACTTGTCACCGATTTATTAAATTTATAATTACTACATTATATGAGAGTTATTAGTGCACAAGTGCAATATTAAATAGTTTCCTGTTATTTATAACAAATTACTGTATTTATGCTTTTACATTACACATTCAAAAATGCATTATCGATGGAAATTAATAAAATAAACCGAAAGATAGGTCAAGGTATGGGATAAAATATTAATCGATAAACTAAGGCAACAGTGAAATAGGGAAGAAAAGATTTTCAGGGAAACTTTTAAACAGGTAAGGTAAGCGATTGCGAAAGCACACAAACAAAATCAATTTTATATTTTACTTAAAAATTGCAATAGCATACGCAAGAAAATGGACCGACTTAAGCGAAAAATTTAAGTTTCGACCGAGAAAAATATAAAAATAATTTTTAATTTGTTACATTATTATTGATGATCAAACAAAAGATATAAATAGCAACGTAAAATAGCTCGAAACTTTGACTTTAGTTTCTCGTTGCGTATACATCTTATGCTCAAAATAGATATTAGAAAAAATTATCTAGATAAAATTACATGTAAAACAATGCGCCAATATCGTAATATGAACATTTTCCAATACTCATGGAATATTGATTTCTAATATTGGTGCAATATTCATTTGCAATGTTGCAATAATTAGAGCTGCTTTTCAACATGTTGACAACATTCCATCACCAGATGAAGAAGATTAAAGTGCCTACGGTACTGCTGGCTTCGCGTGCCACTCCGCTACGCTACGCTACAATTTGTATAAAATAATTCCGAATCGGAAGCAGAAATGAACGAAACAAAAAATATTTAAAATAAATTAAATTGATGGAAACATAGCAATACAGACAAATTTCAATTTTGTTTTGCCCTTAAGGGTTTGATGGTTTAGCTTGTCGATAAGTTTGGCATTTTCAATATTTGTTTGTTTGTATATGTAATAGTTGTATACTCCAGGGAACATGTCGATTTAAATAAGAAAATTTCAATAAGTAAACGTATTGTTATCCACGTGACACAAATACTCCGGGTTATAGAGAGACACGCACACGTCCAGCACACGCACGCAGGCTTTAGACATGGCAGGCAGGATACCAAAAACTTTTAAACGCAATTGTCACACGCAATGGGAACTAAAACAGTTCTCCAACTGTTACTTGCTAAAGGAACACTTAGTTTAATTAGCAGTTTATTTAATTTGGGCCGTTGCAACCGCTTGCGGCATAGATAATAATTATCATGTAGGTATATGAAATGAGGCAGAATGTGTAAGGATAATAGTCGGGGTCACTTCAATTTCGCGTGATCCAGTTTCTTGGTAAAAAAAAGTTTGTTAATAAATTTAATTGAGATCTCTTGTTGCTTTTTGTGATTATAATGTGAGCTTATAAATAATTCATAACGTTGCGTAACAAATTTTTCCGGATAATCAACAGTTGAGGAAAGCAAAATAAAATATCTAGTGGAAATGCATCCAGATAGCACCAGCTCATGTGGTATAATATATGGTGAGTGGAAATTATTTATAGTCGTTAAAGTGGTGGCAACTCAGTTACTAATTTATAGGCAGAAAGTGGTAATTTATATATGATTGTCCTTGTTCGCACTTGCAGGATATCGCGTGTTTACATCAGTTTTAATGTTTCCTACCATTTTTTTCGTGCCAACCGAAAGATTTAAATTTCGCTTGTTATTTTAGCAAATAAAAATATTTATATTAAATAATGGGGCTTCAATTTACGCCCTATTAATATAAAATAGTCGTTCACGTTCACTCGGAAAGATTTAAAATTTTGTTTTATGCAAATTTAACAAATTAAATGTAGCTAAACCGAGCGCAATTTTATTATTCAATAGTTTCCATTGTTAGCGAGAAACTAGAAAATATTTTCATGTTTTGCGAAAAATAAATAAAACCTTACAGTTATTGGCCGGTATTCTGTTGGAATCTTGCACAATTTTATTGTTTTTTGAAATGCAGTTTCGTTAAAAGTGAATTACTTTATCATATCCACCGTATTTATGCATAGACTAGTAATTTTAGATTCTACTTTGCAGAAATTACAATGTAGCAAAATTATTCTTGTGCATACCTGTATAATTTTGGTTTTTAGAAATAAAACAACAAATGTTATTATCTGACCAGGCCCGCACTGGCCCCGATAGTGGGCTTAAGGCGCCAAAGTATTTTATATATACTAAATAAAGTAACTAATTTTTTTTTATTTGAATTCTTCGCAACTGTTTGATGATCTAGATTCTAGATCAATGTCTTCAAAATTTTGTTTCATAATCATAAAAATAAAACGCTGAAAATGCTGGGCGGCAGTAAAAGTTATAGTGGATTTAGCTGGAAAATTGAGTTTATTTGATTGATATATAGTTAAAGGACCCCCGCACCATTCTTATGGGAAAATATCTTTCTGTAAATTTGGATGAATTTTGGATATATTATAATTCTAAGAATTCTGAACAAATGTCTTAAGGGGGTATTCTAATCTAAAGGCATGATTTTCGGGCGGTTTTTGTATAAACGAAACAAACCATATTTTTACTATCCATTTTTTTTTTAATTTGTTTATTCATATTTAAAGATTACATAAAAAATTAACCAAAGAAAAAAACTCTAAATTTACAAAGTTATGAGCTGGCAAAGTGGGAGGCCCAAAAAAAAGGGTGTCCTGGTGTGCACGATATCTCAAGTTCTAATGAACCGATTTATTTGAAATTTGGCTTTTTTAACAAATCCGAATTTTTTAAAAATAGTAAAATTCAAAATTTTGACTTGGTCGTAGTTCATGCGATAGAGGAATGTATAAAGAACATTCACAACAAATTTCAAATAAATCGATTCGTTAGAACTTGAGATCTAGTGCACACCAGTTTTTTTTAGACCTCCCACTTTGCAACCTCATAACTTTCTGAATTTTGAGTTTTTTTTTCGGTTAATTTTTTATGTAATTTTAAAATATATTAATAAACAAATGGTAAAAAAGTGGATAGTAAAAATATGTTTTGTTTTGTTTGTACAGAGCCTCAAAAACCGCCCGAAAATGCATGCTTCTAGACTAGAATACCCCCTTAAAGGGTACAACTTTTGTAAAGGACAGTTTCCGAGTTACAAGCACTAAAAGGGGTCCGTTACTTTGGCCCCCCCCAGTTAAAATTTTTGGCCAAAAAGCTAGCTCCCGAATCGATATAGCTAGCACCGGCTAGCACCCTAATATTAAAGCTAGCACCATTACAGTTTTTTCACAAATCCACATTGAAACTGGGGGGGGCTAAAGTAACGCTAGCCCCCCCCAGTTAATATTTTGGCTCCAAAAGCTAGCTCCCTAATCTATATAGCTAGCACCAGCTAGCACCCAAATATTAGAGCTAGCACCATTACAGTTTTTTCAGAAATCCACATTGAAACCGGGGGGGGCTAAAGTAACGCTAGCCCCCCCCGTTAATATTTTGGCTCCAAAAGCTAGCTCCTTAATCTACATAGCTAGCACCAGCTAGCACCAAAATATTAGAGCTAGCACCATTACAATTTCTTTACAAATTAGTATTTGATAAAAATGATAAAAATGTTTAAATGTTTCATTCCACTGCGCATGATCCGATATATTTCACACGCTCCGCCCATTCTAAACTTGACTAACAATTTTTTAACAGCTATGGCTTATTGTTAATCTATATTATGTCATTTATTTAAGAACAAAACGATAAAGTTAATAAATACAACCTTAATTATCATAATATATCGCTTTGTATATAGTAGACAAAGTAAAATAAATTTATTTAAAAAAATATCAACAAGACAACTTTATGTGAAAATAAATCACAATTTTCCGATATCTCTTATAAGGTATAGATAAGATAATGACACCTGACTGTTTGACTTGGCGAAACATCTTCTTTATTTTTTAATAGGTCATTATAAATTTCCCATTTTCCGTTGTGTCGTCTCCCATAAGTCAAAAAATGTCCGATACAATTTGGAGTACTTTGAGAAGTTCCTTGAAATGCAACTATACCACGTAGAACATATTTATCGCCATTTATAGAAAAATGTGGAGGTATATCTTCCAAATTTGTTGTGAGTTCTAAAATCATATTACTAGTTGCAATTGGTTCTATCGCAATATATATTCGGTCTAAAATTTTCTTTCGCAAGAACCCATTGTTTCCACATTCATTGCAAGTTTTTCTGATGACATGTTCGGTTATATGTGCCTCTAATTTCGTCGGCAGTTCTTGAATAGTATTAAGTTCTACCGATAACCATTTTAGATCACTTTGTTGAATATTTTTGCAATTGTTGCATTCATCCGTTTGCATTCCTATCTTAAAACTTTCTAAAGTTGTATTAGCTATATTGGTTATACTATCTTCACAGTTAATTTCTGTAATGTTTTCTGGCAATGAATGTTTCGGAAAATGTTCGTACAATAGTTCTGCTCGAGTTCTATATGTATGAATGTTCACACCTTTATTCACAACTTGTACTACTAATTTTGCGAACCTATTGCTGTCTTTAATTGATTCTATGTATTCTTTGATAACTAACGAATCACAATATCCAATACAAAATATTTGAATTAGTGCATCTAGTCCGCAAGTGTTTCTTAACGTTATCAATTGCTTGAAGATTTTTAGTGGTTTTTGATGAACTATATTACCATTTCGCAGGAGTCCAATTGTCGTTATATTTATTTTTCTCGTCCAATCGACAACAGCCATTTCTGACTGTGGCTCTAAATATGACTTTCGGGGTCTCTTCTTGGGAGGAACGTTCATTCTCATCCATGATTCTTCAGCGACTCTTTCGGATAATGTTTTATCTTGTGTACCTCTAATATAACATTCTTTACAAAATATATCATCTTCGTATGAGACAGTGCAGTTGTCATTGTTATGCAACAGCAAATTGCATAATTTACATACCACATTGGCACTTCCAATTCCTAACTGACAAGAAGCACACAGATTATCAGGCAACAGAAGATTACGTTTTGGTTGTGAATTATCTGTTTCAGATTGGAAATTGTTAACTACGGATGATTTTTCTACTTGGCTTGTAGTAATTCTATCAACTTGAATATTATCGTTCATATCATACTCTACAGCTAGCTTCATAGCACCTTCGTAGTGCCTGATGTATTCGCTAACAAACTCATCCACACGTAGGGGAAGTTTTTCGTGAGCAAAAATTCTGTTCTTGACTTGATTAAAATTACTTTTTTAGTAGTAATTACTAAATTACTAAAAATCTCCTATATAGACTAATCCCATTATCTGTTAAGTAGATAATTCCCTAAGCGTATTATCCTTTTTAATCATAACTCGGGGGGGGGGGGGGGTGATAAGAAGTAAATCTTCAATCTTGCTTGTAGCGCCAGTCCTGGCTATTATCGAGACCGAAATTATCTTATTTATGACGTAGTCTTATAATTATAAATAATAAATAAATGATGTCACCCAAGTACGGACCTGATAAGTGAATATTTGAACCTTTCCATACAGGGCGGTTAAATTAAATAAAATTTATTTTACTTTGTCCACTATTATAGTATATCTACGTATTTACTATTTATTTCATATTATACGATATTAGTGTATTACAATTTGATATAGAGAAACCGTGTCGATGTACAAAGCGATATATTATGATAATTAAGGTTGTATTTATTAACTTTATCGTTTTGTTCTTAAATAAATGACATAATATAGATTAACAATAAGCCATAGCTGTTAAAAAATTGTTAGTCAAGTTTAGAATGGGCGGAGCGTGTGAAATATATCGGATCATGCGCAGTGGAATGAAACATTTAAACATTTTTATCATTTTTATCAAATACTAATTTGTAAAGAAATTGTAATGGTGCTAGCTCTAATATTTTGGTGCTAGCTGGTGCTAGCTATGTAGATTAAGGAGCTAGCTTTTGGAGCCAAAATATTAACGGGGGGGGGCTAGCGTTACTTTAGCCCCCCCCGGTTTCAATGTGGATTTGTGAAAAAACTGTAATGGTGCTAGCTCTAATATTTGGGTGCTAGCTGGTGCTAGCTATATAGATTAGGGAGCTAGCTTTTGGAGCCAAAATATTAACTGGGGGGGGCTAGCGTTACTTTAGCCCCCCCCAGTTTCAATGTGGATTTGTGAAAAAACTGTAATGGTGCTAGCTTTAATATTAGGGTGCTAGCCGGTGCTAGCTATATCGATTCGGGAGCTAGCTTTTTGGCCAAAAATTTTAACTGGGGGGGGCTAAAGTAACGGACCCCACTAAAAGGTTCAGATTTAACGGGAAAAATTTTTAATTATTTTATTTATTTTTTATATTATTTATATTACCAACAAATCAATATGTAATAATAGGTAATATAATAATTATTTGTAATTATACCTAATCTTTTATTTTATTATTACTGAAAAAGTTTAAATTTTTTATTTATTTGTTCATGTCAAATAAATCGATACTGTTTTGTATTGTTATGCTATGTTTTGTTTTGTTTTGTTGACAAACACATACAGTGGCTTACGAAAAAATTCGAACCCTTCTATGTTAACAATGTAAATTGCACATTTTGAAACAGTTTTTTGACATAAAAATCGCTTTTACAATAAATCTTTGTAGACATTTTTTGTTAAAAATTACATTGTCTTCAATTTTGTACCTATTCATTTTTCAATTTTATCCACCCGTTTTTGACTGTCAGCGACTTAAACAAGACTCTGATATCGTCATCTATTATATCACGGAAACAGTGAAAATTGAAAAATGCTTATGTACAAAAATGTAGAAAATCACGTTTTCAAAACAATGAAATTAAAAAAAAAATGTCTAAAGAGGTTTGCTGTAAAAGCGAGTTTTATATGTCAAAAAACGGTTTCAAAATGTGCAATTTACATTGTAACATAGAAGGAATATTTTTGTTAGCCACTGTATGTCCTCAGTTCTCTTTAAATTCAAAATATATGTGTCAATCCGGGGGGTCTGGGGGGCATGGAATGCCCTCCAGTACATTCTTTACAAAATATCTCGAATTTACGTAGATTCAGATGAGAAATATTTTCCAATGAGGTTTTCAGCATAGGGTGCACTGTCAATCCGGGGGGTCTGGGGGGCATGGAATGCCCTCCAGTACATTCTTTACAAAATACTTCGAATTTACGTAAATTCAGATGAGAAATATTTTCCAATGAGGTTTTTAGCATAGGGTGCACTGGAGGGCATTCCATGCCCCTCAAACCCCCCGGATTGACACCTACGTTTTGTAAATTTAAAGGCAGATGAAGTACATAGTAATTGTACATACATAGTAGGTACATAGTTCTATTTTGTTGCACCGATTTTGAGATACAGGTAATAACATTTTTTGTATTTTGCAGAGTATTCTTTAAGTCGCTGCCAGTCAAAAACGGGGTAACAAAATTGAAAAATGTATAGGTACAAAATTGAAGACAATGAAATTGTTAACAAAAAATGTCTACAAAGATTTGCTGTTAAAGTGATTTTTATATGTCAAAAAACGGTTTCCAAATGTGCAATTTACATTGTTAATATAGGAAGAATACCTTCGTTAGCCACTGTAGTCCACAGTTTTTTTTTAATTCAAAACGTAGGTGTCAATCCGGGGGGTCTGGGGGGCATGGAATGCCCTCCAGTACATTCTTTACAAAATACCTCGAATTTACGTAGATTCAGATGAGAAATATTTTCCAATGAGGTTTTTAGCATAGGATGCACTAGAGGGCATTCCATGCCCCCCAGACCCCCCGGATTGACACCTACGATTTGTAAATTTAAAGGGAGATGCAGTACATAGTAATTGTACATACATAGTAGGTACATAGTTCTATTTTGTTGCACCGATTTTGAGATACAGGTAATAATATTTTTCGTATTTTACCTAGTTTTCTTTAAGTCGCTGCCAGGGGGGCGACAAAATTAAAAAAATGTATAGATACAAAATTAAAGCCAATGAAATTTTTAACAAAAAAGCAATTTTTATATGTAAAAAAACGGTTTCAAAATATGCAATTTTCATTTATAACATAAGAGAGTTCGAATATTTTCGTTAGCCACTGTACATCCTCACCCTTGTTCGACTGGCGAATATTACATTGATTTGTTATTGTTATAGTAAAACTGTTTTTAAAAAAATTTAAATAAATTATATGAGGAAAAATAATACTAATATTAGCAGTACTTTAGAAGTACTCTTCCATCTATCAACCCCCGAGCATTCCGAATAATCTAACTGTTACTGCTAGAAATGCAGTAATGTAGTTGAGCTTATTCAAACCGTAGGATCATGGGTTCGATTCCCAGTTGCGGGCAAATAACTTTTGTTTATAAAAAAAGATATATGTTTTTTATAAGAAATCAAGTTTGAGTTCATTTAACGATATGAATCGAACACCCCTTTCAGAGTAAAATTAAATTTATCCATCATTGAGGTAGAAATAAATTTAGAAAATCTGATAAAAAATATTTGAGTCAAAAGAAACTACATAAAAATGACTTTTGCGAGGAATAAATTGGAACCGAGATAAAAAAATCCAATTAGAATTTGGAAAAACAGATTCCGTCTCAAAAAAGTGAAAGCTTTAACATCCTTAATGCTTTCATATTTTCGTCTAAGTTTGGACAAGTTGAGACCTTAAATAGGTTGTCCTCTTCGACGGAAGCAATTTGTCGGATTTCACAATCTCGTCCTATACGTCACGTTTCTACATAAATTAATCGAATACCTTTTTCAAAAACAGACAAAAGACGTATTTTTAGAATTTTTCATTTCGTGCCATTGAGCATGATACAAACATTATTTTCTGAGTTGATATGAAATGGCTTTAGTAAATGTCATTATAATTTAGCTTACACGCGTCAGCATTGACCTATATTCCAGCAACTAGCGGTAGGCTTTCTGTAATAACATCGCACCGTGTCTGTAGATAACCCAGGAACTGCTCATCTTCTCTTGGCAATGACGAGCCATAACCATTCATCCCGGCAGCCTCATCGGTAGGAAGGAATTCATATCACCGAAATGTTCATATCTAAATTTCAGTTACCATCCAAAATATGTTCGTGTACGCGATCCTTCTGGCGTATCACTTAGGAGCTCGAGGGCGGTTTTATATATTTTTCAGACTAAAACTTGACTTTGAAATGTACAAATTTTGAAAGCTATAAGCATTAAGAAAAGAGCGTAAGCCATTAAAAACGATTTATGAATAAATGCGTACAGAGTGAAGTGTGAGAGATTCTAAAGTAAAATAAAAACAGATGGGCTAATATATTTTTTACAGCGCTAGCGAGCCCGCTCTAATTTAATCCGCGCTATTATCTCCAAGCACAGGCCATTTGCTTTTATTTCTTCAACTTTTACAACTACAATTACAATTTCAAGAAAACATCAGCGCAATCCAATACTCGTTATTGTTATTGTTTTACTAACTTGTAAGTATTCCAATACAATTCAACAATCTCTATATCTTATAGGTATTATTAGATTGACGACTTTCCAGCTTTCCTCCATGCATTATTCAACAAGCACGTTTGTCTTCCCAAACCAACTCATGATTTTTAATTCTTTTTGTACCATACCATATTTTTACTTCATTTTCCAACTTCGATTCGGAAATTAAGCAAAATTTAAATAATTTTATGTTTTATGAAATTTGGTTAATACACCCACGAGCCACAACGAAATGTAAAATTATAATTGTTGGGGTTTTTAGCTTTAGGCTAAAACAGGAAGTCCAATTATACTCTCAAATAATTACATAATATCCATTTATTTTATTAAAATTATGAAAGCATCGTGGAATCCTAAACAATACTTTTGAAAATATATAAAATAATCTTTTCATATATTAGGTTTTCAATAATACGTAGGTAAAAGGCTTATGGCACAACATAATTAAAGTTACATTTTTTTATTTTTTGAAAATTGAAAAGAATAACGACTGGGTGGTGTTGTTAATAAATAAATAAATTCAAGTACTACGAACCAGAATAACGAAATCATTGTTACGTGAGGAAAGGCTAACCAATTTCCATAATGTAATGAGATTGATCAAATACCCGAAAGGGTTTCATCCAGGTTTGTTATCTTTTCATCTATTGTAAGTTTATCTAAATACAAAAGTCTATAGTGTTTAACAAAGACCAAAATCTGTCTAGGAAGGACCGGCGAACGAAAGGGGCTGGCTACTAAAAAAAAAAAGTTATTGAATTCGCTCGAGATCGGAGATGGATGGGGTAAAAGCATAAAAGATCTCGAGCAAGATCAAAAGTACTGATTTTTTTGATCTCCTAAGTGGCGATTTTTTTGCCAAAAATAACGTATTTCAAACAATTTTATTCTTACAGAATGCCAAGTTGTCTGTGAATGTAAAAATTTGCATTCGCCTTTTTTAGTTTAACTCATATAAAGCAAACCACCGTTGATGTGCAAGCGACAGTGAGAGCTTTCAAGAAATTTTATAAAAGAAAAGCACCATTTTAATATTTAAATATTATTCGTTTTATATTATATAAAATCGGAATAATTTTTCCATACATTAACATAATTTCAACATTTAACAATAACATTGATATTGTAAAACAAATTAGTACAATTAATTCTGTACAAAATATCAATCAATGTTGTCATATTTGATAAGCCCTTTCATGTGATATAAAATTTTGTAACATTCAAGATTATGATTATTTTGATACAATATTAATCTACCCAACCATCATATCAATTTATTGTTATTTGAGATTTCCAAACTCTTGAATTATCCCAACCTCAGTTGGAAATTCTAATTTCAACTTGAAACATTCAAAACTGTCAATAAAATCTGCATGCAACTGACGAGTTATGAATTTGGATAAAGCAAACTACTTTGTAAATTATCTTACAGATTGATAATTAATAATGGACTCTCCGTTATGAGTTTCACAAGAAATTTTAAAATCCCTTTCAGGATTATTTTAAAAAGATTCCTTTGCCAGTAGGCAAAATTAATAATTTGAAATGATTTGTATTAAGGTAAAATCGAAATTATATTAATAAACTTAACAAAGACGTTTTGAATAATAGTAACCACGCTAAGGCTGCTGTTTCAGCAATATTTGCTGCAAACTTTAATTTTGTAGCGCAAAAATATAGAAAAATAAATAATTTTTTTTTCGAAAAAGTAAAAAAACTGTATTGAAGCTCATTCAATTGTAAAACTTAAGGATTCGCAAACAATTCGTTGTAGCTAACATAAACATATTTTTTAATAAAAATAATAAGCTTGTTTTATTTGCAGAAAATGCCTCCCACAGATATCCAAAAGTTTTTTGAGGATTCTCAAATCTATAGATTGTTTTTCTATCATTTTAGAATTTTCGCGATCCTAAGGGTTGACCGATTAAAAAAAATGTACAAGAAAGGTAGATACAATTATGCAGAAAAAATAATAAACTTTTTAAACCAATAAGAAAATGCACTTGTTTTTCCAGGATCCATACAAAAAACCCATCAATTTTACCAATACAATTTTCTGGCAGTGATAAACTATTAGTTCTAATTGCAATCAACAGATTGAAACTCGATTAATTTAGAAAATCTTCACAAGAACTTTTTGATCGACAATTTCAATTAGGTAATGTGATTAAAACTTATCATTACGTTTTACGTCATCCTTTGATACGTAATTCTGTGACGAATCGTGGCTGTGAGTCAGAATCAAAAATTTACTTTTTGATGAGAATAACTAGTACCTAATTGAAATTAACGTATTAATTCTCCTGTTTCCATTAAACAGGATGAAAGTAAGATTCAAAATATAATAAATAAATTAAACTTAAAAAATCCTACCTTGTAGAAGTTATGTTCCGACGTCGGATGTGTGCTTCTGCAGATCCTCACTGAAAGAAAATTAAGAGTTTATTTCAATTCAAAAGTTTCTTACTTGAAATGCAATTTAAATTTCATGATTGAATAAAAATGCTAGTTTCCTTTGTGTGAAACGTATTTTCTAGATTTGTACGAATTACATCAAGTTCAGAATAAATACTTACTTTCCAACATCGGGAACTTGTCCAGGAGTCCTTAATTAAGAGTTAATTACACAATTTGGTTAAAATAAAACCCACAAAACACATAAAATTTAATATTTTACAACAGCCGTTTTGTCACTAACCGCGATCGCGCCACCACCTTAATAACTAATCACACCATATAAATGACGTAGCCGATCGTTTTTTGTTTTTCGTAACGTCAAACACAAGAAACAATTAGCATCGCTTTAAACATAATAAAATATTATTATTTTGAAAAATTTTATTCGATTGGTTAATATATTCTGCTTCAAATTAATTAAAAAAAATTGATTTAGTTAATAAAATATCTGCAGTTTAAAGAATAATTTCAAGTTTGTGCAAATTTGTGCAAGTTTGTGCAAGTTTTGACCTATGAGTATATTCAAGAAGTTTAAATAAAGCAAAAATGAGAAATTATATGCAATTTAAATTGTCACATCATTTCTCGGAATTCCAAAGATCCTCAAAGAATTCGGGGAATTTGAGGAAGTCTTAAGAAATAGGAAACACAAGAAAATGAGAAAATCTTAAGAATAGGTGATTTTTTTTATTTTTTCAGTTTTTTGAGATTTTCTTGGCTTTTCTTGCATTTTCTAGATTTCTTAAAACATCCTAGAATTTTCTACATTTTCTGGGATTTTCCATTTCACAAGATGTCTTAAGATTCTGTAATTTTCTAGATTTTTCTGAGATTTCTTTCGATTTTCAAGCATTCCTAAGAAATCCGAGGGTTTTCTACATTTCCTTGAATTATCAAAGATTTTCTTAATATTTCTATTTCTTGGATTTCCTGGGATTACTTAACTTTTATCTCCGGTTTTCTGTAGATTTTCTTTCACTTGCACCCCAGATTTCCCTTTCGATTTTAACTAAGTGGAAAACCAACAGGAAATCGTCTTATACAAAACTAAAGAAAAATTCCTCTTCCTCAAGATTTTCTTGAATTTCTTAACATTTCCTAGGATTGTTTACATTTCTTCGGATATCCTATTCGCTAAAATGTCCTAGAATTTCCTGTGATTATGTTGAAATATTTAAAATTTTCATGATCTTTTGTAAATTTGTCAAGATTATCAAACTCTTTGAGATTTTCTGGAATTTCCTCAAATATCTTCAGATTTCTCTTCACTAATACACCAAAGTTTTTCGACGATTTCTCTGTAGTTTGTTGCTGGAAAACATCGAAGAAAAATTCGTGAAATACAAAAGTGAAGGAAAATCTTATGAAATTAGGAAATCGAGATAAGTTTTATTTTTTAACACTTTAAATTTTCTCAAATTTCCATTTTCCAGTTTACCCGCCAAGGATGTTTAAATGGGGGAATGAATCATCACGATTCATCAAAAACCAACAAAATCTACTACATTTTTTTTCGGTGTAATAAAATTATAATTTGGATTTTAAAAATTCTTAATGTGTGATGTGATGCTTAAATGCGTCGACTACTAAGCAGGAAACCCAGTGCATCCTATGCCAAATACCTTATTGGAAAATATTTCTCATCTGAATCTACGTGAATTCGAGGTATTATTTGCTAAAGGATGTACTGGAGGGCATTCCATGCCCCCCAGACCCCCCGGATTGACACCTACATTTTGAATTTAATGGGCACTGGAGACATAAAGTTTATTTTACTTGTTTTTGACTGGCAACAATTTAAACAAGATAGCTTGTAATAGCTCCTTAAATTTACTAAACGTAGGTGTCAATCCGGGGGGTCTGGGGGGCATGGAATGCCCTCCAGTGCACCCTATTCCAAATAACTATAAAATTAACTATAAAAAATAATTCTCATCTGAATCTACGCCAATTCGTGGTATTTGCTAAAGGATGTACTGGAGGGCATTCCATGCCCCCCAGCCCCAGTACAGTGGCTAACGAAAGTATTCCTCCTATATTAACAATGACAATTGCACATTTGGAAACCGTGATATGACATATAAAAATCACTTTTACAGCAAATCTTTGTAAAAATTTTTTGTTAAAAATTTCATTGTCTTCAATTTTGTACCTATACATTTTTTAATTTTGTTACCTCGTTTTTAACTGGCAGCGACTTAAAGAATACTCTGCAAATACAAAAAATATTATTACCTGTATCTCAAAATCGGTGCAACAAAATAGAACTATGTACCTACTATGTATGTACAATTACTATATGTACTTCATCTCCCTTTAAATTTACAAAACGTAGGTGTCAATCCGGGGGGTCTGGGGGGCATGGAATGCCCTCCAGTGCACCCTAAGCTAAAAACCTCATTGGAAAATATTTCTCATCTGAATCTACGTAAATTCGAGGTATTTTGTAAAAAATGTACTGGAGGGCATTCCATTCCCCGGATTGACACCTACGTTATGAATTTAAAAGAACTGAGGACATACAGTGGCTAACGAAAATATTCCTCTTATGTTAACAATGTAAAATGCACATTTTGAAACGGTTTTTTGACATTTTTTATTAAAAATTTCATTGTCTTCAATTTTGTACCTATACATTTTTCAACTTTGTTGCCACGTTTTTGACTGGCACCAACTTAAAGAATACTCTGCAAAGTACAAAAAATATTATTACCTACTACAAGGCAAAAAAGAATTTCTTAAATGAAGAAAAAATATTTTCTTGAAATTATTTATTTCATTTAAAAATATAATTTCTTCGCGCAATAAAATATGCTTATTTTAAAAATATCAGATTTCTTCCAGCAAGAATATTTTTTAATTGAAATATTATTTAGATTCAAGAAAATTTCATTTTAACGAAGAACACTATTTTCTAAATACATACAACAATATTAATATATTCTTAATCTAAGTAACTTAATTTCTTTAAAAAAAATTTATAATTGTGAAACTTATATTACGGACTTGTACACACTTAGGGGGTGTCCATTAATTACGTGAGGTGATTTTGGCGATTTTTACACCCCCCCGCCCCCCTTGGTGAGATGTCGTGAGATTTGGCTTGACCTCCCCCCCCTTATAATCTCACGAGATTTTGTTAAAATGCGTATTTTTAGTGTAAATAGTTAATCTGTCGTGCTTGATTGGGTTGGATTTATTAAAAAGCATAATTTGATTCATTATTTTTATTTAAGAATAGTTAACACAAAAAAATTACGTGATATTTGCCGAGCCCCCCCTCTCCCCCACGTGAGATTTGGTGAGATTCGGCTCGACCCCCTCCCCCCCCTAAACGCCTCACTTTATTAATGAACGCCCCCTTAATAGTTCGACTAGTATAGCCAAATGGTAATTGCAGGGCCGTATCGGAGGGGGGGTTTTGGGGGTTCAATATTTAAAAAAAATATTTTATTATCGCGATTTTCTAACTTTGCATTAGAGCGCTTGACCTTGAAAATTTCAAAAAAATTTGCCTGCGGCGCTTAATCCTGGAAGTAAACACACTATTTAATTATCGTTCCACCCCCATCCCCCCCGAACAAAAATCCGAGATACGGCCCTGGGTAATTGTATTCATCCCACGATTTTGCAGCTGGAAAACCTAGGTTCGAACCTCACACCGGAAGAATGTTTATATAAATATATAAAATAAAATAAAATGTATAATATCCCAACAGATGACGCCGTAATAAACACCCACTCTTCGGTTCCAACATAATATACAAAAACCCAAATATTTCGGAGTAATTTAGTGAAGAGAACACAACTTCTTCTTTCAAAAAGATTTTTTTTAAATCAAATAAATTTTTAACTACTTCGTTTAAGAATATACTTGTATGATCCAAGAAAACTTAATTAAGAATATTTTTTTCTTACAAAAAGAAAATATTTGCTTGCGGCTATTGAAAACAGAGAATTTCTTGATTCAAATGGTACTTATTTGAACCAAGTAATTTTTTTTTTGTGTATCTACGTATGTACAATTACTATGCACTTAATTGCTCCTTAAAGTCACAAAACGTAGGTGTCAATCCGGGGGGTCTGGGGGGCATGGAATGCCCTCCAGTGCACCCAATGCCGAATATTTCATTGGTAACTATTACTCATCTGAATCTACGTAAATTCGAAGTATTTGGTAAAGAATGCACTGGAGGGCATTCCATGCCCCCCAGACCCCCCGGATTGATACCTACATTTTGAATTTAAACCTGACTGGATCAGGAACTTTATTCTAACCGTTCTCCCTCTGCCTTGAAATCCCTTCACAAATTGAAGTGGTTAGCCAAAATCCATCCGAGTTACAAGATATTAAGATACTAGTTTATTTATGTTAAAATTAATGGATTTTTTAACTCGAAAATTATACGCAAATTATTCAGATTTGTTTTCCTAAATAATCTCCGATTACTGTCAGTTAATTTATACCACGAATTTCACTTTTTTCTATATACTTCGGCTGGTGCGGGCTACTCAGTCGAGGTGGATTGAGTTCAGGGATGTTTTTAGTGAGTTAAGCTCCAGCCAAAACGGCCCGGAGCGGAGGGGACCGTAGCGGAGAGTAGCGTAGGGTCAGTTTTGGTTGGCGCAACCACGGCAAATCACGGATCTACCGTAAAATGAATTAATTAAATTAAATTAATTTGGCTCCTCCCACTAATTTTTACATGGGATTTTATATGTAAAATTTACAATCTTTAAATGCCGTTTTTTCGAAAAAAAGTGAAATTCGTAGTATAAATTAACTGGCAGATCCCTAATCTTCATATTTGTACACTTCATTTTGTGCCCATAGGAAGTAGATATACTGAATTATCGTTTGATTGTTTGAATAATCGATAATAATCCTTTAGAAGATGACTAATAATAATTTTGGAGAAAGGAGAGATTTTAGATTTTTGATTATATTTAATTACTATTTGATTCACTTCAAACTCGGGAAAATAAGTTTTAATATTAAAAACTAAAGTTATACTGTCCTGGTTTTCGTCGACGAGTAACCTGAAAAATTTGTCATGTTACTCTATATCTCAATATTGTAATATAATATTTAATATCATTATTTTTAATTAGTATAACTGCACAAAATATTTTGAAATTTTATTCTGTAACTTCTAATAACACTGCTTATACTGGAAGAAACCCTTATTTTTAATTGAATATATAACAAATTTGAGAAAGGTCAATGTAATTCTTAATATTCAAAATTTTTGTGGAAACTGTTTTTTTCTAAAAAACCTTGCAACGACAAATTGGACAAATAAAATTTTAAAAGACAACCATAAGTTAAGCTGCTCTCCCACTGAGTTTAAAATTATAAGAAAGCATCAAAAGCATCACGTCGACCACTTTATTTGTCTCTGTTGAATGTAGATAAATACATGTAATATGAATTAATTGATTAAATTTTGGTTTTAGATTTTGGATGGAAGTTTCACTGTCAAAATTTCATACCCAAAGATTCACGGAACAATGAATGTGTTAATCAACGATGAGGGTGCAAAGGGAATCAGCAGGCGGTCAAAATTAAATTTGCTAAAATTGTAACAATAAGCCCGCTTCTCCAAAATTTTATGTTACGATAACTATTGCATGGTGGAGAAAAATCAAGATTGAAAGGGTTTGTATGTGTCATGTTCGCTCGCCTTCATCTTCAGAATAATTTTAGTTGATAAAAATTGAATATTGCGAGATTGTTTCCGATATTGAACAAAAAAGACAATAATACAAAATAAATTATTGTTTCTCTTTTATCATGATTTTGTTCCATTATATATCATATCAAATAAATAAAAACCAATTGTTATGAGGGTAGCAACATGATGTCTATCTAACTTAATTTAGTATAAGACGCAACACCCGCCGTTTAGGGGAGGATGTTTTGTTCGATCGCAGCGGTGGTTAACTGTATTAATAATAATAGCCCTGATGAGAGCCAATAACAAGTCAATTATAAGCGATAAGTAAGTATAATACCTATTTACTCCCCTTGTAAGAAACGTTATTTTCCCCTAGTGTCTTTAACGTGCTAAAATTTCATTTCGTTCGATATCAAATTTAAGAAATTCGATTTTCGGTTTTTCGTGAATAAAATAATAAGTACAACATTTTCTCGTCTAATCTCCCACCGCAATCACATAAAATTTTTCCATCTGCTTCGAAATTTACAAAAAGGTAGGCGTTATATTATGAAACGGCACATTTTTTTGTAAAATACAGATTTTATCGTAATTTTACTTGAAGCACCTACAGAAAATAGTAAACGTTGAGTCGAGTAATAGATTATCGGTTGACACTGCATCTGCCCTTCTAAGAGACTCTGCCACAAAAACAACCCCCTCTGGGAGTGTCACAATATACTTTTTACCCCCCAAGATGAACATTATTTACTCTCCTCGGTCGTACAGCGAATAAAAAATAATACGCCAACCTAAATTGTTTAATGCACCACTTCCAAATTAGTTTTATTAAAAAAATTGGTGCGGGGGCGGCGACGGCTTCGAAACATTTTAATGATAGTTGGGGTGCAAATTTTTTAGTAGATATCGGGTTTCCCGAAAGAAAATTATTGCTGCTGGTAGAAAATAAAAAATTTCAACTGGAGCATTGATCCGTTTTTCAAATCTCATAGGATCGACACCCCAACCGATTCGCAATGACTTAAATAAATAGATATAATGCAATGCTGTGTATAAATTGAATAAATCTACAGCATGTGCACCCTTATAATATTATATATTGCAAAGATACCTTGGTTTTGGTTTGCTTTACTAACCCACCATGTCTTTTCAAGAGCGATTATAATAGGAGATAAGTGACAATAGATTTTTTGTATTGTCGGTTAACCATATAACATGGAGCCCAAGTATTTTCAAACATTGCCATTCTTTTGTACGTAATAAATGTCATCCTATCCATTTTAAAAATCTTTGAAATTCAAACTTTTGCCATGAATGCCGGACGCATAAAGAGGTAAAAAAGAGGCGTACGCTTAAAATTCATTCGACCACAATCGAACGATTCTAAACTTTTATACAACATGGATATTTATTTATTTATTTAGTATTATTTAACTGTAAAATAAAATAAAATAAACCCAAGCCACCGCATTCAAAACAAATTCATAGTAAGTCCATTGAAGTGAAACAACGACTTCCTTCACGATAGATGTAACTTTCAAGTGATGAATGTCTCAAAGCAACGAACTTCTTACGTAACCAATGACCCATCTTCCTCGACTGTTTCAATGACAAAGTAAATATAGGGACAAAAATATCTCCTCGAGCTAAATAACAAATGTTCGTACCGTTAGAAAAAATACTAAAAATTGTTACATCGGAGTTTTGCATGAGAATGTCAAGAAATAAATGACCAAGAGCGGTTTAAGTGACTCCGCTCCGCCCGAAATGCTCATTAAAAATATAAACCCCACAAAAATCTTTACAAATTTAACGGCATTAAAAATAATTAACCAAAAATTAGTGCAAAATTACTTAATTAAAACCTAACGACAATTACCACACATTTGTGGTGTTGTTAGCAAGGGTTGAAAATTTAAACGTTAATTTAACAAAAATAATTAGTTTGAGCAATCTAACATTCTCATTTTGTCATTTTATGTCTACCTACAAAAACAACCTTGCAAATTGGGGTTTCGGATAAAATTAAAAGCACAACTTTTCCACCAGGAAGAATTTATGAATGATTAATCATTGATTGGCATATGACAACAATGAATTTTAATGAAAGTTATACTTATAAATATTTGAATAATTTTTTATTCCTTTAGCTACATTAACTACATCGGCTATCAAAATTGTGTGAATAGAATCCTGCTAAAACCGTTATTCAAATAATTTAAATGTAATTATGACGTTAAAATCATCATTTACGATTCCATTAATTAGTGGTACATTTATAAATGTATAACTTTTGTGCTACTAAACAATTTATGAAAAATGTGTGAAGTTTATTGATGTTAATTACGGGACCATTAATACGGATGCTATTGAAAGAATAGAAATTGATTCGAAACGATTTGGAAATTTCGACTGGAATTAAGCTTCAATTTGATAATATTCCATCGATCCGCAAGGACGTGGATAGTTATTCGTATTATTTATAATATTTAAAGCTGGTTAAGGCAATAATCGCTAATTTTTTAATTTATTGTTAACCAATCTGGCATTCGAACAAGCTGAAAATTCAAAACAGGTTAATAATTTGAAGAATGTCAAAAATAAATCTTTAAAATCTTTCGGTAATCGGATAAACTAACGAGTTTGTATTAAAATATTGTCAAATACATATTCGTACGAGAAGCTTTTTGATAAATGACTTGAAATTATTTAAAGGTTAACGATTCGAACTATTTTTCTTATTCGAAAACATATTTCACTTAAGATGCAATCTTGTTTGGTATTGTAAAATTACGAGTATTGTAAACCTATTAGGCAATTTTACGATTATAATTCTTTTTAATTGTGATAATATCTAACTGTCTACTTTTATGTAATCTGACATTGACAATATCGATATTAACACGAATGATACCTTTTCTAATCTAAAATGTAATCAGATGTAAGTGATTATCGAATGGCTAACCAGGCATCATTTATAATATATGTCAATGGTAATAAAGTCTACATTGTGAATTGTGATTGATATGGGATGTCAGATTATCAGCTTACAACGGACCATGCAAGCATCGTTTACATATTTAAGTGTTATGATGGATTCGCTTGCTCACGTGCAGATTTGGCCTCTGAACCAAAATTTAATTGCTAATCGATTACAACTTTGACTTCAAATTTGCTCCTTCATATTTCACTTTTAATTAAAACAATCGATTTTCTTTCCAGCCAATCTCAAAGTACAGACGAATCGGCCAAGCGGAAAATGCAGATTAGTATGGTCCGAATCGGCCGTTCCTTTCCAGGGCTACATTTTCAACCAGCAAAAATATTAGCCTAAAAAATCAATTTCGAGATTTCGACAACAAAACGTCAATCCGGGGGGTCTGGGGGGCATGGAATGCCCTCCAGTGCACCCTATTCCAAATACCTCATTGCTCATTGGTAAATATTTCTCATCTGAATCTACGTCAATTCAAGGTATTTGCATGGTAGAGAATGTACTGGAGGGCATTCGATGCCCCCCAGACCCCCCGGATTGACACCTACATTTTGAATTTAAAAAGCACTGGGTATACAGTAGCTAACGAAAATATTCGAATCCTCCTAGACTGTTCATTTTACTATGCAGACAACAAATCCCCAGTAATAATTATAATTGTCAGCCGATTTTTTTTGTAGAGGTCATTAGTTTAGCATGAGTTTCAGGTATGAATACCACCTTTGGTTAATAATTTTTGTCAGACATAAACGTTATGAAGCGAATTAGCTATTCTGCAAAAGTGGTGTTTTAAAAAAATTGCTTAGAAAACTTTCAAAAATAGTTAAGTGTTCGAAGTTCGCTGTCATCTAAATCATTAAAAAATTTGGAGAGGATAACATGCTTCATGATTCCAGATGAACAAATTTGAGAAAAAGTTCTTGTGTGGCAAGCAATTTGTTAATTTGGTTTTAAGAGTTTAACACTTTTGGGGGGTGAATTTATAGACAAGAATTCATAAAAATACACTGAAAAAATTGTTCATCAAATTGATGAAAAGTTCATCATTTTTCATCCGATGAACAGAATTCATCATATTGAGGAACAAATTTCATCAATACTATGAATATTTCATCAATATGATGAATTTTGTTCATCGGCTGAAAAATAATGAAATTTTGATGTACATTTTTTTTCAGTGTACGTTTGTTACCTCTTGTATCGAAAACACGATTTACCTCCGCTATTTTGGCCAGATTTCGCTACCGCTCACTATGCTGGTGCTACACTAGAAGTTGTATTCAAATTATGTTGTATTTAAACTGGATGTTGGAAATAGTGGGTTTTTTGGGTCCTACTCAAATAAAACTACTCTATTGATATATTTACTAACCGGCTAAAAAAAAATTTTTTTTTTTAAATTGTGGGACGCGGCAATGATTTTCTATGATAACTCTGATTTTCTAATGCCCACACTAATAGTCGCGGATCAATCCGAGATTCAAGATTAATTCTCGAAATAGTAGCTGTTGCTACGATACGGACTAAATTCCAGTAATCTCATTGGTAAATCCTAGGATCATCTTGAATCTCGGATTGATCCGTGACTATAAGAAAACTCTGTTTTACAAGTTATAATCTTTACTGTTATTAAATATTATAACATTCAATTAAGAACGAGGGGTCGTTCACTCAGATTTTTTATGTACACAAATTATATTATGTAAAAAATTATTAAGATTATTAATAAATTATCGTGATTATTTAAGATTATTATTGACTATTGTGATTATTAATGACGATTACTAAAGATTATTTGTAATTATCTATAGGATTACCTGATTATCGGTGATTATTTGTGATTATATTCATGATTACACTTGATTATTTGTGATTACTTGGTATTATTTGTGTTTATATAATCATTTTAAGAGTAAAAAATTTTAACAGGCAATGGCGCTACTAGTTTTTTTAAAAATATGCATATTTTTTGTATTTACAATTATTTTCCAATTTCCAGTTTTATAATTTAATAAAACATCAACAGATGGCGATACATAACTTATTGTTTAAAAATCCACCAACAGATGTCGCTAATATTTTGGAAATATTAGAAATTTTCAGGGTTGTAAAAACATATCATTATACTCTACAAAAATTTAACTTGGCTAAACAGTGTAAAAAAGTGTAAATCTCTTATATGAAAATTAATATGTGCTTGTTTGTTTGTTAAAAATTATTTGAGATTATTTAAAATTATTTAAGATTATTTGAGATTACTTGAAATTACATCAGATTACTTCAGATTATTTAAATTATTTGAGATTATATTTTGTACACTTGATTATTGAAGTGAACAACCCCTCGACTAAGAATTGAAAAAGTTAAATTTAAAAATGTGTGTTCGCTTAGTAAACTGAACAGTCCTTATGTTAACAATGTAAATTTCACATTTTGAAACCGTTTTTGGCATATAAAAATAGCTTTTACAACAAAACTTTTCAGACCTTTTTTGTTAAAATTTTCAATGTAATTTTGTTGTCTCCTCTTTGACTGGCAGCGACTTAAAAGAAGAATCCGTAAAATACAGACAATATAATTACCTGTATCTCAAAATCCCAATTATTTCAATTACCGTATCTCAATTACTATGTACTCAATTGCCCCTTAAATTTACAAAACATAGATGTAAATCCGGGGGGTCTGGGGGGCATGGAATGCCCTCCAGTACATTCTCTATCAAATACCTCGAATTGAAGTAGTATTTGGCATAGGGTGCACTGGAGGGCATTCCATGCCCCCCAGACCCCCCGGATTGACACCTACATTTTAAATTTAAGAAGCACTGGGGACATACAGTAGCTAAGAAAAATATTCGAACCCTCCTATGTTAACAATGTAATTTGCGCATTTTGAAACCGTCTGACGAAATGAAAAAATGAATAGACATTTTTTCTTGAAAACGTTTTTGTTCATAAACATTTTGCTATTTTCACCGTTTCCGTGATATATTTAGATGACGATATTTTTTATGTTTTATCGGGTCCTGCTTAAGGTCGCTGTCAGTCAAAAATGGGGAGACAAAAATGAAAAAAATGAAATTTTTAACAGAAAATGTCTAAAAATATTTGCTGTAAAAGCGATTTTTATATGTCAAAAAAGAGTTTCAACATATGCAATTTACATTGTTGACATAGAAGGGTTAAGATAGGTTAACATAGAAAAAAAATTACTTCGTTCAAATAAGTACCATTTGAATCAAGAAATTCTCAAAATATTTTCTTTTTGTAAGAAAAAATTAATCTTAATTACGTTTTCTTGGATCATACAAGTATATTCTTAAATTAAGTAGTTAAAAATTTATTTGATTAAAAAATATCATTTTGAATTAAGAAGTTTTGTTCTCTTCACTAAATTAATCCGAAATATATGGGTTTATGTGTATGTTGTAACAGAAGAGTGAGTGTCCTATTATTATATCGTGATCTGTTAAGGATTCGCAGGATTTATGACTATTATCATATCATATCATATCATATCGGTATCAATCCGGGGGGTCTGGGGGGCATGGAATGCCCTCCAGTGCATTCTTTACCAAATACTTCGAATTCACGTAGATTCAGATGAGTAATAGTTACCAATGAAATATTCGGCATTGGGTGCACTGGAGGGCATTCCATGCCCCCCAGACCCCCCGGATTGACCCCTGCGTTTGTGACTTTAAGGAGCAATTAAGTGGATAGTAATTGTACATACATACATACACGGAAAATAAAAATTACTTGGTTCAAATAAGTACCATTTGAATCAAGAAATTCTCTGTTTTCAATAGCCGCAAGCAAATATTTTCTTTTTGTAAGAAAAAATATTCTTAATGAAGTTTTCTTGGATCATACAAGTATATTCTTAAACGAAGTAGTTAAAAATTTATTTGATTTAAAAAAAATCTTTTTAAATAAAGAAGTTCTGTTCTCACAGAAGAGTGAGTGTCCAAGCATTATAGCGTGATCTGTTAAGGATTCGCAGGATTTATGACTATTATATTTTATTAATTTTTCATTTTAAATCTGAACCTTTAGTGCTTGTTACTCGGAAACTGTCCATTACATCAAGTTGCAGCCATTGAGACATTTTGTTCAGAATGATGAGAATTACAATATATCTAAATATCAGCCAAATCCACAGAAAAACATTTTCTCATATAAGAATAGTGCGGGGTTCTTTCATTTGAAGAAGAATTTGGATCCAACTCAGTTTGGTAATAACAATTTTTTTGTTCCAAGTCCTTCTTTATAGATCTAGTGCTATAAAAACAACTTTATAACACTAGTGCTACAAAGTGTAATTTTAGACAAGGATTAAGATTTCCATAACTACGACATAATTCTCAAGATTTCATATTTTATCTTTTTAAATACATTTTTATGTTGATAAAATACGATGAATATTTAAAATACATTTTCGTTTCATTATTTCTGCTATATCATTACATGTATACTTTTATTATAATATCATAGATGTTTTATTTTAATGCCGGAAAAACACGAAATAAATACTAATTATTTTATTTTATAAATCTTGTTTTGTTACCTTACATTTTATGAAGATTAATTTTATAAAATGGTAATACTTTCTGAAGCGAAAAGGATTATTGCGGAAAATTTTAATACGACACAGATCTTCGATAAAGAAATGCACATAATAAATTTCTCAAAGGACAATATTGTAGAGTACTCTAAGAAAATTCAAGCAATATAAAAACAAATTTTCAAATCCTGCTTTTGCTTATTAAATTTTGAATAAACTTTAAGAATAAGTGCTATACGTTCAAAATGACTATATAGGGTGTTCATATTTCATCTATATATTGCTATGTTATTTTCATTAAAAAAAAAAGTATTCACACTAATACGCACGACAAGTCGTGTGAGATCTCACTTAGATTTTCCATTATGTATATGTCGTGATTACTTTTCAGTTTGCATTGAAGCGTTGGGATGGTTGTGGTCTATTTTGTTTGATGTGTGTTTTATCAATACAAATATCAAAAATCATTATATTAATGTATAATTTAAATTAAGTATTGTATTATTCACAAGTGACGGTTATCGTTACAATACCGTGATTTCCTTACGGTAGTGTATGTGTCCCTCGGGCCATAGAACTGACGCGACCTCCCAGTAATTGAACCTAATGCCATTGCTTTCGATTATCTATATTGTACCTCTATTTATAATAATGATAATTACAATATTATTTTATTTTATTCTTCCAGGATAAACGACTAAATAAAACATCAAGTTGATTGTGTTTGAACGAAAATAATTTAAATTGTTCCGGTAGTAGGTATGGGTTAAGTAATGTGGTATTCCATTTCTTTTGCCATAAAGTGGGTTTATCTCTTAGGAATATCTTCGATTTAAATACTTCATCAACAGATAAAATTATTGAATTTATCTTTTAATAAATTGAATAGCTTCGGTAGGAAAATTATTCAATGATTTGTAGTTGAGGTTATCTATTAGATCGGACGGATCCGCATAATACAAGAAAAGTCCCAAAAATTAGCATACAATCGCATATTTAAAAATGGAACGTCACACGGCGATACTTTTTACAATTTTTATGGCTGCACTATCTTGATTCTGTTGTTGCTGTTGTTGTTGTTCTATTTTTGGTTCTGCAATAAATTATGTATAATTTCGATTGATTGCATAACGGAAGACTTTTATGATTATCCCAAAAAATATAACGAGCGAGTAGGTGGTATAAAGAAGTTATTTCTAAATTAGCTAATTATGAAGAGACTCGAGAATTTCGCAAAAAGCAGAAATTAATTTGATCGAACGGCTATAGAATTTCGTTATTTTATTTTCGTGTTAATTTGTCTGAAAAATTAGGTAAAGCTTTCATAAATTTTGATTATATTCTGGGAAACATCAATATAGCATTTCCAGTGTATAACACGTAAACTATTTTATCAACAATTACTGGGTTTTTGTTTTCGTGAAATGGGTTCGTGATATGAGTTCGAATGTTGCTCGTATCTAATCAAATCGTCACGAAATACAATTATAATATTTTATTATTTGTATTCGTCGATATTATTTATTTATAAGTTTATTATGAGTGATTATTTACAAAATACTCGAGTATATTATTTATAGTTCTTGAGCGAGTATTGCATTGTGTCCGAGAATCGCAGTTATTGTATACAAAAGTTTGTGGTAATTATATAATATATCATTACTTTGTGTAAGTACATAATTATTTCAAAAGAATCCATCATCTTCATCAATCATGATTATAAAATTTCAAGGCCAGATGAAAACGTTAACACCGTCAAAAACCGGACGCAAGTACATAAACGATTCGTTATTATGGATCACGATAACTCGTTTTTATACCTTTATGGAAGAGGCACGGTTTATAAATAAATAATTAAGAATTGGGCGGAGCATTAACTTCCTAAATTTGCATTTTTGCTAGAATGGCCGTAAATAGTTGTGCAGGTGAGAAATATAAACTACGACCATGTTAGTTTTATATGCTACTCCTCAACATACGTATATACGTATGCGTACATCATATAATCACCGACACCATAATAATAATGGAATTAATATTTTTTAATTAATACTCGCACAAACCCGCTCTTTTTACATTTAATAAGCATCTACCCAACACTTAATTGGTAATAAATTCACTTGGGATTGTGTATAACACGAAAATTGTTTCCCTTACACATAATGACGATAAGTATATAAACACATAAATTAAAAAAAAAATTATACTAAATGCCAATTAGAAATAAATCATTTTAATCAATCGAACCTACAAAAAATTAATTCGCTTTAATTTTATTTAAACGCAAAACTATTTCGTAACGAATTACCGCATACCAAAGCAAAAAAACTAAAATGTTTTGGTAATGATAGGTTCAGTCGAATTTTCGAACTTAATGCTAAAACAATTGCTTAAATATTTTTAAACAATTAATTTTTTATTCGCTTCGTGGTAGTAGTACTTTACATTTTTCCCAAATTGGGAAAATTCTTCTAGCTTTTATGGGTTAGAGGGTAATTAATGTCACAGAGCTTAATACACACACAAAAATTATTTCTTAAGTCAAACAAATTTGTTTCAAATTAAAGAAACGCTATTTTTGAATATAAGCAGCCAAACCATTTTGTGTGATCAGGCAATTAGAAAATTGATGGAGAAATCTGTTGTCCAAATAAAATGAAATGTAAGGAAATGCAAGAATTTCTTAGGAATTTCTAGGAACACTTGGTAAATCTTCAGAAATCTTAGGAAATCCCAAAAAATTCAAGAAAATGTTAAGAAGGAAATTCTAGTGTACCAACATTTGCCTTGTGACTCGATCGTCTGTCTGTAACAACTCTTTGATTGATTAACTATTTTTTAATAATCTAAATACATCGATCGCTGAGTCTTTCAACTTGCTTAAAAATATATGGCAACCAATCAAGTTGCACACCAATACTGTACTCGTATGATTATGAAATCTTATCGAATGCCCACAAAAATTCTCAATAGAAGGAGAAAATGGAAAAATACGTCCGTAGCTCCTCTTGCCTTAAAAGATTTTGGAGATAACTCAGTGTTTGACATTAATTTAGCCACAAGATCCGATTGAGACAGGGGAAAGTGCAGCAACATCCTTTCGGACAATCCTTTTGGCCTTAAAAATTCGAATTCAAAATTGGATTCTATTTTAGATAGATGTTTCATTGCTTTAGTTTGGAATCTCCTAACTATTCAGACCATTCCAGCGACGGCGCCACCATTTTTGAAATGGTTGCGCATATTAGGCCCAATATATTTATAAATAAACTGTAAAAAAGTACATTATTGAAATAAGCACCTAAAAAATTTGGGTGGGCACTGGGAACTCCAATCAACAGGGTGGGAAAGTGCCCACACCCTGATCCAGCCCTGGCGCCGTCACTGCACCTGTGTGCTTTACGCTACACTGCTGCCTGCTTGTATTCCATAATCAAGTTACTGGGTCAACAAATTTCGAGTGCACTGGAGGGCATTCCATGCCCCCCAGACCCCCCGGTTTGATAATCAAACAGTATGTGCGTATAATTTTTAATTAATTTCATTAAGGCGGGATTTTAGCAGTCGAAAGGAAATTGAAATCGATGCTATTATGATGCCAAATTTTAAAGCTATTGCTGAAATTATCATTTTTATTTGTCCATTCGACATTAAAGAGATGTTATTGTTAACTGCTTCGGGGAAATATAAAAAAAGTCATTTTCTAACATAAAATACGCAATTATTGAGGCACGAATAACAATGTAAATTTTTTTCCGGACAGTTAAAGGTTGTCTTTAGAGCACTACGAAGTCAGATTTTTCAATTTTTTAGTTATGCTTGCCCAGTAGCATGCAAAAATGCAAATATCTCTTTGTAGTGCTTTACAATAACATCTTTTCAACGTCTAGTAAAAAAATTAAACTGATAATTTCAGCGCAAATTTTTTAAATTTGGTTTCAACATATTTTCAACTGCTAAAATCTCGCTTTAAACAAGGAACTTTTACTCTTTCAGAACCAATTACATTTCCACCGGAGAATCTGGGGGTTTAATTTAATTCAATAAATATCTAAACATCTTTCGCTCTCTCTAAAGGGTGTTTAATATTCTTTGAACGGTCAGGTACAACTCGGCGCCGCCGACTCGGCGCAGCCAACTCGGCGCCAGGACAACTCGGCGCCAAGTAGATAATAAAATGTTTGTTAAATCGTTATTCTTATAACGATTCCACATACAGGGTCGTTCGCATATTGTAACAGTTCTCTTATCAAGTCCGTAACAAGGGTATGTCTTATTTATTCTAGCATATTTTATAAGTGATTGTAGGTCAGTTATCCCTACGACAGTTGGCCCCGACAACTGGCCCTGGCGACAATTAGCCTTCGGGACCTGCATCAAAAAAATGTCCAAATCAACTTCAGAACTAGCCATCTAGCCCATCTACCCAAACACTATACCCTTCTTCCAAAATCGAAAATTTTATATTGCCAATGATTTACGTCCTAAACGTATACGTCCTCGACGTATTTGAAAAGCAAATCTGGCTTCGCCAGTTGATATGGCTGTAAATGGGATTCTTGAAGTCCGCGTTGTGTCAAGTACTGTTTAATGAGGTCGAGATTAACTCACTTAGGAGAAGGGGTGGGCTAGCAGAAACATCTAACATGTAGATTTCTTTTTAGCAGAACCTATTAATTAAAAAAATATCAATTAATTAATAATAATTAATATAAAAAATGTTAATTATAAAAATAATGTATCGTAGTTTATCGGTCGGCGCCGAGTTGGCGGCGCCGAGTTGTCCCATCCCGTTCTTTGAACTATTTGGTTCTGAAAGAGTGAGGGTTCTTAATTTAATCAAATTCATCAAAAAAATAAATAAATAAATAAACTGTTTATTACTGAAACCGGGGAGTCTGGGGGGCATGGAATGCTCTCCAGTACATCAGTTATTTAATAATAACTTAATAACTTGATAATAGAATACATTTTAACCCAATTACTGATGTACCCTGAACCCCCATGTTTCACAAACGGAAGGTTTGCTCACATGTTTTTGGATAAATTTTATCAAACAAAAAAAAAACTTTTACTCTTTCAGAGTCCTTTACATCCGAGAGGATGATGTACTAGGTGGTATTCCATACCCGACCTGAAAATGAATTTGATTCTGAGAGAGTGAAATATCTATATTTAAAAAAAAATCTTGTTTTTCAAATCGGGGGGGTTAGAGGGGCATGGAATGCTCTCTAGTGTACTCGTAATTTGTTGATTCAGTAATTGATTGTGAAATATAACTGAACAGAATTAATTCCATGCCCCCAAGTTTTATAAAAACACAAAGATGGGTCCTGACGCGACCTAAAAATGTTTTCGCTCTTAAACCAAAAAATTAAGGAACGAAAGATCCTTATAATATATGCTCACCAAGATTTTATTTTTCCAACCGGGGGGGGGGGGGGGTATTTGTATTAAGTTCTATTCCATAATCAAGTTACTGTGAGAGGGTACCATTTCAATGTTCTGAAAGAGTGAAAGTTCCTTGTTTAATAAAACTAATCAAAAACTAGACACACAAACTTTTTGTTGTTCAAACCGGGGGGTCTGGGGGGCATGGAATGCCCTCCAGTGCACTTTAAATTTGTTGACCAGTACAAACAAATCATTTCAAGATTATTCAATTAGAAACAATTTTTATGTGTGTACAATAATTGTATCTAAATGTTTAGTGTACCTACAGACCTACAGACCGCTACTATTAAAATGGTTTGTCGGTAAATATCGTACAGAAAATTTTGTATTTTTATAGTGGGTAATTGGCACACGTTACCGAAATAATCACGGGATACTTACGATGCAAGAAAACGTAGCGTTCAAGTAGCAAGTTTAGCTTAAAGCGGCGTAACAAGCAAAGGGTATTTTCGTGACCTATGTACGAAATTGTATAGCTGCTACTAAGTGCATGCTTTGCCCCAGAGAAACATTACACTCGTGACATTCCCAAAAGAAGCTCTTAAATGGTATTTTATTCGAACTTACAAATAAGCCAATCAAATTCTAGAAATTTATTAAATTTTTTAAAATGAAAATAGAGCGTGTGGTGAAAGGATCTCTTTCCACATATATGAGTTGTACATGATTTCCGTTTGGAAAAGTTGAAAAAGTTTAGAAAAGTTTCACAAATTAACGGTTTTATATTTCATTGTGTTTGAAAGCAATAAAAAAACGTATAAATATTCAATTGGAGTGTGTGTGCATCGGAAAAGCATTACTTAAATATTTTAAGCTCGGAAAAGTTGGTAAAGGTAAACAAATTTATAAAGCGGTGCGTAATCAGGAATATTTAAATAAATTTTGATTGAAGTTAATTCCGTGTTGATTTATTTAAAAGTATAAAGTTAAAGTAAATATATTGTAGTTATATCAAATTAATTATTTAAAATTGGTGATCAAAAACCGTGAACATTTCTGTTCATCAAAGACTTTGATTAGAAGTTCATTATGCACGTTAACGTTCAAAGTTATAAAAAAGTAATGGGGATGGAAGTCTTAAAATGTGAAAAATAATTAATTAGACGCAAAAGTTTTACACAGGCAGGGTTATGATTAAAAAGATTTGAAAATTTTATTACTTCTGAAATTTAGATGAAAGAAGTTCTCGAGTGGGTATTTATCAAAAGCGATCGCTAAGTATAGGTAGGTACATTGAATGACATAAAATTTTTGATTGAAGCTTTTGCTTGTAATTTAATAGATCGAAAAACTATTGTAAATTCAATTTGTGAATAGAAACCAATGTTAAATTGTCGGATTGAACATAACACAATAGCAGCTTTTTGTGTCGTCGTCGTCTACACGACCTAAGCAAGATCTCATGTGGTTTCACACAAAAGATTAGTGAATACCTTGGCATAAAGCTCGAGATGTTTTATCTAATCGGAAAATCGCATCACGCAAGCGCACTGACAGCCGGCTGAAACTCTTATCTCTCATCTTTTCTGATAAGACATCTCGGTTCACCGTAGAAGCTACATCTGCTATATAGAATTGAGATTGAGCTTCTGTACCTACAAGGAAACTGCAAAGATTAATAGTCTTTTCAAGATTAACTTCATTGTTTTTATTTAGTCGGTTGATAAAACATTAAGTAAATTTCCTTTTACTTTTACTAAACATTTTCAATTTCACCTTAGCGTGAAAATTGCTGATCGGTAAATACTTGGATAAATTTTGAGCACTTACTCAGACGGAAGCTTTTCAAAATGTTAATCCACCTTGCATTAAATGTTTGGTCTAAGAAAACGGTTTAAGTGCTCGTACGCGAAAAATTCCAATTTTGTGTGCTTTTCCACCTGGAACTTTTCTTCCTTTCTTCATTCTCAAATCTCATAGGCCCTAATGATATTATCAATGGCAACATCTCACTTAAATTGCGTATTTTTTCAGATTGTTTACTATAAAAATAATTTGTTATTTTATCCCATTTTATTTTTACCAATAATATCTTATAGTATATTATTTCCGAACCAACGGAGAAGGAAAAATAAACTTCCTTTCTATAGTCAAAACCGACTATTTAAACTAACTGTAAGTTTCTGATGATCAAATTCTAACTACAATAGAGTTTAAGGGTTTGCAAAAGTGTTTATATAGGAAATCAAAATAACCAATGGGGGTCCGTAAGCTGACCTGAAAAATGAAAGGGTAATGCACATCTGCCACTTTTGCAAAATAAAATTTAAGCCGAAGCAAAATACTCGTATGTAACCGATTTGCTTAATTTCATAATTTCAAATTAAAATACTAACTTGCATTAATATTCACAAAAGGGAACATTTGCTGTTTACTCGTATGATACATTTACACGAAGATGGTAACCACCTAATATGTAAATATTAACCATTTAGGTATATTAACATAAAGTTTAATTTTGCGAGTTAATTTAACTCCAAATGGAATTGGATTGTTTATACCGTATAAATACTACATGAGCATCCATTGCATTTTTCCAGGTTCGAAGGATTAAAATTATAGCCACATTTTAATATTTAATATATTTATATTCTTTTCACAACAAATATTAACATAATATACTAAGGAAATATAAAATAATAATATCAGTAATTTTCTTCTGTTGGAAAAACGCAAATTTAAAATTCGTTGATTCTATTTACCTCTAATACATATAAACTTAATTATCTTTTTGTAGGGCTGACATTAAACGTGGCGTTTTTAATTATTACTTTGTACATTTTTAATTTCCAATTGGGAATAATCAATTTTGAATTAAAATTTTGCAGCGTAATCAATTTTATCGATAGGTTATTGCTTTCTTAACAGTCGACCAGTCACGTTATAGTGTATTCGAATTTTCCTGTTAGTTACCTGTGCGTAGATGATGGTATTGTCTGCGTACAGTGCAACCAGGTCAGTGTTGAGCGGTCTAATCAGCAAATAACTTTTAATTTAATAGATGATGAATTAGTGCGGTTTTTCACTGGGTTGGGGTCCAAATTTTCGGGCCCCTGCCCAAGTAACATTTTTAACCCGACAGATATCTGCAAACAAACAAAAACGTGTTTATAAACACTGTCAGCAATGCAGAAAAAGGAAGTTTTACGAATTCCTACGGGCGATAATTTAAAAATAATTTTAATTAACTGAGAAACTGTTTTTTGGAAGTTCGCAAAAAAAATACAATTGTAATTAATAATTGAATCGGTACGGGTTGATATGGTAAAAATAAATGTCTAGGTAGGTGGGCTTATGGGATTCTCTAATTATCTTTAAATATCAAACGTCAACTCGTCAAAATGAGGCGTTAGGAGGATTATTTTTTAAGAAATTTCAACCTATAATGGTATGGAGGACACCTAGTGAGCTTAGACAGTTTAAAATTTCTTTAAACATTTATTTTGACGTTGAGCATTAGTAGGATTAGCGAAGACAATAAATATGCTGACTATAAGTTGAATATTAAATGTGAGCAATGACGGCGTAACAGGTTTTTTGAAAGACAAAAAATAAATCCAATCCTAAGTAACGAACCACGAAAATCAATAACATTGCATAACACCGATAAATTATTTTTGGCCGGTAGTATTGTTTAAAGCAATCTTGTTTGGAAGATTCTCTCTTGAGGAATTACGGCAGAAAAGCGAATCTAAATCTTGGAAATTCGTTTCGCTGGGAAATTGTCAATTGTGGGCAACTTGAAAGATGGGTATTTAGCCGGCTTTAACTTTAAGGACTCCCCGCTAAGAGCTTAGTTAATGTATAATGTAGTTTTGTTTGGACATTTACTCATTGCACTGATATTTCAGGATTAACAATTTTAAAAGCAACTAGCGAAAGTGCGTTTAATGGTAGACTTTTATCTCGAAAAAAAAATGTTTGAGGTGACAATTTTTTCGGTTTATTCAATTTTTGCACGAATGTGAAGACTTAAAACCACTTAAGGTTTCCATTGTTGGCGTTTACGAGCGTGAAGCTTATAATTTCAAATGTGCCTATTAGACGCGAATAGCTTCCATTTTGAAATTACATGAATTATTATATTATTATAAAATTTACATGTAAATAATGCGGGAATAACCAAATTTGTTTTGTTTACAAGGTCTCTCCATTGTTAAGCATCCCTTTTTTTAAAAATAAGCGGACGTACAAAGACTTCAGCTTAAAAGCTTTTTGCAAACGTAAACTGTTGTAATAATGTGTTAAGTTAATGACAGTTTACAAAATAGCAGGAAAACATCACGATAATTGACAAGCAAGGCCTAAGAATAAGAAAAGAAGAACACAATGGAATATTTTTCTGAAAAGAGTCCAGGATACGGTTAATAGCAAACTTTGAAAACGCAAGAACTGCATCGTCTCGTGTTCATCATTTTCTGTGTATAAATTTTAGTAAATTTTGTGCTTTATAATTGGAAAGCGCCTGCAGGCTCCGTGTTGTCGACCCCTGGGTGTTTACGGCGCGATGAAAATAGAAAATATTAAACTTACTCCCCTTATTTAAATTTTTCTTCTTATGCAAGTGCACCCAGACGAGATTAAACAAAAGTGAATAAAATCGACCCCATGATTTTGCAAATTCGTAGAATATTTATAACATTTTTGAAGGCTGTAATTGAAATTTAGCATCTAAAAGCGTTATTACTCAAAACTTGTTACTAATAATTGATGAACTTACATTACTGTATTCATAAAGATAAATTACAAAATTGCACTTAGGGCACCCCAGCTAGCAGATCGTGTTAGCTGGGAGCGATGGGTGCAGCGAAATCTGTCAAATTGGTTTAAAAGTGAATACACAATTTTCGAATTAAAATTGTTTCGACAAAGTAAACATAAAAATAACTTAACTACATAGTAATGCAGTGACTAGAATACTCAATTTAGTTAACCAAATATGAGGGAATCGTTTCGTTAATAAAGAGGAATTTTATGCGGGTATCATACACGCTTCATTAAATATACATAAAGGACCTCAATTAATAGACATTCTAACCCTTCAGTTAATGATAAAATAAAATTGCATTGGATATAATTAAAAATAGTTTTCGAATTCGACGTCGAAACTGACGTCGATTTTATTAAATCTTGTTTTTGATATAAACTGATGTGTTTAAGCTTAAATTACTTATTTAAAAATTCATTCGTTCCTAATTCGATGCTGTCTATTACAAATTTTGAAAGGTGAATCACAATCTAAACTAATTTATACAAAAATATGTCGGATTTTTCTATTAGCTAAGTGACATGTATAACGAATTTGTGTTGGGTTAAACTCTTTTTCGGCAACTGTCATACAAATTAATAAAAAAAAAACTCATTTATACAATGGACTTTGTTTTTTGGGATCGCATCATATAGCTCGGCTCGGGGTTTAATTAAAAAGTCAAAAATACGCCGAAATGGATTTAAATTTAGAACACGAAATTAATTTCTAAAATTAATTTAAAAGTGCCGTAAGAAGCACCCACTTCCGCCAAAAAATGTAACCACTCGATGGGATTCGAATCGGCGTGATTTCTTCACGCCGACATTTAAAACATTTTACCAGATTGTTCTGCATGACATAATTAAGTGTTTATTCACAAGGGAAGTAATGAAAATTTTATCTTTTAATTGCAGGAATATAAAAATTTTTATTTTAAAGTTTCAGATTAAAAAGTTGTGCTTCCGACTTTTTGATGATATTCGTATCAATGCTGGTAGAGCATCCGGTAATAAACGTGTATTTGGTTACTCAAAGTGAAAAATTAAAAGAAGCATTCGATTTGGTTTGTATTTTAAAATTTTACAGTCTCCTTTGAGGCAATGTTGCGTGCGGTCAGTACTCGAAGAAGTTTTGTTTGTTTTGTGGCGAAAAAGTACTACGGCCTGGGATTTATTGTTTATCGTTCAGTTCATAAAGAGAAAAAATATCGAATAAAAATATAAAAGCTGAAACTTGGCAGATATAAACCGGGTTTTTTGTTTTTCTCCAATTTATTAAAAAGTTACAATATATTTTTATATTAAATTTAATAAAAGGTACTTGAAATTTCTCCTATCGTAATACTCTCCACCCCGGAAGAGAACCGTGACTTGTACGTTAGGTTACTGTATTGTGTGTTTATTTAATATCCCACCCTCTTCCCACTGGGTTATTGTGTTCGATATTATTAAAAATAAAGCAAAAATCTTAACTGTAATTACGTTATCGTAATAGATCTTTGCATATCTAAGATATTTCAGCATTTTCACAGGAATGCGCGTGTTTATTCCACGGAATTCAACGCTCCCTGTAATTAAAAGATGTTGCATGTCTAAGGTTAATAATTACAGTTTACTTAATATAATAAAAGTTTATTTTCATTTGTCCGTACGGTTGCTTTATTTTGTAATTGTGAATATATGTGATATGCAAATTTTAATATCAGAAAAAAAGTTGCTTGAAAGTTAGCGTGACCACATGTCAATGTTGTTGAATTTAAAAGTAGCAACTTTTAATAATTTTCAGGGTTCTTTTTATTTTATCCCGTTTGTGTTTTGCGCCAGTACGTTTTTTCAGTAGGTACATATTATTTACAGTTCAACTCAAATTCTTGATAATGCAGCCGATATTATTTAAGAAAATTTTTTTAAATTACTTATATCAGGATTGGAGAAACAATAATTTCAGTTTTGTTTTTTTGAATTAAAAAAATTCATCGATTCAAGCGATCAAAAGATGTTTTAACATCTATCTTCGAATGAGGTGGATTCAGGCTCTTCCTTGCATCCTGTCTTTATTCTGCCAAACGTTTACATTGCTGCAATCTGGTCAACAAATTTATATCTGTTGAGAAAATTGTTTCTTCCAGGATAATATGATTTACTTTGATGTTTTCAAAAAATTGCCTGCGGCGCTGTTTGGGAACGCCCAAGAAGCGCAAGGGCCGTCGAGAGCCACGTCGGGCCTCGTGGCAAAATTTTCCGCGGGGCCCCTGCTCTTAAAAATTTTATAAATAAAAAATAAGAAACTTGGTATTTTCATTAAGCAAAACTACGCACAAAACACTAAAATGGGTAAAATTAATAAAATTAAAAAGAACAGTAATCAATGTTACAATATTATTATGTATTTTGCTAAATTCGGCGTTACCTAGGTGGGGTCTGACAAACCCCAGCGTTTAGAAATTGATCCAAATATGGAAATATGTAACAAATGTGATCCCATGTGCATGTCCGTCTCAGGATATTACCATACTATATGTCGAAAACAGCTGTTAGTTATAGTCAGATAAGCTAGTATATGCATCTAAAGTGCTCTGGGGTATGTCAGACCCCACCTGAAATTTAGTTGTTTTTTTAGGCTTATAAAGTAATGGTTATTTTGAAATCATAGAATTTTGAATTTTGAATCATAGAACAGGTTTTCATTTTCGAAGTCCGGTTGTGGTTTGTATTTTGATTTTAATATTAATTTTAATTTGTGACTTGGTTTGAATAAGGCCCGTTAAAAGGTCGAAACGCGTCGCCAAAAATAAATCATTAAAAGTACAAGAAATGCAGTAATTTGTTTAAACAAATAATTTATCAAATCAAAACTAAATATTCTTATTTTTTGGTGGATCAAAACTCATCAACAGATGATGGGAAAGACAATTCGCCAACACGATATGGCGACTTCCAGAGCCGTATCTGACGGGGGGTTTTGGGGGTTCAACCCCCCCCCCCGAAATAAATCGCGAAATAAAATCCTAGAATACAAAATATAATAAAAGACTTTTCAACAATTTTTTTGACAAAACAAAGAATTTTTAAACAATAAAAGATTTAAAAAAAATATTTTATTATCGCGATTTTCTAACTTTGCATTAGAGCGCTTGACCTTGACAATTTCAAAAAAAATTGCCTGCGGCGCTTAATCCTGGAAGTAAACACACTATTTGATTATCGTCCCCCCCCCCCGAACAAAAGTCCGAGATACGGCCCTGGCGACGTCCACTAATTGGTTATATGACGTTTCGCCCCCGCCGTTTTGCCCTGGGATGTTTCGCCTCCGTACCGTTCCGCCGGCGGGAGCTAAACGCTGGGGGCGAAACGTTTTTATTCCCCATTAATTACGTGAGGCGTAATTGCGCAATTGCCTACTGAAATATTAGCGAACAAATGGAAAGAGTGCACAGACCCCCCGGTATACGCTCATTTTTTTCTGGCTTTAAAACTTAAATATAAAATCTAAGTAGTTTTAGGGATAATACATTAAAACTTCGGGCCGAAAAGGAAATTGTTTTGCTGCTAAAGCACAAACAAAAAAGTTAAAATTTGTCTATCTATCGAGAAGTAAATACCTTCATTTTGGTTTTCAAACTTTATTCTTTTCTTTTGAGCCTGAGGTTAAACGTAATTATTTATAATTATTATAAGTTCAAATATGGATTAAGCTGTAACTATTGGAAACCGGGGGGTCTGGGGGGTATGGAATACCCCCCAGTGCACTATATCAGCACACCAGCCACCTGTAGACGCATAACGGATAATATCCGTAAAAAACCTACATATTTTATACTATTTGGCTACGGAATAATTCGCAAACAAATACAAAGAGTGCACTGGGGGGGTATTCAATACCCCCCAGACCCCCCGGTATACACTCATTCTTTTGGGCATTTAAAACTTAAATTTAAAATCTAAGTAGTTTTAGGGGTCTTAGAATCTTAGAATACTATAAAGCTTGGGGGATCCAGAAAAGATTGTTTCGCTGATAAGTGCACAAATAAACGTTTTTTTTACCCGACCGGAAGTAGAAGTTGAGAAGTTACTTTTATTTTGATTAAGATGTTACGGTCAATCACGTAAATTGGGCATTGACGTCAATGGCCGGGCAATGACGTCAATGCCCATTTACGCTGGCCATTAACGTTATTGACCGGCCATTGACGTCAACGCCCGTTAACGGTGGGCAATGATGTAAATATGTTTATTTGATTGTAATATTTACGTCTTTGGCCGGTCAATGACGTTAATGGCCAAAATGGATTGGACAATGATAATATTATAGAATAACTACTATAAAGAACAGCAAAATGGCAATTTAAATTTGACAGCCAACTGGCAAGTGATATTTACGTACATAATATGTTGTATTCATTGTATTAGAATATAATCATTTATTAACAAAAATAATGAAATAAACTTTTTAAATTAATCATTTTTATTCTGGCACGGGAGTGACCCATGGCACTTAGAATTGCAAAATTTGATTGCTTGCGCGATACGCATATTTATTGTTTTTACATCCACCCTTGCAATGACAACGCTTGTAACCGTGGCCTCTTAAAACAATGCTCTCAGCTGCTGCTTGTCTAAGAGTAATCTCATTTTTTTGGTCGTATTACTAATATTTTCTAACAAAATTAACTTTTCAGTATCCCTTAATAACTAGTATTAATTGAAAAGGCACATTTAATATATTATTTTCAAATAGAATCTATAGAATAATAATATCATCATTGCCCACCCTGTATTGGGCATTGACGTCATTGCCCGGACAATGATGTAAAAACCACACATTAAATTTTAAATGTCAACATTGCCGAATATGCATGGTCATTGACGTCAATGGCCGGTCAATGACGTCAATGTCCAACTAAGTTGGGCATTGACGTTATTGTCCGGCGATTAACGTTAATGGCCGAATTGTCATCATTGACCGCAAAAAAGACATGTTTTGGCTTGTTTCAAGCTTCTTTTTTTGAGCCTGAGGTTAAACTTATTTATTTATAATTATTATAAGTTCAAATATTAATTAAGCTGTAACTATTGGCAATCCGGGGGGTGTGGGGGTATGGAATACCCCCAGTGCACCATTTCAGCACACCAGTTCTCTATTGATACATAACGGATAATATCCGTAAAGAACCAATACAGATTTTGTTTATTTGCTTATTTATTTATGATTAAAACTGAAAATACTGTTAAGTTGTAACTATTGGCAAACTGGGGGGTCTGGGGGTATGGACATGGGCGTCCACAGGATCTTTTTCAAGGAGAAGCAAAATCCAAAAAACCAAAAAAAGAGAAAATGCCGCCCAGTGCAATATCCTTAAAGAATCTACATAGTTTTTATTATTTTTCTACTGCCTTTACTGCCTTTAAAACTTAAATTTAAAATTTTAGTAGTTTTAGGTGTCTTCTACATTAAAACGTTGTAGCTCCAGAAAAGATTGTTTTGCTGCTAAGCGCACAAATAATTTTAATTTTGCCTGCCCGAAAGTTGAAGTTAAGGTGCAGTTTGCGTTATGCGATTTTGCTTACGATTTTGCTTACGATTTTGCTTCCAGATTGCCGTAAGCAAATTTTTCGAAGTTCACGTTATACAATTCGACCCGAAGATGAACTCGCAAACGAAGTCGTGAAGAGAAAACCACCAAAACCAGTCATACAAGAGAAATCGTATGTAAAATCGTAGGAAAAATCGCATAACGTAAACTGCACTTAAGATGTTTTTGTTCATTTCGGTTAAGTCATGTTTCAGCTTATCAGACTTGATCTTTTTTTGAGCCTGAGATTTAAAGGTATTTATTTATAATTACAACTTCAAATATAGATTGAGCTGCAGCTATTGGTAAACCGGGGGGTCTGGGGGGTATGGAATACCCCCAGTGCACAATTTCAGCGCATTTATTTATTTATTTTATTTTTATTGTAAACATGGTGGAAGTTTCCACCGAAACCGGTCAATAGGTAATAAATCAAGTGGTTAGATTATTTCAATGTTGTTTTATTTCAATTAAGAGCATTGTTTAATGAAAACTTAAAAAACGGGACACAAAATTAATTGTTTTCATGTTTGGGGTTTTTTCCACCTAGGTAACGCCAGGTTTTAATAAGAAAGAAAAAACAAAGCCCAATATCTAATTTTTTATTCATTCAAAATTTAGTTATTCGTCCGGGCCTTGAAGGATTCCGGGCCCCGGGGACAAATACCCGAGCGCCCCCCTCTCCGGTTGGGTCTGCTTATTTATATCAATAAATGATTTTGTAAAATTAAATGTTTATACTTTCCTGAAGATTGTGTACTGCTTTTTCTGATGGCAAACCGACGTGTTACGCCATCTACGAAAGATGCTGCAACCAGAAGTGCTTGCTTCATATTTTATAATTTTTGAGCATCAGGACAAGTTTGCTCGTTGGTTTGGTGGGTTTTTGTCGAGAGAATTAAACAAATGGATTTAGCGATAAGGCAATAAAATGATAAATAATGAAGGTAGAAAAAATTGAGAGCACCTGTAACGTGGAACACAAATCGGGTAGCTTAATTAATAAAGTTAAGCGTATGCAGTAGGCGTTCAGAGGTAATTAATTCCACAGATCGGAAGATAAACGCGATTTTATTTTTTACACGTTCTAGGACTAAATTTGTGCATTAAAAAATTTAAGATTTATATTTCTCTACTAAAATATAGATTACATTTGCGATATCTTAATAAAGGTACTAGGAAATCGTGACCAAAATGTTTAGTATATTTCATATAAAGCTAAGCTCAGCTCCTTAACTATCTCACGTTTTTTTTGTATTTTGAATACTTATCGAATATATTAATAAAATTTACAAGCAGCCATTTATATTAGCTTTTCAGTCTGAAATTGTCTTGAGAGCTTACATGTAGTGGTGCAAGGTTGACGTCGAAGGCTTGAAGTGTGGGCTTATTTTTCGTTTTTATTGAATTTCGCATTCCGTGCTGGGGTCGCATGCTTGTGGCACATATATTAACTACTGTTGATTTAGCAACATTTAACCAGTCGAGACTGCTTTATATTTAAAATAATTTTTACTTCCAGAACTCCTTAATATTATTTTATGCCTGTCAGATGCGAACTTGCTCTACTCACCCTGTATAAATTATTATAAAATTTTGTCCTGGCATTAGTTTCCAAACTTTGTATTGTTAATAGCCCATGAAAATAACTTTTCATCTAACTAAAGCAATAAACAAACAAAAGTTTCTGTAGTAATAATTAGCTGGAAGTTAACAAGGTGTAAATTTCAAATTTGTGGGTGAAATGCACTAGATGTACCGATAATCCACATGGACGTAAGGATAGAAATTTATACCGAGTGATCAATTTTTGGACGAGAAGAGTTTTAGAGCAATGCAATGTGGTGTGACAGAATTAGCTTCTTTATAACTGGTATCACATTTCGACACACCCGGTTGGCGACAATAAGTATAAAGTAGTTTAATTAAACCAACTTCGGGTGCACAAATGATTATTTTTTAGCACGCACACCCGATATCAATGTCATCGACTCGACCATTCATTTACTTTAACGTCCAATAATTTAATGATATATGTATGTATGTGCGTTGAAAGATGTCCTTTAACATATAATTTAATTAATCCGGATTTTTGTCGTTTTGTAACGTCTTTTTTTTTTCTTCGTTATAATTAAGGATATAACGGTTGGAGTTTTAACTGAAAAATAAGGATCCTTATGTAAAAAATTGCTAATAAACGGAAGCCTTGTTCGGTTGCATTATAATATCAAAAGAAACGCCTGCCTCGAATTTTACTAAAGAAGAAGAGTTTGCCTATATAATTTAATAAAACCACTTATTTTAGCAGCTGCGATAAAGAAAGTGTCGACTTTTTAAAGAAGTGCAAGTAATATTATTTGCTGTCAATTTTACCAAAAATAGACGCAGTAAACCTGTTTCCCCTAATGTAAGGTAATAATTAATAATCTAAAATATGGTATCATTAACACCCCAGTCATGTGGTTTTCGACACCCTACCTTTACGGCCGCAAATGTAAATTAATGTTCCTTTTTCTTGGTTTTAATGAAACGGAAAGAACTTTGAATTATGTCCGTATGCGAACAATAATTTTTATTTACGATTCAAAAATTTCTTTAAATTGATCTAAATTTTAAATATCGTGGCGCCATAAATATGAACAATCGGAAAAATTTGCTATAATACTTTGGGGTACGACGATAGACTCGTTAATAATATTTTATCCACTTAAAATGAGTAAATTGTGTTCTAATTTAGAAATTTTAAAATTAATTTATGCCCAGCACCAGCATATTTAATTAATGCGATTTAAAATGCATCATCTGTTGCTAATTCAGTTTGTACGGTTATTGTCTGCCTAACTAATTGCTAATCAATAGTTATGTCTTTATCGTTTCTATACCGGCTTCATTAGGTAAAATTTTCATAAAATGAATATTTTATTGTATGCAGTATGTATATGGTGAGCCGTATACGCTTTTCGTTCTGCCATGAATTATAATATTATTTTACATCCCACGAATATCAAACTTGTATTTTCTAATACTGATAAATACCATATCAGTTAACATGGGCTACCTACCACAAGTAATCTCTTAAACATCGGCTTAATATCTTCATAACATAAAATTTGAATGTTTACTTTTATCATATTAGGTAAAATTATGAATTTAAATTGTAATTCCTGGCAATATAAGTATATGCAGGTTTCTGTGGCATTCGGTAGGACAAACAATGATAATGGGAAAGTTATGCTACGAAGTGAGTATAAATCTACCCACGTTTGTAAGTGTTATTGCTTTGGGTCACGCTAGGTCTCGGACTTGCTACACCCTAACTTGCAAATAACAACAGTTCGATATAAACCCACCTTTAGAATAATAATATTTTGCTACTTTTTAATCATCTGCATTAACAATTAAATCACCCTCCACCTGTTTTATTGTTGTACCCACTAACGTACGTATGCGGATGGTTTGGTAATAAAAAGTCGACACTTTTTAATAAAACTTAAACTTTTATGAGAAATTTATGGTGAAGCTTTTAACTTACAACTGAGTTTTTGTTTTTTGGAGCAACCCAGGTTGTTTTCCTGCACCACATCCTCGGATAACACTTTTATTTATCGTCCACCTTGTTGTAATTATCAACAACGCAATTAGCCCTGCCCAGATTGCTAAAGATAATTTTATCACGTTTAGAGTTGTTAAAGCAAATATCAAAATAATGAAGATTTTTATTTTTACAACTTTCCTCACATAACATCAAAACAGTTATTACTTTTTGATTATGCTGTAGTACATTATAGGGATAGAGATTTCAGGCTTTCACTGCGTGTTCGTAATATTTAACAACATTTTTAATGTTTATTTCTTTCTATTACTGCATTCGGGTCACCACATTCACATAAAATGACTTAGCGGCCTTACTACATTTTATCAGACTGATACAACTCATCCTGATCAATTTCTTATATTACATAAGTTAACTGATACAATTTTACTAATTCACGGTAGGAATATCAATTAAATTCCATTCTCTATATATGGGAGCTTATATCTTCCAGGCTAATGCAATCAAGAGAAATTAAATGTTTTTAAAGCAATACAAGTTAATTAGGAATTTGAATAAACATAAAATCGGCTTGCGATACAGGCTCTTTGAATAATTTTTGAATTTAGTTCTTACAGATTGCTTTATCTAGTTTTCCTCTCGCATTCCTTTCAATAAATAAATTATTTCTTTCGACAATCACTTATGAAGCTTGTATATCTTCCAGAAATTGGCCCCTTTGATGAAGATGAAAATGACTTCAGTGTAGATCAATATCAAATATCACATATAATATTATTATTGGATAGCAGCCAGGGCCAGTGGTGTATTTAGAGAGAGGCAAAGGGGCAATTGCCTCCCCCAAGGATGACTCAGATTGTACTCCCTGATAAAAATAATGTTTACCGCGAAGTTTTAAAATTTAAATAATTTTTAATTATTATTATTTTTAATAATTTTTTATTTTAATTATTTTTATTTATTTGTTTATTTATTTACTAGCTGGAAAGCAGCTAGGCGGTGGATCTTTTTTACTACTGGGAAGTAACGCAAAAAGTTGCTGCTGAACTTGATGTGCCGTGGGGCAATTAAATTTTTTTTTTTTTAATATAAAATTAAATAAGTTTCTCAAGTTCTAATTTTCTTTAGCCGAACGTTTTAATTTCCCTCACTTTTGCTCCCTCACTGGAGGGTGTTCACCCGCAGATCACCCAGTTTACACTTTTGACTATAATTTTGACAGTTAACTTTCAAAGTAAATGTAAAAGTTGCTACTGTGAGCAGTAATGCACTTAAATAAATGTTTTTCCAAATTATAATGTTCTCTAGCCAAAGGTTTAAATTTCCCTCATTTTTGCTTAAAAATTCAAATTTCCCGGTTTTTCCTGGCAAAATTTGTAAAATTATAAATCCCCTATCTTCTCCAAGTATTCCAAAAGAATGGAAATTCTGAGATATGTACTGGAGGGTGTTCCACACCCCCCAGACCCCCCGGTTTACAATTTTGACTTTATATTTTTTATAATTATTTATTTTTTTTATATTTAACTTTCAAACTAACACAGAAAGTTGATACTAAACTCAGTAAGCAGTAAGGTAATTAAATAAATATGCTTTCCAAGTTTTAATTTTTTCTAGCCGAAGTTTAAACTTTCATGATTTTTGCTTAAAAATTCAAATTTCTTGGTTTGGACGAATATTTTTAGTCCAAATCTTAGTTTAACATATTTTTTGATTGGTAAAATCCCACCAAAAAATGACACGTTGTAGTAAGAACAGCAGGAGCGTACTGAGATTTTATGTATTAGGATTAGTTACAATTGACGCGCATGAACGGATTAACGAGATTCGAAAAATCTTTACTCTGCACCCCCAAAAGCATTTTCTAAATACGCCACTGGCCAAGGCCTTTTTGAACTTTTCTTTTTATCCCATCGAGTAGGAATAAGAAGTAGGATAGTCCTCCCAGATAAAGACGGTCATTATCACTAGGTTTCAAATCCCACAGACTCCGATTGAAGAAGGGGAGTAATTGATTAGGCATTCTAAATTATATTTTATAAAATTTGGAATTAAAGCAATTACTCTTCCGTTGCTTTCTACTAAAAATTTTACTTTGTTTCTAGTAACATAAATAGCTATTATTAAAGTCACTATAGCTATTACTTGAGAATCAGACTTACAGAGGATAAAGTTTTTAATGTATTTATGGAAATTGAGGGAAACTAGAGTTTTTCTCTCTCCAATCTCCATATAAACCTAAACGCATTTACAAATATTCCTTTATGCGTCCTTGCCCCCCTCATTCGTTTATGCAAAAAACTGGATAAAAAGGACAAAGTAGGTTGGGAAGAGGGGGGGGGGGGGTAAATGACTATTTACGGATAAGAATTTAGATATATTTCCCAAAAATTTTTTGATCTTTTTTTTTTTTTTTGAGATTGTTTGATTGATTGATTGTTTGAGATTTTGTTGAGATTGACGAGGGGGTCCGTTACCTTCTTTTATCTTTAATTTCCAAAATTTAAAATATTTAAATTCTAAAATTGTGGAGGTCCGCATTTTAAATTTTGAAATTATACAAGTATAAAAATTTTAAAGATACACAACAGTAGGTGTAAACCGGGGGGTCTGGGGGGTATGGAATACACCCCAGTGCACGCTTTTATTTTATTAACCTCTCAACAGGGCCTATTTTACCATTAGACGTATTAGTCACGTGCCTAGGGACCCGAAAAGAAAAATTCTGATAAAATAACCCAAAAATTGGGCCTTCGATGCTATTAGTTACACTCGAATATCAGGGGCCCGAAAATTTGCTAGAGTTTAAAATGGGCCCCGATAGCAGCTCAATCTAGCGCTGTAAAGCTCGTTTAAATCCCGGATCGGATAATATTTTTAATATGAAAGTCTGCAAGTGCATGTGGGCGAAAATGCATCTAGCGAACAAGTTAGTTGAACAACAAGAGCAAATAAAAAGCGGCTATTTTTGTTACCTTTTTTGTAATGTTTTATAATGTATACAAATTAAAAGTCATTAAACATTTTTCACGAGTTTACTTTTATAAAAAAAATTGATCGACCCACGAGCAGTATCGATGTGGGTTGGAAACTTAAAATTTAGTATGTAAGACTTATGTATAATGATTATAAATGAATTGTATGTAAATTTAAAAAAACGTTTGGAAATATTGTACGTATTTATTTGATAAACGAGCGTAAAAGGTAAACATTTCCTGCCATTAGTGGATCAATTGCTGTAAGTTTTGTTTCGAGTTGTTTCATTTTACATTTAACACAAATTAAGTTTAAATAATTTATAGCAACTTTATAATTTATGGTTTCGTTTTTATTCGGTCTTTCTTAATACATAAATGTGGCGGTTGCATGCGGTCCTGCGGCGACTACAAGCTCCCGTTTATTTTATAGGCTCGTTAAATCAAACGGCGGTCTGGCAACCGCACCGTACATACTACTTCTTTTTATTATAATAACCAAAGGTTTACCCGATATTGTAACGCTCCACTTCTATAAAAATCCATGTGAATTGAACTTTTCACACCTCATATTTGGGGAAATATTTTATTGTCAGTCATTTATATCGCAAATTCTTTAATAATGTCAATGCTTGTCGTACGCTTTTTTATTACAGATAAAACTAAAGTGCAAAGTTTAATAAGTCGAATATAATTTTGACAAACATTTACCCTAGCCATTTTGTAACAAAATATCCATTACGTCCCGTAAATAGTGTCGTCGCACAAATTCCAATCAAATTCGAACCGCATTGTTTAATTAGCAATTCTTTTAAATTACAATCTTTATTATCTTCGATACAAAGTAATCACAATTTCGAAAGATAATAAATTTCGGATATTGCTAATTATGTGACCTTTCCGACAAATATTGGATCAAAAATTTAATAACTAAAAAATTGTTTGCCAATAAGCTCTCCCGATTGCACAATAGCCTTCTCAATGTGATCAGCTTTAGATTTTTAATAAGAAATCCAATTTATATAAGCCATCATTTCTTAAACAGATTTTTTGATATCCCTCTTAAAAATCTCAACGAATGTTTTTCATCAACTCCAAAATTTTAATCACTTGAACAATTTAACATATTGCAACTTTTGTAACTGCCGCTTTTTTAATTGTGGCGTGCACGTAAATTTAAAATGTCACATTACAATGCAATAAATTAAAAATTTTAAGGGCTGAATCAAAACGCTATACTGATACATTACAATAAATTATAATTATCAACCCTTCGTGTCTAACACGATTGCACCTTAATAAGTCTAGCTGTAATTGTATGAATTACTTTGTATATAATGAACTCCCATCGATTGTGGATTTGTAGAAAAACGGTTTAATATGCATATACCTAGTCGGGACATAAATTCTGTTACCTGTAAAGAACCGTTAGATTTTACAGCTTAAGATTACAGAGGGTGGAAAACAATAACATATTTAGAAAGCCCTTTCTTTTGGCAACTTGTACAGACTATAGTTAAAATTTTTGAGTTCAACCAGCAACATGGATTGGGGTGTGAAAGAAAATCGGATAGCAGTTATTGCGTTACATAAATGTGGTGTATCAAATAGTGAAATTTTAAAATTGCTAAAACCGTTAAAGATTTCAAAAATGTTTGTAAGTCGTGCTATAAAACGGTTTACCGATACAAATGCAATAGCTGACAGAAAAAGAAGTGGACGTCCTCGTACCATAAGAACTCCACGAGTGATTAAAGCAGTGTGCGAAAGAATACGACGAAATCCTCTGCGAAAACAAAAAATTATTGCTATGGAGATGCAAATTTCAAAAAAAAGCGTGTCTCGCGTATTGAGGCAGGACCTAAAACTTGGGGCTTTTCGTAGAGCAACAGGACAAAGGTTAACAACAGCTTTAAAAAAAATTAGGCACGAGAGATCGACAACCCTATTAAGGAGGCACGGTAATAATAATTTTAAAAATATTTTGTTTACCGATGAAAAAAATTTTACCGTCGAAGAAAAATTTAATAAGCAAAACGATCGTGTTTATGCTCACAGCTCTAAAGAAGCGGCAGAAAAAATTCGGCAGAGGGTTCAAAGAGGGTTCAAAGAGGCCATTATCCAGCATCTGTGATGGTTTGGTGGGGTGTATCCTACGAAGAGGTTACTCAACTTCACTTTTGTGAAAAAGGCGTTAAAACATCGGCACCAATTTACCAAGAAATGTTAGAAGACGTGGTAAAGCCTCTTAACGACTCTCTCTTTCAAGGAAACCATTGGGTTTTCCAACAGGACTCTGCACCAGCACACAAAGCTAAGACAACCCAAAGGTGGCTAGCAGAAAATTTACCTGCGTTTATTGCAGCAGAACAATGGCCTTCTGGAAGTCCTGATCTGAATCCTTTGGATTATAAATTGTGGTCAGTTCTTGAAAACATGGCTTGTAGTAAGCCTCATAAAAATATCGAGCTTCTGAAGCGGGATTTGGTGAAAGCAGCAGCATCGATACCGTTACAAGTCGTCCGTGCCGCAATTGATGATTGGCCACGGCGTTTAAAGGCTTGTGTAAAGGCTAAAGGAGGACATTTTGAGTAAATATATTAAAAATGTATTCTTTATATATTAAGTAATAAAGCAGTATATATCATAATTGAATTTATTATTTTGAAACATTAAAAATTTAATTAATACTGTGTAACAGAACTTATGTCCCGACTAGGTATTGCTATGATTTACACCTCAGAACTTTTCATTACTTTAATTTAAAAATATCTTCAATAAATTTCATATCATTATTATTAGGTTCACCCTGTGGATACCAACTTTAGGTTTAAAGAAAGTTAAATATGAAGTTATATGACGGGTATTTAAGGCTTAATAGTAGCTAGAATAATTAAAATTTATACTCGTAAGTGTTGAAACCGTGAATCCTTTTTCTCACAAGAACATTCTAAATAAAAACATTTTTTAAATTAGTTTCTCGAAATGTCTCTTCTCTTATTATAAAGAAAATTACGCTTCACTATATAAGAAAACATTTCGAAATTAAATGCGAGAGAGGTTTTAAATTATTCAAAGTAAAACTGTTAGTTTAATTATTTTCAATTTGAGCTTTTCCACTTTATTTAAAGATTCGATATCTTAAGAATGTAATTTGTGTTAACAATAAATATATATTAAAAATTCCAATAAGGAAGATATGCAGCCTTATTTAAATTTTCGACAGATTATTGGACAGCTAGTAAATATACAAAGGCTTCTATTTGGTATTCAGCTAAGTTTTAAGTTTAATTTAATATTTTATTAAGCAAAGAATATTTAATATATTATTTTCAGTCGGAAATTCGCAGATTTTGCCTTCGAAATTAAGAAGATTTTCAAGTTTCGCATGAATAATTTGTTCAAAATAATATTATGATTTGTTTTGAAAAACGAACGTGAAAATTTTTTATAAATGAACAAAGTAAAAACCTCGTTACAACAATAAATCTTTTGTATAATATAAACACACAATCAAAAAAATTACATAGAAAAGCTCTGATATAGTTGACAATTTGTTATCAATAAAATCAACATCATTTTCTCAATTACCTGATTGCATGCTTGGCTTAATTTATAAATTTTGTATCATGAATTTATAAGTAACTAAATTGATTTACTATTTTTACCATTATCTCGAGAATACCAATTTCAGTTTTATTCGTCAATATCCTGTAGTGCATTTTTCCACCGACCAAATTAAATAAAGTGGAAGAAGACATTAAAAATAAACAAATTTAAACAAGAATAAAAAGTAAAATAAGAGTTTCCGGGAGAGTTAATTTTTAAGTTGCTTTCAGGAAAATTTAATAGAAAATTGAGTATTGCAAATATAAATTCGCTCTTGTGCCATATACAGCATACAATGCAATGCAATCGTAAATATTTCCGACTTTTCTACGTACAATGCATTCGATACTATAGCGACAGAAACGTTAAATTCGGAAATTTTATGGAAACGTTTAATTAAAACGCGTATGGTTTTTAAACGCCGATTAATTAAATCTAACTAAAGTAATAATAGCGTTTATTAATTATCTACCTATTTATTACATTATTAAAATGTGCAACCACCGAAACGTAATTGATATTTTGCTCGTGCAAAACGCAATTATGTCGAAAATTTATTATTTATTAGTTTTACAGGAAACTTAGCTTATTTGCATTTTCAAAATTTTGAATCCTAATAATAAATAATTTTTTATAATCGCCAAGTTCTACTTTTAATTGCTCAAAACCCAAAACGAATCAGGCACAGTATAAGTTAACCGAATATGAACTGCTATTTCAAATTTTACATGTTTTATTTTGAAATAATACTTTACACAGCAAATTCCAATTTAAAAAGTGAACAAAAATTTACTATATACTGCAATGCACACAAAATTCATTTGTATTAAATTATGTATGTTCAATTATTACGTAGAATGCAATCCAAAGTTAAACTTTACACAATTGATTTTTTTTATTATTAAATTGGCGGCAGGGGTTGGCCGTGGTGGGCACTTCGCCCAAATTTTTTTAGCTGGTCTGAGAAACATAAAACAGCAAGACAAAGGGCATGAAATACTCTCCAGTACATATGTAATTGTGTTAAGTTGTATTCCATAATGAAGTTATTAGGTCAACAAATTTAAAGTGCACTGGAGGGCATTCCATGCCCCCCAGACCCCCCGGTTTGAACAACAAAAAGTTTGTGTGCATAGTTTCATTAAACAAGGAACTTTTCCTATTTCAGAACATTTACACCAGAGGATCTGAGGGTATGAAACATCTTCCAATGTACCCCAACAATAACTTGATTATGAAATAACACTTAATACAAATATCCCCCTCCTCCGGTTAGAAAAATAATAAGTTGGTGAGCATATTGCGATGAAACACGCTGGGCATTGAAGCCAGTACACGTGAGGGGCTTCCACGGTCATGCAAATCGTGCAGAGGGTCCTGGAAGTCGACAACAAGCTTCCAGCTTTTCACACAAAAAATATACAAGCAACCGAACTTCGGCAGTTGAAAAAGTTATTATTCTAAAGTTAAAACTTAGCATTTAAAGTTTTCAATAATTAATCTAAAAATAATTTATTGGTTAAGTAAACAAGCAAAAGTTGCAACATAATATTGTCAGCAGTGCGCGTGTATACGGATGAAATCATAATAAAAAAAATCGCGTTATCAGTTAACAAGCATTGATTTGAAAAAATGAATTAAGAAAATAATAAATTGCCTAGACAACAGGTTGATAAGATAACAACTGGAGATAAGTTAGTTGACGATAGAATCTCAAAGAGATAGGTCGTTAGGAGGCATTTAGAGGGGGGAAGGGGTCGAGCCGAATCTCACTCAATGTCACGTAGGGGAGAGGGGGGGGGTCTGGCAAATATCACGCAATTTTTTTGTCTTAATAAAGCACAGATTAACGTATTTACCCTAAAAATACGCATTTTAAAAAATCTTACGTAAGATTAAGAGGGGGGGGTTCAGCCAAATTTCACGACATCTCACCGAGGGGGGTGGGGGGGGTCTAAAAATCGCTAAAATCACCTCACGTAATTAATGGACGCCCCCTTTACGTGTGTGTACTCAAGAAAACGAGTGCAAACACAAAGTGAATTAAAAAACAAATCTTTAGAAACAACAAGAACAAATTCAATTTAGAAAGTGAACGAGGATATTTTTGCACAAATATTTGGAAGATGTGGTAGAGAATTTAATTTGGAATTGGCGAGAAGCAGTTTCATGTAACGTGAATTAGAAGGACGAGACTCCACAACCAATTTAAAGTGGATCCGTTTGGATTGAAGAAAAGAAGAAGATAGAGATAGGTTTGCATACTTTAACATTCTAAGTGTTCATTCGATTAATGCGGCAAATAATACGGATCGTGAAGAACGAGGCGCTATTTGACAATAAATTAAAAATTCAATTTTTAATCTGTAATTCAATTGTTTATTTAAATCAAACAAAAATAAAACCCAACATTCATTTAATAATTTTCGTAAGATTCTTTGAAAATAAAAGATTGCATAATTATAATCATTCGTAGCATAAAGATTCTTCCATTTTTTGGTTTAAGAACAAAATATATTTTCAGGTCGCGTCAGGACCCACCGGAGGGTCTGTGAAGTATAAAATGACTTGCTGTAATTCTATGAAGTAATTTAGAATCTTTGTGTTTTTAAAGCGTGGGGGCATGGAATTAATTGTGTTCAGTTAATTACTGAATCTACCAATTACGATTACATTAGAGAGCATTCCGTGCCCTCCAAACCCCCCGATTTGAAAAACAAGATCTTTCACTCTTTCAGAATCAAATACATTTTCAGGTCGCGTCAGTACATACCAGAGGGTCTGTGGATTATAAAATACCTTCTGGTATCTCACTAATTGTATGAAGCGATTGAGAAATTTTGTGTTTTTCAAACCGGGGGGTCTGGGGGGCATGGAATGCCCTCCAGTACATCATGAATTGTGTTAAGCTGTATTCCATAATGAAGTTACTAGGTCAACAAATTTCAAGTGCACTGGAGGGCATTCCATGCCCCCCAGACCCCCCGGTTTGAACAACAAGAAGTTTATGTGCATAGTTTTTAATTAGTTTCATTAAACAAGGAACTTTTGCTCTTTCAGAACATTTACAGCAGAGGATCTCAGGGTATGAAATATCATCCAATGTGCTCTCCCACAGTAACTTAATTATGGAATATTCCCCCTCTCCCGGGGAGAAAATTAAAAAGTAGCTAAGCATATTTTACTCACATAATTCATTCATTTTACGCTCCGGGCGTTTCGGGCTCTTTTGGTTGACGCTTAACTCATTGAAAACATGCCTGAAGCCAATCCATCTCGACTGGAAGGCTTCACCTCGACTGGGAAGCCCCACCTCGACTGGGTATTCATATAAAATAATTCCATAAAATAGTTATAATTTTAAAATGTCCGGAAGTGAAATTTCCGGAAGCGAAATATCCCCTAGGGAAATGTCCGGTCACCCTTTTAAAAAAATAGATCTTTCACTCTTTCAGAATCAAATACATTTTCTGGTCACGTCAGTACATACCAGCGGGTCTGTAGATTATAAAATACCCTTTAGTATCCCACTAATTGTAAGAAGCGATTGAGAAACTTTGTGTTTTTCAAACCGGGGGGGTCTGGGTGGCATGTTGAGTTGTGTTAAGTTGTATTCCATAATCAAGTTACTGCGCCACTCTCTTGGCTGTAAAGGTATTTGCCTCAGAAAAAATAAAATTTTTTTTTGGATAAAATTAATCTAAAAATATGTGATTGGGTTAAATTGTATTCCATTATCAAGTTATGGAGTCAATAAATAACTGATGTACTGGATGTACCGGGTTCAGTAACAAACAGTTTATGGCCTCTTTCAGAAGCAAATAGTTCAAGGAATATGAAACATCCTTTAGCTTAAAGAGAGAAAGATGTTTAGATATTTATTCAATGAAATTAAACCCTCAGAAATGTAATTGGTTCTGAAAGAGTAAAATTACCTTGTTTAATAAAATTAATCAAAAATTTTACGCACAAACTGTTTGATTTTCAAACCGGGGGGTCTGGGGGGCATGGAATGCCCTCCAGTGCACTGGAAATTTGTTGACCCAGTAACTGGATTATGGAATACAACTAAGCAGTAGTGTGGCGTAAAGCACACAGGTGCAGTGACGGCCCAGTGGTGGGCCAGGGTGGGTACTTTCCCACACAAGTTTCCCCCCAAATTTTTTTATTGCTTATTTCAATAATGTATTTTTTGCCCAATTTGTGCCCACCCATTTGAAAAATGTTGGTGCGGTCGCTGCAAATGCATGAACTCTAGTTTCGAATTTGAGCATACGTAGTGGTGTGAAACAACTTGATAGAAAATCAATGAATGTTAAATTTGAAAAAGAATTGAGTATTCCAGTTGTAGAGAAAAAGTTATATTATTATTTATTGTTGGTGTAAATAAGTTGGATAAGAGAAGCTCGTGGGAAAATCATTTAGTAAGTCATCTACCGGACGGATCGAATTTAAGCCAAGTTGATCGAGTTATCTGGTTACAAAGTTAAAATCTTACAGGTGTTTTATGGATTTAAAAAGCTTTTACAAAAGTTAATTTAAAAAGACGATGTAATTTAGTAGAATTATTATAACTTACGTGCACTGATTGTTATCAGAAGTTCCAACTAATGAAGAACAATGATCCAAGTTTATATTTTCGCTGCGGTTATTAACTTTCGAACTTTCCAACTTGTTGGCAAACTATAGATCCCAAAGCTCAAGACACTAAATCAAAATAATACTTCAAAAGTAATTAATTGTTGGTTACATATTTTAGAAACATTCCAGATGGTACTTTTGGGAAAATTTTGTGTTTATTAAATTTTCCTTATTCTTCAAGTTTAATTTGAGTTATTGAATGGCACAACATAAAATTACTTGTTAAAATTTAACAATACTGAAAGGAGAAATATATTACTTTTGTTTGTCAAGCTCGACAATTTTCACAAAAACGCCAAAGAGAAACTGTATTTTTCTTTATTTTCAGATGACAGTGCGTGTACTACTTAATGTATACGGAAGTCAATGAATCGCAGGTGCCTGTGCGGATCGATCAGGACAACGGCTCGCACTTCCGCTCAGCTGACATATTACACGGTAAGTCCTGCTTGATATCCTTGCTATTATGGGCCCATTAAATTTATTTCATTACGAATTTGTTTGTTTATCTAAAAAATAAAAATATTTTCACCTCATAAATAAGGCATAAAAAATTTAATGGAATTGTTTTGTTTCCGGAATCACTGCTTCACCTTGATGTTACAAAAGAAGCGTGCAACGCAAGGAATATTATTATGATTCACTTTGAAATAATTAAAATGCACGTGGAGCTTTACAACAGAATAATTTGTTTCGTTACAAATTCAAAAACTATTGTTTGCCGCTGAATGCAGTTGTTTCTTTATGGACTGTTGATTATATAAAAAGCAATTATTATGTGCAAAATGTCGTATCATGATGGTTTATAATGTTTAAATTTATCCATTTATTTTCCGAGACAAAGAAGTTTCAAAACAAACCGTCTAATTTTTACAAGACCAAAGAAACTGCTGGTGCTCGACGACGACACCCTTTAATATAAACGCTAAAGAAAATAATAATCAAATTACGAGGAAAATAAGGAAAACGAAGAGTGTAGTTGTAAAAAATTATCGGGAAGAACTTTTTTGGTCAGCGACAGCCGAAACGCGAGTTCTTGAACCCTCTGGAAGCTTTCTACTGGAAATAATTTTTCGAGCTAATTAAGCAGCTACTACGATGCCTAAATTATAATTTTTTTAATAAATTAATTTGTGAATCATTTACATCCTTTTGAGACCTACCATTTAAAATGGACGAACAATTATGAGTAATATTTATACAGTTCATATTACATTTTGCCGTATTATTGTAAGCTCTTTTTCCGAGCATTGCTTTTCATTGTTAAAATTAACAAAATATACCTTATTTTAATTTTCCTTCGATAACCGAACAATAATTGTGTTTTTGTTACCCAACTTCGTTAATTAACTAAAACATTATAAAGCAAATTTTATGAACTGCTTACAACGGAAAATAATATTTTACACAGGATGTCTAATTAAGATATCTGCCTTATAATTACATTAAAATAGTTTTTATGTTTTGCTGCTGGTATGTTCACCTCTAGTGTTTTTCTTTTAATTTTTTAAAAAACTGGAAATTCTAAATCAACGAAAGGTATATTCGAAGAGAAACATTTCAAATTTCAATGAAATCCTCGGACATCATGGATAAAAATACAATTTTCTTGGATCAAATTAGCTCAAAAAAAATTATTTTTTTCTTTATAAAGGAAACCATTTTACTGCATATATAGGAAAAGATGCTTTGTTGTTTTGACTTTATCTTTGTATTTCTTTTTCAGTTGGGTCATTTTTAACGTTTTTCACCAACCACAAAAAAATTATCAGATTTTGCAGTATTATTTCATGCGGTCAACTCATTTGAATGTAATTTGATACATTCCTGCCACACTTTTTATCAAGTTTAGCATTAAACTGGCATGTTTTGATTTGCACGCAATCTTTTTATACAGTTCGGTACCTCCAATTTTTACTTTCTTTATCTCATATAAAGAAAGTAAAGTAATCGTGACACAAAGCAAAACACCGCATATTTCTGCAGTGATTGTGCTAATCCATTAAAAGTGTTTCATGTTTATTGGTAATCATTATAGCTGCTGGATGTCCTTATTAATAGAATTTAAAAATGATATTTCCTATGTTAATATTTCATTTTTATTTACACGGAGGACCTACAGTGAATGTGTGCTAAAGGGACTAAATTATAAAAAAGTAAATTTTTTTAAAGAAATAGTAGATTGGTAATTCGATAATACATTACAAAATAAACATTAAAACTAAAGCATTTTGAAATAATGAATATTGATTATAATTTCAACAAAAGGTCGTTCATTTTAATGATACAGTTAATTTAACCCTGGAACTTCACACTTATTTTTTGTAATGTGTCCTGCACACTGGGTTTTAGATACCCCAATATTGTTTGTATGATATTTTGAAGTAAACAACCAATTTAAACAAAATTTTTGTTTAGTACTATTTACTTAATTACGTAGGATATATTAGATAGTAATTTTTCTGCACACTGGGGTCTGAGATACCCATAAAAATTTATTTTCAATTATTGTAATTCGCTTAATGACTAAAAGGCACCTACTCAGATAACTTTGAACTTAATTTACAAGAATGGATTTTTTTTAAATCATACAGCACATGTGGCATTAATTTATATGCCGCTTGGGGTTGCTGAGACCCCAGTGTGCAGTTCCAGGGTTAAAAAATTTATTGTATCACTGATGACGTTAAGTGCATTGAGTGCTAAATTCGGTTTGAGTCCGGACGAAATAACAACCATGTACACTATTAGTAATTAAAAGTAAAGGTAATGTATCAGTCAGTTTGAGATTTAATTGATCCATTAAATTCCATTATCATTTGTAAATTCTTTTCAAAAGAAAGCTGTTTTATGTGATTAATTTAATAAATAATTTATTTTTGATACAAAATCTGATCTTATGTCTTAAATTGGAACAGTATTAGAATCTCTTGTAAATTGATTAAACTGACTGAGTTAGATAAGAAAATAAGTGGAATCAGTAGAGCTCGGATTTTATGCTTTTGCATGTTCTCTAATATTGCTTTGCCAACAGATTCGTTATGAAATCTAGACAAAATAAGTTAAAACAAATCCTAAAAACTGCTTGTCAAAATGCATATTTTGCATATTTTCAACATTTGGTGCATATTTGAGTAAATACTGCATGTTTGGGCCACTTTTGGTGATTTTTAAAGAATGTTAATAGAGAAAGTAAAAAATTATTATTAAATTTTGCTCATTGAAGCAATTCTTTTATTTCATTTTAAGCAATTTAATTTTTTTTATTTAACTAGCTGTTAGTGTTGGTGCAAATTATTTCGCGCAGCTAAAGATATGTTTACTAAGCTGCGGCTGATGCTCTGCGACTGAAGCCGCAGTGACTGCTCTCCCTACTTTCTTATGAGAGTGTTGCCTTAGAGTCGCCTGCAAAGATCGCATTCTAAGGAAACGCTCCCATAGTAAAGCATTCACTGCGACTTCAGTCGCAGAGCCCCAGCCCCAGCTTAGCAAACTAGGTAACCAAAAGCTTAGTAAGATAATTTCGCCCACCTAAAGTAATGTTTATTAAGCTGCGGCTAAAGCTCTGCGACTGAAGTCGCAGTGACTGCTCTCCATGCTTTCTGATGAGAGTGTTACCTTAGAGTTGCCTGCAAAGATCGCATTCTAAGGAAACACACATAAACAAACATAAGGAAGCATTCACTGCGACTTAAGTCGCAGAGCCCCAGCCGCAGCTTAGTAAACTAAGTGAACTAAAGCTTAGTAAGATAATTTCGCCCAGCTAAAGATATGTTTATGCGGCTGGGGCTCTGCGACTGAAGTCGCAGTGACTGTTCTCCATGCTTTCTGATGAGAGTGTTACCTTAGAGTCGCCTGCAAAGATCGCATTCTAAGGAAACACACATAAACAAACATAAGGAAGCATTCACTGCGACTTCAGTCGCAGAGCCCCATCCGCAGCTTAGGAAACTAAGGAAACTAAAGCTTAGTAAAATAAATTTGCCCACCTAAAGTAATGTTTATTAAGCTGCAGCTGGGGCTCTGCGACTGAAGTCGTAGTGACTGCTCTCCATGCTTTCTTATGAGAGTGTTACCTTAGAGTCGCTTGCAAAGATCGGATTCTAAAGAAATACTTCCATAGAAAGCATTCACTGCGACTTTAGTCGCAGAGCTCCAGCCGCAGCTTAGTAAACTAAGTAAACAAAAGCTTAGTAAGATAATTTTGCCCAGCTAAAGATATGTTTATTCAGCTGCGGCTGGGGCTCTGCGACTGAAGTCGCAGTGACTGCTCTCCATGCTTTCTGATGAGAGTGTTACCTTAGAGTCGCCTGCAAAGATCGGACTCTAAGGAAACACACATAAACAAACATAAGAAAGCATTCACTGCGACTTCAGTCGCAGAGCCCCAGCCTCAGCTTAGGAAACTAAGGAAACTAAAGCTTAATAAGATAATTTCGCCCAGCTAAAAGTTTACTAAGCTGCGGCTGGGGCACTAGGACTGAAGTTGCAGGGACTGCTCTCAAGGCCGTATCTGAGGGGGGTTTTGGGGTGCAACCCCCCCCCCGGAAATAAAGCGCGATATAAAATTATAGAATATAAAACATACTAAAGGACTTTGAAACAATTTCTTTGACAAAATAAATAATTTTTAAACAATAACAATAGAAAATTGCAGTTTATATTAAAAATAAGTTGAATAAAAATTTTTTTTACGTTGTGTATTTATTTCTAGTAGATTTCAGTGCACATTTATTTACAGGGAAGTATAGGTAATTGCAGTTTTACAATGAAAAGCGCCGTATTTGAGGCCGCGCAGAATAGGAGAAAATTTTCAATCCCGGGAGTAAACACATTATTTATTTATCCCCCCCTCGAGGAAAAGTCCGAGATACGGCCCTGACTGCTCTCCATGCTTTTTCATGAGAGTATTATCTTAGAGTCGCCTGTAAAGATCGCATTCTAAGGAAACACTTCCATAAGAAAGCGTTCACTGCGACTTCAGTCGCAGAGCCCCAGCCGCAGCTTAGTAAACATAGCTTTAGCTGGGCGAAATTATCAGCACAAATAACACTAAAGGCTAGTTAAACGTTAGGTAAAAGTTAATCCAGAGTCAATCAGTTTATAGGAAACACTCCTTTATAGGAGTCTTATGGAAGCTTGAAAGATATGAATCTTTAGCTGCGCCTGGACACCAAAAGTGGCCCAAAAATATGCACAAATATGCATGATTTACTCAAATATGCACCAAAGGTTGAAAATATGCAAAATTTATAAATTTTCGTAATTCGTCCAGATATATTATTAAAATTATTAAATTTTATAAATCTAGGTAGTAGTACTTATTATTATAAATTTGAAAAAAAGTGAAAAATATTTTTATCAATTTTAGTGCATATTTTAAGGAAATTCGGTGCATATATACGAGCATATTTTCAAGGATTTTGGTGCATATAAATCCGAGGTCTAGTAATCAGTAGTAATTTTAAGATTTAAGTTTGTGCGATGTTATTCGATAATTATCGATACAATTAGTTATCGATACAGCTCATACAAAGACTAATGTGCTTCATGTTTTCGGCTGCCATCGCTCTCTGAGCTGTCTTAGGCTGAAAAGGATACTTTTTACGATTGCTTTTAAAACCAAAGTCAACATAAAAATATATAGGTATTTTAAACGTTAACGGAGTTAGATTTTTGCACACAATTTTGATTCATCTTGTAATAGCAAAAAATGAAATCTTGACAAACAAAAGTAGATTAGTCGTGGCGTTGACAGTTTTGACTCTGTATATTTTATTAGTTAATTTGCCGCTACCGTACCCTGTATTAACTGTAATCTACTTGCAAATTTATTACGGACGAAATGCGGATCTAAAATATACATTTCGCTTCAACTTTATGCCGGCTGCTTAGCTTATAAACAAACCTTTTATGTCCCATATTACAAAATCTGATTTACCTCCTTTAAATTTAAGAAGTAAATGGGTAACCATTAGAGCGCTCTATCCTTTTAAGGATCGATTTTTTTCTAATTTTTTGGTTGAAAGATGAGATATTAGACAATATTCGGGTTTTGATTAAAATTTTACGACGATATTGTGATTCGCTTACAATTTATCCAATTACTCGGACTAGATTTTTACAATTTTATCTTTCAACTGAACTGCAAATAGAATCGCATAGTATAAATGCCAATTGCATACCAACAATAACTGGAAGGTATTATTGCAGGAAAACTTGGAAGTTGTACAAGTAGCGTAAAATACTACAACTCGCTTTGTAGCATGCAATTACAAACTCAGAAGTTGTAACAATGGAAGCAGCAGGTAATTTCGAAAGAAAACAAAAAACAGTAAAAATATAAAATCCGATGAGCAGAAGAAGATAAGAGCTTTTTATAGATAAAGTAGTTGGGCAAACTAATATCAATAAAATAAAAAAGGAAGATCCAAAAACGTAGCAGGTGCGGGTGATGGTAAAAAATAATTTATTGAACAAATTATCGGTTGTTGTATTTTAAAAAGTAACAGGTGCTCTTATAAGTTCTTAGATGTGTGCAAAGCTCTTAAAACTTGTTCATAAACAAAGTCTTATGTTTTTATCAGTAAGGCACAACAAATTTTAATTTAATTTGGGTTATCTAATTATTAGCGTCTATCAACTATTTTTTAAATGAATATTTATAGCAAAATTATAAGATTAATTCTCGTAAACTTTTTGTAAAGCTTTTAAATTGCTTGGGTTTGCGTGTTGCAAGCGTTTAATAAAATTCCCGCATAATCAAATTAATTTTAATCCCAACGCTAACATAAACAAAAACTAATATAACCTCCCCTATATTAATCTAGAAACTAAATTAAATTCAAAATTTAAATCGTGATCAAACATACAATAACTAAGAATATTTAACTCTTAATAAAAAAAAGCCGCACGCTACCAAGCAATCCCCTAAGATCGCAGACCCTTTTTAAACTAACTAAACGCACAATGGACTTTTAGCCATTTAAAGGGCCATATCTAGCTGTGGAAATATTTAATTCTAATTTTGCCTCACAACCCTCACTACAAATTGGTTTGGCTACGCTAATAATTTAGTCCGATGTATCCTATCAACTTACTAGCCTGTCAGAAAAAATCAAATGCACCCCCGTTTAATCAAACTTTTTCCATTACCCGATCGGAAATAATATTGAAAAAATAAATAGCCAGGGTACGCCACTGGAAAATGCATCCCCCAAGGCTAGAAAATCGTTTTAATTTTTAAGTGAGAATTTTATGACTTAAATTTGTTCCATTTTAAATTTACAAAACTTTTTAAAGCCGAGTAAATGAAATTATTACGCTGCAACTTGGGGGCCCGCATAATCGCAGAAACAAATTAAAATGTGGGGTAATATGCATATTATGCATAAAATAACCTTTACATGTTATTTAAGTTTGTGATAGGTTACGTGAGAGAATAGCGAGACTGACCGCAGTAATTCATATGTGACGTCAACACCGCCCTTTTTACCGACAAACATCGTTTTCAATTTACACTGACCATTTAGATCTCACAGTTAGACAAAAGGCTGACGCTTCAATAAGATTTATGAAAACTGTGTTCGTATTTCGAATTTAAAACCATCATAAGCGTGATTTACTTTTATTTTCACTTAAGCGTTTTCTGCCTTTGCACAAAAAATTAGCCTCTGTTTGTTTTTAATGAGGAAATGCAAAATGTCACTCATATTTTTTTAATTTGTTTATTTTTACGAGGGTGAAAAGCTAATAAATTTATACGGGATCAGAGTTGTGCAATAATAGTTCAGCTACCAAGTAGCTAACTGCTTTTCTGAAAACAGTATGTGAATTCTAATGCAGCTTTAAACTATAGAGTAGCTTAGGCTTAGACTGCAAAGTTCTTTGATAAAAAGAAAATCGTTCGATAAGCATTTCGTCGCCCTAAGATGCTAATTGCCTAAGTCCACTTTTGGCTGAAAATGACATTTTGATGCCATTTGGTCATAAAAATTGAAACGCAACTAATATTATCAGCTCAAGTCCATAACTTATACACCCACACCAGAAATCTATTATTAGAAATTTGCTGAAGTCCGCAGTATGTAAAATAATGTAGGAATTTTGCTGAAGTCCCCAGTCTTATTGTTAGTAAAGCAGGTTTGTATTAAAAATCGTGGTTCTGTGATGTTTAGTAGTGGCTTTATAAATAAAAGTAAGTATTTTTTCTTAATTACATATAAAATGGAACATTATATAAGTTGTGAAGATTGTAATAAGTAATTCTTGTTAATTTAATAATTTCTTGAATAATTATTGTTAATTTATTATTGTTATTGTTAAATATATTCAATAACATTATTGTTAGAAGTACAAGGACTTAGGCAACTTGGGGGAATAGGACAGCTTCTGCAATATTTTTTCTTTATTTTAAGGATGAATCAACGTTCCAGAGGAATGAAAATACTATCTTTGGTTACTGGAAACCTTGAAAACGTAATATTTCCAGAACATCCAGAGCAAGTAGTAAACGAAATTACAGTCGTATCCAGCAATCCTGGCCACGAGTTCCAGCTTCCTGATTTAAATTATGAAAATTTACCAAATGATGATTTATTGCTTCAAATTGCCGACGAGAAAATTAATGAACTGATGACAATTTGTAATGATCCATCTATTTTGTCAGCCAACGAACCTAATGAATTTCCAAATTTGTTAAATGTCCAAGAACCGACTTGCAGTACAGATATTATTTCAACCAGTTCACAAGAAATTTTAAATTTGGAAAATATTAATCAGATGCAATCAAATTGTGAAGAACAAAGTGATAATCCTGATGACCATACTTACATTCCAGATCAATTCGAATTAAATTCCGACTCTGAAGAAAACGAAACCCAAGATTGTACAGTTGCAGTTACTGCCTCTAATGGTGGTAAAAACCAAATGCAATGCAGTAATGAAACACCCAACGGTAGAACCCGAAAGAAAAGACGTCATGTTAATCAGGCACAATGGGAAAAAAATTCTAAGAAAATGAAGAGGCAATTAGGGCAAAAGTACTATGGGAAACGGAAAGTAGAAGAAAAATGGGATTACATGGTAACAAAAAAATCTAAAAATATGAAAGATAGATGCAAATGTGATGGAAAAACTGTTATGAAATGTCTCGAAGTTTCAAACGATGAAAGAACCAAACTATTTGAACAATTTTGGCAATTGTCGTGGAGTGAAAAGCAAGTTTACCTCACCACCTTGGTTCAAAAGAGGCAAATTAAAAGAGCTAGAAACAGAAAAATTGAGAACCAGTCGAGAAGAGAATTTTCATACTCGTACTATTTGGACATACAAACAAAACAAAAGGTTAAAGTTTGTAAAAAGATGTTTTGCAATACTTTTAGCATTCCAGAAAGAACAGTTGGTAGCTGGCTTCATGAGAAAAATAAAAATAATTCACAGGGAATAGAAGAAGCTGATAAAGAAAGAAATATCAACCCCAGAAATACCAAGATAAATGAACAGAAAGAGAAATTAAAAGAATTTTTTAATAGCTTGCCAAAACTTGAGTCGCATTACTGCAGAAAGTCGACTAGTAAATACTATCTTGAGCCAATGTGGACCTCAAAATCAGAATTATACAGGTTTTACAAAAGTAACTGGTGTTCCAAAAGTAATTCATTACCACTATCTAATGCTTCGTTTTCAAATATGATTGACGATTTGAATCTAGCATTATTTTCTCCCAAAAAGACGAATGCGACAAATGCGTAGCCCACAAAACTGGAAATCTCAGCGAAGAGAAATATGAAGAACACCAGTCAAAGAAAGAAGAGGCTCGCAAAGAAAAAGAAGCGGACATAGTTGCAGAAAATTGTTTCGTATTTACAATGGATTTACAGTCTGTACTGTTGTGTCCTAAGTCTAACGTTTCTTCGTTATATTATAAAACAAAACTAGTAGTACACAACTTTACACTATATAATATTAAGACAAAAGATGGGTTTTGTTATTTATGGCACGAGGGACATGCAGGACTTTCAGCCAACACCTTTGCCTCAATATTGCATAGTTTTTTTCGAAATCGAAAAAAATTTTTCGAAAGTAATTCTGTATAGTGATGGATGCACCGCACAAAACAGAAATGCACTGCTTTCTAGTGCCCTTCTAAACTTATCTCAAGAGCTGCAAATCACAATAGAACAAAAATATCTAGAAAAAGGACACACGCAGATGGAATGTGATTCCATGCATTCAACTATTGAAAGAAAACTGCGAAAGAAAATTATCAATGTTCCAGCTGACTACGTTGAGGTCTGTCAAACAGCACGTTTAAAACCTAAGCCATACATTGTAGAATATTTGGATTATACATTTTTTAAAAATTTTCAATCAATGCAGGTTTTTAATTCCATAAGACCTGGAAGAAGCACAGGCGACCCAACCGTCACTGACATTAGGGGCCTTAGGTACAACGAAGATGGTTCCATAATGTTCAAGATTCGTCATTCAGATGAGTGGAAGCCACTGCCCTGTCGTTTCAATAAGAAAAACGTTGTTACATACGATAAACTGCCTCAAATGTATAATAATCCTCTACCTATTAAACGTGAGAAATATCAGCATTTAATGGAGCTGAAAATGTCTTTAAAGAAGGACTATCATGGTTTTTATGACAACTTGGACCATTCATAAAATAATTTTCTTTTATATTATTTTTCTATTGCTATACCATTTCTTAAAATTGTATTATTTGTTATATTACTCGATTACTTAAAATTTTTGTTCTATTAAATTCAATACAATATATTTTTAGTTTTTTAAAATTATATTATTAAAATATGTTTTTCGATACTCTCATTAAAAATATTGCCTAAGTCCTAAAAAATGATGAATAAACATAAGCAAATTGCCAAAGTCCATTATATTTGTTAAAATACATTAATTTCATGTTTAAACTGAAAAAGTAATACACAAAAATATTATTAGATAGTGACCATTACGAAAAAAATTTTGATTTTGATTTATTTTAAAGCTGAAACGTTTTTTGGCTCTCCTGTAAAATTTTAATTTTGTGAGTTAATCAATTAGCATCTTAGGGCGACGATTATTTTCTTAATTTAACAATTTGCAGTAAGATTTATCTATATTATCTACTATAAAGAGTATTTATGCTTTGTTTCGGTGTTTTATCTTCAATTGCTTTAATACTTACGTCTGGTACCCATACACACCGTAGTCAGAATTTCCCCAAGTATGCAGCTTTAAAGCTCAAATTTTGGATTCGCATTTAAGTATACTTTCTCGCTCTTCCGGCAGTCCCAGGTTGTGTTTTTTATACGAGTATCTAGGCTTTAAAATAAGTCGAATTAATTAATAAAAATGCCATCCAGATTTTTGAAAAAAAACAAAGGTCCCCTTTGGTGATTTTTGACCGCAAGAAATGAAAGTTTGAATTTAGCTACAATTTTTGCGGTTTCTTATGCAGATTGATGAGAAAATTAGAATGGCGCAGTCAGAATTTCCTAAAGTATGATATTTTTTGTTTTATGCAGTTTAAAGTTCAAATTTCTGATTTGCATTTAAGTATTGGTACTTACCACCTCTACCCCAGTCCCATGTTGTTTTTTTTAAGTTCATATTTTTGATTTGCATTTAAGTACTATACTCACCAGCTCTTCCGCCAGTCCCAGGTTGTTTTTTTTATATCTAGAGTTTTAAATACGTCAAATTAGTTAATAAAAAGTCCATCTAAATTTTTGAAGATTTTTGAAAATAACCAAAGTTTAACCCTTTAAAGGTTAAGATTTCATAAATAAAAAGGAACAGTAAGAAACGAATAGAAAATAATTGCGCATACGATACGGCACACGATTTTTACGGTTTTTAGACCCCTCCCTCTCCCTATGTCACATTTAGTCACATTTCCATTGACCCCCCCCCCCCCAGTAACGTCACACTTCTATATAGTAGCCGGTAATTTAAACCTCGGGTAATTTCGTCCCCGGTTCATTCCCAATATGTATCTTTCCGCAGATATGCATCGGTTATGTAGGTTATAGTGTTTTTTATTCGTTATAAGAATATATTCGGGTTATTCAGTTATTAACGTTTCGAGATATTTACCATTGAGATAATTAACAAAGGATGCACTGGAGGGCGTTCCACGCCCCCCAGACCCCCCGGATTGACACCTTCATTTTATGGTATTAAGAGGCAACCTTAATAAAAGCACAAAACGGTCTAGTTCTTAGAACTCTTAGAAAATAATAAATTAGGGAGTAATCTTAGAAAATCTTAGATTGCACTGGAGGGCATTCTATGCCACCTATTTTTAAAAAGCCCAGTTTTCTACTTTAAATGCTAAAATGTTTTATTTCCCCCAGCGTATGATATGGTAACAGAAACTTTGAAAAACGCAAATCATAGGAACAATCCGGGGGGTCTGGGGGGCATGGAATGCCCTCCAGTGCACTATTTCTCTTTCTTCACGGGTTATTCAGTTCAGTGGCGTATTTAGAGGGAAGCCCAAGGATGACTTGGCCCCCCAAGGATGACTTGGATTGTACCCCTAAAGCCCCCCCTTAGGACATGTCATTTCGACCCCTTTGGAAAGTGCTCCGTAGAACACCCTGTGTTTATAATTTAGAATTTATAATCAGAGGTACCAACATATTATAGCATTGCGCGAAAAATGCTATATAAGATAAAAAATCAAATCAATATTTTCAAAAATTCAACTATATGATACTGATGAGACCTAATAAGGTCCAAACATGTCTATCATTGTTGGGTTTTTAATTATATTGATTTAACTTTAAATTATTTTTACATTTAATTTTGTTTCGCGTTTTTCTACATTTTCAAAGTATTGCAAAAAGTTGCTGCTAAACTCTGAGCAGTTAGTAAAGCACTTAAATAAATGTTTTCCAAGTTTTAATATTCTCTTGCCAAAGGTTAAAATTTCCTTCATTTTTGCTTAAAAATTCAAATTTCCGTGTTTTTCCTGGCAAAATTTGTAAAATTATAAATCGCCTACTTCTGCAAGTATTCTAATAGAGTGGAAATCCTACGATATGTACTGGAGGGTGTTCCACACCCCCCAGACCCCCCGGTTTACAATTTTTACTTTATATTATTTTTATAATTAACATTCAAAGTAATACAGAAAGTTGCTTCAAAACTTCGTGATCAGTAAGGTAATTAAATAAATTTGCTTTCCAAGTTTTAATTTTTTCTAGCCGAAGGTTAAACTTCCCTCATTTTTTTCGTATTAAAAATTCAAATTTCCCGGTTTAGATTAATATTGGACAAATATTTTTAGTCCTAATCTTATTTTAATATATTTTTTGGTTGGTAAAAACAAATCGACCAATCAGAGTATTTTGTTTCTCCACAAAATGACACGTTGCAGCTGGAGCAGCAGAAGCGTGCTGGGATTTTATGTATTAGGATTAGTTACTGCTGACGCGCATGAATGGACTAACGAAATTCTGCAAAAGTCGTTTAATCTGTCCCGCCCAAAAGCATTTTTTAAATACGCCACTGATTCAGTTATCAACGTTTCGAGATATTTACCAAATTACCGATCAATTTAGCAGGGAGATTTAGTTACCAAGGAGTAAAATTACTGGGGCCACACTGCTCACACTTCGATCCTATAAAATTTAATAATTTGCAGAAATCATTTTTGCAGGTCTTAAATAACAGTTTATTTTTATTAATATTTAAATTTTTTTTCGGGCGGTTGTAAAAACGAATATAAGTGTTAAGTTGCTACAATCGATCCATGGATCAAAAAATATATTTTCTAAAGATTTGACTTTGTGACATCACAACATTAAAAATCCCCCTGGACCTCCTGTCACATTTTTTTCACAAATCTGAGATGACCCCCTTCCCCCTAACGTGTGACGTAATTCATGGATGGCCCCTTATTATGTATGTTTTTAAATCCGGCGTTACCTAGGTGGGGTCTGACAAACCCCAGCGTTTAGAAATTGATCTAAATATGTACCAAATGTGATCTCATGTGCATGTCCGTCTCAGTAGATTACCATACTATATGTTGGCACCATCGAAAACAGCTGTTATAGTCAAATAAGCTAGTATATGCATCTAAAGTGCTCTGGGGTATGTCAGACCCCACCTGTAAGTTAGGCTTATAAAGTAATGGTTATTTTTAAATTCTGAAATTAATATTCTTATTTTTTGACGAACAAATACAAAGAGTGCACCTCGGGGTATTCCAACCCCCCAGAACCCTCTCTGGTTGGGCCTGCAAGGACCTACAATATTTCGGCTCTGTTAGCTGTGTAAAGGCTAATAAGCTAATAAAAATTTTGACCAAAATAAAAAATGTAAGGACGCTGATTATTCATCATGATTCCACTTGATCAATTATATTAGGTAGGAAGGATCCACCTAGTATATTCCTGAAACATCCTTATAGAAAAATGTATAACAGTTTTAAGTATTACTTTAATTTGCTACTCTCACAAACTAATGAAAACATTCGTCAATTAAATTTTTAAAGTCCTCTTAAATTTTTCCGTTTGATAAAATTCGGATTTTAATGTATATGCGGATTTACTATATTTAGAAATATAGGTTCCTGTACGGAAAGCTCAGGGTGTTAGCTTTCGAGTGATCTTATAAAAATCTAAAAGTGATTTTAGTAAAAAATTTGATGTTTTGCGATTATTTAACAAGTTTATGAACAAATGTGTTAAGTAGTTGACGCCGATGGAAAGGCTGTCACGATATGAAATATAAATGTAAATGAATTTTTATATGCCGTGATTTTGTTTAACCTGAAGGACGAATTTCAAAATATGAATGATTTATACCGTGATACAATTAGTTGTCGTAATAATAAATGCAAATTTTTCTCAAAAAACTCGAGTAAATGATATAGTTTGTGACATAATTAAGTAATAAGCATGATAGGTTTCTATTATTTTTCGCATTTTTCATGTGGTCCTTCAAATCGTATTCCGGTTTTAATATTTATTTAAAAAAAAACTTTCAAACACGGAAGCAACTAAACACTTTAGGTAAAAATAGTTCCTACAAAGTAAAAAGAACTTGGTGATAGAAGCAAGAAAAAGAAACAATAATTAATAGATTGGAATAAACGCTTCATTAAAAATAACACAGGAAATGTCTAATCTTCAGCTCATAAGTCAAAACCTATAATTAGAGAGCGGCAAATATGTCTAATTCAAAATATTTCTTTGTTATTAGCACTTTATATTCAAGAATGTCTAGGAAATTTATCCAAAAAAATTGTTCAACATAATGCAAAAAGTTCACATGCTGAAAATGTTATTTCAACGACCCATTTTCATATGAATTATACGAAAGTGATTAACACTTCAACCTACATACATATCGGAATTAGAGGATTTTACCGCAGCATAAGTCTCTCAACACGGCGATTTGTTGCACTGACGAGGTCCAACGAACCCGAAACGCGCGGATGTTTTCTTAGTTATCGATTGTCTCGTCTTAAAAAAGGGACAATTTACGCCAAGTTAGTAAAGCATAGGTAAAAGAAATGATTTATCGTCGTGCAGAGCGCGTGAGACTTAGCTATTATCTAGAACAGACGCTTTAAACGTTAGGTATAGGTAAATGCGTAATTATAGATATACAAAACTGTTTATATAAGGAAAGTTGGAAATTCTCAAATAAATTATAGCATAACCGGGGCTCGAGATTTATAAGAACTTAATTTATGATTTACACCTACGAGTTATTCGTAGATAGGCAAGGAAAAATAATTTTGCCAAGTAAGTACCTAATAAGCAGGCTGCAGGCCGGTACTCAACACTAATTTAAGTAAGCTTTAAAATAAAAATAAAAAATATGTATCGTAACACAATGACAGTTTCTGATTGATTAGCTTTGAATGAAGTCATTATTTTAGCATATCACTCGTATCGCACACGCAAAGTTCCTAACACCTATTTTATTTTTAAACGCAAACTAACGTTTAAAGTGCTAAATAGTATCATAAAAAGCTTGCATACAAAATAGGTCCGTAACTAACTTTTAAAAGTGTACGATAATATCGTACTATGTGCTAAGAACATTACATAAATAAAACTGAAATAAAAGCCACTTAAATGTCGTATAAGAAAATTTTACTAAATTAAACTTAAATATAATCAAGATTATCTGCTAATTTACTGCACCGACCGAAAAGTATCGTTTCTTCATACGTTTGTGATTTATTGCCCAGGATTATTTTATTACCATAATTCTAACAGTCTAACACCTAACTTCTAAAGATTTACATCTTCCCGAAATTTTAGCAATCACGTGCGAATAAAAACTCTCTTCTCTACCTCTGGCTCGCTAAGTTCCTTTTAATAAGCGGTTTGTAACTTGAACTTTTTTATAATTACCCAATTAAAACTATTAATTTCGAATTTTAAAAATCAGCCGACCGCTATTATTATATAGATGGGTGCACTTTTGCTTTTGCCCAACGAAACTTGTTTGTAGTTTCTGGTAGCACGCAACTTTCGTTAACCTTAAAAATACAGTACAGCCTCGCTTATCCGGACACACTTTATTCTGGACACTCCAGTAATCCGGACATTCCGGCTCTTCGGACATTTTATATTTTTTATCTCTGCAATCCGGACGAATTTCTAGTTGCAATTTCAAATTAATGCAATTCATCAGTACTCTTTTATAAGACTAAACTATGACATCACTCAGGGCCGTACCCAAGGCCAAAATTCAGAAGGCTCTAAAATAAGTATTTTTAATTTAATTTTCTATAAAATATTAAATTTAGAATAAAAAGCAGAAAACGCTAAACGAGAAGTCACGAATTGTGATTTAATTCATATTTTCTTTGATTTAATTGGTAAAGTTAAATAAGTAGGGGGCTGCCATTAATTACGTGAAGCGATTTTTTGACCCTCTCTGCCCCTAGTGAGATATCGTAAAATTTGTTTTTTTTAATTACATGATATTTACCGAGACTCCTTGATCTCCTCCTCCCTAACGAATGTCTCCTAATGATAACACAGGTTTGCAATAAAAGAGTCCTGATACCATTCCCCCTGATTTTTATGTAAATTAACCTCCTGAATTCGAATATGACCTTCGTTTTCCTCCATCATCCACCGCTATCGGGGGATGCTTCCCCCCTATCTATTTTATTTTTTTTTAACAATTATTTTAGCCTTTACATTTTTTCTGATAAACTAGAAAGGTGAAAAGTTAATATTTATAGCAAGAAAGTTGATTTGGGAGTAGATTTGTCCCTCGAAATTGTAAAAAAATCATTAAAGATGATCGAATTTTCCGTTTTTCTGCTTAATTTTTTCACTCATTTTTGCTGTTTATTTCAGCAAAAATAAAGCACTCACACGGAACATGTACATATATGCAAGTTTTCAGTTCACCACCGGGGTGTCTGGGAAGTGTGTTAAAAAACACAAATAGCAAACAGATTTCGATTCCAGTTTTTTCCACTGGATCTAGGTTACAAACAACATTTGGAAAAATCTATATAAAGCTAGATTCTGGGACCAATTTTGTTTAGGTGTACTGGAGGGTGTTCCACACCCCCCAGACCCCCCGGTTTGAAAACAACTGAAAACTTGTGTATGTTTTCTGTCAAACTTTCAAAAACAAAATCCCTAACTTTTCCAAATCTTCCCCTAGATCAGGCGTTGGCAACCTGCGGCTCTTTTGATGTCGAGATGCAGCTCTCCAGGTCCACGCACAAATATTACCTAATAATTTTATTATTTTATTTTCTAAACTCATAAAAACTATTATTCTGCAAAAAAAACTTTAAACAAAGTAAAAACACAGGATAGAAACAGGATAAAATACCATAATATTGAAATAAAAATGTTAGTGGCTCTTTAAAAACTGGGAGATTTTGTAAATTGTAAGTTTTGGCTCTTCCGTTTCAATAGGTTCGCAGCTAAGGAATCACACCTTTAGCTGGTCATCTTGAGGTTCCTTAGCTGCGGCTGGAGCTCTGCGACTGCAGTCGCAGTGACTGCTCTCTACACTTTCTTATGATATAATCGCATTCTAAGGAAACACTCCCATAAGAAGGCATGGTTGATATAAAAGTGTGAAAGATATTAATCTTTAGCTGCGGCCGGAACTCTGCGACTAAAGTCGCAGAGGATGCCCTTCAAGCTTATTTATGAGACTGTTACCTTAGAGTTCCCTGCAAAGATCGCATTCTTAAAAAACATTTCTATAAGAAAGCCTGGAGAACAGGAGACTTAAGTCGCAGAGCCCCAGTCGCAGCTAAGGAATCACACCTTTAGCTGGTCATCTTGAAGTACCTTACCTGCGGCTGGAGCTCTGCGACTGCAGTCGCAGTGACTGCTCCCTACGCTTTCTTATGATATAATCGCATTCTAAGGAAACGCTCCCATAAGAAAGCATGGTTGATATAAAAGTATAAAAGATATGAATCTTTAACTGCGGTCGGGACTCTGCGACTGAAGTCGCAGAGGATACTCTCCATGCTTTTTTATGAGACTGTCACCTTAGAGTCCCCTGCAAAGATCGAATTCTTATAAAGCATTTCTATAAGAAAGCATGGAGAGCAGTCACTGCGACTTCAGTCGCAGAGCCCCAGTCGCAGCTAAGGAATCACACCTTTAGCTGGGCGAAATTTTTTTCGCCAACACTACGGGCTAGTTAAATGTTATGTAAAAGCCGCAGTTAAGAAATCACACCTTAAGCTGGTCATCTTAAGGTTCCTTAGTTACGGCTGGAGCTCTGCGACTGCAGTCGCAGTGACTGCTCTCTACACTTTCTTATGATATAATCGCATTCCAAGGAAACACTCCCATAAGAAGGCATGGTTGATATAAAAGTGTGAAAGATATGAATCTTTAACTGCGACGTCAGTCGCAGAGCCCCAGCCGCAGCTAAGGAATCACACCTTTAGCTGGGCGAAATTTTCTTCACCAACACTACGAGCTAGTTAAATGTTATGTAAAAGCCGCAGTTAAGAAATCACACCTTCAGCTGGTCATCTTAAGGTTCCTTAGCTACGGCTGGAGCTCTGCGACTGCAGTCGCAGGGAGTGCTCTCCACGCTTTCTTATAATGATACAATCACATTCTAAGGAAACACTCTCATACAAAACCATGATTGATATAAAAGTATGAAAGATATGAATCTTTAACTGCGGCTGGGGCTCTGCAACTAAAGTCGCAGTGGATGCTCTCCATGCTTTTTTATAAGACCTTAGAGCAGCGGTTCCCAATTAGTTTTGGCCGCGGAACAGGATAAAATACAATAATATTAAAATAAAAATGTTAGTGGCTCTTTAAAACTGGGAAATTTTGTAAATTGTAAGTTTTGGCTCTTCCGTTTCAGTAGGTTGCCGACCCCTGCCTTAGATCAAAATTAAAAAGTTTTCTAATTTTAAAAATTGTAAATTTTTTATTTGTCGAATTTTCCAAGAAAGTAAATTCCTTTACTTTTGCAAGTGAAAATCCTGCTTAAACATTTGCCCTAATTTTTAATTTTTCGCCCCCCCCCTGGCCCCTTAATATGACAAACTACAAGTCGCTGCTTAATCCATATTGCGATCAGGGGCAGTTTCAGAATTTTTTCTGGAAGGAGCAAAAAGATCAGCCGGGCGAAAAGTGTTTTCAGATTTGAGATTGTTCCCTTACCTATTTTTAAACGTCCGAGGGAAGGGTGCCCCCCCCCCCCCCATAAATCCACCTAAGCTCGCGATTGATATCTGGCAGTTTATTTAATATCTTTCATATTCTTATCTTGTACTTCGAAACCATGCAATAATTGTGATAAATTCGTTTCTCAATTATCAGTGACAATAAATAAAATTGGCAATTCATGCTTACGGTACATTGTCAATTTGCCTAGTTGACACTGACAATATTGTCAATTTGTTTACAATCGGAGGTTAAGCCAGTTCTTCAATTATTATAAAATGATACTAAAAATTTGTTTTCGGAAACTTAATTTATTCAACATTAATAGGAATTACATTAAACCTTTCATGATTTAGGAAGGAAGTTAGATACTTCCGAAGACCTTAATTTGATTCGATACCCAGGTCAAATAGGAATTTTATGAAATAAATTAAACAAAAAAAAATCATAATAATAAGTATCGGCGTTTTTCCACTGGCCTGTTTAGAATTGGTTAATTTTAAGTTACCAGCCTAAAAATATTAAGTGATTACGATGGAGTGATGGATCAGTGCGGCCTTCAGGCCGCACAACATAGGCGATCAGACATCGTCAACTTTAATATAGATTTGTCAACTGATATATTTAGAAATTGTCAACTGCAATTCAGATTTGTAAACTGCTATTCAGAGATCGACAACTGTAAATTTAGCTTTGTTCAGAACACTCCCCAGACCCCCCCGGTTTCAAAAACTGAAAACTTTTTGAGAGTAAGTGTGCATCTGTAGGTTTAGCCTATACGCCTGAGTAGTACCAAGTACCCCAGTATCCAACTGATTGTATAAAATTATTGCCACAACATATAAATGTACCTATTGGTTTTTTTTTTTAAGTTTTATTTTGACTTTTTTATTATTTGTTAATTTTGTTTAGTTTAGTTTTATTAATAATAATAATACATACGTATCAACGGTTTTTAATCAATAAAATAAGTAAAAAAAAATCTCGTTAATCCGGAAAAATCGGTTATCCGAACAAACTCAAAACTATATCTGTCCGGAATAACGAGGCTGTACTGTATTCTAATTTGATCGCACAAATTCTGTGCACGTCAAATCAATTATTTATAAATATTTGGTCATTTGAATATCGATATAACGAGGTGCCTGTACAAATTCTGTAATAAAGGAATACTAATGAACTATTTCGTAATGGTAAACTTGTTCCGAACCAACATTTTATTTCACGTTAGAATAACTTTGTAATATGATACTGTATGGTACAAAAAATGCAAAGTAAGCACGCAGTGTGTGTATATATTTGTATGAATATGGTACAAGTCCACTCGACATTCGTGTCAGTTAGGTTTACTAATGGTGCAGTAGGTAGAGCATACATCAACCTTCATTTTAATTAATCGTCGGCGTTAAGTTGTTGATTTGTAACACAAAGTTTTTTTTCATACTAAAAAGTTCACCAGTCTCAATTTTTGGATCATTTGAGCATGTCAAAAACGTTTTTATCTGCTTATAAAAAAATTATATTCATTACGAGACCCACCCTAATGGAATTATTGTGTTAAGTAAATTTTATAGTTTCGTTTAAAAAAGTTTGTTTTATATGACTTTGATGCATGCACTAGTAAAAATCCGGTGTTAAAATTAACACCAAAAGTCGTCTATATGGGTCCACTCTTTTTGGTGTAAAATTGCAATGTGGTGAATTTGGTAAAATACTGCAGTGTTACTTTTGACAAACATTTTTCTGGTAAAAGTAACCAAAATTCGTAGTAGATGTAACCAAATTTTTGTGTCAACTTTCGACAAATTTTATAATAGAACTTCACAACTTTATTGGTAATTTTTGACAAATCGTGGTGTACATATTTAACTAAATATTTTGTATATTTTTAATTATATCACGTGTTAAATATTAACTCATTTGAGTGTAATTTTTAATTCTATAACTGGACGAGGAGCAGTAATTATAAATAATATAATAATATATCAAAAACAATTTATTATAAAAGTACAAAAAAATAATAGAAAAACAAAGAAATTCTTAGAAAAACTTAGAGATATTCACAATACTATAATTAAAACAATATCTATATAATAATAGGTACTATAATTATAACTTATTATATACTATACAATTTATTAATTTTTGACAAATATATGTTTAGGATCGAGATATTTGTCAAATGAACCACTAAAGTAGTTCTGGCAACTGGCAACTATAAGTTTCATAGGGTTCTTTTTTGTACTTTATTCATTGTTACGGCATTAATTATTATTGATGAAGAAATTCATGATGAAAAGATCATGGTTATAAGTTACAAAGAAGGCAATATATTAAGTTCTACAAATATAAAAAATAACAAAAAAAATAATATAGAAACAAAGAAATTCTTATAAAAACTTGGAAGAAATTCACAATACCTATAATTTAAGCAATATCTAATACTATAACTTACATAATAATATATATTATACTACAATTAATGTTTGACAAATATATGTTTAGGAATGAGATATTTGTCAAATGAACCACTTAAGCAGCCCTGGCAAGTTTCATAGGGTTCTTTGTACTTTAATAAGTTTAAGTCAACTAAATTCATTGATACATCATTAATTATTATTGGTGGAGAAATTCTGTATGAATTCTTTTTATCATTAAATTCCACCGTAGACCATGGTTTAGTTACAAAGAAGACACTACTAGATTCTACTGTTATTATATCTATAATTTGTTCAAACAAAACTAAATCATTATCTTGCTTGAAACCTCCAAATATAAAAAATCCTATTCTGTATTCAAATCCCATATCCACCCACTTAAAAGCATTAATAGTAATATCATTTGGAATACTCATGTGATTATTTATAACATTACTATGTGAATAACTTTCTAAGCTATATGTTTTCATTGAAGAATAGGTAATATTAACCAAGAGATTATCGTAATTTAAAGAAGCACATTGTTGATGAGTTACAGTCAAAGTTTTACAAATATTTTTAAAGCAATTAAGTTTTTTTGAAATATTTTTAAAATAATTATGTTTAGCTTCGAACCGCATACTCCATAAATAGATTAATGGTCCCATTTTTCGAATTACATTTGGATAGTGAATTAAAATATGATGTTTAGGCAAAAGATTACAGTTAAATTCTTTTATTAATAAAATATGATGCTTTTTGATCAAATTTTCCAATTCAATAATATTTTCTTCAGATATGATCGGTGCAAATACAATATTCATAATTTTTAAAAGCAACACTATAACTTCAAATTTTAAATTTATTTCTGGATCGGTGAGATAGTCTTGCACAATCAGTGGAAAACATCTCAACAATAACCATGTCTGCGCTGCGCGTTCACCTATTAAATGTCCTGGTTTATCTAAAACTAAGGGACTCGGGATGTCCTTTTTACCAATACTGCCATAATTAAAAAAATTAATTTTTTTGTTTAAATCTGCAAGAGTACAGTATTTTTTTTGAATTAAAACTTGTGAAAATAATTTAATTTCCTTTTGCCCAATTCCTTCCAAAATATCGTGCATGATGTCCACTGAAGCAGATTCACACAATTTAAAATATTTTAGATCGTTAAGAATGCTACGTCGTTTTACACCAAACACGATATTTTGGAAGGTTGCTATCTTACTGTGATCCTCATAATTTTCATTATTTCTCATTACAACTAGATCATTGTTTTCTTCAAAAACGTTTTGAATATTAACTTTATCTATTAGACAAAACCGGCAAAAATTAGTTGCTGAGAAGCTTTCAACTAATCCATAAAGAGTATTTCCTCCTAAATTATCGAAACTTAAACCACAAAGTGTACCTCGATAGACTTCGGAGTCAATGGTGATACCATCCGTTTCTAAAATTTTTAGATCTGCTACAATTGGAGCCAGAATTTTGTTAAAATTTACATTTTTTAAATCGTGACAATAAAATAGTGCAGCTAAATGAATATTTGCAAGTCTCGAGTTCAAAAATGGTGGCAAATTTCTAATTATATAATAGATAGCTCCCATTTTATGCACGGAAGTCTTCGATCCTAAGGGATTCGTAGTTTCGAAATCATCATAGAATAATTGGATTTGAATAGAGTTTTTAAAATTTTGAAATAATTCATTTTTTTTAAAAACGGATCCGTCATTTAAATCTTCATAGATATTATCATTTACTATCGTTTTGCAATCGATATAGTTTCGAAAATTTTCATTATTAAAAAGAAATGTTAGGTTCTCTAGTAAGGGAACATACATGAATGTACAGGGTACATTTAATTCCTGATATATACCTCTTTCTCTATGAAATACTTTATCTTTTCTCAAAGCGATAGCAATTTCTCTTGGTTGAACAATATTTTTGTGATAAATTTTATTACGTCTGTAGGTAGTTGATATGGCAGACAGTGAATTTTGAAGTTTACTTGAAAATCTTAATACATCCAGACACGAGCTACAATTATTTCCATTTTTTGATAAAAGATAGTTGTTTAAAATTTCGATTGATTCAATCAAATTGACATATATTTTTTGAGTTGCCACACCTGATATATTCATTTTCTTTAAATCTAAAGCTAAATTTTGAAAATTTAATTCTATGAGCTGAATAACTTGACTAGTATTGTCATCATCGAGATCCGGAACTTCGTTATTCAATAATGTAGTTTGACACTTTTCTATATGTATCGCTTTCACTTCACTATTAGACATTTCTAAGTTAGCATCATTTTGTAACTGCTGATTTGACTTTATATTTAAACATTTCTTCATGTGTTTTCGAAATCCATTAAAGGTCTTAAATGTTAAGGGACAATTTGAACTACCGCATTGAAGTAAATTTGGACCACCCTCAAAGAACGCATGGCGAAATCTGAAGTGAGTGGTAAGTGAGGAAACTGAATCAAATTTGTCGTGACATTTAAAGCAAAATAAGTAAACCATGGTCACTGATGGAAGTTTAAGATACCAATAATAATAATGATAATAATTTAAACTAGGCTGTATGCTAGTTTACTATTGAAGCCATAATGTCCTTCATACGAGAAGTAATACCATCGTTACTTAATGTAATATTGTAATAAAAATATTGAACAAATTTCCACATTACCTCCAGTGATTCATCATACTCTATTTCAAATACAAAATGAGTTTGAAATAGCAGTTCAAAGGCACTTATAAAATCGTTCACAGGAGGAAACGTTTCTCCATCCAATACTACGTAATATGAGTCTATAGCGGCTTTATTTGGTCCATTTGCAAGTATAAAAGGTTGCAATGTTTTTCTGATTTTTAAAGGTTCAATGGGCGTCCCAGTCTAAATAAAAACAACATAAACTTAGTAAAAAGCAGCGCAATTGAAATTATCTACTCACTTGAACAAAAGTAATAATTTTGTTTAAATCTAGTTTCCTGTCTACTTTTTTTCTGCCTTTAGCCGTTGGTGGCAATAAATATAACAGAGCAAACACAGCTCTGGTCGACTTATTCCAAACTACAACAAAAGCATTATGATCATTTCTCGAATATATAGAAAAATACATTATAATTTCACAATTTATATTTATAATTTACAACTATGTCTTACCAGCTGCTTCCAAATCAGTGGGGCATACTTCTTCTGATAATGGTGACACTGTAGTTTTATATATCTCTATAATTTTGTCGGCATCAAATTTGCTAATAATTCTGGGTGATTGAGGATACAATAATTTAAAATCTTGAGCAATCTAGAGACAAAAATTTTATAAAAATAATTAATAAGATTTTTAACTTACCAATCCTTCCGTATCCAGAAATCGAGGAAATTCGTTTAAAATATCTTTAGAATTCAACGATCGCCTGTACTCGAAAGTACATTTCATTTTTTCTAAAATTAAATCACGTTGAATTTTGGAAACGGCATTTTTCAAACATATTATGTTTTCTTCAACATTCGATGTGATGGAAACAGAACACTTTATTTTTTTATTTGGACCGTCGGAAATATTAGTAATTTTTCGTTTCTTGGCACTAGGAGTATTACCTGATGTTCGGGCTTTATCTTTATTTCTAAATACGGTTCTAAATCTCCAGGCCAGATATCCTGAATTTGTGTCTGGATCAAAAAATGCTTCCTAATATATAAATAAATCTTAAGTATTACGAATCTTATAGTACATTTCTTATACTTACGTAACCGCCTTTGGTACTAAAAGGATATTTCAATTTAGGAAATAAATCAATTATTGATTTTGCAAAGTCTATTTTTATTTCTTTTGATGCGTATTTTTCATAATGGTCGATTATATAACCGACAACAAATTTTACCAATTCTCTTCTAGTTTTATTTGATAATATTCCATGGGTATCGTATTCTTCGATTATATAGAGAAATCCCTTTTCTGTTAACAGGATCTTCAGTTCCTTAAACGTTACAAATATTACCAAAAAGAATTTGTCATACAATTTTGTATCACATACCTCTCCTGTTATAACCGATGAATGTACAGAAAATGGAACTTTAAATTTTGGAATTTCCAAATTTTTATCTGGATCAATTTCCTACAATATAAAAATACATATAAGCACTCATTTTGGTAAAAGATAAGGGTATATTATATAACCTTCACAAAAGTACAATCAGCATCGGGGATCACTACTGGAACTGTTGACAAGTCTTCTCCCTTTAAATAGATTCAATTACATATTTTAAAGTTTTCACTAAAAATCAAAATCTTACTAATCCTTCAGTATTCTCCTTTTCAATAATTAACCAATTGGCAACCTTATTTTCATTGGAGTTTTCGTTGGAGATTACTGATGTTTGTGATAAAATAGAACTATTCAATGAAATAGTATCTAAAATACAATTAAAATAAGATTAGAAACAGTATGATTTTGGAAATTCACTTTATTTCAGCCCTTTAGAGGGCAGATTACGAAAAATAAAAACAAGGTATTTTTTAAAAAGAAGTTGTGATTGATAATTGAATTGGTATAAATTACATAAAATAAATTTTCTTAATTGGTTGAAATATCCACCAGTATCATATCAAAGGTTAAGCCATAAAACAAAATTTAAGTTTTCTTATTTTAATAGTGCCATAAAATAGGCACTATTCATAAAAATGAACAAGTTGTAATGTAGAATTTGAACATCTTGAATATTGGAAAAATGCAGGTGACAAGAAATCAATGAATCTCTTTTTTACTTAAGTTGATAACGCTTTCAATAGCAGTTAAGCAAAGCAAGTGCATCTGCTGGTGTTAGAATAAATTAATATTGCATACAATACATACTACTGTATGAAATAAATTTATGTCGACACTATTCAATTTAAAGAAAATCAAATTTATCAAATAATAAAAGTTAAACACTTCAAGGAAAACCTTATACTTAATATACTATACAATAAAACGGAAAGCAAAGTTTAGAGTATTTTAAGTGAACAATTGCTTGTTAAAATATATAAAACTTAAAAAAAAAATAATTTATTCAACTTACCTATTTCAGAAAAATGTTTAATTTCCAATATTATAACCGAATCCTGTACGTTTCGTTGGGTGTCCAAAAATACATCTATAAAGTCGTTATCTATTTCGATACCATTTTGGTCTGTTATGAATAGATCATAAGTTTCGGTTGTGATACTAAATTTTTGTTTAGCTGCGAAAATTAATTTTAATAGGTACAATACATTTTGCTATATAACATAACAAAATTAAATATAAATTACAATATGAACCAACCTGTTTCAATTACCAACTTGTAGGTATCCAATGATCGATTTCTTAAAATAGAACACCACTTCGAAAAACTCTTGTACTTTAAAATTATTAATAATGGCACTTGATCTAATAATTCTGCCATTTTAAAGCACAACACAATTTCACTTAAGAAGCGCATCGAAGCTTCTGCAATTAGTATATGATAATTGCATGCGCGCATGATTCTCATACTACACCAAACTTGGTGAAACATACACCAAATTAAGGTAAAATCTTCACGCAATTTGGTAACATTACAGAAATTACAACTTTGAAGTGTCATTCTTCTGAGTTCACCCAAATGGGTGTAAATAAAACCGCCAAAATAAAATCAACACTAAATGTAGTAGATTGGAAGTGTTGTGGTTAAAGTTTACCACTACTTTTGATTCACCTGTTGGAAATATTAATTTTAACAAAAAATATGGTTAAAATTAACACCAAAATATTTTACCAACAACATTTGGTTAATTATAATAGCAAATTTTTACTAGTGTGCTATAATAACCTACTTGTTTTAGTAAAGTACGCATATCCAAGCTTTTGCATAATTTTTAAGTTTGTAGTGGTTATAAACTTTATAGACTGCTTTTTCATGTTAATCAAAGTGTCACTTTATTGTTGTTGCAAACTCTAATAATTTAAATTTATCATGGTTAACGCGCATCGTTCTATCGCTCTGTTTTACTCTGTTTGCATGAATTATCTGCAAAGAAAATTGAAATGTTATATTTTTATCGTTCAACTTAAATGGTTTCTCACCGGAGCGAATAAAGCCAATTGCAGAGCCCAAGTTAGATGACCTAAATATTTGACCGAAAGAAAGCAAAAAGTTAATATAAGTGAAAAATGGAAAATACCGAATGTGTTAGTTCTAATACAGTTAAACATATTGCATGTTGGTATTATAATCCAAATTGTAGACGTGCATGGAATGCAGCCAGTAATATTTATGAAAGCAAATGATAAATAACAAAGCAACAAAGTGAATTCTAGAGCAATAAATTTAAAAAATGAAAAATATTTTAAATTTCTAGTGTCACATATTAAAAGTGTATGGTGCAATATTGAAATTGGCTGGAAGCCAATTCGTATAATTTAGGTATAAAAATTTAACAGTCTTTTGAAGATTAATGAAAGCAATAACGTAGTTTCTATTTAAAAAAAATAATAGCCCGATATTTTATCCAATTATTAATCAAAAAATTCTAATGCAATCAGGAATAATTTATATGCATCGTAAATCAGAATATCAATTTTATTTAATTAGGAAAAATTATTGTTAACACTGTAAATAAATTTTTTTTATCACACCTACATGAGCATGCACACACATCAGCAGTTTTTCTTTCATATCCATACCTGTCGCGAATACAAAAAGCATAAAGCACATGGGAAATACATTTTTTAAATTATTGGTGAATTAAACATACTTCGGTTACTTTCAAAGTGTGAGGTGATCCCTCGTGATTAAAATATTAACAAGAACATAGTGTGGCCATTTGAAAAAGAAACTAAATAACTCGGGATATAATAAATGCTCCATTTTATGTATGAATAAATTTAAATCACAACAAAACAGTTTTCAACTTGGCTTGAGCTGGCCATAATACAATATTTTCTTGGTAAGATGAACACGTCTACATACTTTTCATTTCCATAATGTTTAAGACATTTAAATTTTTATTTTTCCGACATAATAATTTTACATCACTAGCAAATAGCTTTCGAGATATGTAGCTTTAAGCTTCTTATGTTTTTATTCTTATTTTTAGATCTCCAGGAATGGTAAAAAGGATCCAAAATGTTCTTGTTTCAAGTCGGTTTTGTTTTTAGAAAATGTAACACTTTCATCAAATCAACTTCAGAATGTAAACTCCACTATATTATTATAAACTACCCGTGTAATTAGATATAAACAAAATTACAGTAAATAGAAATTTAATTTCCTAATTTTTATTTTAAATAAAAATCTCGTCCGCTCGTTCGTTTCTGATGTCTTAATTTTGTTACAAAGTATGTATTGAAGACTGGGATTCCTTAAAAGTGCAAAAAAATTTAAATTTATTTTTAGTAAATAGGAATAAAAGCTTTTGAAGTTGTTCGTAAAGAGAATATTCAACTTGGTAGCATTTCTTTGTTTTAATTTAATTTAAAATTTAAACATTTGTAAAGCACACATAAAGTGAATAAGGGAATGTTTATTAAGGTCGTCGTAACAAAACCATTTGAAAATAAATGTTAAATATACCTAAGTGTAAAAGTATAAAAGGTGCTGATTAAACTTGAAAAAGAAAATGCAAAATTGACAGAACAAAATTGTAAGCTTCCTTCAAAGACCAAAGAACACGAGCAATTATAAACTAATTGGTGTAAACTTTGCTTACTGCTAAAGTTTTTAATTATTTCTGTTGCTATTTACAGAACTTAAAACAATGACTTATATAATTTTAAAGAAAATGTGAGTAAATGAAATTTTCGAAATTATGAAAAAACAAGAAAACTTTTTTCGGCGAAAGATACGGATGCTTAAATTATGTACGACTTGTAAAGATCCTGGAAGGAAATAATTCGACACGTTTTGCGACTCCACTCGAGACTTCGGCATTGGCGATAAATTTAACATTAACGTTTCCAAGCAGAAAATTACAAGTACCATCATTAGCTGTTTCAATTAATAATATTTGAAACGACAGAATATTGACCGAACTGTCGAAAACGTTGCAGAGTTATATCCAAAAAGGGAAAAATCGCTTTCTTATTAGCGGTGTTCGTGTGATTTGTTTTCCTGTTCGTACGAGCACTAAATAAAGTATTGGGTGTGTACAATCAGAAAATTGCATTTGAAACGACAATCATGTAGGAGGTGAACGTAGTGGATTATAAAATATGTTTTCAACGTATAATACAGGAACGATTTAACTAAAATATTTATCTTATAACCTACGCGATTTAAAATAATTAATCTGTACAGGAAGACTTTCAATAATTTACGATGTAGCTGTTGGTTGCTCTCATTAAGGAATTAAAAGCGACCAAAGTAATTACAATGAGGTGTAATTAAATAATATCCAATATATTAACTCCCACGCGCGGAATTCCATATTACGATTATTGGAATATATTGTGCGAATATCGTAAAAATATATTTTGTGAATATTCTCGCATTAAAAACCCATAACTCTTCGGTGGCCAGGGAAAACAAAAGAACGTCAGCTGGGCACAACTTATGTTGTCCACGTATTATAAATATGTATCCCCTTATATCCTTTGCATACAATGCCCACCGGAATTGATCTTTATCTGCTGCATCGACACTTTTTTGTTATTCTTAAAACGTATCGGTAAACTAAGTGTTGTCAAGGTTGGTTCTAGACGAAAATAAAAAAATTGACTTAAACGAATGTTTGTTGATGGCAACCAAACGTGTTTTAGGATTAAAATATTTTTATATTGCTCATCGTTACTCCTTAAATAAAATTTAGTGTCTCCATATAAATTAACTATTTATTAATGTTCCTATTGTCATTGCCTAAGATTTATTTTATTCCAGTTTTTTTGCACAATTTAATATACCGCCCAAAACTCCTTTTCTTATTTTTTTATATTATTTCATGTCAAATTATTTCAAAATGTTTATTAGAAGAATCGGGAATCGAACCCAAGTAAAAGCTTTATTGTTAAAGTCTCCCACAGCTCTAAAATCTATCGAAACTTTTAGTTATCTTTTGGGATCTATATCAGATATAAGGGTTGGTCTAAGCTAGCACGTAGGTACGCTAATTTTAGCACTATTGACACTGCTATAGTGTCTAGTAGGCACTAGTGACTAGGAAGCTTAAATGGAAATAGAAAAGTTCAGTTTTAGCCTGACGGAAAATCGATGTAGTATTTTGTGTGCGCAATTAGAAAATGAAATTATCATTTATATATTTTTAAAGGTCCCCGCACTGTGGCGACCCATTATCCGGATTAACATCACTGCTTATAATCCGTTGATCCGAAGGATTATAGGATTATAAGATAAAACACTATAAAGGAGAAAGACCTAGTTGAACTCAATAACCACCAACCAACCAACCAACTAAAATCCACAACCATCCGCCACCACCTTACTACAAAAGGCAGCATCCAATAAATATTAATCATTCAACAATTGTATTTTGAATATATAGCTAGCCAACGCTATAACTGGTGACCCCGACGATTTTTATATAATCAAAAATTTTAATAAAATACGATTAAGAATGAATAATACCACTGGAGACACGGGAGTTCAAGAATAAACAATGGCTAACAATGGTAACACAATAAACCACACCCAAATCATGGCTTTAACACTACCACCATTCATGCATGGTAGAACAGAACGATGGTTTAAGATCGTGGAAAGCAAATTCGCACTTCATCATCCGAAAATTACGAGCGAAGAAACAATGCTAACGTAATAAACCACACCCCATCCATAGGATCTTCGCACCAAAGCGTTCTCCGGTCCTTGGGAGGTGACCAAGCCGCCTACGCTCACGCCGCTCCAGTAGCCCACTACGCTCACGCTGCTCTAGTCGCTACCTACGCTCACGCTGCTCCAGTCGTTACCTACGCTCAAGCCGCTTACGCTCAAGCCGCTCCAGTCGCCACCTGCGCTCAAGCAACCTACGCTCACGTTGCTCCAGTCGCCACCTACGCTCACGCCGCTCCAGTAGCCCACTACGCTCACGCTGCTCTAGTCGCTACCTACGCTCACGCTGCTCTAGTCGCTACCTACGCTCACGCTGCTCTAGTCGCTACGCTGCTCTAGTCGCTAACTACGCTCACTCCGCTCCAGTAGCCCACTACGCTCACGCCGCTCCAGTAGCCACCTACGCTCATGGTGCTCCAGTCATCGCTAAAACCATTTTAATATGTAACATTTTTTTTTTATCGTTCACCTTTTTCACTAGAAAGGGGGTGGTGTGGCGACCCATTATCCGGATTAACATCACTGCTTATAATCCGTTGATCCGAAGGATTATAGGATTATAAGATAAAACACTATAAAGGAGAAAGACCTAGTTGAACTCAATAACCACCAACCAACCAACCAACTAAAATCCACAACCATCCGCCACCACCTTACTACAAAAGGCAGCATCCAATAAATATTAATCATTCAACAATTGTATTTTGAATATATAGCTAGCCAACGCTATAGGTCCCCGCACCATTCTTATGGGAAAATGTCTTTTTGTAGATTTGGCTGATTTTTGAATATATTGTAATTCTCATCGTTCTGAACAAATGTCTCAATGGGTACAACTTGATGTAATGGACAGTTTCCGAACTACAAGCACTAATAGGTAATAGGTGCAATGCTTTTTAAATTCAAAATGTAGGTGTCAATCCGGGGGGTTCTTTACCAATTCCTCGAATTGACGTTGATTCAGATTAGAAAAAGTTTACCAATAAGGTACTTGGCATAGGGTGCACTGGAGGGCATTCCATGCCCCCCAGACCCCCCGGATTGACACTTACGTTTTGTAAATTTAAGGGGCAATTAAGTACTTAGTAATTGAGATGCAGTAATAAATTGAGATAATAAAGATTTCGAGATACAGGTAAATGATATTTTTTGTATTTTACAGATTTTCTTTAACCCTTACTTGCCACACTGGGGTATAGAATACCCCAAGTCCACTTTTCGTTCATTCTAAGTATTTATACCAACTAGAGTAAAGTTGTCACTTTATCACTTTCTCGATATTTTAATTTTTTAATAGTATTTAATTTTATATTTTTGCTATATAACCCATATCACTATAAAAGATTAGCTCTTGAGAACACTGATAAAAAAAAAGTTTTGAACCATAACTTTTTATGCATTGCATAAAAGGTTTTGGTTCAAAACTTCCGTTTTATCAGTGAAGTGTTAAAACAATTGGCAACTTAAAATATTTAATAAATTGTTTGAAATAACAAGTTTTATTGCTGGGTTGCAATGCACCCCAGTGTGTCAAATACGTCACTCCATAGAAGTGTGGTAAGTAAGAGTTAAGTCGCTGCAAGTCAAAAAGGAGGCGACAAAATTAAAAAATGTATAGATACAAAATTAAAGACAATCAAAATATTAACAAAAAATGTCGAAAAAGATGTACTGTAAAAGCGATTTTTATAAATGTCCAAAAACTGTTTCAAAATATGCAATCTACATTGTTAACATAGAAAGGTTCGAATATTTTCTTTAACCTTCGTATGTCCCCAGTGCCGTTTAAATTCAAAATGTAGGTGTAAATCCGGGGGGTCTGGAGGGCATGGAATGCCCTCCAGTACATTCTTTGCCAAATATCTCGAATTGACGTTGATTCAGATTAGAAATAGTTTACCAATAAGGTACATGGCATAGGGTGCACTGGAGGGCATTCCATGCCCCCCAGACCCCCCGGATTGACACTTACATTGAGATGTAAGTAAGATGTAAGAGACATTGAGATTTTGAGAAGCAGATAATATTATTTTTGGTTTTTTATAAGGTCTTCTTTAAGTCCCTGCTAGTCAAAGAGGAGGCAACAAAATTGAAAAATGTATAAGCCCAAAATTGAAGAAAATGAAAATTTTAACAAAAAATTTCTAAAAATTTTCGTTGTATAACCGAATTTTTTATGTCAAAAAACGGTTTCAAAATGTACAATTTACATTGTTAACCTAGGAGGGTTCGAATATTTTCGTTAGCCTCTGTATGTCCCCAATGCTGTTTAAATTCAAAATTAGATTTCAAACCGGGGGGTCTGGGGGGCATGGAATGCCCTCCAGTACATTTTTTACCAAATATCTCGAATTGACGTAGATTCAGATTTCAGATGAGAAACATTTACCAATGAGGTATTTGGCATAGGGTGCACTGGAGGGCATTCTATGCCCCCCAGACCCCCCGGATTGACACCTACGTTTTCTAAATTTAAGGGCAATTAAGTACATAGTAATTGAGATAATTGAGATTTTGAGGTACAGGTAATACTCGTAATATTTTTTATATTTTACAGAGTCCTCTTTAACCTTCATAAACCCGAGCGAGGTACAGCTGTACCCCAGGCATGAATTCTTGGGTATATTTTGTAAAATAATTTTTTATTATTTATTATTAAATTTTATTTTTAAATAATGTAAGTTTTTGACTACGGGTTTATGAAGGTTAAGCTGCCATACCAGTAGGAACGCCGAATATTTGAGTGATTTTCGGGAATTTTGTGAAAGAAAAGTACTCATTTAAATGTTTCGGAAAATTAAGGATATATTTGGCTCTATTTGACCTATATTACATAATATTTTCATAGAAAAATATTGAAATCCAAGCTGAAACCGAAAAAGGAAAAAATGTCGTTAAACTGAAAGGTATTTCCTGTACAATGACGTAGGATTTTCGAAAAATATTAAAATCTAACAAAATGGCGTAGCTATAAAAAAAAAGTCTATTTTTTGCCTATAAAATAGTCGTTTTACAATGCCAAATCGTCAATTTTCATCCATTCAAAATTATCTTACGTCATTGCAGAATAAATAATTACCTAGGGGCCGTCCTTTAATCACGTGAGTTTTTTATGCCATTTTTTTACCCCCTCTCCCCTTTGGTGATACATCGTGAGGTTTTAGGCTACCCCTACCCCCCCTACCCAATATCACGTGTATTTTTTTTTTTAAATTTCTTCAAGTAGAAACGGCGAGACAGAAGGCCGCGGGCAGCAGGGCGACGAGTGGCGTCGCAAGGTCCAGTGCCGGAAGCTAGCTGACAGCTAAATATTCTTGTTACGTTGCTTTTTAGGCATAAATTTGCTAGCTCGGGATTTCACGTGGTCGCAAGAAAAAATACACGTGATTGTCACAGTATCCCCCCCCCCATCGTGATCAATCTTGATGTTATTCTAACCCCCTCCCCCCCTGTTAGAACCTCACGTGATTAAAGGACAACCCTCTATATTCAAGAGTACTCAGTTCAAATTTCAAGTCAATCGGATAATTCCTCTTTGAGTTACAATGGCAGCAGATTTTAAAAATGTCATTTCGAGAAATACGCGTTTAAAGATTTAACTATCATTTTTTGCAAGATAAAATGATACTAACCATAAAAACTGCCCATACAATGGACCCTTCTCATCCTGAAATAATGCCTGCTGAGGGGCGGAAGCTTTTCTCCAAGCTGCTCGTCCCTCTTTTGAGGATGCTTCATGACGTAACTCCGCGTGGTTGATTCGGCTGTTATCGCTCTCCATGGCATATTCTTTTGCAATAGGACCGATGAGGTTACTTTTAGAATAGCATAAAAACCATGGTTAAATATTGAGTCTGCAAAGAAATTAGCGAGCTCGATCGTTTTCAATCCATTATGAAGGTGCTTCGGAGCAAGGTGCCAGAGCAAGCCGTTATAACTTTTATTGATATTCTGCGTGTTGGTGTTATTACTAATATAATGTTTAGTGTTGTAAAAGTACCGGTGCTCCGCCTCCGGGCAGATGGGGCATTTTATATTGACTGCCATTCGGGGAGTATTAGAGATACGGCCTTGAAATTTTTACTGGATATTCTTGAAAGTATAAACTGCCAAAAAGGCACACAAAAAATTAATATTTTGAAAGTGCCAAACTGGTAAGGCTCCTTAAGTCGCTGCCATATTATTATATCAACTCGAAATTGATTTTTTCTTTCTAATTCTAATTGGTAAACTGTCCATTACATCAAGTTGTGCCCAATGAGACATTTGTTCAGAACATATCCAAAAATAAGTCTAATCTTCAGAAAGACATGGTGCGGGGTCCTTTATTTCGGCGTAACGAAGTTATGTTTTATAAAAATTTATTTACAATCTTATCAGTTGAAGCTGTCAAGCCCAATAAATGTTAACTGCATTATAAAGAAAGGCCTTTTTAACAATTCAACTTTGTTATGTTTTGACATAGAATGTGTGAGATGGCGTGGATAAGACAAATCCGAATCAACGTCGAAAAGTCGTAATTTTTTGAATTTCTGATTGACTTTTTAACACAAAACGAAAATTTTTCCACACGTCTTGCGATCATAGACGTTTCAACGCATGGGCGCACCCGACGAACACCCGGGGGTTTCGGTCTCCTTGGGGGGTCTCATTTGACCATTGCCGGTAGTATCTATTAAACGTGTATGTTTTTTGAAAGTAATTCCCAAGTTTCCGGTTCGATTTGGTTGATTTTCAAATTTAACTGCTGCGCTTCTTGCCACGACGCCGCATCGCAATATTTCAACGTCTTTTGCACGATTAAGTAACGCATAAAAAAGGTTATTTAATATTTGCACTACAATAAAATATAATTGGCGTAAAGAGCGAGGGATGTAAAACGGAAAACGAAATCGAACCGGCAATAACCACGAGCGCAGCCATTGGAACCCCCCAAATATTAGAATAATTATAGGAAACTAATGTGCATTAAATGTAAATACGGTTTTCTTTGTTTATGCTTTTATGATAATCGACATGGAATTTGATTTATGAAATAGGCTAAGATAAAAATGCCACTTACTAACAATAAAACACTCTTTAGCTTTTTAGGGTTGTTAAAAATCCCATATTATAAAAACGTTTACGCGAACTTATAAAAGCGTTTTTACTGGCAATATTTCTTATTTCTAAAACCCTTCTATCCGAACATTATTTTTTCTTTTTAAAAGAGTTTCGAGAGGTGCTGGTGTAGCTTTAGGCGACATATTTACGATCATCCGTGGTCGTCGTCCAAACCTTAACCTAATTTATTTTGGACACTTTAGACAAAAAATTGCAATCGCTATTTTATCAACTTTATTTAGACATAAGCACATCGTAAATAACCGCATTCAATATAGCTCATCTTCCAAATAATTCAACATTTTTTTATTGCTCGCCAAAATTAATGTCCGCCTTTTTATTATTCTCTTCAAAGACGAGCAGAAGGACATTATCTACTCACAGCTACTTACTACTGTTTTATAAAAGGTGTGAATTACTGCAATTTCCACACTTTTATTACTTGTTTTTCTAACGCGAAAATTACACGTACTCGAGGAAGATTATTCTAGACTGAGCTTAATAGCACTTGCTAATTAATTTTGGCAAAAACATTTTAAAAGATGAAGAATCGCAGTAATTACTTGCTTTCTTTAAGCGATGCTATTTATCTACAAGGTGTGGAGAGAGCTCATCTTCCAGTTTTGAGAAGCAAAAACACCGCGTAGGTACCATATTCAATTGAAAAGGTAAAAAAACATTTTGTAAGTTTTTCAGCCTTGTTAGGGTGGAATTTCGAATTGATACGATATCCACTTGTTTTTACCGCGGCGAATCGCCGATGTTGATGTAAGATTAGATATGAAACAATGCCACGATTTATACGCCCTACTTTATGGAATGCGTCGTTTGTTTTAATTGGACCATTTGAGTAACGATCAACCACTGGTTTTAGATTTTTTAAACTTCATTATAACCAAACACAAAAGTTGTTAATTGACTAAAAATGGTAAACATTGCGCGTTACTATAAGAAATTGGAAGACTTAATTAGACCCTTTATTTTGGATTAAGTGTCTTGTCGCTCCATCCAAATTACCCATCAATTTTTAAACATTTTAATTTTAACCTCTTAATTAAGGCTTTACGTGAAAATAAGAACGGATAATTTTTTGAATTATTAAATCTACGAAGACACTTTATCAAGTCTTCTAATGCTTAATATCGGCAGCAAAACTCGACGTTTTCGCTGTCAAAACCAGCTTCCAACTTATTAAGAATTTTAGCTTTAACTTTATTTTATTCATTTCATTTGTCAAGCAAAATGTAAAGGGATTAGACTACTTAATAGGTCGAATCTCAAGTCGTTGTTACTAAATTGTGTAAATTTTAATTAAGAACTTATCGAATCAAACTTTTTTTTCAACTTTTAACTATTCAAAGTTTAAATTTTATAAAATAAATAGTGCTTCGTTGGCGGAATTTCCAAAACTAAATTCCCCCCTTTTGCAGTCTTATGGTGGACACACTGTATACAGCGGAGTTTCTTCCATTCAATTATTTTATTTTGCATTTGATTCGGTCTTTAATTGAAAATCAAACTGACAGAAAGATAAAATTATAGCAAGAAACGTTGTATATACATTTGGCTTAATCTGGTAAATACTCGGCACGTACACAAATCAGGGTAAATCAGCCGTTTTACAAGAGACCGCACAATGCAAATTGTCGCAGAATTTGTCTAGATTATCAGACTTGCTGCTATTTATACATTCACTTTGTCCTGCTGATGTATATCAGCATCGAATCCATACATCCTGCTATTTTATGTTACCGCACTACGTTATCTTATGACTTTCAATTAGTACGAAAATGTATTTAGTTATCGCAAATTGAATGTTTATGTTCATTTTCTTATCTTTTGCGTGCAATTATCAACATACGGTATATATAATTCTTTTTAATCCTAAAATGGAATCGAATCCGTTTGCAGCTTTAGCATACGATAAATTAGAAGAGAAAAAAAAGCAAAGCTTTCATGGCCGAATCCCTATTTTCATTTAATTTTCACACCTAAACTAATTAAAAGCTTGAACACGTCACAGGTTATTTAAATGTAATCCATTAATATTGCAAGTCAGTATCATAGCAATAATGGCTTCATAAATCATGCGGTTTAGTGCATATTCCCACATAAAGCTACCCTTCTGACTTGAACGACTTGAGCCATCACGATGGATACCGTGTCAGCACCTGAACAATGAAGGTCGAAACATGCGCCCTCATTATAGTCGACTGTCACAAGTGACTTGATGAAACATGCACTTGAAGTTAATGTACTACTTCGTGTTTATTCCTTTTCGGTCGCTACTGTATGGAGAATTAAAAAAAAAGAAGTCGAAAATTGCAAAGAGTTCACGCTATAGAGATATAAAAAAAGAAGAAGAAGAAAAAGTTATTTATGGTTTAAACTGCATTCATATTTAAGGAAAATGCTTTTATCAGTTACCACGTTTAGTGCTTAGATTACTTTTGATAAGATCATATTTATATAAGCAACTTCTAAAATCTCCCTCGAGAATTTAAATGTATCTATACTATAAGTTGAAATGGTTTGGCCATATAAACGTCAGACAAAGTATTGTGAATTGCATATAGAAGTGCATATAGGTATATCGTAAAGTCAAATAGTTCTTTCTGAATTTCGAATTACAACATTACATTTTAACGATAAAGTCAAAAATTATATTAATTTTTTTGATCTAACCTCAACCAACTGGAGTGGAGTATATTACACGCCAAGCTTTTTGTGTTTTGATAAGATAGCAATCCCTTTACCTTTTTTTTTCAATTAATGGTAAAACGTTTGTTTTAATAATTTAAATAATTTAACAGTAAAATTTTTTCTTACGTCTATTCGTTATGGCATATCATACTGCGTGCAGGGTATAATTAGAGCATAAACACATTCATCCATCAAGTTGACACTATACATTGCGTTTCTCGCAATTCATTGATTTAAAAGTACGACTAATTTGGGGTGTAATTAAAAAAAAATTTAATTTTGCTTACCTTAATAATTTTTACTGATCAAAATAATTTTAATAAAAATAATGCAAAGATAAGAATTATTTTCAACTTAGGTTTTTCCAAACATTACCATCAGCATCGCAAAGTAATTCTGAAACTGCACTGCATTCGTAAAGTTATGCAAAAGCACTTTTCTCAAATGAAACTTAAAATTTTTTAAATCTACATGCATATTATAATGCAATAAGTAGTGTTGGGTAAACAATACCGAAAGCTTAACATAATTTTAGTTAATTTTAAAGCACATTTACATGTTAAACTGCAAACACTTTAGTGGAAACTTTTAATTAATTCTTTAATATGTTTATCTAGCTTCTAGCCCGATAAAAATAGTGAAAAATAGGCTAAAAATTTAAATATGTTTTATTGGGCTTCGAAATTAAAAAGCAAAAAGTTTGAATTAAATGTGATTTTTAGATAATTAGATAATAAAGCTCATCCCTGTTGAAATACTGCATATTTATATAAATAATTTAGTTTTAAATCTGATTAATTTTTAAAGTATAAGTATCTAGGTATTTATTTACAAATTAAAATAAGCTGAAAAGCTCTTTTAAATAAACAAAATTAAAATTGGTTGTATTTAAAGCAAAAATTTGAAAAATGAATTTATTTAAAATTTATAAATTCATTTAAACATGCGAAATTTGCTTTAAATTTAATAAACTCTATTTTTAATTTAATGAAAATGAATTTGATGTAAAACTATTTCATTCGAGTTCTAATCTAAACATTTTTAAATAAATAAAATTAAATTAATTAAATAAAGTAAATATAATAAAAGCTGGCAAAAAATTAAATGAGGAATTTTTTTGTATGCCTGATTCATTTAATATGAATTTTTTTAATACAAATTTTTTCAGGAAAGGCTGTTCTGCCGTCCAACGCTAAAACGCAGTATCTCCATTTCTTAAAAATTTTATTTATGTAGCTTTGGAGGATTATTACAAAAATATCTGTGATCTTGCAGCACTAAAAAGCAGTAAGACTACTAATTATTGCATAAAACAAGTGTTGCAGGATCACAGATATTGTTGTAATAATCCTCAAAAGCGATATAAATAAAATTTTTAAGAAATGGAGATACTGCGTTTTAGCGTTGGACGGCAGTGTTACAAAGTTACTTTAGTGAAATCCAGTGACGGCGCCAGGCGTGGGCCAGGGAGTTCCCACCCAAATTTTTTTGGATGCTTATTTCAATATAATGTATTTTTTTGAGTTTATTTATAAATTTTGTATGCTACTGCTCACCCCAAATGCTATTGCCACTGCCGGTTCTGAGACTGGTCTGAGAGACATAAAACAGTAAGACAAAGGGCATGAAGTACCCTCTAGTACATCTGAATTTGTAAGTTGTATTCCATAATGAAGTTACTATAGGTCAACAAATTTAAATTGCACTGGAGGGCATTCCATGCCCCCCAGACCCCCCGGTTTGAACAACAGGAAGTTTGTGTGCATTGTTTTTGATTAATTTTATTAAACAAGAAACTTTTACTCTTTCAGAACATTGACACCGGAGAATCGAGGGTATGAAATATCCTCCAATGGTGCCCTCTCACAGTAACTTGATTATGGAATAGAACTTAATACAAATATCCCCCCCACCCGGTTGGAAAAATAAAATCTTGGTGAGCATATATTATAAGGATCTTTCCTTCCTTAATTTTTTGGTTTAAGAGCAAAAATATTTTTAGGTCGCGTCAGGACCCATCTTTGTGTTTTTATAAAACTTGGGGGCACGGAATTAATTCTGTTCAGTTATATTTCATAATCAATTACTGAATCAATTACTGAATCTCTGGGATTAACATGTACGTTTTCACTGCTGTTGTCACTGCCGTTTCTGAAACCGGTCTGAGAGACATAAAACAGTAAGACAAAGGCATGAAGTACCCTCCAGTACATCTGTACTTATAAGTTGTATTCCATAATGAAGTTATTACTATAGGTCAACAAATTTAAATTGCACTGGAGGGCATTCCATGCCCCCCAGACCCCCCGGTTTGAACAACAGGAAGTTTGTGTGCATTGTTTTTGATTAGTTTTATTAAACAAGGAACTTTTACTCTCTCAGATCTCTCACTCTTTCAGAATCAAATACATTTTCGGGTCTGTGGATTATAAAATACCTTCTACAGACATCATCATTTCGCCGATTCCAGTTCGGCGCTGTCATTTCGGTGTATCTGATTCGGCGACAGTCAATTCGGACACCCGATATTCGGCTATGCCTGTTTCGGCGATTCCACTTCCACAATAGACTACGTCTATTCGGCGACGGACGGGAGGTATACTTTTAGTTTATTCAATTTATTCTTCTAAATCGAAAATCTTAATGTACAAAAAAAATCTTAGTGCGGACGCTTATGGCTTTTTAAGTAAATCCCTTCTCTTGTTATTTGCTCCTTTTCAATAATACTTATTGGATTAATCTTTTCTTGGTTTTCCCTATTTCAATACCATTCAGTTGGTTTAAAATTTTTAATAAATTTTGTGTTTTTTAAACCGGGGGGTCTGGGGGGCATGGAATGCCCTCCAGTGCATCATTAATTATTGTGTTAAGTTGTATTCCATAATTAAACTAAGGCGGTCATTAGCCTAGTATGTTAGCTAAATAACTGCTGACACTAAAGTACCCGGTTCAAATCCGGAAGGAATCTGAAATTTCTTATGATCGTTTCCGGGCTTCGGAGGGCACGTAAAACCGGCGGTCTTCCTGAGTTGATGATTTGCCCTCATCAACAAAAATTCCAGGATTACGGGCACATCTGAGACAAACCCAGCAAGCTGCATCAGATGTAAAGCAATATATTGTTGTGTTCTGATAAAGAAATGAAAAGTGAGTTGCGTAATTTAGAAATAAAGAACTGACTTTGCAACCTGAGGAACAATAAAAGCAGGACTCTTGTTCGTTTTTCAAAATTGTTTTTATTAGTGTTAAGTTTGTTCGTTAGTTAAGTTGTATTGTTTAGTTTAAGTTTGTTGTTCCAGTAATTTAGTTCGTTGTTGCTTAAATTTTAATGTTTGTACAACACAAGCAAGCAGCATTACAAAAAACGAAATTCTTCTAATCGTGATTTATTTTTAAAAAAAATTAAAAATAAATAATACCAAGGAGATGTTGTTGGTAAATAAAAGGAGGACTAGGAGTTTAATTTTTGATAGCCAAGTGGCAAATTGTGTAGCAGTCTGAATTTGAGAGCCAAGAGGCAAGTCGAGTGAAAAGTTATATTTTGAGAGTCCAAGAGTTGGTGTGGAGGTGGAAATTAGCCGAGGAGTTTGTGGAAAGAAATTAGAAGAAAGTGTCCAAATAACCGTGCTGCTCAGCAAGATTTGTGTGAGTCCTGTTTTTATAAATTGTTTCTTTGTGTTCAGGTTAAAAATAAATTGTTCTATTATTCGTCAGTTTTTTATTGTCTTCATGTAACCATTTTCGAGAACCAACGACCAATCTAATAAGAGAGTTGAGAAAGAGCACTACAATATATATATGTTCGAAACCCCCTGGGTTTCAGTAACAAATAGTTTATAGCCATATTTTTTTATGAATTGGAATAAATTAAGAACTCTCACTCTTTCAGAACCAAATAGTTCAAGGAATTAGAAACACCCTTTAGAAGGAGTGATAGATGGTTAGATATTTATTCAATAAAATTAAACCCTCAGATTCTCAGAAATGTAATTAGTTCTGAAAGAGTTAAAGTTCCTTGTTTAATGAAATTAATCAAAAATTATACTCACAAACTGTTTGATTTTCAAACCGGGGGGTCTGGGGGGCATGGAATGCCCTCCAGTGCACTCGAAATTTGATTATGGAATACAACTAAGCAGCAGTGACGGCGTCAGGGGTGGGCCAGGGTGGGCACTTGCCTTGTTGATTAAAGTTCCCCACCCAAGTGCCCACCCACATTTTTTGGGTGCAATTTCAATAATGTATTTTTTTAAGTTTATTTTTAATTTTGTGTGCTTCTGCCCACCCCAAATATATTGGGACCAATTTGTGCCCACGTATTTCAAAAATTCCGGCGCCATCACTGTTTAAAATAAGCTAAAAGACATTTTTAAATAAACTAAGTTCAAATTGCTTGTATTTAAAGCAAAAACTTGAAAAATGAATTTATTTAAAATTTATAAATTCATTTTAACAAGCGAAATTTGCTATAAATTCAATAAACTCTATGTTTAATTTAATGAAAATGAATTTGATGTAAAACTATTTCATTCGAGTTATAATCTAAACATTTGGAAATGAATAAAATAAAATTAATTAAATAAGGTAAATATGTGTCATAAAAGCCAGCAAAAAATTTCTTTTATGCCTCTGATTCATTTAATAAAATATTGTTGGCTTCATTTGAAATGTGCATAAGTCCAAAATGACAAATTTTTTCAGGAAGAAAATCTGTTATAAAGTTATTTTAGTGAAATTTACTTTACTTTTTAAATAATTTCATTGCACAGGGCGATTCGAAATTTTTCCAAGATTTTATCGAAAAGTTGACAAGCATAGGTTCACAACTTGACATTTTAATAAAAATAATTTCAATGGTAGCCCACGAAAAATTTAAATAGTTTGTGATTAATTGTGTTTGTAATTAATTTATACTTATCCGTAGTCAACGAAAGAAAATTTTCAATAAATCAAGTGGTGCACCTAATGGGTAGTGGGCAATTTGTAAGAAACACTTTATTCACAAAGCTTTCATAACTTATCTGTTTTAATTTGCATTTTAACTGATATAATTAATTACAATATATTTGTGAACTACATTAAGGTTGATTCGTGGGGGGGCCCCGGCCGTTACGATAATTGAGTAATTTGGTAAACAACATGTATACATTGTAAACAGAAGTTAATTATTTAATTTTGCATGATTTTTCAAAAATTCTGAAAAAGGTAGAGCGAGAGCGAGGTGAAACGTTAGCAAGTCAAAAAGTTCCGAACGATTTTTAAATATAATTTTGTCGATTATTTTGCCCATTAATTATAAGTTTTTATCATCAAAATTAAAAGTCAGTAATAATTTATTGCTTTAAATATAACAAAGTGAGCGCCATAAATTTTTGTTATCTCAATTTATTTTGTTGGTCTCCGTTTAAAATAGTTTGTCATTATTTTAATTAAATTAAAAAAGAACAAACTATGCACGTTAGGTGTGTATTTCCTTCACGAAATCAATAAAAAGGAAATAGGGTCAAGCAAACGAAATTGATTAATTTTTAAAGCTACCTACGCCTGAAACCTAACACATTAATAATAAATTAATAAATTAACTTACACAAAGCAAATAAACTACTAGCAAACATGTTTTAATATTGCTTACCGTATTGCATATATTCATTAATTTGAATTAAAAGCAACTGTAAAATCGATGTAACTTGAGGCACTGCTCGGTAATTTTCTAAAAATTTTCTTCCTAATGCGTTCTCTAAATTTTTTATGCTCACAAAAATAGAAACTGGTAATAAATTTTTTATTTTAATCTGGAAGATAAGAATGTTATTTTATTAGAGACTAAGGTTTGTTTTATCAACTGCAATATATTAGAGACATAGTGGATAGGGCCTTTGGCCATAGTCTATCGGTTTAGTATAAATGTAAGTAACTTTCTGGCACGCTTTATGGAAACCCTGCAGAGATCCCCTGGTTCCAATATCGACAACTTTTTTATGTTTTGACAGTACCATTCTATTCTTTTTTTGATTATCTGTGTCATGTAGTTTTTTAAGTTATTATTATACCGTCGAAGAAATATGCGATTTCGTTTGTTCGACAACCTCCATATTATTTATTAAAATAAATATATTGAATAAATATTCCACGCTCAGAAAAATTTATTTACTAGCTCGGCAAATACCATTATTATGAAATTATGAAAACTAAAAACTAAAATTTTAAATTAATCGGTTGAAGTAAAAATTTATTTTTCTGAGTGCAGTGCGATTATGATTTATAAATCACTGTAATACGTAAACCTACTCGAATAGGTTTAATTCGAGAAATATTTAACTATTAAAAAAAATTGAATATTTAGGCTTAGTAATGCAGCACATTAATTTTATCATGGCGACAACGGTAGCATGAGAGCCTAGATGACCATATTTTTCATATTCTTAATTCCCTTTTATAAGGCCGCTGTAGTCAGGTATTATATTTTATATATAACAATGGGTGGGCCATAAACAGTAATTGCATGTAGGTGGACAAGTTTACAAGTCTTGTGCAATGCCATACGACTCGACAATGATAATATTTAAAGTTCAAAAAAATAATTATAAATTATTACAATTTTATGTGGATGAAATGTCAATAGGGAAATAACATCAAAGAGTAAAATAATTAATTGATTTAATAACATTCCCTTGTCGTTACGTTTATATTCCGCTTCGACGGTCTAAAGGTGTTGTCAAATTTTAATAACGCTTGTTTCGTAAAAAAAGCTCAGTTAATATGTTTTCTGTTACAATCCTCTCGTATTTCCATGCAAATCACAGACACTCGTTAGGTGAAATCGTTGCAGATTGACTCAATTTTCCTTTCGCTATTGTTTTTCATTTGTAACATATTTGCAAAATTGTCAAATAAATTAAATGTTACTTAACGAGATTTTGAAATGTCCCAACATAAACAGTAAAATTGAAAATTTTACGTTATCAAAAAAAGCTTATAATTTTGCTCTTATATATCAAGACCGAAATTTTCCAAGAGACAACTTTTTTATTCACTCTACAGGTTGATTTAGCCACCCTTGTGATGAACATATCTTCGTGAAGTAGATATCCTAACCTTTATACTCTACGTGCCTGGATTATTAAATACAACCTTCTAATTTACGGTGTATCAAAACTTCAGTGTTTGGATGTTGGAGCTTTTATCTCAAAAGAACGTCTACTCGAGTTGACTTGATCAAAACTTATTAGCATATAACTTTTGGATTTTACATTTTTCCAATTACTAACGTAAAATTACGAGTTGTTTTAGAAAATTTTAATAACGAACGAACTGTGGACGGGCGTATAAGAAAGGTCGCAAAAATGTTTAAGAACTTGCAGTAGTCGAACTGTAAAAGTGATGAAGTCGCTGTTTTATGTGCACAAGCCCCAATTAGACCGTCCCGTTCACTAATTAGACTTTTACAATCCTTGAAATTTATATTATTGCATTAAGGTGTTAATAGTGAGTATTTTACATTCCACCCTTAGCTTGCTATACTTACAAAATTTTCTCTTGATGCGAAAACCTACACAAGCAAATTATTATTTCTTGCTTTTATATATCGATTTTTGAGTTTGCAAAATAAACTTTTTAATTAAGCGAATGCACTGCAAGTGCACTTGGAGAAAAAACTTTTCGTCCCGGCGGAAGTTGCAACTGGGGTATTCCCTGGTTCGGCAGCGCACGATCCCGACTATATATTAAACCAATTATCAAGCTCTGTGCACAACGACATCGTGATAAATTCCAATAGACGGCTATTATTTTATTGAAGACTGTGTAACAGACTCTCAAAGATCAGCACGTTCGCAATACATTTGTACGGAATAGTGGTTAATGGTGGTCGTTGTTTATTTATATTCTCCAAATGATGCTGACGTTTCAAATTTCAGAGACAGTTTCTCTATAGTGGAATAATTTGCAAAATTTTACTAATGACCTCTTCATTTTTATTTTCGTCAAATTTACCTTCAATTTGGACGAAAACGATAAAATTACTTTGAGCTTACATAATTTTCAAGCGCATACGTTCGAATTTCGAATTATTATTTCATTAGTTTGTTGCCGTCTTGCTTGGCATATTCGCACAAATATTTAAGCACAAAATTTCAATTGCTTTCTGATAACTTTGCATTGTAAATATTTAATTTATTAAAATTTATTAAATTTGAATTCAACAAGTTAAAACTTACGACTAAGTACATTTCTTGATTTAAAGTAATCGTAATGCCTGCCGTCTTTCTCCTCGTATAGTTCTTTTCGGAAATTTTTAATTTCCCAACCCCACAGCTAGGAGCGTATAACTTTTCATTGCAAATAAATAGGATTATTATCAAGGATCAAGTCTGATAAAGATTTTAATTGGATCTCCCTAAAAATATGCTCGAAAATCTTTAATGCAATACCTTATCTATTTTGGGGGGTAAACTTGCGGCCGGAGTCCTCAGTTATCAGAACTACACACTGAATTACACCACTTTTGTATGCAATTTCTCTAATCTAAATTGGATCTAAATAGTAAATGTCGAAAGTTGCAAAACGGTCATATAACTACACGTAAACTTAACCAAATCCACATTGGGGGTCTTAATTTTAAAACAAAAAGTGAAAACTCCGAGTTTACTAACCCCTTGCTATTAGCAACTATTTTTATGCGGGTTTAGGCTTACAAAGTAAATTTGTAGGATAACTCGAAGAGAAATTAAAAAAAATTAGCTGGCACCTGAATTTTTCCTTTGTACGTAATGAAGTTACATAATGCGTGGTTAATATACGGAAAACTCATTTCCTCTTATTTAATTGTTATAAAAATTAGCATATCACAGCAGATAACCTAATTCCTGTTTTATAAATTAAAATTTTGACACTTTATAAAACTAAAGTGTAATCACGCACTTGCAAAAAATAAAGTTAAACAATTTTAAATTATGCAAATCCTTCGAATGGCACAAAATCTATTGTTTACTTAAACATTTAAAGCTTTTCAGAAAAACCCTTCAAGCTTTCAACTATATTTGTAGGAAATCCCATCAGCTTGAAAATTTGGGCATGATTTTAATACTTGCTTTATTTATTCTACGTTTTAAGCCTTTCATGTCGATCGAAGATGATGTTAGCTTTTACATATTTCACTTAAACAGAGAGAAAAAATAAATTTCAAAGTTTCAGCTTGTTCTCAAATAAAGAGCATCCAATTATTGTTTTCCACTTTGATTTCCGTACTTTCCATGATGATGCATTTTTCCTTTCACGAAACTGGATTAGTGTTTGCACATTATACGAATGCTAATTAATCCAACTTGATATACAAGCTTGACGCTTGTTGAATGATTACATGACATCATGATAGATTGGTGCATACACAAAATACTGATGGTTTAATCTTCCAAGAGTGTATGCAAGCACTTTTCAATGACACTTTTTTATTCAGCGCTGAAGAGGGCTCCCGCCGCTTATGATTTACATTCGCAAAGTAGATCGAAATCAATCATCACCTTTTCGAAAAACCACTGATTGTGAACACAAAGCATTAAGAAATGCCGTAGTTGTTTTACCATAAATAATTAATTTGTTATCTGATGAATAAAGATGTCTTTTACGCTCGAAATATGCAATTTGTAATTTTCTTCTAATTTAATGCATGAGTTGTTATCAATTCGAACGCAACGAATTCGAATTATTGTGAGAAGAAAGGCAACGGTATTTCTTAAAAATTGGTAAATAACTTAAAATGTCAAAATAAAAAAATAAACTTCGGTTTGAACGCATAACAAATTTGAAATTATTTTTTTAAATTGCACCGCTAATGAAATAATCTGTTCTTTTAGGTGTCACGGTACCTTTATTTGAACTTGAAATAAGAAAACGATCTCACCAAAAAATCAATTACAAACTGCCTTCGGTGAAAAATAAAAAATTTTTGTGTTCTTGCACGGAATTTTAAAACTTAATTTAAAAGTCTGAAGATGCACTAATTTTTTTTTCTTCCATATATATTTTTTATATTTTAAATTTTGTGAACACTCCTTCAAACTCAAAAGCATTATTATTATTGTGTAATTAAAATCTGAAGGTGTAAAATAATTAGCTAATGATATTTAGGTTACAAAAAGTACAATTAACTTCCTACTATTCATTGTTAATTTTAATTACAGTTATAATGTGATCTCTTTCTGCCATTTTGCATTCTCAATAATTAATATTGTCCTTGTTTTCCAAATGTACTTTGGCATGACTTCTCCTTCAAATATTTTGCTTTAATTGTGAGAAAAAATAAAATAAATTTAACAAATCGTTCCGGAGAAAAACCTAAAAAGTAAAAACCGCAGTTGTAATAAACTTACATGAAATACGAAGCAATTTATCGGATATTTTGGTATCTTCATTGATTCAGGGAAAACTTCATAAGTTTGATATTTAAAATCTGACAATACAAAGATGTTGTGACCGCACAATTCGAAGAACGAGTGGTTAATTAATGAGAAGCATTAAGTTCAATGCTAAATACAGACAGTTTGATATGTTTGAATAATAATAACTAATTTTTTTGCGGTGGTAAAGTGTGATTCACAGGATAGGCATAGTGTAATACAAATTGGCCGGTATTTCCGCAACTTAAAAATGAAATCAAAAAATGTGAGGTCTGATGATAGTGAAAATTAATTTATTATCGCTTCATTGATTATGATCGAAGATGAATCGCCCACCTGCACTGACTTTAGTGTGGCAACGCTCTAATTATTCACAAGTGATTAATTACTGTCACCGGAATTCTTCTAGAGATGAGTTGATCAACATCTCGTTCATCAATGTATAATAACAATCCGCTTGATTAAAATCTAATAAAATTCATTATTTGAACAAGAAACTGTAAGTATAAATTTTTAACAGAAACTGTCAATTAAAACTTAAAATTAAATATTAATTTATTAGAATAAATTTAAATTGTGTGTCTGCACACGATGTTTATCCAATATACATTCCGATGATAATTTAAAATATAACTTGATTAAAATAAATCTTCGAAATTTGCATTTTTATAACTTAAAAATAACTCGTTTGTTGTTAAAATTTTCGATTATCGATAATTACACGACGACGTAACCTGCAAGTAAACGAAAGATAAATCAAAAATATCTTTTTTCACAATAATTTCAAAAGTAAATATGAAATGAAAATTTAATTTATTATTAATTTTTTTACTATTTTAATTTTAAAAAATCAGTTGTAGCAATTAAAAATTTAATTAAAATTTTTATGCTGCGTTAATACAGCTACCTATGTTTTGAAAGGTACAAAAATAATTTAAATTAATAAATAATGAATAGGACATACCTTAAAATAGAACCGATTGTGTATTGAAGAAGTTAGTGCTGAGTAATTTAGCTCGATGCAATGATTGCATTGTTCTTCTTTCGAAAATCAAAATGCTTTCTATAATTAACTAACGGTTCAACTACTACTCGTCTCTAGATGTAATGTTTTTTTTAATTCGACAAAACTAAATTATTTATAGAGACTGATAATGTGATTAGAGGAAACGAGTAAAATAAGTATTGATCTATAAAAAACACAAGGGTGTCTCGGCTATATTTAATGTAGTTATATACTACGTTTTCCGTGATAAGTTCTACGCTTAATTAAACAATAGGAAATAAACACAAAATAAAATATTATCCACCCCAGGGGGCATGCGACGCTTAAGTTTTGATACACAACTAATAAATTAAGCAGTTTTTTTTTAATAAAAATATATTAAAAAATCATCAGGATAACAATAATTTTATCTCGCCGAATCGAAGTAAAAACGAAAGGGAAAACTGCGATTATTTATTCAGAAACTTTTTTTTTGTTTTAATTTCGTGACATTTTCTTCCTTTTCTATACCCACATCAATATCATTTATAAATTCAATTTAGCTTAACTGCTGTGTAAACTAATCAACTATCATCAAAATTTTAATTAATCAAGCCCATTTTCGTTTATTTTTAATAATCCCCTGTATTCAATATCTCTTTATGGCGATTACGAACCATATCCAGCATATTTACAAAAATCCTGTTTTGCTTTGATTAACTTTTACGTCATTATTACTTTGATTTATAAAAAAAACTGTTTCATTTCGTTCTCGTATATCGAATATCACGGTTAGGGTACAATTTTGTAATTGACGAGTATTTTTGTTTGCTTTATGAATACTTTTGCAAGTACTGCTTATTATTTTGCATTTACGCTTTTACTAGTTAAAAGCCAATAATAATTTTTGCTTACCTTTTTACTAGGTCTTTCAAAACAATTTTTTCAGTAACGAAAAATAAAAGCATTTACACATATCAACATGTAACAATTTTCTTTTAACTATACATAAATTCTCTATTTTAAACGTTTGCAAAATTAATTAACACAGCTCTTTGTATTTATAATGTAATAACGACATTAATAATAATAGTTTCGTTATAAATGTCACTTGCAGCTGCAATTTAGAGTCTTAAATATTTCTATTGAATTCACAACGTTGTCATCGTATAATTCAAAATTTTCTTTTTCTAGTATTTTTCTATAATTGACCCAAATTTCACTCGAGCGTTTTTCTATAGTAATGGTAAACCCAGCATAACAGTTTTCATTACAGCGACGGCGCCAGAATTTTTGCAATGGGTATTTGGGATGGCAGGAGCACACAAAATTTTTAATAAACTTAAAAAAATATATTATTGAAATAAGCACCTAAATATTTGGATGGGAACTTGGGTGGGAAAGTGCCTACTCTGGCCAACCACTGGCGCCGTCACTGCACCTGTGCCACTGCACACTGCTGCATACTTGTATTCCATAATCAAGTTACCGGGTCAACAAATTTCGAGTGCACTGGAGGGCATTCCATGCCCCCCAGACCCCCCGGTTTGAAAATCAAACAGTTTATGCTTATAATTTTTGATTAATTTCATTCAAAAAGGAACTTTTACTCTATCAGTACCAATTACATTTCTGAGAATCTGAGGGTTTAATATTTCATTGAATAAATATCTAAACATCTTTCACTCTTTCTAAAGGGTGTTTCATATTCCTTGAAATATTTGATTCTGAAAGAGTGAGAATTCTTAATTTGATCAAATTCATATAAAAATATGGCCATATACTGTTTGTTATTGAAACCGGGGGGTCTGGGGGGCATGGAATGCCCTCCAGTGGTACCCCGTCAAAACAGCCACGGTCAATATAACCCCGACACAACAGCCCCGTCAAACCAGCTCTGGCAAAATAGCCCAATGACAAGATAGCCTCGACAAAATAGCTCCGGCAAAAAATCTCAATGACAAAAAAGCTCCGACAAAATAGCCCGATGACAAAAGGGGCAATCCATTATTAATTACGTAAATAATAATTACGTAAGGGTTTGGGGGGGATATCATAAATTTTATAGAGCGTTATGTGGGGGGGAGTCCAACAAATTCTGTTTAATGTAGTATGGCGATAGCCAAATTAATTTAATTTAATTCATTTATTTTACGGTAGATCCGTGATTTGCCGTGGTTGCGCCTGCCGAAACTGATCCTACGCAGCCCTTCGCTACGCTACAGGCGTTCCGAGCCGTTTTGGCTCGCTGAAAACATCCGACCGATATTTCGAAAAAATCGTATTCTTGATAAAATTCTTGATAAAATTCTTAGATAATTGTTCTCTTTCCAATGGTATATAATAAAAATTTCAATTTTTGGTATATATTAACTGACAATAACCATGGTATAATATGCTATTTGCAGCAATCTGTTATATACCTTCACGTATCGCTATACTGCATTAAACAGAATAAGTCGGACTCCCCCCAGGTAACTGTCCATGAGATTTCCGATACCCGCATTTCTCCATCAAACCCTTCGTAATTAATGGACGGCCCCTTTTTCATTGGGCTATTTTGTCGGAGCTACTTTGTCTTTGGGCTATTTGGCCGGAGCTATTTTAGCACGGGCTATTATGTCGTAGGGCTATTTTAAAGCAGGCTATTATGTCTCAGGCTATTATGTCAGGGATATTTTGTCGCAGGGCTATTTTAGCACGGGCTATTATATCTAGGGCTACTATGTTGGGGATATTTTGTCGGGGCTATTTTGTCGGGGCTATTTTGACGGGTCACCCCCTCCAGTATATTAGCTATTTATTCTTCTTCTTCCACTTTTTAGGCTGGGATAAATCCTCTTTGCCTTGACATTGAGCTATCTTCTAGCGAAGACCGAGTCGAAGTCACAAGTCTCTGAGCATATTATATTGCTTTACATCTATGCAGCTTGCTGGGCTTGTCTCAGATGTGCCCGTAACCCTGGATTTTTTGTTGATGAGGGCAAATCATCAACCCAGGGAGACCGCTAGCTTTACGTGCCCTCCGAAGCACGGAAACGATCATAAGAAATTTTATACTTCTTCCGGATTTGAACCAGGTACCTTAGTGTCAGCAGTTTTTCAGTTAACATATAGTAAAAGTTATTTATTAATAACTTAATAACTTGATAATGGAAAACAATTTAACCCAATTACTGACGTACCCTGAACCCCCAGGTTTCAGAAACGGAAAGTTTGCTCACATATTTTTGGATTAATTTTATCCAAAAACAAAAACTTTTACTCTTTCAGAGTAAAATACCTTTACATCCGAGAGTCTGGCGAAGTGACTTGATTATGGAATACAACTTAACACAATAATTAATGATGTACTGGAGGGCATTCCATGCCCCCCAGACCCCCCGGTTTGAAAACACAAAGTTATCAAAGCCAAATTTCGGGTCGCCGAATATACATAGCCGAATCGCTTTCGCCAACTCCGGGCGCCGAAACAACGTGTACCGTACCTTCCAGTATCAGACTAATTATTGTAAGAAACGATTGAGAAACTTTGTATTTTTCAAACCGGGGGGTCTGGGGGGCATGGAATGCCCTCCAGTACATCATTAATTATTGCGTTAAGTTTGCGACCGCATTTCTTCGGCTACGTATATTCGGCGACGGTCAATTCGGCAACCCGAAATTTGGCTATGCTACTTTCGGCGATTCCAATTCGGCACCGGCATTTCGGCGATTCTCATTCGGCGACAGAAAATTCGACTACGTCGATGCGGCGAGGGGAAATTTATTTAAGTGTTAAAATTATTTACTTAAGGGAGGTAGGGAATAGGGAAATAACCAACTTTAAACAACGGGTTTCAAGTACAAGTTGGAAAAAAGCCATAAGCATCCGTACTAAGTTTTTTTTTGCACATTAAGATTTTCGATTTAGAAGAATAAATTGAATAAACTAAAAGTATACCTTCCGTCGCGACGCCGAATCGACGTAGTCGAATTTTCTGTCGCCGAATGAGAATCGCCGAACCTGGCATAGCCGAAACTGAATAATCGCCGAAATGAAGGTGTCTGTAGAAGGTATCGTATTTTATAATCCACAGACCCGCTGGTATGTACTGCCGCGACCTGCAAATGTATTAGATTCTGAAAGAGTAAATGATCTATATTTTTAAAAAGATCTTGTTTTTCAAATCGGGGGGTTTGGGGAGCATGGAGTGCTCTCTAGTATATTCATAATTTGTTAATTCAGAAATTGCTTATGGAATACAACTAATCACAATTCATTCCATGCCCCCAAGATTTACAAAAACACAAAGATTTCAAATTACTTAAACCAAAAAATTAAGGAGCGAAAGATCTTTATAATATATGCTCACCAACTTTTTATTTTTCCAACCGGGGGGGGGGGGGATATTTGTATTAAGTCGCATGCCATAATCAAGTTACTGTGGGGGTACATTGGAGGACATTTCATACCCTAAAATCTTCCTGTGTAAATGTTCTGAAAGAGTGAAAGTTCCTTGTTTAATAAAACTAATCAAAAACTATGCACACGAACTTTTTGTTGTTCAAACCGGGGGGTCTGGGGGGCATGGAATGCCCTCCAGTGCATTTTAAATTTGTTTATCTAGTAACTTCATTCATGCCCTTTGTCTTACTGTTTTATGTCTCTCAGACCAGTTTCAGAAACGGCAGTGACAACAGCAGTGAAAACGTACATGTTAATCCCAGAGATCCTGGCCTACCCCTGGCGCCGTCACTGCTTCATTACAGTAGGGTGCAAGAGAAGTGATATTTATAATTTTTGGCTGGAGGGGGGAGGGATTTTATGTTTATAAATCGAACAAGTCATCAAGCATGGTTGGAAAATGTATGATAACATGAATAATATTGACCATTGTTGTAGGTATGACTACAACAAAAATGAACAAGTTAAAGCTATGCATTTTTCATTCTCATTCACCACACATGTGAAATCCGCATTTTATGTATTATGCAAGACCTGTCCAAACACTCTTTGAATTGAAAATGTGGTTTATGCACTTGCCTAAGTAGTTTATATTATGTACGGATTCGCCATATTTACGGAGAAGCTTTATTGCAGTCTAACTTAATTTAAATAAATTTTCATTCTATTTTCAGATCATCATTGTTGTCATTTTATGCCATAATAATTGATTTTTGAATTTGAATTTACCGGAGGAAACTTTCTGTTTTGCGAATCGTACAATTTAACTTGCTTATTCGGCGCAGTCACTTTTGTTATCTTCTTGTTTTTGTGCCAAGACAAATTTACTTTCAAATTGTTGACAGGACTTTTGTTTGTGTAAGGTCCTATTGAGGACTATGAAGACAAGGGTTTTCAAGCCCTTGTTACAACGTAGTCTTGTTTTGCATTTTATTAGATATTGATTTTTGGTTTTATAGATTTGCATTTGTAACGCAGAAAAAACACAAATTTCACACACGAAAAGGAAGTTTCACACAGTTATCCTTTTACTAACTTAAAAATACAATGCATCACCCCATGCAAAAAAGCGAGCGAAATAATTGTGTGTTGTAATTAAGGCTGTAGGGGTTCCGCTTTCTTACCTAATGATATCATTTGTAGCTGATTACTTTAGTTGTTCTTTGCGACTTTACCGCTTTTAATTTTAAATTGCACCTTTTAATTTTATAGTTATAATTTTTTTAAGGACCAACACTTTTATTAATTTTAGTATCTTAAGAAAGTTGTTAACTTCGTGCGATAACCAAAGCAAAAGTTTTCGTCTGGAAAACTTCTCAAAACTTAATTAAAATTTTTATTTTTGTTAAATTAAAAAGTAGGTGAAGCTGGGGCTAAGTGAGACAAGCTAATAAAATTCGTATTGCATACTAACGTAGTAATAGTAGGATTCTTTATATTATAAAAAAATTGTATAAATATCAAAGGAAAATTTTATATTACCAGAATAAAATATTTTTAGTAACTTAACAATATTAAATATCGTAAGTGCTTTTCTTTGTGATTTTTTTACAACAATAAATCTGATTATTTGCATGTTTTTACATAAAAATATTTGTTATTTCATCCGGTCCACCGCGGGGCAAAAATGATCGAGTCCGTTTTTAAACCTTCGTATGTATTTTGCACTTAATTAAAAATTTTACAGGCCGCTTTCAGCTATGTTGTTTTAAACAGAGATTTCAGTTTATTTAACCAACATAGCTTGGTAAGGATCTATTACTTCACAAGGATTTCAGAACTGAATAGTCAAATGTAGAAATATTTTATTTCCTTAAAGGATAAGAAAGTAATTTAGAATTTTGTTCATTAAAATCGTTAAAATTGTGGAGAAACGAAAATAAAAACTTTTCGATTTGATAACCGGTGAGTATTTTTTATTGAAAGCGTAATTAATCAAAACATCAAAATCAGACACCACCTAGTGCGCTAATTAAGTCGGTACCCGCTTTAAAAGTTATATTAATCATAAAATTTTTATTAATTTCCGAGTGTTTCATATATGGCGTACAACACGTAAATTAATTTGTTTATTTTTGTTGTCAAAAATAATAAAGTGTTCTTTTTTTGCTACGTACTGTCACATTATCACAATTAGTTTTACCACAAACCAAGGGGTTAATGTTCTTTTATGATTGATTACAAATAAATAAATTGTATTAGATGAACGTTCTATAAGAAGCATAAAATAAACAATAAAGCTGTGGTTAATACGGATTCATAAATCATAAATTAAGCATAAACAACGACGTGTTATGTTGATAATGATGATCGTAAAATTCAGAATTTGTTTAAATATGAGCGGATATATTTTAATCGGCCGTTAAGGTGCGTCCCCCTATATCGAGCCCCCCGAAATAAAAATATTATCGCATCTGTTACTTTCCATTATTATTTTATTGTTTGTAGAAAATCAATTAATTAGAACAAAATTAATTTCGTTTCCTATTAAAAACAATTGAGTTTGGTACCATAAAATTATAAAATAATTACAAAATTACAGACATCTGGTAGCAATTTCGAAAATAATCTGTAATTAAATTAGCATTAAATTATCGCATTTAAATTTTATATTTGCTTTAATTACAATTAAGAATGTGTAATTTGAGAAAGGAAATGTGGTTTCTCTAGCCGTATATTGTAACTTATTCAACCGGCAAAAGCCGCCTATTTGGAAATTCAAATGGCTAATCCATGATCATTAAACTGTTGTAGTTCATTTCACATCAAAAAGTTTACCTACGTTCCTCTGAAACAACTGCCACGTAAAATAACGACCAATAAAATAATAAAAACTATTTTAATTAATAACGAACAAGGAAAAGTTGTTGTTAATTACTCTTGAGATACCTGGTGCTTCGCGACTGCAGAGAGCATTATCTTGAAATGCGATTTATGAAGACGTTAGAGCTCGCAATTTATTATGAAATGAACAAGATCATGTTTTGTGTCGCAGACATAAATTTACATCAACTTTATGGTAATTCGTTAACAAATACAATTTTGTATTTATAAATATTATAACTCCTACTTTTTCGATATTATAGCAATGTTTACGAAATCTCCAAACGTATGGCATTCGATCTAGAAAAGGGCGTTCAATTTTGACTTCCTTCCTTCCTTCCGGGCTTATACTCTGCAAAAATTGTATTATAAACGAAGAAGCAATTAAGTTTTGGAGTTTTCAATAATAAAAATAAAGTGTTGTGAAAATCCGAAGTGGAAATTACGCTTAAGATACGATTTAAGTTTCCGTTCATAAAATAAATTTTTATATGAAAACTTTTTTTACAAAGCGATTGCGAACAGTAGCCTCCTCGAGAGAGTAATCCAGAAGATATTGATCACTTAATCGTTGGGTACTCGAGTTATAAAAATCTTATTGCGTCACTTTGACGTTATTATGCTTAGTGTACAAAAATGTGAGGGTTTTGCTGAAGTTTCTGGTCGTAAATTTCGAATTTAAGTCCTCTTCTTCCAATATGAGCACTATTGTATAATAATTGACGATTTATACATGTAAATACTGGCTAATTAATTTTATTTCGTCCATCAAACGTGAAGATCTCCAGACGAGTGCTTTTATGTGCCAATTAAATCCTTACTCGTCGTCTAATAAAAAGTATTCTAAATTATATGTTGTTAAATTTTAGTTAAATTAGTAATTGTGAAGTGGTATTTTTATAATAATATCAAATAACACTGGCATGTTTATGATTTGTCTAACAATTTTATAGCAGGCAACATATTTTTATTACCAATACGGATGGATGTTTAGTGGCTGTAAAATACTTGTAAAGTATAATTTATTTTAGTTTTATATTACAAATGGGTGGAAATTAAAACACCTTCGGGTATTAATTTCTCACCTTAAAGTGCAAGTAAAAGGAAGTAACTTTGTGATTATTGCTTTACGATGGATTTTTTTTATCCGCTCTAGCCATTATATTTTCAAAATACTAATAAGGAGTTGCAAAATTTAAATATTATTAAGTGTTTTGGACACTTTGGATGTTTATTGCTGTTTTGCCAAATTATTGGATACTTAAATAATTTTGGCATTTTATTGGCCCATAATATAAACGCGCAAGTTTTTTGTTATCGGGGTTGAGGTCAATCAGTCAATGAGGAATTTTCGCAATTTGCATTTTAATTTATAACATTGTAAACACAAATTACTAATTAAAATTGAAATTTGCCTCGGAAATCTATATTGTATGACAACCTGTAATTTTGTACGATGTCGTTTCACAAAAGCTTCTTGAAGTCATCCGAGTAATCTACATAACAAGTTTCTGCATCAATTCGCATTCCTTCTCTTGTAATAATAGGTTAAAGTAAGCAATTGGAACGTCTTAGAATTATTCCATATTCTCTCTAATAGATTTAATGTATGTCTTTCACACGTATGAAAGTGAACCATATTGATGAAAACGAGGAAGCAAATTATCCTCACGATTGTTATTGTGGAACATACAGGTGCAATCAAGTAGTATTCAAATGATCCAAGTTAATTATAGGAATAAAATGCCTCATATAATCAGTGTTTAGCCACCTGCTTGCCCCACGAATACATTCAAAATAAAGTTGGTAGTAGAACCCACGCACATAATTCAACGCTATCACCGTCTCATCTTGTTTACTAAGAAACCAACAATTTATCAACGATGTTCCTCTAAATAAATACTACATTAACCCAATTATAACAATAAAACGCACTAAAACACACTAAGGGAGGAATGTCATAATTATAAATGTTGATGGAACTTTATGAATACCTAAATATGCTAGCATCAATTAGTCTTGTTTTGTTCTTTCTGTCTCAATTTCCTGTAGTCGTCAAACTAATACAGTAGTAATCAGCGCCGAATAAACCATGGGTGCAATGGAGCCGTCAGGGTTCCGCCAAAATTGTTTATTATTAGCCATTAAATTAAATAATACCATCACGGTTTATAAATATTATCCTGTTCCTCAGTCGTCACCTTCAATTGTTTCAATTGAAAAAGCTAAAAACAAAAAGCTCATTGATGATATGGGGTTCCATAAAATAAAAGGTATTTGGTTGGTGCTCCGTTATCTTTAAAGTTTAGGAACCCCTCTCTGCAACACTAGTCTGCAAATCAAATTTTTTGTTTCGAGCCTTGATCCATCCCCCCATGACTTTCGTTTTCCCCCATCATCCACCGCTATTTTAACCTCTTTGCATTTCTTCTGGTAAACTAAGGAGGTGAAAAGTTGATATTTATAGTAAGAAAGTAGATTTATCCCCTGATATTGTAAAAAAATCATTAAAAATGATTGAATTCTCCAATGGGTAAATATCTCGAAAATTTTGTGTACCTACACTTATTTGGAATTCCCTTGGAAATTTCTGGAATTCCTCGGAAACGATAAAAATTCTTTAGATTGGAACTAGTTTGGACGTCAAAGGAGGATCCAGGCAAAATTCATTAGAGAGGGTAAACGAGGGTTAGTGATGAGGGGGTAAATAAATACATTTTGATAAGAATTTAGGTATATTTTTGAAATTACAAAAAAAATGTTGTAGATTTCGTTGGTTTTTGATGAGTCATGAGGAAGAGATTCAAATATTCTTGGCGGGCAAACTTAGACTATTGAAAATTCTACAAAATTTAGAAAATTTTATTATTTTACGACCCAAGGAAATCTCAGAAAATTGAAAAAGGTTAAAATTGAAACTTATCTCAATCATTCTTACGATTTCCTAATATCAATAAGATTTTCCTTCGCTTTTGTGTTTCACGATTTCCCGTCGGTTTTCCAGCAATAAACTACGGAGAAATCATCAAATTTACTAAAAGAAATCTGAAGATATTCGAGGAAATTCCAAAAATCTAAAAGAGGTTTGGAATTTTAGAAAATTTTAAAAATTCATGGAAATTAGGACATATTAGTAATTGGAAATCCAAAGAAATGCAACAGGGAGCAGGGACCTACCACAGATTTTTTTCAGAGTCCTGCAAATAATTCCATATAAACACCTGCTAGGTATTTGAAAGAGGTCTGTCAAAAGAGACCCTCTTGGGTCTCTTGGCAGATATCAACCAGGGCTCTACCAGAGAAATTTCAATTTTACCAGGGAAAAATGTTACTTGGGGTAGAATATCCTAGAAGAGGCAACAAAACCTCAGAAAATTGAAATAATACAAAAAGCTCATTTTCTATTTCTTAAGACTTCCTCATAGGTGCGGTAATTGAGGCTGGGGAAGGTAAATCCATATTTTTTTGATTAGAAATTAGATATAATTTTTAAGTTTTAACATAATTTAGTAATTTTATTGGTTTTGATGGGTCATAGGAGGGGGGGGGGGAAGTTACCCCGTTACCACCCTCTTGTTGAAAATCTTTAGAATTCAATGGAAATCATTGGAATTTTTTGCTGTTTATTTCCGCAAAATATAACAGCAATCACACAGAACACAGATATGCAAGTTTTCAGTTTTTGCAACCGGGGGGTATGGGGGGTGTGGAACACCCTCCAGGATACCAGTAAGCGTGTTAAAAAAACACAAATAGGTGTACATTCTACCGAACATAATATTCCAAATAGCAAACAGATTTCGATTCCAGCTTTAAAGTTGTGATTCCACTGGGCATTACTGGATCTAGGTTACAAAAGACATTTGGAAAAATCTATACAGAGAAAAATTTTTGGTGTTTTGAAGTACTTTTTCTCTGTGTAAGAATCTAGAGTCTAGAACAAATTCTGTTAGGTGTACTGAAGGGTGTTCTACATCCCCAGACCCCCCGGTTTCAAAAATCTTCCAGGAAATTTACGGAAATTTTAAGAATTTCCTCAGATTATCCAGAAATTTCTTCAGAAATGTTCCTCAGATTATCTGGAGATGGTCTGGAACCAATTTTGTTTAGGTGTACTGGAGGGTGTTCCACACCCCCCAGACCCCCCGGTTTGAAAAATCTTCCAGGAAGTTTAGGGAAATTTTAAGAATTTTTTCAGATTATTCGGAAATTTCTTCCGAAATGTTTCTCAGATTATCTGGAGATGGTCTGGAACCAATTTTGTTTAGGTGTACTGAAGGGTGTTCCACACCCCCCAGACCCCCCGGTTTGAAAAATCTTCCAGGAAATTTAGGAAAATTTTAAGAATTTCCTCAGATTATCTGGAAATTTCCTCAGAAATGTTCCTCAGATTATCTGGAGATGGTCTGGAACCAATTTTGTTTAGGTGTACTGGAGGGTGTTCCACACCCCCCAGACCCCCCGGTTTGAAAAATCTTCCAGGAAATTTAGGAAAATTTTAAGAATTTCCTCAGATTATCTGGAAATTTCCTCAGAAATGTTCCTCAGATTATCTGGAGATGGTCTGGAACCAATTTTGTTTAGGTGTACTGGAGGGTGTTCCACACCCCCCAGACCCCCCGGTTTGAAAAATCTTCCAGGAAATTTAGGAAAATTTTAAGAATTTCCTCAGATTATCTGGAAATTTCCTCAGAAATGTTCCTCAGATTATCTGGAGATGGTCTGGAACCAATTTTGTTTAGGTGTACTGGAGGGTGTTCCACACCCCCCAGACCCCCCGGTTTGAAAAATCTTCCAGGAAATTTAGGAAAATTTTAAGAATTTCCTCAGATTATCTGGAAATTTCCTCAGAAATGTTCCTCAGATTATCTGGAGATGGTCTGGAACCAATTTTGTTTAGGTGTACTGGAGGGTGTTCTACACCCCCCAGACCCCCGGTTTCAAAAATCTTTCATGAAAATTAGGGAAATTTTAAGAATTTCCTCAGATTATCCAGAAATTTCTTCAGAAATGTTCCTCAGATTATCTGGAGATGGTCTGGAACCAATTTTGTTTAGGTGTACTGGAGGGTGTTCCACATCCCCCAGACCCCCCGGTTTCAAAAATCTTTCATGAAATTTTGGAAAATTTTAAGAATTTCCTCAGATTATCTGGAAATTTCTTCAGAAATGTTCCTCAGATTATCTGGAGATGGTCTGGAACCAATTTTGTTTAGGTGTACTGGAGGGTGTTCTACACCCCCCAGACCCCCGGTTTCAAAAATCTTTCATGAAAATTAGGGAAATTTTAAGAATTTCCTCAGATTATCCAGAAATTTCTTCAGAAATGTTCCTCAGATTATCTGGAGATGGTCTGGAACCAATTTTGTTTAGGTGTACTGGAGGGTGTTCCACACCCCCCCAGACCCCCCGGTTTCAAAAATCTTTCATGAAATTTTGGAAAATTTTAAGAATTTCATCAGATTATCTGAAAATTTCTTCAGAAATGTTGCTCAGATTATCTGGAGATGGTCTGAAACCAATTTTGTTTAGGTGTACTGGAGGGTGTTCCACACCCCCCAGACCCCCCGGTTTCAAAAATCTTCCAGGAAATTTAGGGAAATTTAAAGAATTTTTTCAGCTTATCCAGAAATTTCTTCAGAAATGTTTCTTAGATTATCTGGAGATGGTCTGGAACCAATTTTATTTAGGTGTACAGGAGGGTGTTCCACACCCCCCAGACCCCCCGGTATCAAAAATCTTCAAAGAAATTTAGGGAAATTTTAAAAATATCCTTAGATTATCTGGAAGATTTTTGAAACCGGGGGGTCTGGGGGGTGTGGAACACCCTCCAGTACACCTAAACAAAATTGGTTCCAGGCTCTAGATTCCTACACAGAGTAAAAAAAAGTAAATAGGAAGTTCAAAAAAATGTAAAAAATTCTAGGAAATATTAAGAAATTTAAAGAAATTCTTGAAAAAGAGGAATATCAAAGGAAACAAAGTTTTTATTTTCAAATTTCCCATTAGTTTTGTACATGACTATTTCCAGTTGGTTTTCCAATTAGTTAAAATCGAGGGGGAAATCTGAGTACAAGTGAAAGGAAATCTACACAGAGAAAATTTTTTGGTGGTTTGAAGTAATTTTTACTATAGTAATTGAAGTTCAAATCAACCTCACACCAATTTTGAAATAAATTTTACTAAATTTGTAGTTAATTTTACTAAATTTGCAGTTAATTTTACTAAATTTGATGTAAAATTTACTATAATTGATATAATATTTACTTCAAAATTATTGCGAGCATTGTTTTTTTCTCTGTGTACATAACACCGGAAAAATGTTCAAAAAAATTCAAGGAAATGTAAAAAATCCTAAGATATCTTAGGAACTCTAGAAAATCCAAAGTTTCAGGATATTAGGAATCTTGTGAAATGGAAAATTACAGAAAATGTAGAAAATTCTAGAATATTTTAAGAAATCTAGAAAGAAAGCTCATCTAGTATTCTTAAGATTTTTTAATTTCCTTGAATTTTCTATTTCTTAAGACTTCCTCAAATTTCCATTCAGTTGTACACAAGAGCAGATGCAGGAGAAATTCATGGATGAAGTAAATGAGGCTGGGGAAGGTAAATCGGCATTAAATCCCTATTTTTTAGTAATTTTATTGGTTTTAATGGGTCATGGGAGGGGGGGGAATCACTGGAATTCTTTGAGAATCTTTTTAATTCCACAAAATTATTTTCAGATATTTACCCCTTGGGTTAAAGAGTTCGAATGGCTGTGGGTTTAAATCTCATCCCAAATTATTTGAGCCAAAACAATTTTATCCGATAACATATAAATTAATTTTTTATTTGTTGAAAATTTAACTCAGCTGGAATCCTGTTTCTTAAAGAATTTTCGCTTGGAATGATACATTGAATATAATCAGGCATCTTAAATTAGCAAACAAATGTAATAATTTTGCAAGCAATTTGTGTTTTCATTTATGAAAAACTGGAAATGTAGACTGAATTTAAAGTGGTAGATAGATATGCACGGTGTATTTTAATGTTTGCAGATATAACTCACTTTGTTTACTTGAAATTCACCTGTTTACTGTGCGGTGAAGTTACTATAGTGCAAATATTTGTTTACGATATTTGCATTTAATTATATCATACTCGAATCGAAACATCAAAGGAAATTAAAATTGATAATCACTACTTGCTTATTTTAATTCATTTCACGTCGTCGTACTATACAGAGTGTTGCGTTTTTCAAAAATTTCCCCCCTGCTGAAATTATCCTGCAGCAATGTTATTATAATAATATGGCTACAAGGACGTAGGAAGTTTTTTATATTTTGTTCTTTTTATAAAAACAATAATTTACTTGAAACTATAATTAGTGTGGCTACTCAGGTAGTTTATGTATTGATCTAAACAAAGCTGAGCTAAGTCTTATAGCGACCAAGTCGTGATAACCATATAGGAAGGTTCAAATTTAATTACCATCACGTGCGGTTTAGTAAGTAGTATACTTTTTGAAAAACGTGTATACTGAATTTATAAGTCACGTTGTCATTGTTATAATTCTTTAATATGTTAAATTAAAGTTGTTCTTACATTAAATAAATATGTACAATACCACAACATGCTGAGACTATACACGGTGATCCCTTTACTTTACAAGGATACAAAAAAGTTTAAGTCGTTGAATTTACAAGAGCTTCTGTATAATACAACGAATGGGTTAAGTTCTCTTAAATGTTGTTTTAAATTTCAAAGAGGCGGAGGTGTCGCGACATTAATTTTTGCCTTATTTTGTAATTACTAAGGATTCCTGCGGAAAGCATCTCGAAGACTTAAAAATTAGCATCTTCGATGCTACTCCTGCGAGGAATTTCACCTGAAGTGTTGAGCAAAGTATCGGTTGACCCAACAAGACGGGTTAAACCATGTTTTCATGTCAGTAACTGAAATTCGATCACTTTCTCAGTTAAAGCTTTTTATTTTTGTATATTTCATGTTGTTATGGAAAACACAGTGCCAAAGAGTTTTCTGGTTCGTGTTCGTTTATACTCTGATATTATACCAAGTTATTAATTACTTAATGCTATGGTACTTGCAAAGAAAATTCTAATAATTTATTAAGAAATTAAAAATAAGTTTAAAAAAGTTGAAAGTTTTATAAAATCTTTAATTTAAAAATGTTGTAGGGATAATCAAGCTTTGAAAGCTTTCAATAATAATTTTAAAATGGCTAAATGCGAGCGTGGACGCTGGAAGCTTAAAGTTAACCTATCGGAGTGTTAATTTAATGCTGAAGTAGCATCTCAAAGTTGATCAGAAGTTTTGAACGCGAGACCACGACTGATCGCTGCTTGATCAGTAATTGCCCGAATAATTAGACATTTATACTGATTTGCAAGTCAAATAAAGCACAATTAATCGTCGATTGTTTCTAAAATATTTTGGAAATAAATTTGGTTCTAATTGCAGACATTGTCTCGTGTAATTATGGGTATTTGAAACTTGGTGAATTTTTAAACAGGAAAATATGTAGTTGGTGAGTAATTAAGATTACGGCAGGAGTGTTACGAACTCGGAATAATTTAATAACAAGTCGAAGTGTTTTTAATGGATTGGGACCACAGTTAATGTTAATTCATGAGAAATGTGAGACCGATGGCTGGAGGAAGGGTGGAACGAATTCTACAATATTCTCGGTGCATTAATTAATATGTTTTCCTTGTAGGGAAATTCTTTGACAATTAGATCCACACGTACTATAATTATCCTTTTGATTTCCTAGCAAATTAAATTAAATTAGAAGGAGGATGGTGCCTTACGAGCGCGCGTAATGATATATTGGTAGCGCTTCGATGATTATTGGAAGGAATTATTAAATTGACGTTAAAAATTTCCTCTAAATTCCAGGAAATTTAATCGTTGGAAAAGCTGAATAATATGTAAGTCTCGGATTGAGTTCTGAATGTAGTAAAGGTATAAGGGCTCTTGGTAGTTCCCCACAGAAACAAGATTTGAAAAAGAATATTCTTCGGCAGCCCTTCAATTACAAATGTGATAATGGCACGAGAAAAATAAATTGGTTTTGAATATGTATATCGCAAATTTATATCTTGGGGTTGTGAGTGCTCTTTCAATTTTTGCTTTTGAATACAATACGTAATATATTATGTATGCACGCACAACACCCTTTGTTGTTTTACATGAAATATAAAACAAACAAACAGGAAGTTATAAGTGAAAACGGTTTTTAAAATTCCGCATTTGAAAATGATATTATTTCAATTTCATCATCGCACACAGACACACACACAGATCATGTGTGTAATATATTTAATGAGTAATTTGATAATTTCCGAAAGTGTAATAAAATAAATTTCCCATGAGCATTTAGATGACAAACAGACGTTCCAAAAGGGTTTATCTTGGAAACATAAGCTTTAGTAAGAACACTGAATGCTTTAATGAAAGGGTTGAATAATGCATATGGTATGGGGGTTTGCAATAATGTATCTTAAGCCTTGTTGATGATAAGCAACGCTTTGTATATCAATATTGTTGTTAAACAATTAATCTCTCTATTTCAATTTTACAAGCTTAAACGTCATTTGCATATGATTAAAGTCAAACCATCTTAATTGCATTAATTTTTCACTACTTTGTTTCTTCTTTTTCCACTACTTTTTTCTTCCTTCATTAATCTTCATCATTTAGACCGCTTTCCTCCTATGTATATGTTTTTTTGGAAGCTCTCCCTTGACCAAACTACTTTAATTATTACTATCCAGAATTTTTTGCGTCAGTTAAAGTGGTCCTTTACCCCAAAACGTACAACCTTATATATAATATAGGATTGCTTTCATGTATTGAACGTTTTGGAAATTAATCCAAATTTGTCAAACTATAAATTAGAGATTACAACGATCTATTCATATTTGGAAATTTAATAGAATTAATGTTGCAATAAATAATTGTACCTAGGTACATACATTTTCAAATCATTACAGACTCCTTAACCAATAAATTATTATCGAATTCGTGCTTCCAATAGCCTCGTTATGCATATCTAATAAATAAATCTTAATTAGCTAATACTTACCCACGCCATTATGGGCACTCTATTATCATTACCTGGTGATCATTTAGCCAATTACGTGCCATATCAATGCAGACGCATTGCATTAAGTTTAAATTAATGTGACGAACTCCTCGTTAAACTACAACGTAGTGCTATTCCAAGAGGACGCACGAAAATGTATGCAAGGTTTAATTGTTACTTAATGTTAATTTTTGTCGCGATACCGATTTGACTGATGGTACCCTTATACTATTAAATTTATCAAGATCAAAGGTTACCACCGCAAATATTTCGTAAGCCAATAAAATCTAGGTAATTTCTTACGAGTATATCACGTAATTTAATTCTTACTTTGACATTATATGTAAATAGTCATCCGACTAACGAATAATACACGATAAATCAACCTAACATAAGACTTTATTACTGCTGTTCCGTCACTGTCCTGTCATTCTGTCAGATTGTAAATGTAGAATGCAGTGGCGTAACAAGCAATTCCAGTGATTTCCAAAGAATTCCTTCCAAACTAGATATAGAAAAGAGTAACCTCTATAAAAAAATATATACCTAGATGAGTTTTTTATTTTTCAAGTTTTTGAGATTGTCTAAATTTCATAATATATCCCAGAATTTTCTGTGATTCCCCACTTCACAGATTTTTTGGATATTTTTCTAAGATTTTCTAAAATTTTCTGGGATTTCTTAAAATTTCCCGTTGTTTGTTTATTAATAAATGGAAAATTAATGGAGAAATTGTGACATGGAAAACAAAAGGGGAATTTGAGGAAGTCTAGAATATTAGACTATCTTGGTTTTGCTTTTTCCATTTCCTGAGATTTCATTGGTTATAAAATTTTCTCGAGTTTTCTAAGATTTTTTTGAAATTTCTATGGATTTCTTGAGATTTTCAATATTTCTACAAATTTTCTAAGAATCTGTTTCTTGAGATGTCTAGGAATTTTTCAGAATTTCTTCAGATTTTCATTCACTAGTACACATAATTTTTCCGACAATTTTCCTTTAGTTTTGTGCTATCTGGAAAACCGAAGAGAAAATCGTGATATACAAAAGTGAAAAGAAATCCAAGCAAATTTTATGGAAATTCTATGAAATTTTAGTCAACCTTAATGCTATTCTCCTCCCAAGGAAATCTTGGGAAATTTAGGAAATCTTTAGAATACTAAAGATTAAATCTTTTATTTCCTTTTTTAATTTTCTGAGATTTCCTTGGCTATTGGCTCTCCTAAGATTTTCTAGAATATTCTAAATTTTCCCTTTCCTAAGATTGAGTGGCAAAGGCAGATACATCAGGATATCACCTCCCACCCAGGGGCTACCCCTGAAGTGGGTTCCCACTTTGGAAAATCTGGAAAAGTCATGGAAAATTTAAGATTTCCCTAATTTCGCCAGGGAATTTCTCAATTTTAGTGCCAAGTGCCAATAATTTAATTTAAAAATTTTTTTAAATTTTAATATTAAATTTATTTTATTTAAATATTAATTTTTTTTAATTAAAAATTTTTAATTCCGTGTAAGAAGGATCTAAGCCTGGGATCGAAAAGTAAAATAAAAAATTTGATTTAGACAAAAAAAATAAAAAACTGGGGGATTTTAACTTTAATTTGTTTCTTCAACAAATATTATTGGTGGTGCACTGGAGGGTATTCCATACCCCCCAGACCCCCCGGTTTGAAAGCCCAAAAGTGTGTGTATTTATTTTTAAAATAAAAAATTTTCACTCTGTCAGATCAAATACATTTATACGTCAATTGTATACAATTCATACCACCAGTATTATAAACAAAAGGTTTTAGTGCATATTCACATATCCTGCACCGTAAAAATTCGCACCGGGGGGTCTGGGGGGTGTGGAACACCCCTCAGAACATAGTAATTGTAAGACTTTTAGAAAATTAAATTCCTGAAATAGAAAATCCTTTAACTATAATTGCTGGTGCACTGGGGGGTATTCCATACCCCAAAGGTGTGTGTGTGTGTGTACGTTGTATAATTTACCTTCATATGAAAACGTTTTATTCTCTTTGAACAAATACATCTACATATCGTTTGTAAACAAACAAAAAGTTTTAGTGCATTATTATTGCGATGAAACACGTTGGGCGTTTGAAGTCGGCAGATGTGGGAGATTTCCATGGTCCTGCAAAATTTTGTGCAGAGGAAAAATAGTCCTGGAAAAATAAGTTTTTACAGTTTGCACTATGGAAAACTAAAGAAAAGCAAGCAATCGAACCTGGGCTGTTGAAAAAGTTTTATTAATCAAAAGTTTAATTTGTAAAAGGAAAAACTTTAGTTCAAGGAAACCTTGCGATCAGATAATTTATAAACATAACAAATCAATTTTAGTTATTTAAGTAAACAAGCAAAAATTGAAAAACTCGAAGTGTGTGTAAAACAATATTGTCAACATTATGATTAAAATTGAACCAAGAAAAAAATGAATTGTCTGGGCAACAGATTGAGAAAGATAACAAGTATAAATAAGTTAGTTTGCGATTGAATCCCAAAGGGGAAGGTCGTGTTGAGTCTATGATTGAATCCCAACGGGGAAGGTCGTGTTGAGTTTGACCAAAGCTCTCGAAGAGACGGATTGTGCATGTGTGAGCTTTAGAAGATAAAAGCATACACTAAGTGAATTTAAAATAAATTTTTAGAACAAACAAAAATAAATTCAATTTTGGACGAGAACCCAGTGGTTTATATTTTTGGAAAATTAATTTGGAAGAAGAAGTGGAATAGAAATTCATTGAAATTGGTAAGGGCAGTTCCATTTCAAGTGGAAGAGAAGGAGAAGAATCCACAACCAGTTTAAGTGTACCCAATTGGGTTAAATTAATAGCAGCAAATAGGAATAGAAGGAGAATCAAAACAGGTTTGCATAAAACTTTAACATTCTAAGTGTTCGCTCGATTTATGCGGGAAACAAACGGTGCGTTAACTGGCAATAACTGTAAAATTAACTCAAAATAAAATTTCGAATTCATTTAAAACTTAGTAAGATTTCTTGAAAATAAAAGATTGCAATTTCACATTCGTTCAGCCCGTAAGGCGGAAGGCTGAGGTTTGATTTTAGCTGTGCATTTATTGCAAAAAGTTTAAAAAGTAAGTATGCGCTATTAAAGGTTTCTGACGTAATCAGAAGCGTAATATATCTATGCGTCGTGAAAACTCTCACCGGGGGGTCTGGGGGGTGTGGAACACCCCACAGAATATGGTAAAAATCCCGGTACGGAAATCACAAGTATTTGAACATAATTGCTGTTGACTGGGGGTATTCCATACCTCTCCAGACTTCAAATAGCATCTATTTGTGTACTTCCTATTTTTGAGATTTTTATTAAAATCAGCGCACCCCGGTAGAATGGAAGGCAATTTTCTGCACAATACTGATACCAGGAAAATGCCCATCATGAAAGTATAATTTTATTTACTTGTGTTCTGCTTTTCAGTCCTATAAAGTTTCAAAACAAATTATTTTACTTAAATATGCAACATGCAATGCATGTGAGTGTCTGACAGGACCCGGTTGCTTAAGGATAATGCCCAACAAACTAATTTCATGCGTTTGCACTTGTACAGTTTACCTTAGTTGAATATGCAACACGCAATTTATGTGTGAATATGAAAATAAAATAATAATAAAAATAAAAAGCTATGTATTTTCACTCCAAGATTTACAAAATCCTGTTAGCATTAACAGGGGTGAGGCCCGGGATAGATTGAATATGCATAAATTGGATAATAAAAGTATAAAGTGTCAAATTAGATATTATATATTCAAAATTCTTAAAAACCAGACAGATAATATGACGTTAAATTGAAATTATGTTTAATTTAAAATTTTGTTAATATTTCCAAGGGGAATAAAGTTGCGACTATTGATTCGCCATGTGTAGCATATCCAGTGGGATTAATCTATATCCTTTGAAACTACCCCAATTTCTAATTTATTGTTTCGTTTCTTTAAAATAAATGTTAAATTGTGTTGGAACGATCATTAGAGAATTAAGAACCATAATTGACACCATGCAAAGGAAGTGCCTTGTCAACATAAAGCGAAGGAGCTCTAAATAAAAATCTCCTGTAGAGATGTTCCAAGTTGGCGCGAATGCCAAATGGCCGCCAACGCATTTGCACAGCACGACGTCCAAGTTGCTCTCCTATTGTTTGCAATAAGGATCCCAGTCGATTCCACGTTATCATTCTTTTTAGAAAATTTATTTAATAAAAACAAAGAAATAAATGTTTTAGCATAAATTTTCGACACTGCACCGTTTTTTCGAGACGAAAACTATCAAATAATTTGAAGTCTTACGACTTTGGATGCAGTACATGTTTGAACTGCCTAATTCAAATCCTGTATTGCGTTTCATTAGATTCTCCCGTTGTGGACACCCGCAGCTTTCACCATATGGTCGTCGCAATCTCATAAATTTTAATTTGTACATAATTTTCATCTTTGCCACTATCATTGTTCTATTCAAACTGGAGTAGGCGAGTCAGTTCTATTGTGGGCGATTTAAGGGCTTTAATTGTGGCATTTAGTTATGGTGTCGGTATTGCGATTTGATAGCCTGGTGTGAAGGCAATAAATAGCAATTAAATTTAATTTTCTACACCGCACGGCAAGTCTACCTACTTGACAACTCAAAAAAGCAATTTTTTCAAATTTTCATAAAAACAAAGAATTTCTTAATGAAAATTACAATATAAATTAAAAATTTCCGCACGGTTAACTGCAGTCGGGACAATGACGCTAACACAATGCAAACATGTTTCTGACAGAATTAATATTCCCCCAAAACTTAATTACACACATGCCATAAGATTGGATTTTAATTAAAACATCAGTCTCTCAGCTCCAGTTTCGCGTCAATTTTTTACTTTTATTATTTCTTACCGCACAATCACATATGATTTACATACCTACAAAGTAACGACTTGACTAACCGTTAGCGTGCACGACGAAAGCCCTCCAGAACTTGTTATTATAACTTTTTCGTTATAACTTAATTTGCTTGTCATTGCTTTTTGACGGCCCCCGGTAATCGGAAGAAAATTCACCTCGGGAGTGTAAGTTATGTTACACTCTCCAGGATGGGCATTTAAAATGGACAACGGAAATCAATTAATAATTTAATAGAAAAAGAACTCAAAATAAAAAATTTTAAGTAAATTTGTGGTTTTTAGTATGTATTTATGGTTAAATTCAAAAAATATAAGAATAATACAATACGTAGAAAATCAAAATTCAAAAAATTTAAAAAGGAGACAATTAACACATAACAGGTCTGGATTAAGAAAATTTGAAAAAATGAAAATTTCGTAATACGAAGTACAATATAACGTTATTTCATGGTTATTGCCATTCTTCAGTTGTACGCATCGATTACGATTACATTGTAAAATAAGAAGAAAAAATTTTTTTCAAACTAAACAAAATTATCGACTAAATTGTACAAAATTGACTTACCATAACCTCCAAAGATTATCAAAACTGAACTTGTTACACGAGGTATGAATAATTTAAAAATGATTTGAACTAAGAAATTCGTTTACCTAGCACTGCTAGTTTGAAATCCGAAGGCACTGCCCTCTTAATATGATTTCTAAAAACTTTGAAAAAATTCAAAATTCAAAAATTTACCACGTTTTTTAACCGTGAGGCGTAAAACTAGAAAAAGAACTCAAAATAAAAAATTTTAAGTAAATTTGTGGTTTTTAGTATGTATTTATGGTTAAATTCAAAAAATATAAGAATAATACAATACGTAGAAAATCAAAATTCAAAAAATTTAAAAAGGAGACAATTAACACATAACAGGTCTGGATTAAGAAAATTTGAAAAAATGAAAATTTCGTAATACGAAGTACAATATAACGTTATTTCATGGTTATTGCCATTCTTCAGTTGTACGCATCGATTACGATTACATTGTAAAATAAGAAGAAAAAATTTTTCAAACTAAACAAAATTATCGACTAAATTGTACAAAATTGACTTACCATAACCTCCAAAGATTATCAAAACTGAACTTGTTACACGAGGTATGAATAATTTAAAAATGATTTGAACTAAGAAATTCGTTTACCTAGCACTGCTAGTAATAATTAAATTAGTAATAACTAGTAATAATTAAATAATTTAATACATTCGGTATAGTTACCCTCCTGGAAAATCCTTAAATTGCTTAATATTTAATGCATTAGCTTGCAGATTCAAAACATATGTCATTTCATATTCATACATTTTCTTAGAGATATTTTGAAAGCTCAATTTCAACATCATTAAACTGAAAATGTTTTAAGCTTTATGGTCGATTACTTAAAGTTCACAATCGTGCAACCTTCATAGGTTAACTGCGTAGAGGGTAGCAAGTGCTTCACTCCCTTGGAGGGTCAAAATGTCTTTCTTTTCGCGGCTTTTTATAACGGAAGGGTCTCCGACGACGTATTATGCTGTTGTAGGTTTGACGTTTGTGGTCAACCAGAGCATCTATAGACTTTGAGCTAGAGCCGAAATTCGCATACACAATGTTATGGCAAAAGGGGACCTCGCTAATAAAATTTCAAGAAAATCACATCAAAAGCAAACCTGTAAGCTTTAGCTGCATTATATAATTCTTGTTAAAATAGAACCAATCTTTTACGTGTACCATTTTCTTTCACTCGACCAAAATTATTCATAATTACTGCTATCAAAATTTAAAGCTTAAATATCGCAATTGAATCTTAGTAATCCGAAATATTAACGCCTAAGTTTGTTTGAAAGTTACAACCCTAAGGTAAAATAAGCAAACATTACTTCAACCTACTAAAAGATTAAATTAGGCACAAAATTCAGATATTTGCTTCATTTGCACAAGGGTTGGTTACCTTTGTATGTATATTAGCTGTGATATTATGTTAGTAAACCAGAATAAATAGAAATGTGGTTGCAAGGGGGCGTTTATGTCTACAAAATATTTTGGCAACACTATAAATACTTCCCCCCAACTTCGTACAACATACACGCAGCTAAATGGGAGTTTAAGAAGCCAAATATTAATAAAAAAAAATTTAATTTTGTTTCGACGGTAATTACATGATTTTAGTAAACAAAATGACCGCAATTTTGAGGTAAATTGAAACAAAACAACGCTGCTAATTTTATAACAATGCCATTATTGTGTTTTATTTTAATTTACCTTCGCCGAACACAAAAAAGTTTTGTAATTTAAAGCTTAGGAAAAGTCCAAATAAATAAGGTGGAAAGTTTTTCATGTGGAAGTGCATTTAGCACTAAAACCAATTTTGTTCTTTGTTTTAATTAGGTAAAAGATTTGAAAGCTCATAAATAATTACATGTAATTCTGTGTAATTAAAACTAATTACATGAAAAACTTTTTTTAAGTCAATCAATAAGTCAAGTTCATGCAGGTAATAATTATTAATTATCAAGAAAGCTTCCTGCTCATAACCGTACTCTTGGATAAATTAGTGTAAGTTATTTTGTATTCCTGTAAATACTACATGGTAATTTAGTCATTTACTTGGTTAAATTTCATTGTTAAATGCTTAAATGTTTGATTTTATTATGAATTATTTGATCCTGTCACGAAAATACGTGACAATAAAATTACAGGTATTGAAGTAGGTGGGTGATTTAAATGATAATTATCAGAAAGAAACTAAAGGTCTTTTGCAACAGCTGCTCGCTAACATAGTTTTGTACCATAGAAGTACATAAATAAATATTTGTTGAACAGGGCAGCGACGGTGCCAGCATTTTTGAAATGAGTGAGCACAAATTGCTCCCAATATATTTGTGGGGGCGGGGTCAGGAGCACAAAAAATTTATAAAAATAAACTTTAAAAAATACATTATTGAAATAAGCACTTAAAAAATTTGGCCCACCCTGGCCCACCCCTGACGCCGTCACTGCTGCTTAGTTGTATTCCATAATCAAATTTCGAGTGCACTGGAGGGCATTCCATGCCCCCCAGACCCCCCGGTTTGAAAATCACACAGTTTATGCTTATAATTTTTGATTAATTTCATTAAACAAGGACCTTTTACTCTTTCAGAACCAATTAGATTTCCACGGGAATATGAGGGTTTAATTTCATTGAATAAATATCTAAAAATAAATATCTAATTGCTGAGTGCGCTCCTACCTAGAGTCTGATTAGGAGGGATTGGGGTTTGCGTTTTGAGTAAGTTCTTTTACTTTTTGTTTTAAAACTTTGTAGAGAAACACCTAATTTTGACGATGTTCGATCTGTGGTTTAGAGCTGACTGGAAATCCCATAATTGCTTCCGAATTGCCGAATATTATTTTGCTGCGACTTTTTGGCGTTTGGTTGCAACTGCCGCTTGGCAGCACACTTCTTGCAGAGATTATTTTTTTGTTTTATTGATATCTTTTCCTGAATTTATGACCTTCGCTTTCCGCAAAAATTACAGCTAGATTAACATCTTGGGCATCTACAATAAATAAAAGTTGGTTGATCGTTTCCCAGCGTGTAGAGGAAAATTCTGGAGGCCCCATCAGGGGCAGAGGAATTGTTTGTTTTCCGGCTTGGCTTATGGTTGGTGCTACAGTTATCAGCTATCACCTTGGCTGGATTTATTAGCTACACCGATGGGCACAATTTTGTTTGCGGGTCGGAGATTGGGAATTCGGTTGATCATCAACCGAACAGTACATCGGTTATTTATTAATAACTTAATAACTGTACCTGTACCCCCAGGTTTCAGAAACGAAAGTTTTCTCACATATTTTTGGATTAATTTTATCAAAAATAAAACTTTTACTTTTTCAAAGCCAAATACCTTCACATCCGAGAGTCTGGCGAAGTAACTTGATTAGGGGCCGTCCATTAATTACGTAAGGGTTTAGAGTGGGGGTCTGACATATTCCTCACGTAAGTATCGTAAAATACCGTTTTTAAATTAAATTTAAAAAATACACAGTCGACCCTTTTTTTCGGTTTTCATTGTTTTTTAGGTACGCCTTCGACCTTTCTTTTTTTCTGTGCCCTTTTTTTTCATGAAAATATTTCAATAATCCTTACGTAAGATGTGACGGGGGGGGGGTGCCAAAATTTACGTGACTTTATGTGAGGGGGGGTCAAAATTCCATGCCGTCCAGACCCCCCGGTTTGAAAAATACAAAGTTTCTCAATCGCTTCTTACAATTAGTCCACAGACCTGCTGGTATGTACTGCCCCGACCTGAAAATGTATTTGATTCTGAAAGAGTAAAAGATTTATGTTTAAAAAAAATCTTGTTTTTCAAATCGGGGGATTTGGGGGGCATGGACTCTCTAGTGTACTTGTAATTTGTTATAATTTGATATTTCATACCCTCAGATCCTCCGGTGTAAATATTCTGAAAAAGTTAAAGTTCCTTGTTTAATAAAACTAATCAAAAACTATACACTCAAACTTTTTGTTGTTCAAACCGGGGGGTCTGGGGGGCATGGAATGCCCTCCAGTGCACTTTAAATTTGTTGACCTAGTAACTTCATTATGGAATACAACTTAACACAATTAAAGATATACTGCCCTTTGTCTTACTGTTTTATATCTCTCAGACCAGTCGCAGAAACGACAGAAACAACAGCAGTGAAACGTACATGTTAATCTCAGCGACGGCGGCAGCATTTTTTAAATGGGTTGCCACAAATTGGGGTCAATATATTTGGGGTGAGCAGAAGCACACAAAATATATAAATATACTCAAAAAAATACATTATTGAAATAAGCACCTACAAAATTTGAAACAGGGTGATTCAGCGGCTAACTCCACGCTTTTCACGCCAATTATGGCGTACGATCGTAAGAATCAAACATGATAGACTAATTTTTAACCTACTCAGTTTTATTTTGTCAACTTCATTAAAGATTTTGAAAGGTTATCAAGCCTAGTACCTACGCATAATATAGTATTTGATGAAATAATTGATATTTATGTTCTATTGAATTTTAGATTCATGACCTTCCGGTCCCCTTAATTAAACAATGTAATTATTTAATGCAGTTGGGTACTTCAACCAACCACACTATCCTACTATACTAACCAAATGAATGACTTCTCACTTATGGTAGTTTACCCGTAAGTTTGCGTTTATGTAATTACATCAAAGATCCAAATAATTTGAAATGAGTTTTGCCAATGCATCTTAGACGATAACCTGAAGCTTTGAAACAAGACTCTGGATGTTGGTAATTTAAACCGTATTGGCTTGTAAATAACATTGAATGTAAATTAACTCGTTACTTTGTTGCAAGTTTAGAAAACTTTTAAATCGAAATTATTCAAGCGTTTTACGTATATAAAGGAGAGACCGCGACTAGCGAGATAAAATCGATTAAAAATGATATGGAGTCAGGTTCGATCATGTCCTTTGGTATTTTTTTGTGATTATTGACGATTTGTACAACATTTGCTCTTTAATTTCACATATCCCATACGAATTTATTTATAGCATCCTTTCAAAGAATGGCAAAGCCTTTTAAATCTCTTAAGTCATTTCGGAAATCTTAAAATCTCACAAATGTATGCATATCTATTCGATTAGACAATACACGAGCAGGCATTTTGGAGGGTAGACGACAGAGATAACGGAAATCATACGTCATGTCACCTCTTACTCAATGTTGAAATGGCCCATTTACACATGTTTACACATGCTTAAACGTTAAAAGGGCACTTATGTACGGCATTTGAAATATTCGCACGTATATTTTTAAAATAAACTCCAGTTATCCACTCATTGATTAATTATGTGCAAGTGTATCGTAACTCTTCAAACACTAAACTTCATTTCGGTGATTTATGATCCCGCGTTTTTACTCCTCGCAAACAAATCGATTACATTTTATTTTAACACTGGCTTGCCGCGATAATCGCTTGACCATAGAACGCATAGAACCAAAACATCAATTAATAAATTCTACATTATAAACATTTTCAGACCGCGTGTCCCGCTTAGTTGCATAGGATACAAATTAAGCAGTTAATAAAAAAGCATTAAAAAACGTTTATCCGAAGCAATTAAGCTTCCATGTTTGAAAAATAATGGTTAAATAATTTCTGCTGCGAAAAAACTATAATTTTGCCAGTCGATAAATTAATGTCGGTTGAAATTCTTCGTAAATGAAGTTAAAAAATTATAGGGGTCACCAAATTACCCTTACGTCTAATAAAAATAGATTAAAATTTTTTTAAATTATAATTTCAAGTGTCAACAAATAACAAAAAAAATAAAACGTTATTTTAGGATTACTTAAAGTATTTTAGCTTTTATCATTCTAAAACGCGTTGTAAGATATGGTAACTGCGGGACGGGTTTTAGATAAATCAACCCTAAATCCATATTTACATGACGTAAATGAAGAAGGCAGTTTTAAAACTTTGATACTAAAAATAAAACGTCTTGAGCTAATATAACGGATCAATGGATCGAGTTTAATTCTATTATTTATTATAAGGTAGGAAGGTTAATATCGTGGAGGCTATTTGATTATGATAGCTAATCCGTTGAAATACTACTTACGAAACTTAAAGGTTTTTGTACTCTTCTGTCGCACACGACGAGCTTTTAATTTCCAGTCTGGAACTTCGTGACCTATATCGGGCAAACCGGTAAATCCCCGCGCCAAGCTTTCAATTTTCTGATGTTATTTTTAAACAAAAGAAATTAAATTGATTTGACTAAATCTAGTTTTTCACCGTGATTTCCATTTATAACTTGACAGTATAATTCCGGTAATAAATATCGGTAATTCGTTTTAAATTTTTTAACGACTCCTCTGAAAGAGAACCAATAACTCGAGATCCCAAACCTATAGTTACGTATAACCTGCACTTAAAGTTATTGGCTGCTCGTATAGAATGGCATGCAACCTTTGTAATCACATTGCTACCTACCTCAAAAAGTACTATCAGTTAGATATATTATATGCCGCGCAAATTTAAAATTTAATTAAAATCTCGTAAATTATTGCATTTTTCCACAAAAACCTAAAATATATTTCCACAAAAACTAATACATTACACACGAAAATTTAAAAATAGTGACAAGGGTGAGTGATGAGACTTTCGTTTAGAACCCGATTGTTAGCTAATTAAATGGCGACCATATATTGTGAGCGCCAACGGCAACATATAAACCCGTTATTATGTGTAATTCAAAATTGGATTCGAAATAGCTTTACGATAAAATTAAACGAATCGAGCATAGTAACTATTTTAATCAAATTAAATAATCCCATAAAATTATGTTTTGTAATTGCTGCAAATTAAAAGAAATAAATTATATTTTAAAAATTATTGTGGCTTTAAATTTGATACAATTGATGTGTACAAAAATTCTTCAGCGGAGGGGGACCAAAACCTACCCCCGATTTGAGCAAGAATTCTTGAAGAGAATTAAATTAAATTGTAGTTTTGGAAACAGAATTATTTGTTTTGTTAAGTACATATTTGCAATCATATTTAATCCACTGAGAAAATTTAAAACGTCAGTGTGCGAGAACGCTTCAATTAAAATTTATAATCTGGGTAAAAGCTCTTTTAGAAATCTAAGCAACAGCGTCAAGTGAGGAAAGTGGAATGAATGCGCCATATTCGTTTCTTGCAAACGTTTGACTCTATGTATACAATACGGATATGTGGAAATGGAAATATCAGAAGCTGAATTTTCAATATAATTTCAAATAAAAAGACGTAATTCGCGTGAATGGAAACTATGCAAATAACTAACTTAATTACAAACAAAACTTCAAAGTGTGGCTAATTTTAGGATGTATCACAGGCTTTACACAAAGATAGGCTCATTTAGCCATTGCTTTATTATGAGTTAGGGGGATTTTTACACCCCTGTACGTTCCATCACGTTCAGCACGTGTGCAGGAATTTGGTAGCGTAGCGAATATAAAACTACTTACTCAGAAAATACACTGCAAATTGGCTTTACTATAAATAATTTTTGAAAATATTTTAATATTATTTATTCTGCTGTGCGTTATTAGTGTATTTTCACATTATTTTTATACTTGGTTTACCAATTCACGTTTTTACGATACCTATAACATTCTGTAACATTTTATGATACTTACAAAGAATGTCATCAAAGGCTGCTGCTATTCAATATTCAGCAATACATACACTTTTATTGTTTGATCTGTTACGCAGTGTCGAATTTTATCGTTTCTTCTATCGCAAGAGACTGTGTATTCGAACCGTTTTAAATATGAATTTCTTTATTGAGACGAACAATATAAAATGTTTATTTGCTTCCAAAAGAAAGGAGTAAATAAAGTCTTGGTAAATGCAGATGAAACGGTTTCCAATTTCATCTCCAAGATCGAAAATCAAATCAGCCCTTGATGTCTGGTTCGGGATACGGAGTGAAAAGTTAAATTCGAAATTCGGACAAATGTAAGTAATTAACACAATTATTGAATCAAATGTTCAAAATATATGATTGTATTTTATTGTAGCTTTTTGGAACAACTATTTTCTGTACAATACGTATTATATTACACTGTAGCTTTTGTACACATTTAAATGAGTTAACTGTTAACTACTTATTAGGAATAGCTACACAATACTAATATTTTGCACGAAACTACAGGTTATAATTTAATTGACGGTATTCACTTGACCTATGATCAATCTGATTACTTCTCTTTCAAATAATTGATGAAAAGATGACTATGAATATTTGCAGACATGCCACTACAATTAAATAAAATGACACACTCAGATTACTGAAGAAATCAATAGAACCAGCATAATTAAAAAGTTTTTTTCGGTTCAGGCCGATTTTGCCAGGGGCCCTAAATTTACATTTCGACCAATGTAATTAAAAAAATACGCTTAATTCATTTCGTATCAAATGGGGTCCCAGGAGCCCTATTGTGCGCATGCGTACAATAACACACATGTGAAAAGCTCCTGAAAAAATCAGTTTTTCGATAATATTTAAAACAGCTACAATACAAAAATTATTACAGTACAGCCTCGTTATTCCGGACAGATATAGTTTTGAGTTTGTTCGGATAACCGAGTTTTCCGGATTAACGAGATTTTTTTTTACTTATTATTCAATTATATTATTTTATATTGATTACATTAATAAAACTAAACTAAACAAAATTAACAAATAATAAAAAAAAATAATAAAACTTAAAAAAAAACCAATAGGTACATTTATATGCTGTGGTAATAATTTTATACAATCACTTGGATACTGGGGTACTCGGTAGTACCAAAGAGTATGGATATATAGAGGGACAGCCATTAACAAATATTTGTCACAAGTTTTTGTTAATGGCTCTGCTACGCCATCTAGTAGACGGTGTGATCTCTATGTTTTAATTTTTAATTTATGGCTGATCCTTTATATACAGGGAGGTATTTTTGCAAAAATAAGTTTTTACATGTTAATTTCCCATGTTCTGCTAACTCATTCAGCACCCTGTATATAGAGGACCAAAAATTAAGACGTAGAGATAACCCCCTCCACTAGATGGCGTAGCAGAGCCATCAAGAAATACTTGTGACAAGTATTCCCATAAGAGCTGTCCCTCTATATATACATACTCTTTGGTAGTACTCAGTGCGTATAGCCTAAACCTACAAATGCACACTTACTCTCAAAAAGTTTTCAGTTTTTGAAACCGGGGGGGTCTGGGGGGTCTCCTGAACAAAGCTGAATTTACAGTTGTCTATCTTTGAATAGCAGTTTACAAATCTGAATTGCAGTTGACAATTTCTAAATATATCAGTTGACAAATCTATATTAACGTTGACCATGTCTGATTGCCTAGGTTGTACGGCCTGAAGGCCGCACTGATCCATCAATCCACCGTAATCACTTAATATTTTTAGGCAAGTAATTAAAATTAACCAATTCTAAACAGAAAAAATTCTGGAACCGCCCCTGATCGCAATATGGATTAAGCAGCGACTTGTAGTTTGTCATATTAAGGGGCCAGGGAGGGGGGCAAAAAATAAAAATTAGGGCAAATGTTTAAGCAGAATTTTCACTTGCAAAAGTAAAGGAATTTACTTTCTTGGCAAATTCAACAAATAAAAAATTTACAATTTTTAAAATTTGAAAACTTTTTAATTTTGATCTAGGGTAGGGGTCGGCAACCTATTGAAACGGAAGAGCCAAAACTTACAATTTACAAAATTTCCCAGTTTTTAAAGAGCCACTAACATTTTTATTTCAATATTATGGTATTTTATCCTGTTTCTATCCTGTGTGTTTTACCCTGTTTAAAGTTTTATTCTGTCTTGCATAGGTATTCTAGAAGAGTGGGAATTTTATCATAATATGTACTGGATGGTGTTCACCCCCAGCTCACCCGGTTTACACTTTTGACTATAATTTTGACAGCTAACATTCAAAGAAACGTAAAAATTGCTACTAAACTCTGAGCACTTAAATAAATGTTTTTCCAAACTTTAATATTCTCTAGCCAAAGGCTTAAATTTCCCTCATTTTTACTTAAAAATTTAAATTTTTCGGTTTTTCCTAGTAAAATTTGTAAAATTATAAATCCCCTATCTTCTCCAAGTATTCTAAAAGAGTGGAAATTCTGCGATATGCACTGGAGGGTGTTCCACACCCCCCAGACCCCCCGGTTTACAATTTGGACTTTATATTTTTATAATTAACTTTCAAAGTAACACCGAAAGTTGCTGCTAAACTCCGTGAACAGTAAGGTAATTAAATAAATATGCTTTCCAAGTTTTAATTTTTTCTAGCCGAAGGTTAAACTTCTCTCATTTTTGCTTAAAAATTCAAATTTTCCGGTTTGGATTAATATTGGACAAATATTTTTTGATTGGTAAAAAAAATTGACCAACCAGAGTGTTTTTTACCAAAAAATTACACGTTGTAGCAGGAGCAGCAGAAGCGTGCTGGGATTCTATGTATGTATTGGGAATGGATTAACGAGATTCCGAAATATATTTAATCTGCCTCTTCCAAAAACATTTTCTAGTATTACCATTACTGCCAATAATAATTCAGTGTTCCCACTAAATTTTCCAAATCAAATCCTGATATTTCCAGGTTTTCCCTGACAAATAATAAAAAATTTCCATGACATTTCGATAAATCAGAAAATAAATAGGTAAAAAATCATAATTTTAAAATTAAATTAAAACCAATAATTTTTTTAAATTCATAATTAACAACATGAATTTATAAATAAAATAATTCAATTTAAAATAAAAAAAATATTTTAATTAAAAAGATATTAAATAAACTGCCAGATATCAATCGCAAGATTAGGCGGATTTATGGGGGGGGGGGGGAACCTTCCCTCACACGTTTAAAAATAGGTAAGGGAACAATCCCAAATCTGAAAACACTTTTCGCCCGTCTGATCTTTTTGCTCCTTCCAGAAAAAATTCTGGAACTGCCACCCTGATCGCAATATGAATTAAGCAGCTACTTGTACTTTGTCGTATTAAGGGGCCAGGGGGGGGGGGCGAAAAATAACAATTAGGGCAAATGTTTAAGCAGTTTAAAGTTTTTTTTTTGCAGAATAATAGTTTTTATGAGTTTTGAAAATAAAATAATAAAATTATTAGGTAATATTTGTGTGTGGACCTGGAGAGCTGCATCTCGACATCAAAAGAGCCACAGGTTGCCGACGCCTGATCTAGGGGAAGACTTGGAAAAGTTAGGGATTTTGTTTTTGAAAGTTTGACAGAAAACATACACAAGTTTTCAGTTGTTTTCAAACCGGGGGGTCTGGGGGGTGTGGAACACCCGCCAGTACACCTAAACAAAATTGGTCCCAGAATCTAACTTTATATCGATTTTTCCAAATGTTGTTTGTAACCTAGATCCAGTAATGCCCAGTGGAATCACAACTTTAAAACTGGAATCGAAATCTGTTTGCTATTTGTGTTTTTTAACACACTTACAGGTATACTGGAGGGTGTTCCACACCCCCCAGACCCCCCGGTGGTAAAAACTGAAAACTTGCATATATGTACATGTTCTGTGTGATTGCTTTATTTTTGCTGAAATAAACAGCAAAAATGAGTACAAAAATTAAGCAGAAAAACGGAAAATTCGATCATCTTTAATGATTTTTTTACAATTTCGTGGGACAGATCTACTCCCAAATCAACTTTCTTGCTATAAATATTAACTTTTCCCTTTTCTAGTTTATCAGAAAAAATGTAAAGGCTAAAATAATTGTTAAAAAAAATAATAAAATAGATAGGGGGGAAGCATCCCCCGATAGCGGTGGATGATGGAGGAAAACAAAGGTCATATTCGAATTCAGGAGGTTAATTTTCATAAGAATCAGGAGGAACGGTATCAGGACTCGAAAAAAAAATTTTATTTGCAGACCTGTGTTATCATTAGGGGACGTTTGTTAATTACGTGAGCGTTTAAGGGAGGAGGAGATCAAGGAGTCTCGGTAAATATCATGTAATTAAAAAAAACAAATTTTACGATATCTCACTAGGGGCAGAAGGGGTCGAAAAATCGCCTCACGTAATTAATGGCCACCCCCTACTTATTTAGCTTTACCAATTAAATCAAAGAAAATATGAATTAAATCTTAAATCTTTCTTCTTTTTATTCTAAATTTAATATTTTATAGAAAATTAAATTAAAAACGCTCAATTTTAGAGCCTTCTGAATTTTGGCGCTGGGTGCGGCCCTGCGTCATAGTTTAGTTTTATGAAAGAGTACTGATGAATTGCATTAATTTGAAATTGCAACTAGAAATTCGTCCGGATTGCAGAGAATATAAAATGTCCGAAGAGCCGGAAGGTATTTGTTGAAATGGTTTCTCGCCATTATGAATTTTATATAAAATATAACTCCCTTATACCATTTTGTTGTGTTCTTTTCATTCATTTTATGTAAATATTGTCGTTCTTGTTTTGCGATAATTAATATTCAATAATAAAAATACGCAAAATTAGCATAACCAACAAGAACAAAAATAAATTACCGAAGTAGCTACGTATTTATCGGGGGCATTGCAAAATCACCTTAATTTATACAAACGAACAGATTTAATTAACTCAAATTAAAGCAATAAAAACAAAATTTCACTTAACACAATTTTGCCAACTTTTCTTATTACGATTGCGTTTCCTTCTGCAGGGACGTACTGGCGGTTTTAACTTTAAAAAAATTATTTTAATTTTAAAAAGAAAATCGAAAGTTTTCAGAATATCGTGACTGATGTATTTTCTTATACGAAACTGACTCAAATATTTTACTGTTAATTCTTTTTTTATATCCATTCCATAAAAAGCTTTTAGTGTATGTTGTATCAGATATTTTGGAACGATTAATCTAAATTTATTTTAATATAAATATGACATTTTTACAGCAATAGATCATTTGTAATTTTAACAAATTTAGCTGAAAGTTTAAACGTAGGCTTTAGAATTTAATCTGGTTTAAATATTCTATATTATTATTTACGATACATATTTTTGAAATTGTTATAATGCTAATTGGTTGACTTTCACATGAAAAGGATAGAGTACATTGTTTTTAATTTGTTCTCATTAAAACATGTAAGTGGCAATTTCGAATATTGTCTACATCGTTAGCAGATAATGCGATATCTGAGAATGTCTTTGTTATACGCTCATTCCAGTTGATATTAAGGATGTCATTATTCTCATACAATATTGTCTTATCGTTAAGCGCACGATCGTAGTTACAATATATTTTTTTAAATTCTACATAGTACATACCAACTGTATGGTTTGGATTTACTTAGAAAGAATTTTATGTGGTTAGTAATGAATTTCTGTGACATGCAACCTCGCACAAGGGCTTTCGTGCATACATTTGATAACAGCACACGAAGAAAAACTGTGACATGATAACGATGCTTTTTCCTATCCAATTAATTACGGATCGGTCATAATACGTCATCACCATCAGTACATTTTACCCTTCATTGTGGACGAAGCAGCTGCAAATTAAACACTGCTGCAATTCTAACGAGCAGAGAGAGGGTTTAATTTCTCTGTAATTAAGTTGCACATTCTCATTATATTTTTGTTTTAGCAATATAGATATACCTATGGTATATGATTTTAATTGGATACCGATATGACCTAATCAAGTCCGAAAGTTTACCGAATTTTACGTAATGTAAAAGAATTCCTATGATTTTTCCACTTTATACAGATTTAGCCATTAATAACTTTATGTTTGTGGAAATGAGTAAATTAATAATTGTAAAATTTATTAATTTATGTTAGCATTAAACGTAAATGTCAGGTTTAGTGACATTTTATTATAAGCACTTACTTAAGACTTTATCGTCTTAATTAAAGTTTAATAAGAACCAAGTTTAAATTACTTCAGTCAATCCTTTGAATACCAACTTCTGGTATTGAGTTGTAAAATACATAGGTAGTACCTTTAAAATATTCAACATAAAATACCCGTTTTAATTTATTTCACAACTAAAAATTATTTAAACATTAAAGCTCGATCTTTGGATGAATTAAATGGCGGAAATGCTCAAATCAGGAATGACGGAAGTACATTTTGTATAGAATGGACTGGAATTTATAAAATTGCAACTAAATAATGTAGCATAGTTTTGCTATGTAAAAATTGTTATTATTTCGAAATTTTAGTATTCAGCGTATATTTCGCATAAAAATTTTTAAATGAAAATTTTATATTGCAATAGGAAAACCTAGTGCAAATTATAATAATATTACATAACAAATTAGTACTCTGAAAACAATAACAATATAAAATGAAAAAAACTTTATTAATATTGTCATGTAGAAATATCCTTTGCTGTGATGCTGTGAAGCAATAATAATTTTCAGTGTGCTGACGTTACTTGCTTTTCTCATTATTTATGAGAGCATAATAATAAGAACACATAATCAAAGCATGTGAAATATTTTTGTGTATATGCTAAAGTAATGATCTTAATATTCAACAGTATACTACATTAAATTGACAATTATCCGAATAAACCGGTAAAACACAAATTGCTTCACTACGTAATTGACGGATATAACTGTTGGTACCTGTCTTAAGGATGCTGTCATGTCGTATAATTAAGTATCTTTTTTTAAATATCTACTATAGATGAAATTCATAGAAAATAAGCAGAATTAAAATCCCTTATGTAAAAATCGATCTGAAGTCAGATCGTACAGACCACCTCCGATGCAGATGTCTCGATCGAATTCATCCTGATGACAGGATGGCTTGAGGAGTCACAGACTTATTAGACTAAAAAGCACCCAAACCGGGAAATCCAAAAAATAAAAGGTTTAATTGCCACAAAATGTTCATTACTCGTTCCTCTATAAGTACTAAAAAGTCTCCCGTTCCCCCGACCAGGGGGGATGAAGTCAAAACCATACGTTTCCACAGTTTTTGTCAAATATCTCGAAAGTGATGGAAGAAACAAAAAATACCATTCTATACAAAATTAAAGGCCGTGAAATTTTCTGGTTCTATACTGGTTCTATAAAAATGGTTCTATACATTTGTTTGGTAAACTCTATAGATTAGGAGATATGGAGGGGGACAGTTTTGATAATTTTCTTACTTACTTTTCGCTTACTGTAATTTTTAATTAATTTTGTAATTACTGATGGAAGTGATGGAGAACGGAAGTGATATTAGCCCTGTCAAGCACACATTATTTTCTTTGTTTTATGTCTAACTTATGCCCTTATTCACCAACTACAAATAGCACTATTTGTCGAATAAAATGACGTTATTACAATGCAAAACAATGCAAAAATCTTGTTTTTATTCGACAAATAGTGCTATTTGTAGTTGGTGAATAAGGGCATAAGTCAACCTTAAATAATTTAATTAATTTAATAATTCATTTTGTGGGTTATACACATATTTAGTATTAGATATTATAATAATCTTTCATTTCTTACGATATTTAAAAAACAAGTCGAAAACAAAGGTTTTTTTTCCAGAATCCAGAAGAGTGCACTGGGGGGTATTCCATACCCCCCAGACCCCCCGGATTACCCCAATTATTTTGTGATTTAAATAATATGTTTAGACTTTTATTCCCTCATGTGCAAGAATAAAATTACTTTTAGACCTACCAGCGAAACCAGTTTTTCCGATTTCTAAGCTCTAAACATATTATTTAAATCACAAAAGAACTGGTGTAATCCGGGGGGTCTGGGGGGTATGGAATACCCCCCAGTGCACTTTCCTGGATTCGGGATTTTAGGTAGGAGGGCAGGGAAATATCCCTACGGGCCCATTATACTACCTGCAGCAGCTCTCCGTCCGGTCACTTCTCAGGCCATCCTATCTTCAGGATGAATTCGATCGAATTTTCCACAAAATAGTTGGTGTAATCCGGGGGGTCTGGGGGTATGGAATACCCCTCAGTGCACTCTTCTAAATTCTGGATTTTAGGTAGAAGGGCAGGGAGATATCACTACGCGCAAGGGAACGTCAATTAATTAAGTGAGGCGTTTGAAGAGGGGAAGGGGTCAAGTCGAATCTCACCCAATCTCACGTGAGGGAGAGGGGGGTCTCGGCAAATATCACGTAATTTTCTTCTTTTAACTATATGTAAATAAAAATAATTAAGCAAATTAAGTTTTTTTAACCCTCTGGTACTAACAATCGGTCTCACAGACAGACGACTTCTAATTTTACAGCTTTAAAGGGTTCCACCACCTTGCCGTTCGGAAAAATAAGTATAAAAAGTAAATTTTTCTACCGGAGCTTTTAAATAATTTTATAAAATAATATAAATAATTTTTATTTTACACATTTACATAGTAGGTAGTTTTATGAATAATTTGACATAAAAACAAATAAAAACGTATTAAAAATTGATGGAGATATGAGCCATCAAGTAAGGCCCTCTTTTGAAAATCCTTGCTGATGGTGGAATTATTTTCTCTGTGAGGCATCGTCGAAAAATTAAAAATTAATTTTTTTCGTATACAGAAAGGCCCGCCTACCTCCTAACGTGTGACGTAATTTATGGATGGCCCCTTAGTACTCGTGTTATAAGAAAATATGTTAATACCGGAGGATTAAATAAATCCAACGCAATCAAGCACAGATTAACGTATTTACACTAAAAATACTCATTTTAAAATACTCACGTAAGATTAGGAAGGAGGGGGGGTCTAAAAATCGGCAAAATCACCTCACGTAATTAAAGGGTAGTAAATCCCAAAAAAAGGATTTTTAATAATATAAGCAATTCAAAATTAATACATTGTTTTATTAGAGGTCCTAGCTACTCTTGCACCTGCGCTGGTACAGAGTAGTGCATAACAAAGATGCGACGAAGTTTTTCAAAAAGAATTTTCCGAACAATTGGTAGGAAATTTGTTTGAGAGTAGAATAGTTCAATAATTTGAATAGTTGCTAAAATTTAAATAATTTAAGTAAAATTGGAGATGTCTGAAGAAGCAGACGAACCAGTGGAAATATACTTAATATTTTTATGTTTGCCATTTCCTTTAAGACGTTGCTATTACTGTGGGACTCAAAACATTTCAAAGTGCTCGAGAAGACCAAATAGACGGCAGTAAAAGGACACATGTTACTATTCCGAATCCAACGAGCTGGAAAACAGATCCTCTCATGCATAATGCAACTTCTGGATCGGTGTCTTGACCACGACCTTTAGACTGGGGTCGCATTTAAGGTGCACTATTACCACTTGTTAAAATCCTTTTCATTTCGGTTTGGTTACAATTTTTATAAACCCCTTAAAAGTTTTTGGTCTGAGTAACAATAAAAATTTATTTGATGATATAATATTCGGACATTCGGACGTAATCGATAAAAAATGCTTCCTTCTTATTTAATTCACTTTGGGGAAAATTATGTATAAGTACAAATTGAATTGAGATGTTTTGAATTTTCATGAGATCTGCTGAGAATCTAATTCACTCAGAAGGATAGCTTACATTATTCATTAGTAGTTTCCTTTACTAACGACAGTACTACCTGTTCATGCTGAAATTCTTAATCACATTATTTCCTAATAGGTTTATATAAATAATTATACAATTTCCATTAGTTAAAAAACTATTTTGACATTAAAAACCAATTTTTCAAACAAACCGTATCGGAAAAATCAAAATAAATTAAGCTAAAGGACTAAATATGGTTTGAAATCATCAATCATGCCGATTAATCAATTAATTTGATTGATCTACCTAATTAGCAAACATTTAGATGAATGAGAAACTCGAAGCACGGTCTTCCATAAATTTAAATATATCGTTTTTGTGTAACAGGGCAGTCACTTTTACTTTTAAAAATTCTTGGTGTCTCATCAAATAGTGTAAGTTTTCTTCGTGACCCTAGTTCGTGATATTTACGGGCATTATTGCATTCTTCGAGGCAGGTCGCATCACGATTGTATCAATATAACTTGCAAGATTGACGTGACTTTTTGTCTCCCTCACAATACCGCCGCCACGTTATTAACAATTACCCTTTAGAGTATTTCTCCTTCATTTTTTACACCCACACAGGATTTGACATTTTTAAAAAACCGATCGTTCGTTCGTCCCGATTTTTTTTTTTATAAAATAAATACCTATCTATCTCCTAACTGATTCATTACGTTAATGAAGTTTACACGAGCAAGAAATTGTTGCATCCATGTCTTGAAATTTTTTTTAGATTATAAAGCTTTTAAAGTATTTTTAAAGTTGGAGCAGCGTTTTGAGACGTAGCCTAAAACATGAAAGTAAAGTAATCCCGAGCCTTCTAAACTTTTTAGGCGTAGATATCTGCAAACGATTTCTGTGTTTCAAAATAGCTAATCCATGTTTGAAACAAGTTGGAGTCTTCGTCGCATTTACACATTTAGGTGACACTTTAGAAATATAAGTTTTGAAACATTTTTTTCGCATTGGCTGGCACTCGTGCGTCGCGATAAATTGCCAAATAAATCTTACCTCCAACTAGATTAAAATTACACGTGCTAAATTCGATTAAGTTAATTGCAAAAATTTGTTGTGAGAGTGAACGTGTCAGATAGATTTGGATGTGTAAAATAAGAGACAGATTAAATATCTGTGGGGAGTTTTACAAATCGATCTTGGTCTGGAAAGGATGCGCTTGTTAGATGCAATGTAACTGTCGGAATGCAATTACACTTGTAACTTTGTCAGATGTGAGCAAGTTTAATTAAATTCGACCACAGCAGGTACACATAAATACAACATCCATTTTTTATCAACGGGGGTGCGTTTAATTCGGTTCAGTTCTATCAAACTTGTTTTACGTAAGTTTCAGTGTTCGGTTACCGTATGACCCTGCGCCTGACAGTCTGCTGGTCTCTGTTGCTGTAGGTTAATTTCAATTAAGGCATTTTTATCATAAATACATAAGTTTATTCTGTATTACCAAGTTTGTTGCACTTACCGTAACCGAACTGTACGTCATATAAAGCAAGAATGAAGTACATATGTGCGGTGGTTCGAAAAGCAACATAACGTAATGCTCAGCGGTTTCATTTATACATCAAGGATTAAATTTCATTAATTTTAATAATTTATTTTCAGGATTTTCTAACTAAGATTAATTTAACACAAAGTTTTGACATCCCATATTAAAATACTTTATAAACTCGTTAATTATTACTTCGTTTAGAAAAAAGCCATTATTTATATCTGATAATCATGTTGCATGCGAAACGTTGAAATAAAAATTGTATTAGAAATGCAATTCAACAAGTTGATATCCATTTTTTTACATAACAAGCATTTGTTACATATGTACTTTTATTCTGCACCTCCCTGTATGCTCAATTTCGTATTCGGGCATCTTACCCACCAAATCAAATATTAAATCATTTAAAACCAGTGGCGTATTTAGAGAGGGGCAAATTTTAATAACTTTAAATTATTTTTATTTATTTGTTTTTTTATTTACTAGTTGGAAAGTCCCGCTACTGGGCGATTGCCGTTTTTCTATATTTTTAAAGTAACGCAAAAAGTTGCTGCTAAACTTGATGTGCCGTGGGGGCAATTAAAAAAATTTGTTTTAATATAAAAAGTTTCTCAAATTCTAATTTTCTTTAGCCCTCCTTTTTGTTAAAAATTCAAATTTCCCGGTTTTTCCTGGCAAAATTTGTAAAATTATAAATTCCCTATCTTCTCCAAGTATTTTAAAAGAATAGAAATCCTGCGATATGTACTGGAGGGTGTTCCACACCCCCCAGACCCCCCGGTTTACAATTTTGACTTTATATTTTTATAATTAACCATCAAAGTAACAGAGAAAGTTGCTGCTAAGCTCCGTGACCAGTAAGGCAATTATGTCAGTAGCGTTTTTAGATGGGGGCAAAGGGGCAATTTCCCCCCCCCCCCAAGGATGACTCGGATTGTACCCCTTCTTAATTACGTTTTAATTTCCCTCATCTTTACTCAAAAACAAAAAATTTCCCAGCTTTTCCTGACAAAATTTGTATAATTATTCTGTCTTCTGTAGTTCACTTTCAAAGTAATGCAAAAGTTGCTGTTAAACTCTGCGCAGTAAGGCACTTAAATAAATGTTTTTCCAAGCTTTAATATTCTCAATCCCAAAGCTTTAAATTTCACTCATTTTTGTTTAAAAATTGTAAATTGTAAAATTATAAACCGGGGGGTCTGGGGGGTGTGGAACACCCTCCAGTATATATCGCAGGATTTCCACTCTTTTAGAATTCTCTATCTTTTCCAAGTATTCTAAAAGAGTTGAAATCCAGAGATGTACTGTTCCACACCCCCCAGACCCCCCGGTTTACAATTTTGACTTTATATTTTTATATTATTTTTATAATTAACTTTCAAAGTAACACAGAAGTTGGTGCTAAACTCAGTGAACAGAAAAGTAATTTTTTTTTTTTGTTTTTTTCTAACCTAAAGTTAAATTTCCCTCATTTTTGTTTAAAAATTGTAAATTGTAAATTTGTAAACCGGGGGGTCTGGGGGGTGTGGAACACCCTCCAGTACATATCGCAGCATTTCCACTCTTTTAGAATTCTCTATCTTCTCCAAGTATTCTAAAAGAGTGGAAATCCTGAGATATGTACTGGAGGGTGTTCCACACCCCCCAGACCCCCCGGTTAACAATTTTGACTTTATATTTTTATAATTAACCTTCAAAGTAACACAGAAAGTTGCTGTTAAACTTCGTAAGCAGTAAGGTAATTAGGTCGGTGGCGTATTTAGAGGCAGGGCCGTCGAGAGCCACGTCGGGCCCTGTGGCAAGACTTTGCGGGCCCCCTGCTCTTCTTACCAATTTCATAAATAAAACAAGAAAAACAACCAAAACATAAAACGTCCTATTTTTATCAAGAAAAACTACGCACAAAACATCTAAAATATGCAAAATTAACTAAAAAAAAAAAAGTAATCTACTAATTTTTGGTTTGATACAATATACAGAGTTTTATTTACACTTTCAAGATGCTTTTATGAAATTTATTTAGTAATTTGCTCTTCCGGCCCCTTGAGGGATCCCGGGCCCCGGGGACAAATCTCCGAGCCCCCCCCCCTTTGGTTGGGCTTGTTTAGAAGGGGGCAAAGGGGCAATTGCCGCCCCCCAAGGATGACTCGGATTGTACCCTTTCTTAATTACGTTTTAATTTTCCTCACTTTTACTCAAAAACAAAAAATTTCACAGCTTTTCGTGACGAAATTTGTATAATTATTCTGTCTTAATTTTATTAAATGTACTGCAGGGTGTTGCCCCCCCCCCCCTCAGACCCCCCCGGTTTACACTTTTGACTATAATTTCAACAGTTAACTTTCAAAGTAAGGCAAAAGTTGCTGTTAAACTCTGCGCAGTAAGGCACTTAAATAAATGTTTTTCTAAGCTTTAATATTCTCAATGCCAAAGCTTTAAATTTCCCTCATTTTTGTTTAAAAATTGTAAATTGTAAATTTGTAAACCGGGGGGTCTGGGGGGTGTGGAACACCCTCCAGTACATATCGCAGCATTTCCACTCTTTTAGAATTCGCTGTCTTCTCCAAGTATTCTAAAAGAGTGGAAATCCTGAGATATGTACTGGAGGGTGTTCCACACCCCCCAGACCCCCCGGTTTGCAATTTTGACTTTATATTTTTAGAAAATGAACCCAAAATAAAAATTTTAAGTAAATTTGTGGTATGTAGTAAGTATGTATTTATAGATAAATTTAAATAAAGTTAAGAATAATACAATACCTATATAGAAAATCAAAAATTCAATAAATCAAAAAAACCTCATTTTTTATAACATATTCTCAAATATTTTTAATCCAGACCTGTTATGTGATAATTAAGTCGATTTGGATTAATATTGGACAAATATTTTGAGTCCTAATCTTAGTTTAATATATTTTTTGGTTAGTAAAAAAAATCGACCAACCAGAGTGGTTTTTTCAATAAAAAAATGGCACGTTGTAGCAGGAGCAGCCGAAGCAGCAGAAGCGTTCCGGGATTTTATGTATTAGGATTACTTATAACTGATGCGCATGAATGGATTAACGAAATTCTTAGAAATATTTAATCTGCCCCCCCCCCCATTTTCAGCATTTTCTAAATACGCCGCTGTTTAAAATCATTAAAAATTAAATCTATTTGTTCCCGGGGGGGGGGTGAATAATATAAACAATTTGTGTGTATATTACATGGACATTTTTTATTCTTTCAGAACAAATACTAGCTAGTTTGGAACTATGACCTGTCAATCAAACGAACTAGGTAACCCCGTAAACATGGAATCATCACAAATGGGATTTTGTGCTTCCGAAGAAGATCTGGGTGTAGCGGGTAGTCTGATAAATAACAGTAATCGATGATGCTGTTACCATCAAGGCTACACAATACGATAATTCAAATCAGATATGAAGCTACAAATAAATTATGCAAAATTGTATCTAATTGAGTAACCTCAACATTATTGTCTACCAATTATTTTATATTAAAAATTATTGTTACCTATAATGTCAGTTACTCACTCGACTAGCAATTCAAATCTTGCTTTCTAAATTAAATTTAATTTTACATGTAGACTAACTTGTAGCTTCTTTTTCTTTTTCTTCAGACTTTTCTTTCTCTCTCTTTTTTAAAGAAAGATTAGAGCATTTAGCATAGAACAAATATTAATTATTAAAATCAAAAACTGGATAGGAAAGCAATTTAAATTCGATGGGTTGATTTTGCGCTGCCAAATTTGAATTTGTGTAAATTGTAGATTTAGAAACGAATTTAGTATAGAATCTAGAATATAGTATTACAATAATCAGACATGAGTTTTAACAAAGCAATTTCTTCGGCATAAAAGATTTTAAAGATCGAAATTAATTTAACTAGAAATTACGCACGAACAATCAAATGCGTTTATGAGCAGACACACAAAGCTTTAAAGGATCCGTGCTAAATTTGATTAAATCTGATGTAATTTGAATATGTAGGAATGTTAATAACGATTGAATGCGTAACGCACTAATTTTAAGTCTCGAATTGCAATTAACACCTCTAGTACTATTAAATTTTATCGCTATTCCGAACGGGGCTGCATACATATACATATAATTGTATCTCGGTATCTATTCGGGGGAGGAGTAAAGGTTAGGTTAGATTAACTATTTTCAAAAAACCGAAACCGTGCTTGAGAAACTTTTTTCATGCTCTTCTCGTGCCAGTTGGTACATATTTCAAATTTTCATTAATCAATTTCTCATTTGAATACAAATCATGTGATACAGAATTTAATTACAACTGGCTATGACAACTGCCATGTGTTACATGGGATATTTTCTGCATCGACACACTATAGTTCAACCCTTTGTTAATGAATATATTAAGACAGCCTGTGATATTACAATTCGATGAAAATTGAAACTCATATATTAAAACTTTTGCTGTTTTAAAATAATGCCTACCTTAAAAGCGAACGGTTGCCGAGAGGTGGCGCCTTCACTCAGTGACGGCGCCAGGGGTGGGCTACCCAAATTTTTTAGGTCCGTCTCTGTTTCATTACAGTAATGGAACTTTAATTTGCGTGTTACGGTAATTTTAAAATTTTAACAGGGGTAATAAAACATACCACGACATTTTGATGTTCTGTATTGAATTGGGTTGAATTTTATATGGTTGTTTAATTCGACTTTATTGTTCTGCTTGTTTATAGAGCATACAATTTCGCACTTAATAATAGCTAGTGTTAATTTTCAAACTGTAATCGTATATGTAAACATATTGTTTGACAGCTTTACGGGTAACCCAGCTGCAAAGCAACGAATAGTTTTCGTAATAGAATCGCATAACTTTACGAGAGAAATTCAAGCTTGCAAATCTTGAAAAAATTGATTTGTACATATTTTATGCTTTGCAAATTCGTGTAAGAGTAAATTGGATTTTTAGGCTGGTTCAATTTCAAATTAGCTTGACGAGAACAGGTTCGGATTCGAGAGAGGTCAAAATACAGTAGGACCTTTGCAATGCGAACCGGAAAAGTTTGGTTCAAAATTTTGAATTTCCTTAAAGTTAATTAAAGACTTCTTAATTGTACGTCAGCTATCTCTGTAATTAATGATTTACAAAACTTGATATCTGCAATATATCAAAAATTATGAACATAATTTAGTTGTATTTTAAGATATTGCAACTTCAAGAAGACAAATTGCTAGAAATCGGTGTCAAGAATAATATAGTACCATAATACGTGACATCCTAAGCTTAGGATATATCATATAAAAGTCATCTTATCGTAAGGCTGGATTCTACGTTTAATAATTAAATAGCGCAAATATGAAAAATTTCAATTTAATAGTAAACGTCGATACCCTATATATTTATGTGGCGAACGTCCAGTTTTGCTTTTTTTGACAAAAAACTAATTTAACTTTCAATTTTATTTTGTTACCGACATACAAGCAAAGTTCAAACTCGCAAAAATTATTTTAGCTTTGCACTAGAAACTTTCCAAAATTTAAAAACGTTTTTCAGGGCCGCCATGTTGAAAACCCACGGTAGGGGGAGAAGAAGAGAATAAAAATAAACAAAAAATGATTTTAAAGTCTGTTTAATTAAAAACTCAAATTGAAGTCCTTTCAGTTGGTGTATGGAGATAATTCACAAACGTTTCAATCAAAGTGATTTTGTGCTTATTGTATTTAAAAAAATCATCGGTTAATTAAATTAACCGTTGTTATGTAAAAGACATACTAATGAGAAAATTGCGGTGGTCAAATTAAAAATATATTATGATAATGATGATTAAAATTACAGAAGAATTCGTTATAAACAAAAAATGTTAATTTTGTAATATAATGATACAATAACGTACCAATTATTTCCATTAAAGAATATTTAAACAAGTTTCTACTTTGTAAGTTTACTAAGAATGTAGTTAAAGTATAATAACGCAAGTTGATAATTCAAAATTGGATTTTACTATAAACTGACTTATGAGTAATTATAAAATGATAGATGGCCGCTTGCCACAGTTTTTGCTTGTAGTTCCTTTCATGCATATAGGTATCCGTATTTTAATATATGGTTTATCGTGGAGCAGTTACGTGAACTGATATAATTTTATAAGAATGTTCTAATTAAAATTTAAAAGCAACTTGGCAAGTACCTTAATTATGCTAAACTTTTTTGAATTATTGCTACCAACTCAAAACTGTTCAAAACCGCCGAGTATACTTTCACAAAGTTTCGTGTTTACTTTTTTTGTATTTTTCATAAAGAGGTTTAAGCCTTGTTATAATGATTTATTTCATTTATTTTCTTCAAAGCCAAGATGACTTACTTGTCCATTTAGAAGCGAAATTCTCTAAATATTCTAACAGCTGAAACTACTTATTCTTCACTCAGGAATTCAGTATCGAGAATGCCAGAAAAATAAAACCCTAATTTTTGTAAGAAATCACCGATGTTTAATTTGTATGATTATAAATTAACAAGCAGGATCGGGCTCGTTTCAGCACGATTAATTGAGAAATGGGAAATTTTAATAGAACAATGATTAGTCCAACTATATTTCATATCAACCGGTAAATTCACACAATTATAGTTTATTTATTCTTGATAAATCACCTATAATTTACCTTTCATCCATGTGTTTGATTCCATTTTTTAAAGGTATTGCACTTGTGTTATAATTATGATTGATTGTGATTTATGCAACTAAATTGTGATTAGAGGTGGTTCGGTTAAACCTGCAATTATTACATATAAATTCACAGTTGTCTGTATAATTTTCAAATAAAATTCGTAATTATTAATTATTACTTAAAGAATTAAAATCTCAAAATGTGGGTATGCCAATTTTAAAAATTTCCTCTATTAGTCGCAGAATAAAATTGCTAATATAAAAAATTGTAAAGCAAAATGTATAAAAGCTTTGATACAAATTTAGTATTCAATTCGAACACGTGCAGACCTACAAAAATTTTCTATTCAAAAGAAAATTCCACGTGATCACCTAACAAAGACGGTAATTAAAATTTTGCCGAAACCAAAATGCACCAAAATTTCTAAAACTAATTAAAATAAAATATAATTTCTTTACATCCAAAAAGGAAAAAATAGCAAATAAAAATTTCTATGAAGGTAATTTTATTTATTAAAAATTATTTTAATTAATGTAACAGCAAAAGTTAATTAAAATTCACCATTAAAAAATAGTTTATGTGCTACTTCGCCATTAAATAGATCAGTAACTGCAATTTTACATGCCAAGTTTGAATTATAAAAGCTTCATCCTCACTGATTTATTTTTCATTAAAACAGTTTTGATTAAACGAGCGATTACTATTCGTAAAAGAAATTTAACAAAAATGATGTCGCTACTAATTTTCGTGCGACGGACGGCGACGTTAGTCGATCCTGACTTTGAAAACGTCGGTGGTCTGCCGTGGACGCCGGCAAAAAACAGCCTGACAGAATCTTTAATTAAAATTCATTAGAACGATTTTGTATGATAGAAGTAATTTATGAAATTACGACAAGAAAGTTTGAAAGTTGCAATTTGAGTTAATCTTGATGAATAAAATTAACTCTTGCAAACATTTTGTAAATAATTAAAAACTTTTAAATATAAAATTATTCTTGTAATTTGAGTTAGTGCGTATCACTCGAAAATTGGAAAATTGAACCCCCTTTGAAAATTATAGACGCATAAGAAAGTTTCTAATTTTGTGAAAATAAATCACATTTAGTATTAAAGAAATAATTACTAAAATTACTCCAAAAGCGAAATGAAATTTTAGTATAAATTTAAATGAAAACGCCGCTAGCTGTTAAATTTGAAAAGCTTAAATGCTCAGTAGTAGATATTTTTAGTTATTCGACAAAATTTCTACTTAGTCGACAATCTTTATTAATTTTAATTAAAAAATAATGTTTTATTATCACCGAACAGGCGGGATTAGTTAACGGGGTTAATATTATTAAAAATCCAGCTATGCTGCAGTGGTTAAATGAAATTGTTGAAAATTAAAATTGAAAATAAAAATTGCTGTCGAGGACACAGATGACAAGCATTTTCCCAATGCAATATGTAGACAATTATCCTTTGTATAAACAGTTGGTGATGCTCATTGAACTACTGTTTTTTGTCGTATATTGCCTCTTATAACATGAGTGTTATGTATACACATTGCAACGAGCATTATTATACTAAGAGAATGGCATTTTCATTGTGTTGTCCACATGTACTCGGCAAACTACACACTTAATGAAAGCAGCGTACCAATAATAATGCTTTAATATGTTTTTCAGACAAATTTCCTTATTATTACTATTATTATTACTACTATCTAATAAAATACTGGCGCGTTCGGGTTTGAAGCAATCTGGTAGTAAAAGTATTTACCTTAGTAAAAAGTCAACTGAATGAATGAAGTACGGAAGGATAAGCTACAAAAGGCAAACCGTAATAAGTTTTTGCATCGTTTTATTCATTGTGTTTTAATTTAGAAATTCTTTTGGTAATCGCCAGACCGAGAACAATATTATAAATTGGGTCGACAAGCGTCCTTTTATCCTGAAACAAGTAAAGTCCTGCAGTTAGACTTAGACTTCCCGAGCGCTCGATTTAATTTTCAGAAAATTTTTAATTATTTCGGAATAAAACGTGCGACGTTGAAGAACCTGCTTTTATTATATTTAATAAACTCGAAAAATGTGTAAGATGCGATATTTCAGAATATTTAGATTGGAAATAGTCCTTGTCGAATTTTATATTAATAAATTTAACATAATTCTAAAGAAAACGGATCAAGTTTGTCAAAATATAGTAGACATGAAAGCTTAACATGTTTACTAATATAAAAATAATTAGAAAATAAAAAAATTATGTTTTGAGGAAAAAGTTTTTCGTGTTTCAGTCAACCAATTAATTGGTGCTGTAATATTAATTTGATGCCTTGTTCAAGCTTGTTTTTAGTAAAAACATAATTCCCATGTCGGTAAGGTGGAAGAATGACAGCAAATGATATAACAAGAACAAACGGTAAACTTCAATATCGGATTAACTGCGAAAAACGAAAATTAGGTATTAAATTCAATTTCTTTCTAAACTTTCGTTGAATAAATTTTGTAACAACTGTTCTCTCGACATTTCTGGTCTTAATCGAATAGTCTAGCTTGTGTTCTATTCGTTTAAATGCTAATTAAAAGTTAATAAACTGTTAACTGTTTAAAAATTATGTTTCGACTTTAATTATTTTGTTGTGTATTTTTACGTATTATCTTTATTACTTTTTTATGAATGATAAAGCAACTTCCTGCTCTTTAGTTTTTTTTTTAATTCATCTGATGCTGAACCTAAGACGTATCTTTCATCTTTTGCGGATTTTCGTACAAATCAATCTCACGGTCGTTAAGGAAAGGATAATACGAATAAGAAATTTATAAAATTTTGACTTTTTGTGTTTAAATTGATATCTGAACAACTTAATAATTGGGGATAACTTTCCGCTAAATTAACCAAGTAAAATCGCACATTACAAGTGTTGTCGATGTAATAAATTGCACAGTTGCATTGGAATTGGTATATCAACTACATTAAAACAACCTAAATTTCTTAAGCGATAGTTACTTCGGCCTGATATTCCTAACAAAATAGCATTTTTAACGGTACCCTATTTGCGCAGTGCCGGTGCCAGGTGGGTGTGCCCACCCAAATTTTTTTATAAATTTTGTGTGCTCCTGCTCACCCCAAATATATGATGCCGCCGTCGCTGGGATTAACATGTATGTTTCACAGCTGTTGCCACCGCCGTTTCTGAAACTGGTCTGAAAGACATAAAACACTAAGACAAAGAGCATGAAATACCCTCCAGTACATCTGTAATAACACAATTATTGTGTTAAGTTGTATTCCATAATGAAGTTACTACGTCAACAAATTTAAAATGCACTGGAGGGCATTCCATGCCCCCCAGACCCCCCGGTTTGAACAACAAAAAATTTGTGTGCACAGTTTTTGATTAGTTTTATTAAACAAGAAACTTTTACTTTTTCAGAACATTTACACCAGAGGATCATCATCATCAGAGGTATGATATATACCCTCCAATGTACCCCCCCCCCCCCCCCGGTTGGAAAAATAAAAAGTTGGTGAGCATATATACAATTTTACTATTTTTCCACATAATCGCCAAATTTTTCGAGAAATTTGTCGTAGCAAAACAAGCAACTTATCAATACCGCGTCGGTAGTGCGATGCGTCCAATTTTTTGAATAATCAGTTACGGCCCCTTCGATTTCCTCTGTTGAATAATTGAATTGTTTGAATTGTAAACGACTACATTCCTCTCTAATTGGTTATATCATAGCGTTAATTCGTCGTTTCTGTACCACAGAACTTCATAAATCAGCTCTTTGACGAGTGCAACGTTTTCGTCGGTGCTCGCATGCGCAGGTCGCTTTTCATTGTGCAACTGATCTGAACCATTTACGAATTACATCGCGATACCATTTCAAGGCTGATACACTGTTAACCGTATACACTACACAGTTCCTGATAAATTTTTTTTATTTTTATTTTTTCCAGCCGAAAAACGAACTACATCACGAAGTTCAGATTTGGACCCAACTTTCAATGGCAGTTCCATGGTAAAACGTTATAAAACAGTTAAACTTCAATCGATTTGATTTCTACCTAAACGAACATGTTCACAATCGATGAGAGACTAACGTAAAAAAAATTCATAGCTCTACCGTTTCACTGAGCGGAGAGCTAGGATCGTTAAACTTTGTAACTAAACGACCCTTGTATTATAAGGATCTTTCTCTCCTTAATTTTTTGGTTTAAGAACAAAATACATTTTCAGGTCGCGTCAGGACCCACCGGAGGGTCTGTGAAATATAAAATTACTTCCTGTAATTGTATGAAGTAATTTAGAATCTTTTGTTTTTCAAACCGGGGGGTCTGGGGGGCATGAAATGCCCTCCAGTACATCATTAATTGTGTTAAGTTGTATTCCATAATGAAGTTACTAGGTCAACAAATTTCAAGTGCACTGGAGGGCATTCCATGCCCCCCAGACCCCCCGGTTTGAACAACAACAAGTTTGTGTGCATAAGTTTGTTGTGTGCATAAGATTGAGACACTTTGTGTTTTTCAAACCGGGGGGTCTGGGAGGCATGGAATGCCCTCCAGTACATCATTAATAATTGTGTTAAGTTGTATTCCATAATCAAGTTACTGCGCCAGAATCTCGGCTCTAAAGGTATTTGGCACTGAAAGAGTAAAATATTTTTTTTTTTATAAAATTAATCCAAAAATATGTGAGCAAACTTTCCGTTTCTGAAACCCTGGTACGTTAGTACTTGGGTTAAATTGTATTCCATTATCAAGTTATTAACCCTAGAGGAGTACAGGAGGTGTGAGCAAACCCTAGACAGCCATACTTCTTATTCACATTTACCTATATTAAGTAACCTTTTATCTCGTTCATTTTTGAAATTAAGTCCTTGGTAATTAAAATATGTTCTGTGTGCTTTCACTCAGTGACGGCGGCAGGGGTAAGCCAGGGTACCCAAATTTTTTAGGTGCTTATTTCAATAATGTATTTTTTTGAATTTATTTATAAATTTTGTGTGCCCCTGCTTACCCCAAATATGTACGTTTCACTGCTGTTGCCACTGCAGTTTCTGAAACTGGTCTGAGAGACATAAAATAGTATGACAATAAGCATGAAATACCCTCCACTCCATCTGTCATTGTGTTAAGTTGTATTCCATAATGAAGTTACTAGGTCAACAAATTTAGAGTGCACTGGAGGGCATTCCATGCCCCCCAGACCCCCCGGTTTGAACAACGAAAAATTTGTGTGCATAGTTATTGATTAGTTTCATTAAACAAGGAACTTTTACTCTTTCAGAACATTTACACCGGAGTATCTGAGGGTATCAAATTCCCTCCAACATACCCTCCCACAGTAACTTGATTATAGAATACAACTTAATACAAATATCCCCCCCCCCCCCCGTTTGGAAAAATAAAAAGTTGGTAAGTATATACTATTACGAGTATAAAGATTTTTCACTCCTTAATTTTTTGGTTTAAGAACAAAATACATTTTCAGGTCGCGTCAGGACCCACCGGAGGGTCTGTGAAATATAAAATTACTTCCTGTAATTGTATGAAGTAATTTAGGATCTTTGTGTTTTTCAAACCGGGGGGTCTGGGGGGCATGGAATGCCCTCCAGTACATCATTAATAATTGTGTTAAGTTGTATTCCATAATCAAGTTACTGCGCCAGAATCTCGGCTCTAAAGGTATTTGGCACTGAAAGAGTAAAATATTTTTTTTTTTATAAAATTAATCCAAAAATATGTGGGCAAACTTTCCGTTTCTGAAACCCTGGTACGTCAGTAATTGGGTTAAATTGTATTCCATTATCAAGTTATTAACCCTAGAGGAGTACAGGGGGTGTGAGCAAACCTTAGACAGCCATATGCTTCTGATTCACATTTACCTCTATTAAGTAACCAAAACTTCAAAATTAATTTAACTTGTAACTTGATTATGGAATACAACTAAGCAGCGGCAGCGGTGTGGCGTAAAGGACACAATTACAATGACGGCGCCAGGGATGGGCCAGGGTGAGCATTTTCCATCCAAGTGCCCACCAAAATGTTTCAGGTGCTTATTTCAATAATGTATTTTTTTCAGTTTATTTATAAATTTTTATGTGCTCCTGCGCACCTCAAATATATTGGGACCAATTTGTGCCCACCCATTTCAAAAATTCTGGAGACGTCGCTGCATTTGCGATAGTTCAACTCGATAGATTTTGAAATATTTGGCATTCAATGCAAAATGTAATCGATTTAGTCAAATGGAACGCCACAAATAGCGCTTTCAATAAACAATTATTCCCTATATCAGTATATCAGTATGTGTTTATTTTATGCAAATAATCAAGCGTGCTTATTGGTTCAATAAAAGTTATAGAACTAATTAATTAAGGCTGGAAGCAAATTTAGAAAAAATTGTATGCTAACGTTTGCATGCATTTATAGAAATAATTAAATTTCGAGTTCATTTAAACAATCAGTAAAAATAAATTATCTGAAAAATTTGAAAGGATTAATTGTTGTTTAATTGTTGTAGGTTACTCTTATTTTAATATAACAAAGACAACCGAATTTTTAATCATGATTTAGCATTTGGCCTGACGGAATTAATAATTGTTTTTAGCAATCTCTTTTCAATCTGGAATCTTATTCTCTTTATCGCTTTGCTTCTCGAATCTGTTAGCTAATTTGATTTTGGAGGTTGATATCGAGGAAAAAGTACAACTAAATAGTACAAAAGTTATAAATTGTAATTTGAAGAATCAACAGTGAAAAGGACTCTGGAACGAATAGTTTTGCGTGTTACTACTATTAATCAGTTGGTAATTGGAAATTCTCTTAAAGCATCTTTATTGTTTATACCACTTTAATTATGCAATATATTATTATCCTAAGTACATGAACAATTAATTATTGTGTAATGCAAAATTACCTCCTTCAACAAACCAATTAAATTTTGCTTGAGCGCTTAAACATGTTATTGAAGTTTGGGTTAAGCCATGTTTGAAGTCTGTACGGATGCAACTGCAGAAAACAGAATTTCGTTTGTTGTGTAGTAGGAGTGATTATACACAACATAGTTCATTTAAATCTCCGTCGGTTTGACATTTCCAAATTGACTTGTGATTCGTTTTGATTTACATCCAACATACAACAATAGAAACGATGCTCCTGATCGCTGTTGAACTTGGTCTATCTTTCTGGCTTCATCTATTGAAGAAGAAATTTTAAAATAGCTTATTTAATCTTGATCAAATGATACGGAATTTTTGTGCCATTGTAACTATTTAAAACTCAATTCAGTTGCCTAATGTCGAAAATTTCCAGTCGTCAATTTTTTAAAAATAAAAGGCAAAAATTTATGCAAATCCGGTTGAATTTAAACTAGAAGATTTAACGACTGCATTCTATATAATTTAAATATTAACAATATTGTACAAAATAAAAGAGTTAGTTCTAGGAAGAACTCCTTGATAATCACCATAAAATGACTTACATCTACCTGCTTGCTACACCGCCATCATCGATTTACATTTAAATTAAGTTTTGTCTTCGTGTTTGCACACACGAAATTTTTAGTAATTATTCAAAGAGATAAATTCCTACCCAAGTGTAGTTTAGGTAATCGCTTAAAAGTTTTTAATCGTGAGTCACATGCAACCTCTATGATAATATTTTTATGCTTCGCCGATATTGCCTTACTTTATCACCCACTTTTTAAACCTTATAATGCTAAAATTCAATTTATAAAATTTATTTTTATTTGCCTTTACAAAAAGTCTAGACGTCAACCAACGTGAAATTTGATCCTGCTACGTTTTCAGGTTCCAAACATTTTTTTATTTGAAGCTCAAAATCAGTTTTCCTTTATATACTGAAAGTTTTCAAAAATCGCCAAGGGCGCTTAGTTTGCATTTTCCTATAAAATTAGTCGGAATAATTCAAAATATTTAAAATATAAAAAATACCCCTAGCGACTAATTTATACGTCCGGTATTAATTGCCGAGCCATAAATTATTAACAAAGAGAATAAAACTAAAAGAAAAAAGTTGGAATACTGTAATTATGACTATTTTTTGTTTGGTTTGTATTTACATTTTAGATATTCAAACAAGTAAATGTTTGAATTGTACGATATTTATATTTTGAAGTTTGTTGAGATAATTTAAAGCAGAATAATAACAGTTTATGTGATAATAACTAAAGCTGTTGAATGAGGTGCATTTTAAACAGTTGCTGAAGGCACATAACTTAATTACTTTAATGCAAGTCATCCACTTTCAATATAAGAGCTTGTAATTTTCTTGTGCTCTCGATACAATTTTCATTACGCTTTATTACGATTACGGTTTGCGGTTATAAGAAAATATTGGATAAATTTGCATAATTCAAGCAGCGATAAATAATATTAAAAAACAATGGAGACAATGGAAAATTTAAATTCGAATAGCGAAAGGATAACTCAATAAAATAAGAGTATCGAGTTTTTGTTTCGATTTTATTTCGAAAAAAAAAGAGTTTATAATTTTGAGATTTTCAGAAAACCCGAAACAATAGAAAATCGTTAGGAAGATTGTTAAAAACAGTGTTACATCCTTTTTCTCTTTAATACCCTTATCGTATTAAGTCTCGGGTCTTGTCAAGTATTTGTAGAAGTTCGATTTACAGAAGCAACTATATGTTACAAAAAAGTTCACGTCAAACCCTAAACGTTTTCTTTTCTGACACTTGAGCAAGATTTTTTGCAGCTATTTTTTTATTGAATTGATACGACAATGTCACCTTCTTCATTACAATTTAAAATTTTGCTTTCACCTGTACGTTTGCTGTTATTGATTTGGAATGTGGCAGTCGTTCCGATTTAGCCTTGTAAGGTAAGCCTAAAGAGGCTTTACTGTTAGTGATACATAAATTTTGATTATTGCAATACATGTTTGTATATAATGCAATTTGCAAATATTTAGTACAACTATGACAAAGTATTAGAATAGAATTCTTGCATAATATTTACAATGCATTGTTGGTATGTTACTTTAATTAGCATTTTCATTCATACACGAAGGACAAGGGGTGTGGGTGCACTTTTCCTTTACTCACAATAAATAATAATAATAATTTAATAATTGTTATCAACGTATAAACCGTAATTAGTGATCTTTCAAGAAATTTTTTATTCTGCTTGCTTTATACTATAACAAGTTGGGTTTAACGTAGATGAACATTGAATTACCTTTAACGGGTGCTTTGCCTGACAACAAAAACGTGAATCTAAAACAAACTTAATTAAATTTTAAGCTTATTATATTAAACAATATTCCTTACAATAGTAACTACTACAAACAGACTGTAAACCGCAGATAGCAGTGAGTAATACTACCATAGAGGCACTGTCCTTGCTTCATGAATTAAATTCTGCCAGCTTACCTTGCCATGGCTGTTTATCTAAAACAGAACAAAGAGCTTGGTCAGCACTTACTATGTGCAAAGCTGATTATGCACATCTTAAATTTTGAGTTAAGTACCAATCGAATTTGTCTTCCTATTGGAATATTAGAATTTTTGAAGAATCTAAGACAAAAATGTTTTACCAAAATTTGAGTATGTAATGGAATTAATAAATTGCTTGTAAAGTAGTCACAACATGTTTTGTTGATTCAATTTACATAATATAAATTTTTGAAATGCTGGCGAACGTGATAAAATGAACTTAATGTGTATACCGACTAATTCAGTAAAATAACCACGTTTTTAATTGAAAATTCATCCATAATACCTTTATCTTAACTAAATTTTCCTGCAAATTGTTTACACATAATCAAACCAAACTCGTGCAATATTGTTCCGTGTATTTTAAATAAATGTATTGCTTTCGGAATATATGTACAAATATCGACTTCAGCACGAATCGCTCATGTTAGAAAATATAATATGTAAATGGATGTAAAATCGCTCGTGCTTTATTTATGTTTTCAACTTGTATAAACTACATTAAATTAACAATTTGCTTATTAAAATTTCACCATATGTTATTTTACCCATGTATTTCTGTTTCTGATCTCAATTTACATTCATTAATTCTTATTCCTTTCTATTTTCAGTAAAATTCAAACGCACAATTCACGGACTGCGATTGGCAGCTTTCGGGTTTTAAATAATAAGGTACCTGCTCGTAATAAGGTCTAAGCAACAAAAATCGTACTTAAAATAACCTCCCTCGCTCAATACCACAGTTACAGACACCTATTGCATGTAGAAGTTGCTAAAATTTTGCAGGAGCTAAATATCCCATTTGTAGCTCCCCAGTGTTACATCATTTATCATAAAGCCAGACCGTGCAGCCCCAAATAATAAAAATAGGTTCAAATAAAATAAATTACTAAAATAATTAGTAGGCATATTTATTACTAAATCATTGAACGTTATTTTTAGTGATTCGAGCCGATGCCTCCTAAACGAGCCACGTGGTCAGAAATCAATGATTTTCAGTGCTCCAAGAATGTTTAGTTCTTGAATTTATGTGTTTATTGATTTCAAATACCAAATAATATTACGTAATTGGATATTTTTCGTGGTACCTTATTTAAAACCAAACTTCTGATGAGATTTGGCGAAAAAGCCTATTTAAAACTATTTAGTTACTCGTTGGTGCAGCAAAAGATAAGCGTTGGTGGAAAAGAACCATATAGAGCAGTTAACCTTAACGGTTTAATCCTGCAAGATTAGAGAAAAAGATTAATTTTTTCGCAGTGAAGTAAATATCCCTCTCGTCTGATAAAATAGTTTAATTTGATCTCAAGTGGAAATAAACATTAGCAAGGAAGCGGTAAAGTTGCAGTGCTCGGCGTCGTACGTGTTTTCCTTTTTCATATTTTCCGGTTGATAACCCACATAAACATTTTAAATTGCATTTTTATTATGCAAAAATTTTAAAATTAAAGGAATTTTTGTCGGTCGGTTATTAGTAGTGGGATATTGTGCGGTTACGTGGGGGTAGAGAGTAGAAAATAGCAAGCAACGTTAGTTAAGGGTTGAATTAATTCAACTCTGTTAAGTACTTAATTTGTTTTACTGCAGCAATACTAAAATTAAGTTTAGAAATAAAATCTGCATAAACCTAGAGTATGGGCCACTAAAGAAGTCGGCCGCCGTGGTTTAAACCGGAGTTAATAAAGTGCTGTGTAGTTGTTTATTGTTTCATAACCGTCCAATGTGGTAGGAAGTGAGATGGTATCTTATGTTATTAATGTGGACCCTCGTCATATGTACGCGGCAGGTCGTTTCATTTTGATGATTTAAGATTACTTGAAGCATATTATTTTCAAGTAGCATCATTACTGTTAGGTACTACCCCGCCATATTTGGTTTACTAATCATTCTAGTTCTCATTACTTTATAGCTTCGAGATATTGCTAGTTGATTATTAACCCGATAAGACATTAGGTCATTTGCGAAAACAATAGCACTTATCAATACAAATGATCAAAACTATAGATGCAGTCCGCTAACAAGTTTTACATCCACGTGCAGAACCGCTTCGAAAATCTTTTTAATTACCAAAGCATTCAAAATGCAAACGAAATTGGAACAAAAGTGATTGTACGCACATTTTTTATCTTTGTTTTAACGCCCGGCCAGATCATCTGTAAAACGAATTTTAACAAATTGTCTAAAGTCTTTACCCTTAATAATAATGTTAACACGTTTTATTTTTGCTTTTCCCAATTTTTCGTTTATTTTTCTAATTTTTTCAAACAAAACCTATCCACTGAGGAATCTCATAGAATCAAGTCGTTTTTCATTGGAAAACTTTATTTCTTTTTAGTTTTGGGACGTGCATAAAGAGAAATAGTGCCCTGGGGAGTGCAAAAATTAAATTTTTGTGCAATTTACATTGTTAACACAGTTCTTTTTAAATTCGAAACATAGGTGTCAATCCGGGGGGTCTGGGGGGCATGGAATGCCCTCCAGTACATCCAGATCCAGATGAGAAATATTTACCAATGAGGTATTTGGCATAGGGTGCACTGGAGGGCATTCCATGCCCTCCAGACCCCCCGGATTGACACCGATATTTTGTGACTTTAATGGAAATTTATAATTTAAGAATTTTAAGTGAAAGCCTCGAATGTATGGAATATCTTCAGTATTGTAAAATTAATTACTTCTCAATTTTGGCACAAAAATTTAAAAAAACTAGATAAGACCTCCCAAATGTACACCTTTTTTTATCGGTTTTATTTTTTACGATCAATTTGAGAAGTTTTAATTTGAATCTGCCACTTATAACCAAGCTTCTAGTTACACTACCTTACAATATTTTGTACGATATTCTCTCGATTGATATTATTCTCCAATAATATTAGATAATTTGGATTAGAACTTTTAGAAACTGCCATTACATGGCAAGTAGGTTAACTATCCCCCCCCCCCATGACCCACCAAAACCAATACAATTACTAAATTTAGTAGCGTAGCGTGAGGGGGGCAGGGAGGTGTCAAAAGCCCCTGGCGGCACTTCTGTGGAGAGCGGCAGAATAAAATTATAATTATTTTTTTATTTTAATTTTTTTTTATAATTATTTTTAATAAAATCTAATAAATTAATATAAGAAATACCTTTTTTTTGTTTAATTGCAAAAATAGGATGCGGAAAATTTAAATAGAGGGGATGGGCAAGTTTAGGGTTTGCCCCAGGTACCATAAGTCAACGCTATGCCATTGACTAAATTTTGTTAAAATTTGAAAAATATACATAAATTCTTATGAATAAATAAATAGGAATTTTCAAGAATATAATGCATTTATGGATTGCGATAGCATGCACTTAAACCTTCTGTTTTTCAATCACTAGCAATTGTGTTCAAAAAGAAAACTTTTACAGTCAGGTTTTCAGTTTTAGTTAATTTAAGTTAAGAGTTTTCTTTTTGAATACAATAATTGTTGTTTATGTACTGGGGGGTATTCCATACCCCCCAGACCCCCCGGATTCAAAAACAGAAGGTTTAAGTAGACATTCTGCGATCGGTATTATTAAGTAAGAACTTTTCAGCCTTTCTGAACCAAATCCATTTATGGATTGCGGTAGTAATTCAGTCTGATCGAGAAAGTTTCCGAGCTGAAAACAAAGCTGATCTGGAAGCTGTTTTTGACTTCTTCATCAGCCTCTTTTATATTCTGGACGTCATCATAAGTTCAGTGGCTTCTCTCTCTCTTGCCGAGTCACCCAGACCTGTCGTTCTGTGATCGGTTTTATTAAATTAGAACTTGTGAGTCTTTCAGCAAATATACATTTATGAATTGCCACTATTTCAAAATAAAATATTAAGGTAATACAAATATTCACAAGTCAATCTGATATTTCAATGTCAGTTAAATCAGACTTGAAGCTAAACAAAGTAAACAAACCTTTTGTTTTTTGCAATCCGGGGGGTCTGGGGGGGTATGGAATACCCCCCAGTACACCAGCAATCGTATTTAAAAGGGAACCCTTAGAGCGTGCCCTCCGAATACTATAGGTATCGTACCGACTTTAGTTTCAATCTAAAGAATTTCTATTATTTCCAAAGAATTCAAAGAGTTTCTATCATTTAAAGTCATAAGATTATTATTATCTTGATATTTTTACAGAAATTTAAAGAATCACTAGCTACACTGTTTAAAATGTGAAAATTCGAATAGATAAACGAAAAAGTGTTAATTTAACAGAGAAGAAAAGATAAATTACCTTTTGTCTCTTGATCTCAATACTCAAAAGTAGACAATTTTTCAAAAATGTCAAAATTTGACAAAGCAAAAGTTTGTCTACAAAAATAGAAGAAATTACTATTAGTACAGTTAAAAACTGCTTAACCGCTTCAAATTTACTTAATATTTAGTCAACAACAACTTAACATTTAGATAAATTTTTTTATTAATTATGGTAGTATTTCAAATTAATTGTGTAGGCAAGTCTAGGGCGGCAGATTTTAGGGGGCGGTAAATTTAAATTTAGTAAATTTAACTCATTTTTTTTTATTAATCATAAATTTGCTAATCCGGCTCTGCCACCCAGCGTATGCTATGGTAACAGAAACTTTTAAAAACCAAAAAAAAACATCAACGTTTCGTGATATTTACCATCGAGATAATTAACAATGAATGCACTGGAGGGCGTTCCACGCCCCCCAGACCCCCCGGATTGACACCTTTATTTTATGATATTAAGGGGAAACTTACATAAACGCGCAAAACGTTCCAGTTTTTGAACTTTTAGAAAATAAAATATTCGGGAATAATCTTAGAAAATCTTAAATTGCTTTGGAAGGCATTCTATGCCCCGTAAGCCTAGGGCGGCAGATTTTAGGGGGCGACAAATATTACAATTTAAATTAAGTAAATTTTACTCATTTTTTTTTTATTAATTATTGCTGTAATTTGAAAAACTAAGGTATCGAATTTCAGAGGTCATTTTCATTCGGTTAGATTTCGATAGGGGTAAATCTTGATTCACACTTGGTGCAAAATTCAAATGAGTCAATCAATTTTTTTCGTATTTTCATCAAGAGTTGTTATAAACTAATGGAATGCTAGCGATTATTTAAATTTCTGTGGAATTTCGAAAATAAACGACATAAAATGCGAAATTGAAATTGAAATGTTGACTTTGACCAACCATGTAAGTTATCAAAAGAAGCAGTAAATCTTTTGCAGTTTTATAAAATTTTCCATGTTAAATGTCTTTCATTTCTGATATACTAATAGAAATAGAAATTGCAAAAGATCGAATATTTATTATTTAATTTTCATTCGGATTGGATAAGTGGAAAAAGGTAAATTTAGTAATGGAACTGTAGGAGAGTAATTTTGAACTAGTAAAAAGTAAAATACGTGAAAGGATAAGTTAGTCTGTCAATACGGAGAATCAAGGAAGATACCGGACCGTGACACAGAACATACAAAGGATAGAACAGGACTTGATACGAAACCCACCACGTTCTCTGAATGCGAGATGGGATCGACAGACCTTCCTTTGAGCTTCTCGTTTTGAGTTTTCTTTAATGCAATTTGCCTCGCTACAAAATCGCTAAATTCAACTCAAACATGATAACTTAACCATCTTACAAAACCCAACTAAGTAATCACATTAAATAAAATCTTCGATCGTACTTTTAAAGAGATCCAATAAGTCGTTTTATTGGTAATGACGTTTCTTGCTTCCAAATATCTCTTAATAGAATTAAGCAAGTAGCCGGATTAATTTAATGAATATGCCAACTTAAAAGTGTATTTTGGCGTTAACTTTAGCATTTCTTGTTCATTTTCAGAATTGAGTTTCTGAAAATCTAATTTTTAAGGCTATATCATGAATTCTGAACGCGAAGCGTGAGATAGCTTGAATACTGATACTTTTTAGTAACGTGTATGGCTGGTATTAGTAATCATTCTATTCGTGCGTGATTATCTTTATAAAACCTTATTTTGTTTGGTTCCACAAAACGAGCACTAAACTTTAAGTGCACGCCGAAAACAGCCTTCCTAATTAGAGAAATCTATTTAGTTTCGTTTTCGCGTCAAAAATCTTCTTTCCACCTAACGAGCTTAATATTTTATCATCGACAAAGCAATCTATTTAAATAATTTTACTGAAAATAAAATTCTAATAAATAGTCCGTGAATTTGAATGCATCAGAAGGAAAGAGGAAATTGCACGTTAAGTTTCTTTGATGTCGACTCTAAAGCAACAGGGCTTTATTAGAACTAAAATGAGTTTGTTGTTTTTCTGGTAAATTTTGTTCATGTGCTGAAAGTAATTTGGTATTTTCAATTTTCTCTAATGCAACTAAAATTCACTACTGTCAATTGAATTCGTTTCCAATAAGTTCGTCTTCAAATCCTATTTGTTGTCGTGACATGTAGGGAAACCATACGTGAAATATTTACCGAATAACAAAGAAAACCTCTTTGAAGGATTTTAGTAACCAGAAAAACGAATTACAAAGTCCTAACCTGAAGATCTTGGCTTAGATTTTCATATGAGTAAAAGAAAACTGTCAAACTTTATTAGTTTTTATATCTTTAAATAGATTTAGTTATATCCGTCTGATTCTTTTTCTTTTATTCGCAGCTTCTTCGCAGCTGCATTTCATACTCGAAACATAATATAAACACCAATCGATATCGGATAAATCGCCGAAAAATTAGAATTATTTCTCGTCCCACGTATAATTAAGCAAGAGCAAATTGCTCGCGTTAATGACATTTTTTTGCAAATATTAAGTTGATTAGTTTTTACTTCTTGCTGTTTATGCAATTATTTGTTCTAGTTCTCCTTGGAACCGTTAAGTAAATTATAATGTGCCTACGGATCTAATATTTATTCAAGTAGAACAACAATCTGTCTTGCAAATAATATACCGAGTTATCAAGTCGAAAGGGACTTAAAAAATGTGATTCTTTTAAATAATTGTTTAATTTGAATTTGGAGCTCGAGAACGAAAGCTCGCGGTATCTGTCGGCAAAGCGGTGAAACCAGATGTTCCTAAATTAGTCACGAGGTGGTGCTGATTTATTAATTAATTTAAATTTTGTTGCACTTTCGTCAAAATTGCATATAAAATTATTATTATATTTTTTGTCTGTTTAATTGTGGCATTTTTAATTTAAAGGTCGGCCTGCTTAATCAAATAACAATTTAACATTTATTTACGAAGGAAAATTAAAATTGTGAGAGCGTAGACCAAAATTTTTATTCCAAAATGAATTTAAAAATGTATTCAAAGCAATTTTAATTAAGTATCTAACTGTATGAAGGGGTGTTTTTTGTGGGTGCACTAAAAGGGCACAAAGGGATTAACAACGTTCTGCAATTGGATTGAGTTAACTCGTAAAACGACTTCAGAATTAGATTTTCGCAAATTAGACAATTGTGTTTGAATTCGCTTACATTGAGTTTATTAGTTCGTCTTGTACCATAACGAATAATGAAGCAGGAACTTTTATTGATATTTTCATGTAACAGCATAAAAGATACGATTTTACAATGCTAAATTGTATACATTTTTAAACCGACAAATCGATGCAATGGAGTTTTCCTAAACACGAAGGGAAATCCACGAAATGCAGTCCGATCTTGGCAAAAAAAATTAAATAAATCATTACAAGCTTTTCATGATGTGAAACCGCCCAACTATACTCTTTCCTTTGTACATTCCTTTTTTTTAGTTATTAAACAGGAAGTATAAATCTATAAATACATATTTAAAAAAAGTCGAGTTTTCTTCAAAAAAGTGAACCAATTTGTGAGTATAAAATTTATATCAAAAAAGTTGTGAAATTAGTCGAGCTTTAGTTATTAAATTACAGACTACAAATTTTATTAAATGTACATCTGGTATGTAATTTAACTGAAGAAATACCGAGCACGTTGACAAATTACACACTGCATTCAAACACTTTGATATTCGACTTAATATTTTATTTCGTTTCATGAAGCAATATGTTTTAATTAGTCATGCAGTTGATCTTACAAGTTCAAAACCAACCTTCCTTTTGATGTATTTTCTTGAAAAAAAAAATGGTGCCAACGTCATTTTTCTACAGAAATACATTCAAGTATAAATTCTGTATAAAGTTCAGTTTGCTTCTGAAATATAAGCTTTATTTCTTCAGCACTGAAACCGTTTTAAAACGGTTTGGAGTGCTGATGAAACAAAACTCAAATTAACAAAAAATCAAATAATAAAATTAGAAAATAGTTCAAAATGGATGAAATTTAATCTATAAATTCGTCAAAATCCAGAACCAGATTGCTTGTCTGTTAAACATGAAATTTCAAACTAAATTGTTTCACTCTAAGAAACCGAACCGAATTAAAATTTAAAACATACAAGAATCTCAAATGCAACTTTAAGCTGCAATTGAAAGTTCACAAATTGGATTGAAATTTCAAGAGCTTAAAATCTGAGTTAATTATAAGAGCGTAGTGTACTTTGTATATCGAAATTGTAATTCTATAAAAATAGAAAAAGTTATTTTTTAGTTAAAAAAGTAGGTAATAAAAGACGTCTAGTTTGTCTCTAAGACAAATTGTCTTGTTTGTGGTTATTTACAGTATGTGGTGATATTATTACTGCAATTTAAAAACAAATTAATATTGTTGGAAACATATGTGACAACAAAAAATGTCGTAGATTACATTACATATGATACATTGGTTTGGCGTGCTCAAATATAATTTTTTAGTGCTTTACTATTTATACGATTCCAGTTAAAACAAATTTAGACGGACATATAAACACTGGATTCTTGAGAAAAAGTTTAGAACTGACGTCAGTTTTCTAGTGCATCGTGAAGGAAATCCAGTAAATTAGAAAAGCATCAACGGATTAACTAAATACTGTCGATACTGGGGATCGAAATCCCTTAGGGGATAAGGAACATCATAGGGTGCAAGTAATCCCCAGTATGAAGCAGTAGAAATTAAACAGGAGAAGCTAATTACTGCAACTGCAATAAAACTTATTTGCCTCTTCGACGAAGTTTGCATAGCATTCGCTCTCGAAAACTTTTATTTTATGTGCAGCAATCCTTTTTTATAAATAAGCAATGAATTCCACTTATCAACGTCCAGTAGTTGACTTAAATGAGACGGCTCGCTGAAAATCTATAACGACTACAAATAATTGGAGGGCTTTAGAAACATCCCTTGAGACGACTTCAAATTGACGTCCGTTCTTGAAATGTACAAACAATACCAAAAATCCTATTTTTGATATAAGAAGAAACTTATTAATTCGGACAGTTCCTGCACTAAATTAAATTTCAAATCATAAAAAAGAAATTTTACAAATAAAACTATGCTTCGAGCTTTTCTAAATTCAATTTATTCAATTTCGCCGATAAATAATTTGGTCAATTGGTCGGCCAAGCTGGCAAGCAAATTCGTCTTTTTTTTAGTTGATAAAATCTACAAAATTTCGATTTCAAGTAGATACAGTGGCTTCAAAAAGTATTCGTACACTCCTATGTTAGTAATGTAAACTGTACCTTTTGAAGTTAATTTTCGTCATATGAAAAATATTGTCATCTGACAAAATTGAAAAATGGATATAACCAAAATAAAGATAGCGAAATTTGCAACAAAAAATGTCTAATTAATATTTTTCTGAAGCTACTGTATATAATTTACAATAAGAGTGTGATACATACAACCAGTGGCGGTGCAAGAGTCAAGGACGTAGCAAATCAAAATCGGGCCCTGGTGCAAGTGTTTTAAAATGATAAATAATTTTAAAATATAAAATAACAATTTAAATAAAATAACAATTTTATTGCACAAAAATATAACCTACGAATGATAAGAGCATTAGATTTCATCTAGAGTTGTTACTTTTGAAATTCGTTAAAATTTTGATCTATCAGACTTGACTATGTTATAAATTCAATAATAATTACATTGGAAACTTACCTGGCCAGTCTGATAATTAAAAATTTTATCAATTTCAAGGGCATTTTTTGACCTTTAAGTAAAAGCTAGATGAAATCCAATGCTCTTATCATTTGTAGTTAATATTTCTGCATTATTTTTGTGTAAATAAATGTTTTTTCGTTTGAATTTTTGTGTATCTTGCTTTCTTTTCTTTTAATTTCTACTTTATAAATAGCCCCTGGACCCCCCGGATTACACCAATATTCTCTATACTTTTAAAAAGTAATAATTGTACAAATTTAACCGTAAACGTAAATTACAAATAAAGTAAATTTATGTTTCTAAACTGTTCCTCTTCCGCATACTTTTATAAGTGTGCGGAAAAGTAGCACTTTTGAGCACACTTGTAAAAGTATGCGGAAAAGTAGTACTTTTCCACACACTTTTGAATATCACAAAGTAAGACTTTTTGAAACACGATTAGAAAAAATTACTTTCTAAAAATATCGAGAATATCGATACCTTCGAAGTTGCCTTTCGTAATGGCGAATTTTCTTCTCGTATAAGTTTTCGATGTTGGTATAATAACTGTTATGAAGGTAATATTAGCACCTGAAACAATGAAAAATCTTGAAGATTTTCAATCTAGCATCTGTATCTAGGAAACGGAACGACAAAATAGAAAAATGTATATAAACAAAAATAAAGAGAGCAAAATTTGCAACAAAAAATGTCTAATTAATGTTGCTGTAAAAGCAATTTTCATACTACGTATATAAGTAGATATTGCTAATATACAGGAGAGTACAAATACTTTCTGAAGCTACTGTATATAATTTAGAATAGCAGTGTCATATATACAACGAATTTAGTGGCCTATGTGCTGGTAGGAATATCTCCCTGGTCTCCTACCTAAAATCCAGAATCCAGAAAAGTGCACTGGGGGGTATTCCATACCCCCCAGACCCCCCGGATTACATCAATTGTTTTGTGACTTAAATAATATGTTTAAAGCTTTGGAATCGGAAAAAACTGGTTTTGCTACTAAGTCTAAAAGTAATTTTATTTTGGTGACAAAAGAACTGGTGTAATCCGGGGGGTCTGGGGGGTATGGAATACCCCCCAGTGCACTTTTCTGTATTCGGGATTTTAGGTAGGAGGGCAGGGAGATATTCCTACGGGCCCATTATACTACTTGCAGCAGCTTTCCGTCCGGTCACTTCTCAGGCCATCCTATCTCCAGGATGAATTCGATCGAATTTACCACAAAATAGTTAGTGTAATCCGGGGGGTCTGGGGGGTATGGAATACCCCTCAGTGCACTCTTCTAAATTCTGGATTTTAGGTAGAAAGACAGCGAGATATCACTACGCGCACTTAGGCGACTTAACGAATGCTTAAGAGGCCGGGACCATAAGGGAACGTCCATTAATTAAGTGAGGCGTTTGAGGAGGGGAAGGGGTCAAGTCGAATCTCACCCAATCTCACGTGGGGGAGAGGGGGGTCTCGGCAAATATCACGTAATTTTCTTCTTGTAACTAGGTGGTCTCCTACCTAAAATCCAGAATCCAGAAGAGTGCACTGGGGGGTATTCCATACCCCCCAGACCCCCCGGATTACATCAGTTGTTTTGTGACTTAAATAATATGTTTAAAGCTTTGGAATCGGAAAAAACTGGTTTTGCTACTAAGTCTAAAAGTAATTTTATTTTGGTGACAAAAGAACTGGTGTAATCCGGGGGGTCTGGGGGGTATGGAATACCCCCCAGTGCACTCTTCTAGATTCTGGATTTTAGGTAGGAGGACAGGGAGATATCCCTACGCGCACTTCGGCAACTAAATGAGGCTCATTGTACTACCTCCGATGCAGCGGTTCTTCGTCCTGTCACTCCTCAAGCCATCCTGTCTTCAACATGAATTCGGATGAATGACAGCTGCATCGGAGGTAGTACAATGGGCCAGTGGCGGTGAAAGAGTAGCTAGGGCCCGCAACAAAACCGGCCCCTAAAAAACAATGTGTTAATTTTGAATTGCGCATATTATTTAAAATTTTCTTTTTTGGGATTTACTGCCCTTTATGGTCCCGGGCCCCTAAGCGTTGTTTACATTAGCTTATTGATATCCCCCAAATTACCCCAATTGTTTTGTGGAAAAAACTGGTTTCGCTGCTACGTTTACAAGTAATTTTATTTTTACTCATCAGGGAGTAAAGGTCTAAACATATTATTTAAGTCACAAAAAGATTGGCGTAATCCGGGGGGTCTGGGGGGTATGGAATACCCCCCAGTGCACTCTTCTAGATTCTGGATTTTATGTAGAAAGGTAGGGAGATATTGTTCTGTCCTGTCACTCTTCAAGCCAGCCTGTCTCCAGGATGAATTCGATCGAGACAGCCATAGGCGGCGGCAGCAGGGTGCAAGGGGGTGCACTTGCACCCCCTGCCATGAAAGGAAACATGGAAAAAGATTAAGAAATAAATGTTTTATTCACTTTGTTTAAGTGTTTGTGCATTTTTTAGTGTTAATATTATATTGTGTAGATTCAGATGCACCTCGCAGAAAATAATCCTGCCGGCGCCCATGGAGACAGCTGCATCGGAGGTAGTATGGTCCCGGCCCCCTAGCGATTGCTTACGTTCGCTTATTGATATCTCTGCCACTGCATACAACCAAGATAACTATTAATTTGTGCAAAAATAAATATTACAATAATTACAGTAAAAATAAAATAAAATAAAATTTTATTCTATTACCTTTTACCTATTACTTACAATATTATAATTGTATCGCCTGCATGACTCCAGGAGATATTATTGTTAATAAGAACATTCACGGCGTCTGATCTGACTAAAATGCATAAAATTTCAAATATAAAGTCATTTTATCTCCCTAGAGATAGAATGACTATATTAAGTTATCAAGCAAATAATATCTCACTTATCGTTAGCATCGGAAAGGGGTAAAATGCAATTTTCGGAAAGGGATAATTAAAATCAGATAAAATTTATTTATTAAGCGCAAAATATTATCTACATTTTATTTTATCAATTAAAACATTAATTTTGTTTAAAACTAGAGAATTAATATCCAACGCAGAAATAAGCTATTGATTAAACTATGAACTACCAATATTCTGTCGTATCCACTATGCGTCCTATTTACCCTATTGCCTACTGTTTCCGAAAAAATAGGTACCTAACATGAAATCTTCTCAATGGATATCTTGAAGAAGTTTTAAAAATATCTTATAGTAGTTATCTGTATTTCTTCTACCAATGCCACACTAGGGCAGTAAAGTGTCCTGTCGATTTCTTCATAGTTATTAATTTATGGATTTTCAAAAATCGAGACCTGTAGCATAATCTTCAAATTAATTACAAATTTTTCTTCTTGGCCAACATATGAAATTGATTTTAAATTAGCTATAAGCCCATACAGGGCAGCACTAGTCAATATGAATTTCTATACATCTCGTTTGGTGTAGGAATTAACGGCATTTATTTGTAATCTGAGCTATTCCATCATAGATGGCAACACTAACCGATGACTAACTGCTCATAGATGGCAATACCAATCGAAGTACAGACTACAGCTACTGCTCATAGATGGCAGCTTCTGCAACGTGATCACAAAGCAAGTTATGGAATAAGTCACATTGGAATGTTAAATATCTCGTGCAACTCATGTTCTCCTGTTAGTCGGAGTACCTTTAGCGCTATACAATCGGCACGTGCTTTAGTTTAAATATTTTGATTTATTATTATTAACGTCGGTTTACTGAGAACATGGCCAATCCAATTATTCTTATATACACCCGGTACATTATACTTGAAATAAATAATTTGAGAAATGTAAATTTTCAGGAATTATCAACGAATGGTATCATCGACGATACTCGTTTTTACCTAACAATTTGTTCTCGTGGGAAAATCTTGGCGATGATAAATTATTTCAAATTTGTCACTCATGTAGTTAGTTGCTCGACCTAATATTGCCACAGCAGGATGAATAAAAGGTGGCTCGACAAATTTCAAAATTTAATTAAACAAGAATTTAACACCCAATTAAATTTTTTACAATAAAATTGCAACTGCCAAATAAAATCCAAATTTGTTTTTTTGTAAATTTTGTAATATTATCTTATTGGTGGAAATTTTCGTATTCGCAATTAAGTTTTCTAGTATAAGTAAATTTCAGCTACAACCTTCGATAGGAAGCCATTAACTTTTATTTGAGTTTCAGAAAATTTAGTGGCACCTTGTATTGCAAACGTTAATTTTCTTCTCAATAGAGGATGTATCGTACATGTCCAGAAATGGGGAAATATAAATTGATGCAATTGCAGTAAATTGGCCGTTTAGGCAATCAATTGATTCGTCTTTGCTTTTGCCACGTCGGCGCATTTTTTACAAAAAATATTTGCTATTAAAACAAAAATCAATTGATGTTTCGAAATGCGAATTACGTTTTTTAGTTGCAGCTTATCGAAAAACCTTAATTGGAATAACAGAGAAAGAGAAAATTGAATGAAAAAATGTCTGCAGAAATTGTCAACTAATTTACTTCTTCGTGCCCGTAATTTGGATGCCAATGCAATTTGCAATGTCAGATCATGTCACTCCCCAAGTTCCGGCCTTATTTGTTGGGATATTCGGCTACAAATTAGTTTTCCGTCGTTTAGAAGACGTGAGACAGTCGATACACAATGAAAACGGCTGAGCTAATATTCACCCTCGATCATCCTCCCGGACTACTCCTTTAAAAGAATTGACAAAAATTTAATTGTGAAAGTTGGAAATACATCCGAAGGAACGTAGAGCAGATTTAGATAATTTTAAAAATTTTCGAAAGCTGCTATCGATTTTTGTCGCGCTCCCTCGTTGCAAATTTAAATTATAAAATTTAAATATTTAGTGCAGTTAGTATAAATAAACTAATTAAGCGGTAAGCCATCCAACAATAAGAAAGGGTACATGTGATATTAGTAAGCCCCTAAACTTAATCGAATCATAAAGTGGCTGGGCTGCATCGTTTCGCATTTCTACTTAGCATGAAACAAATCTAGTTATACGTAAAAGACACAAGTAATCGAAATGTTATCAACTTATTCAGATTATCAAAAGATATCGTTTTGATTTGAATACATCCATATAAAGAATGAAAGCTTGGGAAAACTTTGCAGTGATATTACGCTTAGGAAAGCTATTACTTTAATGTTTTCGTTGCGGGGGTAAAGAAAAGTATAAAAATAAAACTGGATGCGACAATCAAAAATAGACAAACCGATTTACTCTTTATGGTTATTTTGAAAATGCATAACACCCTAAAAGCGTTCAACTAAATGTAGTCGAACTGTAATCGGCGAGTGCAAACTCTTGTCATTGTTCCATTTGGTTAGAAGATTTTCCACAAGAAGCGGAAACATTGTAAATTCTAGCCAATTCAATTCAATCCGAATATTACATCGTCGAGACGAGTGTTTGATAATAAAATTAAATTAACAAGAAAAATTTGGTTATTATTATTTCCAAATTTGCGGCGTTAATGCAACACTTTGTATTCCGAAAGAGTCGATATAATCAATTTAATTCGAGAAAAACTCAAAATATTAACATAACTTGATTTGGACAATTATTGCTGCAGAAATTGTCGAAAATTGAATTTAAAAGAAAATATGTTTTCATTTTAGTGAATTCACAAAGGACATTTTCTTGCATTTTCAAAATTTAACTGTATTTTTCAGCGGTGGTGTTTTTTATTCCTCCCAAGTCTCGAGCCTCGTGTAGTACATTTTTCCTAATTTTTGAAAGCGTGTTTACGCGAAAGTAGGTTAATAAATGTGCCGTATAAGCCACGAAAATTTATTGATAAAGTTTAATTTCGTTATGCTACCCTCTTAACCAAGTTAAGAAATAAAGTATGCTAATCCGACGTTTACAATGATAGATCTCGTAATCGTGGTCGAAACCGGATAACTAATACCTATTTTTGATAAAGCCCATTATCGATTGGAAAGAATCTCTCTTATTTCCATATAAATTTAACGCACTCCGTAATGATGTAGTGCAAGGGTCGTTTAATATATGCAATTCTATTGGGTTCTATCTTATCTAAATGGGTTGTTTTACAAATTACCAACACATTCGTTCTACTTCTCTATCTTGAAACGTCGACAAATTTGTCTACTTCATAATCCTCTACAGCTGGTCGGAAACCTTAAACTGAAACTATGTCAAGATTGCGCTTTTTAAATTAAAGTTATAATTTATTGGGATCGTTAAAATTAAAAAGGATAAGCCAAAACACTTTCTGTTTTAGCTAAAAGGAAGTTTCGTGGAAGATGCAACTACGACGATGAATGGGTTTGCATTGAATGGGATTCATCACCTGCTTCAATATTGACTTCCCAAGCACAACCACAACTTTTTATCACAATCAGTGACGTACTCGTTATTTTTAACCCTCGCCGAGCCGATTCAAAAAATTCTCCATGGGCTTTTTCAAATTATCCAACAACGGCAATAATGCTAATTGCATATACATAATTCATTTAATCACTTACTCCATCAGGGGTGTATTAGTGCGCCACTGAAAGTTTTATCACAATTGGAAGATTCCGAGGTATCTTTGTTGTAAATCAGTAAAGCGTGAGTTTCTACAGTTTGTTGCGGCCATAAACGCACCCCAGCTTTGTTATGACGTTTAACAATGGTTAAAGACCCACATTTTAGGCAACCACAATGGTTAATATATGACTTGTCTGAAGATTTTACTCCATGAATTGATAAATCGATTTATCGATTCACTTTGTAAGTGAACACTTGGAAGATCTAGGTAGAAGCAAATTGTGTGGTCAATAAGCCAAATTTAATGTTTTTGTTGTGAGTTCATCAATCAAACTTTTTTTCCAAAAAATTTCGGTGGGTCAAAATTATAGTTATTTCCATAAAATGAGCTTTTTGGAATTTCAATTAGACATCTGTACAAATTGTTTTCCAACCATTGTTTAAAAATTTCTAGCGTTGTTAGCAACTTAGCACTCTTGGCCTACAATTTTTTACCCAAAATACAATGTAATTTAATGACTTCGGGTTCGTGGCGCTCCTAAATAACATTTCTTATAAGTTCTTACACGAAATGGGTGGAATACATCAAAAATTAATTAATTATGAACAATTTTTACGAATTGGATTGACAACTTTCTAATTATTATTGGGTAAAGAGAGAGAATATAAAAATTTATTTGATGTTTAATTAAACAAAAAATAAACATAGTGCAATGAAAAATGTTCAATGTATAAACAAAGTTTGGTAGAAATGGAAAACTAATTCAAACTTTTTATAACGGTCGAATTAACTTTGATTTAATAATTAGCATTTCAGCTGAAAGGAAATTGCAGATTTTTTATAATACTTTTTCTTATTATTTTTTCAAAAATTTAAAATATCGTGTTTGTAATTTTTCCAATTAAAAAAACTTTCGTTTTTGTGAGGTAGCACATGACTGCGGACTGCCTGTAATATTTGTGGCTTTTTCGCTTCATTGCTTTGCTATTATAACCATCTGTTTGAATATCCCTTATTTTTGGTTTTGAACCATTAGTTTGCTCGGCGATATAAACATTGCATAGTAAATTAATTAAAAATTAACTTTACCCTAAAAGTAAATTAAATATGTTTGTTGTAGGAGGTAACATTTAATAATAGGTTTGTGCACAGCAAAGACAATAGCACCATTTGTAATTAAGAGATATCTCGACCTTCTCGTTATTATAGTAGCCATAAAAGTAGATAATTATTCACTGTGTATTTAAATTTGCAAATTGTTTCCATTGTTTAATTTAATTAACCAAGGTAAATTAGCGGTCGTCCAATTTACAAAACAAATAAAAATTAATTGGGGATTTTCTAAAGGATAAGATTTGTGCACAATAATTATGTAGCTTGATGTCTGTATGATTGAAATATTTGTACCTACTCCATAATAAATATTCTACAACAGAAAGATATAATTTACAACCTTCCAGAGACGGACTGGCCACTTGCTCTCCACGGCTAGATATTGCCTTAGCTCGTGGACCTGATGTGTGCTTTACGCCACACTGCTGCTTAGTTGTATTCCATAATCAAGTTATACTGGGTCAACAAATTTTGAGTGCACTGGAGGGCATTCCATGCCCCCCAGACCCCCCGGTTTGAAAATCAAACAGTATGTAGGTATAATTTTTAATTTAATAATATTTAGTATTATTTTTATAATTTATTTAGTATAATATTAGTAATATTTCTTGAACTATTTGATTCTGAAAGAGTGAGAGTTCTTAATTTAATAAAATTCATAAAAAAAAATATGGCCATAAACTGTTTATTACTGAAACCTGAACAGTACATCAGTTGATAATGAAATACAACTTAACACAATTATTAATGATGTACTGGAGGGCATTCCATGCCCCCCAGACCCCCCGGTTTGAAAAACACAAAGTGTCTCAATCGCCTCTTACAATAATTACTGGGATACTGGAAGATATTTTATAATCCACCGACCCGCTGGTATGGACTGACGCAACCTGAAAATGTATTTGATTCTGAAAGAGTGAAAGATCTATTTTTTTAAAAGGGTGCCCGGACATTTTGCTCCCAGACATTTTTAAATTATAACTAAATTTAAATAGTTATTTTATGGAATTATTTTATATGAATACCCAGTCGAGGTGAGGCCTCCCAGTCGAGGTGGAGCATCCCAGTCAAGATGGGTTGGCTTCCAGGCATGTTTTTCATGAGTTAAGCGCCTCCGGTGCAAATGTTGTGAAAGAGTAAAAGTTCCTTGTTTAATAAAACAAATTAAAAACTTATGCACACAAACTTGTTGTTCAAACCGGGGGGTCTGGGGGGCATGGAATGCCCTCCAGTGCACTTGAAATTTGTTGACCTAGTAACTTCATTGTGGAATACAACTTAACACAATTAATGATGTACTGGAAGGCATTCCATGCCCCCCAGACCCCCCGGTTTGAAAAACACAAAGTTTCTCAATTGCTTCTTACAATAATTACTGGGATACTGGAAGGTATTTTATAATCCACAGACCCGCTGATATGTACTGGTCGCGGCCTGAAAATGTATTTAATTTTGAAAGAGTGCAAGATCTATATTTTTAAAAGGATTTATTTTTATTTTTCTAACCGGGGGGGGATTATATGTTGAGATTATTCCATAATCAAGTTACTGTAGGAGGGTACATTGGATAATATTTCATACCCTGAGATCCTCAGGTGCAAATGTTCTAAAAGAGTAAAAGTTCCTTGTTTAATAAAACAAATTAAAAACTTATGCACACAAACTTGTTGTTCAAACCGGGGGGTCTGGGGGGCATGGAATGCCCTCCAGTGCACTTGAAATTTGTTGACCTAGTAACTTCATTATGGAATACAACTTAACACAATTAATGATGTACTGGAGGGCATTCCATGCCCCCCAGACCCCCCGGTTTGAAAACCACAAAGTTTCTCAATCGCTTCTTACGATAATTACTGGGATACTGGAAGGTATTTTATAATCCACAGACCCGCTGATATGTACTGGTCGCGGCCTGAAAATGTATTTAATTTTGAAAGAGTGCAAGATCTATATTTTTAAAAGGATTTATTTTTATTTTTCTAACCGGGGGGGGATTATATGTTGAGATTATTCCATAATCAAGTTACTGTAGGAGGGTACATTGGATAATATTTCATACCCTGAGATCCTCAGGTGCAAATGTTCTAAAAGAGTAAAAGTTCCTTGTTTAATAAAACAAATTAAAAACTTATGCACACAAACTTGTTGTTCAAACCGGGGGGTCTGGGGGGCATGGAATGCCCTCCAGTGCACTTGAAATTTGTTGACCTAGTAACTTCATTATGGAATACAACTTAACACAATTAATGATGTACTGGAGGGCATTCCATGCCCCCCAGACCCCCCGGTTTGAAAAACACAAAGTTTCTCAATCGCTTCTTACAATAATTACTGAGATACTGGAAGGTATTTTATAATCCACAGACCCGCTGATATGTACTGTCGCGGACTGAAAATGTATTTGATTTTGAAAGAGTGAAAGATCTATATTTTAAAAAAAATCTTGTTTTTCAAATCGGGAGATTGGAATGCTCTCTGGTGTACTCGTAATTTGTTGATTCAGTCAGGGCCGGCAACAGTTGTGTTGCTTGAGTGCTCGAGCACCACACCACGGATTTTGAGCACCACACGGGAAATTACATAACAGTATATAATATGGGAAAGAAAACACTAAACACTTGAAAAAATGGGAACGGCCCCAATCGGCGCAGCCGTTTCGGCGCGAGTCCGGTTTGACGCAGGCCCGATTCGGTGCGAGTTCCGTTCGACGCAAGTACAGTTCGGCGCGAGTACAAATCGGCGCGAGTACAGTTCGCCGCCAGTGCAGTTCGGCGCGAGTCCAGTTTGACGCGAGTCCAGTTTGGCGTGAGTTCAGTTCGGGACGAGTCCAATTCGGCGCGAGTACAGTTCAGCGCGAGTCTTTTTTATTCTACCTTTCTTAATTCGTTTTTCTATTTTACTTTAAACACCTGCCTTTTAATTATATAGTAAATTTTTTATTATATATGTTAGCATTAGTAGTAGGGGATACGGTCCAGACTATGAACAAACCAATGGAGAGAGACGTCACCCAAGTAAGTTGGCAATAGACGAATTCAGGCTGAATTAGGAATGGCCCATCCCACTATAAGGCAATTCATTAATGGGTTAAAAAAAATTCAAACACGGCAAGATGTAGCTTATGAGCGACTTGTTGCTGGAAATTCTCGACCATTAAAACTAAAAAAATACAGAGGCGCAGACATAAGAATCACAACACTGATGGAGGATTTTGATAACCGCGATATCATCGATTTTTTACGCGGATTAACGCAAAATTTTGCTATGCGCGAATAATTTTTTATTAATTAGTTTTTCAGGATTATTGTTTTGTTTATTTATTTCTTTAATAAAATTTATTTTTTTTTAATCAAATTAGAACAAGATTAAAAATATAGTAACTATACCCACGCCGATCTGGAGTCACGCCGGAACAAGTTTGCGGCGAACTGAACTCGCGCCGAATCAGGTCTGCGCCAAATAGTAATTGCGCCGAACTGTACTAGTGCCGAACTGTACTTGCGCCGATCGGTACTCACGCCAAATAGTACTTGCGCCGAACGGGACTCGCGCCAAGTTGTACTTGCGCCGAACTGTACTTGCGCCGAACCGGTTTTGCGTCGAAACGGCTGCGCCGAATAGTACCCGACCCGAAATTTGGAGTTGTTCGGTTTTTGGATGTTGTTGGAATAATTATTGGAGAGATTAAAAAATAAAATTATTAATATCATTAGATCATTAGAAATTGATTGGATGCTTAATTATAAAATTTGTTAAAATGTCAATGGCAATTAAAAATTAAAATTTGGAAGGAAACTTAAAATTTGTTTGAACGGCGAGCACCTGCATGATAAGTGGTACTGGCAATCATCGTTCCATTTATTGAAATTCGAAGGTTTATTTTGTGAAATTTAAGTAATTTTTATGCTTGATTTCTTTTTACGTTATTTTTGCATTATTTTTGAAATTGGATTTACGTCACAAAGGAACCGACTACTGAGGAGTCTCTTGTTCACCGACCATTAGAGCTAGTCGCGGTAATTCCCAACAGTGGAAAAGGTTGTGTGAAAAAATATTTTTTTTTTAAACAAAATACCACCATACCATGTTCACCAACTTTTTATTTTTCCAACCGGGGGAGGGGGGGTATTTCATACTCTCGATCCTCCGGTGTGAATTTTCTGAAAGAGTAAAAGTTTCTTGTTTAATAAAACTAATCAAAAACTATGCACACAAACTTCTTGTTGTTCAAACCGGGGGGTCTGGGGGGCATGGAATGCCCTCCAGTGCACGTAGTAACTTCATTATGGATTACAACTTTACACAATTACAGATGTACTGGAGGGTATTTCATGCCCTTTGTCTTACTGTGAGACAACAGCATCAGTGAAACAAAACACCAACTATCGGATACCGCTGCCGTATTGCTAGTTGTTCTATCACTAAGGGTCGTTCACACAATGAAGTGGGTATATTTTTTATTTCTTATTTCACCAGGAATCTCAGCATTAGTATTTTCTACGATCTATGACATGAAAATTTTAGCATATAAGAGTCCGTCCCTGCAATATACGTTAGGTACTTAGACTGTGCCGCTTTATAAATTTTCAATATAATACCATTTTAAAACGATAATAATATGTGTATAATTTCGAGTCAATAATTTACAATAATCTATGAGCAGTAAAGCAGAGATCGGTAATTATCGGGTTTGACTATATGGTACACCGCGATCAAACATTCAATTACATGGACCACCCACCTGAGTAAATCACCACACGCTTGTTGTCTCATCACTTTTACTACCACACACACGCTGATATATTATTAAAAAAATTATCGATTTTACAACTGATATACACCAACATGCATCGATGCAATCAGCTAAAACTGATTTTTAAAATTCGAGCGTTTAAGCCATTTTGTTTTTCAAAAAGCCGGCTGTGTAATTGTCTTAATTTTAATTAATTGCTCTTCGAAAGTCTCGGTAAGATTTCAACATAATTTGTTAAATGTTAACGAGGTAATTTGTATTTAAATCTTGCTGGTTGTGGTAATTGCAGGTTTTATTAATCTTTCCAAAATATATACGTCCCTTCGTGGGCATTGTCTCAAAAAATACTGACAAACATAATAAGCACCTTCTTTAATTGATAGCACTTGAAGATAAACGAACAATGGGAGACGATAACCATTTTTGTAAAAAAGAAATCGTAATTAGTATTTACAAAAATGTTGAAACTTGATCGATAGAAAAATGTTAACCCTTCAGGATCGGCCAAAAGATGTAGTATGTAACACCTCGGTTAAGCTTAAAGTATAAACTCGTTTTATCAAAATCTGTTAATTAAGGAAGCAACAGATGCCAGATAAAAGAATAAGTATAATTATCATCTGTTAGCACTTTTCCTTATACAACGTCCAATATATTCGATTTTACCCTTGTTATGATCATTTCGTAATTAATATCGGCGATGTTTGTTTTGTACCGTCCGCCATCTGTTATTTCACTGCATTTTATACCACTAAAACTGCAATTTATTTTTTCGGTATCATAACGGTGACGTTATAATTATTACATTCCGAATATAAATTTTCCATAATTATTTAATTAACGTCAAGAATATTTACACAATGTTAAACTTCCGATTCTTCTCAATAAATAATAACTTTATGAGGATCCTCATTTCCTCTTCTGGCGATAATTTCGCGATTGAAAAATAATTCCGTATTGTCAAAATAACGAGGAAGGCATATTTTATCGAAAAGCCATATGCTTCACGTCGACGAAGAGTTTAACTTGTTCAATTTATCAATAATTTATATTGGTGCCGTTTACATTCAAAAAATAATTGGTTCGTGCAATAACTTGTTTTTGGTCGCGTTTAAATTCCTTGGGTCAAAATTCAATATGAGTTGCAGATCGAATGGTAGTAAAATTATATTTGTGGCCGTATCTGAAATAACGGGTATCGTTAGCAGTAATTGTAGTTGTTAGCGGGGCGTGGTAAGTCCCTTTTTCTTATTTGGGATCATCATGGGCTGGAAGCGGAATAAGATATAATTAAAAAATGTTACTGCAATCTTAACCTGTTGATAGGTTATAATGGTGGTACAAACTAGATCTTCCCAGCATGTCTCAATGATGTATAATTAAGGCATACCTGTTTCACGTTTTATTTCAGGTAATTTTTTGATGAAATTTTTCTTACAAATGAGCTCTACGATAAAAAAATCGGTTTTTAATTTTATTATCATATTATAGCTTACGTACTTTCTAATTTTAACAGTAAACTGAACTCCTTCTCATTGTAACTACAAACAAAATTGAAAAAATTATAAAAATTAAAGTAGCGGACGTAAAGGAAACGATAAGACTGCAGTTTTCATTTTAATAAGATTTGATTTAAAATTCATATTTGCTGCACATTATATGCAAATTGCTTCAGCTCCTGTGCATTTATCTCAATTCTTGAGAAATCTAATTTGGTTTGGTCTAAAATTAATAACTTGTAATTTCATAAATAGCAGTAACTACGATCGTCGTGCAGTTAAGTTGCAGACTTGATTAATTTCCTTGGTAATTATTTTTATTCGTCGTTCTTTTCAATTTTTAAACGAATTCGGCGTGAAAAAGTGAGTATTCAATTTTAATCCAAATTTTGCACGCTCTTCGTTTCGTTCTAATAAAATTTAATTGCTGGAGTTTTGAATTAGCAAGTTTCTACCCTGCGACATAAAAAATAATAGAATTTTTTAAGTGGTAAATAGAATTTGCAGCATGGAAAGTAATTAGATCTCGTTTGTAAGTTGTAGCAACCGCAGATTGTGTTACCGCAAAACACCATCCTTGATTACCATGTTTAGATATTCAACTAGAAGTCCCCATGTAACAACTTACTTTACATAAATGATTTTTCGAAATTTTAATATTGAGATATTAAGCTGAAACAAAAATAGTAATTATATTTTGACTTAATTGCATACCACTTACTTGATGGATTTTACCAACTTTCAGCTGTCGTTACCAAATAATTATCTTGTAACTAAACTGGTCTTGCTATGTTGCATTCTGAATTACAGTATACCAAAGTATATTATAATTCCAGGTATTGTGTCTATTTAATTGAAAGATGCTAATCGGAGAGCAAAATAGTACATAGTTAATTATATATTTTTCAATTAACCTGAAAACTACAGCGCTGATAGAGTGCACTTAATATTGATCACAACACAATTTAATATTTATGCAATTTATTCGAGCAATCGCATTATATGGAAATAAAAAAATTCGAGTTTATGTAGAGTGCAAATCAATATTTCTCAAAATATTTAAAATTAAAAATTAAGTGTCGGAAATAGATTTTATCTAAATAATATTGGAAGGAAATTTTGAACTGTCAGCCTCTCTGATATTTGCTCTTCCAAACCTACAGTTAATTTGCAAAAAGACCAAATCTCAGGTAATAATAAAAAAAAGGTCCATTTTGTTTAATCACGGTTATTTATAAGTTCATCTTTTAATGCACGACCATCATAAATTTTTATTGGTTAATAACCAAATTTAAATTACGTTAGGACAATTACGTGAACTTTAATGGGTAGATGGTATATCATGAATTTAAAAAAAAATAAAAAAATAGTTTACTTTGCAGTCGTGACTAGTTACACGCCGTTCTTTGATAATTTCGTGTCGTGATTTAGAAAATTACATAAAAGTTGGATAAAGTTGGTTTAATCCTACATTTTTATAACTATAATCCGACGTTTAATAAAGTATTTAGTAATGTGGTTTTAACAATTAGGTAAATTATGTGTTATAACTAGAGACCGGATTTATATGCGCAAAAAAAAACATCAAAATAAGTTTTTTCATGCGGTTAAAACTGTCGATATATGCGATAATAAAGGATTTATGCGGTAAAATATGCGATAATAATGTATATGTTACGGTCAATGATGACAATTCAGCCATTAAGGTCATTGGCCGGACAATAACGTCAATGCCCAGCTTTGTTGGGCATTAACGTCGTTGACCATGCATTTTGGGCAATGTTGACATTTAAAATTGTATATGTGGTTTTTACCTCATTGCCCGGGCAATGACGTTAATGTCCAATACAAAGTGGACAATGTGGAAATTACTATTCTACAGATTTTATATTCTACTACTCTTTTAGTTTTGCCTGGCGTAACTACATCAAATCACGGATCCACCGTAAAATGCATCAATTAAATTTAATTAATTTTTCCTCCGGGCCGGCCGCTTTGGCTGACGCAAACACGACAAATCATAGATCCACCCTAAGAAGATTGTTTGTCTAAATTAATTAAAAATCTCTGTACATTTATGAGGCCTTGAAAAGGGCCTAGTTGCTGTCATTTACACGGAAAAATGCGTGCACGACAAATAATTGTCCCTAGTTGAACTGCATCCGCCATTTTGCTGTTGCTTACAGTAATTATTCTATAATATCATCATTGTCCAATCCATTTTGGCCATTAACGTCATTGACCGGCCAAAGACGTAAATATTACAATCATATAAAAATATTTACATCATTGCCCACCGTTAACGGGCACTGACGTCAATGGCCGGTCAATGAAGTTAATAGCCAGCGCAAATGGGCATTGACGTCATTGTCCGGCCATTGACGTCAATGCCCAATTTACGTCATTGACCCTAACAGGTATACTATTATGCGATTATAGTAAAACAAAGATAAGCTACAAAAAATTAAAAAATTTATATTTGTAGTGAAGAATTTTTTATTAGAAATTATTTATTATTATTATAATACAAAACTAATATTTTATTTAAATTTTCCATTGTAAAATTATGCCGCTTATCGCTAAGGAGGTCTTTTTAGCTTGAAAATTATCGATTTACATCACATGATCTAAAAGGAGCATATTTCGGCGATGCTATGTCTGCGGGATTCATCTCAACAACTTTATTGTGTCCAATGGCCAGAAAGGCCCGAAAAGAACGAACATAAAATCGTAAAATAAAAATCAAATTCTGATAAAATAACCCAAAAATTAGGGCCCAACCCAGTTAAAAATAGGCCATGCTTCTCAATTTTTTCCTTTGCACTTCCTTCCCTCTTTTTCTCAATACTTCTCAACACAATCAAGGATCCCAGCATTGGCTTCTAGTAACTGTTCGGTACTGAAGAACTAATAAATGAATAAAGGTTCATAAATAAAGACTAAACCGTACACTGGGGGGTATTCCATACCCCCCAGACCCCCCGGTTTTAGGCCTATAGTTTGAATGCACATTCTGTGATTGACTTCAGTAAATGGGAACTTTTTACTAGAAGTCATTGCTAAAGTTAACAAATAACTCTTACAGAGCTGTCACCACTCTTCGGTAGAACTAAATAATTTTTAGATTTTAGAATTAAAATATTTTAGTTCTACCGTAGAGTGGTAGCTGCAGCTCTGTAAAAGTTTTTTGTCATCTTTGAAATGAAAATCAATCACAGAATGTTCATTCAAACTATAGGTTTGAAACCGGGGGGTCTGGGGGGTATGGAATACCCCCCAGTGCACACTTTTATTATATTTCCAAATCTAGACTACATCATCTACTTAACCTCTCTACAGGGCCTATTTTACCATTAGACGCATTAAGCACGTGCGTCACTTAAGGGTAGTATAGAATACCCCAGTACACTAGTAATTGAATCAATAGAAACATTTTTATAATATACGTAGGCATTTAAATTTATATTTATGTTTTTATATTCGTGCTAGTTCATATATTTCAAATTCGTATCAAAATATTTACCCCCTCCCCAGCCTCATTAACCCCTTTCTATTAATTTGACCAGGATCCGTGTTTTTCAGGAGTACTTCGGCCTCAATTGATTAAATGATTAAATTATGCAATTTAATTTAAATGCTCATGTATTGAATCAATTTCCCCTCCGGTTCCAACCTATACTTTTTGTGTTGCAGTGGAGGGGGAATGCCCCGGGTGGCACTTCTGTGAAAGGCGGCAGAAAATGGCCGACGAATAAAATTGTAAATATTTTATTTTAATCCTGATATATAAAATCCCAGCACGCTGCTGCTGCTCTTGCTACAGCGTGTCATTTTTTGGTGAAAAAAAACGCTCTTGATTTCCCTCACGTTTGCTTAAAAATTCAAATTTCCTGATTTTTATTTTTCTTGGCGAAATTTGAAAAATTATCAATTCCCTCTCTTTTCCAAGTATTCTAAAAACGTAGAAATTCTGCAAAATGTACTGGAGGGTGTTCCACACCCCCCAGACCCACCGGTTTACAATTTTATCAACCCAAAAACATATTAAAACTAACTTCGATTAGGACTAACCGAAAAATTTGAATTTTTAAGTACCTACAAAGGAGGGAAATTTATCTCTGGTTAGAAAACAGTTAAAACTTGGAAAGCATATTTATTTAATTACCTTACTACTCATGGAGTTTAGCAGAAACTTTCTGTTACTTTGAAAGTTAATTATAAAAATAATATAAAAATATAAAGTCAAAATTGTAAACCGGTGGGTCTGGGGGGTGTGGAACACCCCCCAGTACATATCGCAGGGTTTCCACTCTCTTAGAATATTTGGAGAAGATATAGAATTTATAATTTTTCAAATTTTTCTAGGAAAATCGGGAAAAACGGGTAATCTCCCAATGTCGGGAAACGAAATTAAATGATATCTACCGTGTAGCTGTCCGTCCACGGACGGGCTTTCCAGCTAGTATCTAATAAATTGATATAAGAAATACTTTTTTTTATTAGGAAGCGGCAAATTTAAATAGGGGGGCGGCAAATTTAGGGTTTGCCCCGGGTACCAGAAATACACTCTACGTCACTGTTGTGTTGCACAATCTGTGATTGATTTCATTAAATGGGAACCTTTCACTGGAAGCCTCTGCTAAAGATGACAAATAACTCTTACAGAGTTGTCAGCACTCTTCGGTAGAACTAAATAATTTTTTGATTTTAGAATAATAACATTTTAGTTCTACCGTAGAGTGATGGTAGCAGCTCTGTCATCTTTAGCAGTGGCTTTCTAGTAAAAGGTTCCCATTTAATGAAATCAATCACAGAATGTGCATTCAAACTATAGGTTTGAAACCGGGGGGTCTGGGGGGTATGGAATACCCCCCAGTGCACGCTTTTATTTTATTCAACAAAAATAACAAACTAGACTACATCATCTACTTAACCTCGCAACATTATTTATAAAATTATGTTAGTATTGGTGGCTATAGTATCCATCACTTTGTAGGTTGGTATATCGAAGTAGCCGGTGCTAAATTCAAAATATTAAAATCAAAAATATTGACTATATATGCGGTAACAACCCAAAATATGAAATTATATGGGCAATAAAACTTTGTGTTTTGATTGCTTTGGATGAGAAACGTCTAGAAACCAAAAATCAGGTTCCTATGTTGCATGAAACGAAACATGCAATCGCATACAAATCCGATCTCTAGTTATAACAATAAATTTAAAATTATTCGACTTAAAATTTAGTTACTTAATTTTTTTAATAATAATTGGATGATTGGAGAGCCTAAATAGATTTATAGCTCGGTTGCCCATACTTAAAGAAATTAATTTATATTGAAATATGCAAAAGTAAACTTCCAATAACAAAAACCACTTGATATTATAAACGAAAGCATATTTTCCAAATTTGCATTACATTATAAATACAGTTTTGAGTTTATATATTAAATCAGGCAAGCTATGTACATAAGGGATGGCTTCAGGCTTGATCAAGTAAAACACTACTCAAATTAGTATGGATAGAATTTTAGTTATTCGGTTCAAAAAGTCGGCATCAGGTATGCATTTGCAGCGAGGAATACCTACAAGACGAAAACTAATTTTTCTTGCAGATTGCTTTTCCTTATACTTAGTATTAGCTCGAGGTCTATAAATGGTTAATCATGACCGAATGCTTAAATTCAAACTTTAATTTGTTGTTGATACTAGTCAGAGCACGGACAATGCAATTCTCGTGAGAGGCAATAGATACGGGCACAAATCACACTTAGGTGGCCTCTGTAACAATGACTGATTACCACTCAAGAGATTTTGTAATACCCCATTCATGACATCATATATTGGATGCCTTCGAGTAACAAGATCAGAGTTCATCGAGTTCTGCACTGACCGTAATATAAAGTAAATGAAAAAGAAAGCGCACCAAAAAATCATTTAAAGATTATTTGCGTTAGGTGACTTTGATATTTCCTTTCAGGAAAGGAAAGTTTTCAGATTTGAAAGATCAAGACTCCTCGTAGCCAAAATCTTTTCGTGATGAAACGCAACATTTCATTAGGTTTGAAGATGCACGACAATCCTTTCAATTTACCTTTATTGTCGCACCAGAAAAATACTCTTCCATTTTTCAGTTTCGTAAACAACTCGCAATGTTTTCTTTTCGCTTAATTGACATTTCCTGTTAAAACATTATTTCATTATTTCGTTAAGAAATATGAAACATGATAATCAAAGCCCAGCGAGTATTTAAGACAGAGTGACGTTGATTAGAATCTTCATTTAAATTTGTATCTTTTAATAAAATTGCCTCGAGTGCTTCTTTAATTACTTTTTTATAACTGGTGCCACAATTTATATTTCTCTACTAACAAATTACAAATTTAATTATCGAGATAAAAATGTAAGGACGAAAATGTCAGAGATTATTTCCTTCGGGATCACATATTTCTAGCCTGAAGCAGGTGACCCGTAGCCGCAGTCACATTCGTCATTATTATGCAACAAATGTGCATCTTTCTTAAAGATTCGGAAAAACCATCTCTTTATTTATAGCTGCATCACATTTTGCACCCCAGCTGCAAGCTCTTCCTTGCTCTTCTCCCTAGCAATATTTGTATTTATGAAAACGCATCACTATCCGGTATTAATAAAAAATGTATCTTGTCCCACACCTGCAATTATTATTAATATTTGATGTCTGATTCATAAGCGACATATTGAACATACCGTGATTTATTGTTCATTATTGCATCCTAACCAACCTTAATATGAAAAACTTGAATAGCATTTTGCATTATCTTTCGGTGTGTGTTATATTAGGGTCCCTTAATGGCTGTTTCAAGTTTTTAACTTTAAGGGAACTTTTATCTTATGGAAAAAGTATATTTTCATGCAAAAGTTTATGATAAAAAACAAAGTCATAAAGGACAATATATAAAAATTATACTCTCCAAGCACTTAACATTCAATCGCAAAATTTTTAAAATATTCAACTATAACAGGATGGCACTTGCATTCTGCCAAGAAATTTCGATAAATTTCCAAAAAAATTTTAAATTAAGAAGGTTATGAATAAAAAGAAAGAACCACACGATTACAAGAAGTTTTTCGAAAAAAGAAAAGAAATAAGAAATCTTGATCTTCCTGAAGGATATTTTAAATTATTGACCTGGAATTTTTGCAAAATAAGAATTATGGTGTGGACGTAGAGCACGTTTCAGAAGTACCCAATACACTGAATAGCTAAAAGGTATCGTGGGGTGGTCAAGTAGAGATGTGGCTATTTGTATTTGCTATTCTTCACGTACATCATGTCCTGGATCCTTCCACAGGTGAAATCACTCTCAGGAGGAACTTAAAATGTCTACAAAAGGACAAACAAAAATTAGAGAATCTAAGAAAATGAGGAAAAACCTTGTCCCTATTAAAGTTTCAAGTACAATTTAGAATTACGGTTTAGACACTGTTTTATATTTGTTCAGTCAGCGAAAACATTTAAAAAGTTTGTATCCAGATTTTAAAATGAAGCTCGAAGCGTTAATCGGCTTAAATTAGGAATTAAAATTTTTAGGGAAACTTATCGACGATATCAATTTAATTAAAACATAAAAAAGTGTTTTCTTTCAATTCGAATGGCATTTTTTAATTTCCTATCGTTTAATTAATGGGGTACATGGATATTAAAAATTAAAATTTAATTGATACTTCTGTGTGCACTTTTACTTTCACGTTTCCCACAACTTACAATATTGGAATTTAAAATATCCGAGTTTAATACGGAATTATTAATTAAACAAATTGAAAATATGAATTATGTTAGAAAATGTTATTCTTTTGTTAAATACATATATAATTTAAAATCGAATGATTAATTTAGGCGAGGTTTTGTATGAAAAGCCTATTCGGCTTAAAAGTTAAGCTGCTCTAAATCAAATAAAGATTAATTCAAACGTAGTAATAACGTTAAAATATTTATTTAGCACATTTTAAACTTTCGTACTATTAATATGTAAAGTTGGTGATCAAAACAAATCACCAAGTATGTATGAGTACTAAAGCTTAATACAAAAGAACGCTAAGTTTGAATAAATTAGTTTTAATTGACTTATGTTTGTCCACTTAATTTTGTGACATGTTTACGTGATTGATAACGCCATTAAAATTCTAGGACAGCTTCTGTTTAACACTAATATATCTTTGTATAGTTTATTAAAATAATAGATCCAGTGGTAATTTGTCATAAGTTGGAAAAGAATTTCATACACCAAAGTGTTGCTGATTAACAGATAACAATTTTTTCTATAGCTCTTCTTGACTTGAAATTATTTAAGAAATTTAATTTATGACAAAACTTTGGGATAAATATTTTAAACTGGCTCGCATATAAATATTTTAGATTAAAATTTTTTTAATCACCGCTACCAGATACATTTTTGGGGCAGGTCCTCTGTACACTTTGATCCGGACGTAATAATTAAATTTTTTAATTTAGCATGGAGCAGATCAAAATCAAAACCGAACCAGTACAATTAACTGTTGAATTTTTGTGTACATAAATAGAATACAACTCTTAAAATGGAAATCATCAGCTCTTCAAGTAGCTTAAAACGCGTAAACTTTAGTAAATTTGTTTCTAATTAGCTTAAAACTGAATATGTCAAGTTATTATTAAATTTAAATTTCTTATCAAAGCAACGAGTAATGGCAAATTCGGGATACTAGGATATTCTATTTTTATCGTAAATCGGCGAACCCCAAGTTGGAACATCCTTTCATGAAGCTGTTTCCTGCTACATGCATATGATAGAACGCCAGTGCAATTTTAATTAACTTGATTTGAGTTGCTGTTCGTTTCAATCTCTGATTTCTTTCAGATCACCCTAAATCATCTTTCATTAATTTCCTTTAGACATTTTCTATAGTACATTTCGAGAAGGGAGCGTCTTGTTCTCGGTACCAGAATGCCCATGCTTTTATAGGATTAAAGACTTAATTATTGTAATAGTTTTCACAATCTCCAGAAAATTTTCCATCTTCCACTTGCAAAGTCATCAGCTTTTTCAGTTCATTTAATACAAATTAAATTAATTTTACTTTAGAAACACAAAATGAACGTTTGAAATAGGAAAATGCTTTGGCAATAATTATTAGTTCTAATTTCTTAATTATTCCATTAAATTATTCCCTTTTTCAGACCACAGTTAATTAGTATAATTGCAAATTTAAATGGCACGTTAATATGTTTGCCAATTTACCGTAGGTATTTTGGAAGCAGGTTTTTTTGAAAAATTACGTCGTTAATTTTATTCCAGCTAATTAAGTACTCCGCAAATATGTACGTACATGAAGCAATTCTTATAATAAGTACGTATCAGCAAAGTAACCTTTTCTCTGTGTCACGAAATAACCCCCAGCTACTAAAATTACGGAACTGTAATATTTCAAAACGAAAGAAATCAAAAACCACCTTTTATCTCGTTCATTTTTGAAATTAAGTCCTTGGTAATTAAAATATGTTCTGTGTGCTTTCACTCAGTGACGGCGCCAGAGGTAGGCCAGGGTACCCAAATTTTTTAGGTGCGTATTTCAATAATGTATTTTTTTGAGTTTATTTATAAATTTTGTGTGCCCTTGTTCACCCCAAATATGTACGTTTCACTGCTGTTGCCACTGCCGTTTCTGAAACTGGTCTGAGAGACATAAAATAGTAAGACAAAGGGCATGAAATACCCTCCACTCCATCTGTCATTGTGTTAAGTTGTATTCCATAATAAAGTTACTACGTGCACTGGAGGGCATTCCATGCCCCCCAGACCCCCCGGTTTGAACAAAAAAAAATGTGTGTGCATAGTTTTTGATTAGTTTCATTAAACAAGGAACTTTTACTCTTTCAGAACATTTACACCGGAGGATCTGAGGGTGTGCCCTCCAATGTACCCTCCCACAGTAACTTGATTATAGAATACAACGTAATACAATACCCCCCGGTTGGAAAAATAAAAAGTTGGTAAGCATATACTATTACGAGTATAAGGATCTTTCACTCCTTAATTTTTTGGTTTAAGAACAAAATACATTTTCAGGTCGCGTCAGGACCCACCGGAGGATCTGTGAAGTATAAAATGACTTCCTGTAATGGGATAGGGACGTTTCGCCCCCACCGATTCGCCCCCGAATTGTCCAAATTTAAATAAATACACAATTGCCTCATTCTGAAGAAACCGTCTATTACTTAAGTGGAGTTCGTCGCAAACTCGCCATTAAAATAGGAAACAAAATCGCATAACGTAAACTCGACTTTACGTAAAGACGATTCTTATAATATTTTAGCCCCCCCTTCCCCTGTGTAGGTAGGTAATATTGTGTTACTCCCCCACATTTTATGGAATAATTAATTAAAAAAGGTGGGGACTAAAAGGTGGGGGCGAAACGGCAGGGGCGCAACGTCATATACCCAGCTAACTTTCCGTTTCTGAAACATGGGAGTTCAGGGTACGTCAGTAATTGGATTAAATTGCATTCCATTATCACGTTATTTAGTTATTAATAAATAACTGATGTACTGGAGGGCATTCCATGCCCCCCAGACCCCCCGGTTTCAGTAACAAACAGTAGTTTATGGCCATATTTTTTTATGAATTTGATTAAATTAAAAAAAGGAGTGAAAGATATTTAAATATTTATTCAATGCAATTAAATCCTCAAATTCTGCGGTGGAAATGTAATTGGTTCTGAAAGAGTAAAAGTTCCTTGTTTAATAAAATTAATAAAAAAATTATACGTTTTCAAACCGGGGGGGTCTGGGGGGCATGGAATGCCCTCCAGTGCACCAGTAGTTATATTTGTTGAAAATTTATTGACCATGTCTCTCGCAAAGTGGGACAGTTTCCGCATAGCTCCTCTACTGACGGCTACTATAGTTGTTAGGCTTCTACATTCATCCTACTGATTTGCTTTAATGCCAGTAAATAATAATGTATTTTTTAAGTTTATTTATACATTTTGTGTGCTCGTTTTTACGAGCTTTTTAAAAAACGTATATGTTTTCAAACCGGGGGGTCTGGGGGGCATGGAATGCCCTCCAGTGCACTCGAAATTTATAGACCAAGTCTCTAGCAAAGTGGGACAGCTTCCGCATAGCTCCTCTACTGACAGCTACTATAGTTCTTCCGCTTCTATACATTCATCCTACTAGTTTCGGCGCCAGGGGTGGGCCAGAGTTGATTGGAGTTCCCAACCAAGTGCCCACCCAAATTTTGTAGGTGCTTATTTCAATAATGTATTTTTTTAAGTTTATTTATAAAATTTGTATGCTCCTGCCCACCCATTTCAAAAATTCTGGCGCCGTCGCTGCTTTCACTGAATAAGAACGCCGATGCTGGAGTTTCGTCATTTCAAAAGCGATTTAATCCAGTTTTCTTCCAGTTTGCAACAGAATTGATGGGTCGAGAATTTTTGTGGTAGCTGTTGGTAGTTAAATAACTCATATGCATTCTTGCTTATAAATTAAAATAATAAGTTACTTTGTAAGTGACATGGCATTATTGCAGGCAAGTTATCGATAATCACGATAACTATCGAGTTGAGTATTGCTAAAACGTAATTGTCAGATTAATCTGTAATTATTCAATTAATATATTCAGCCACTGAATAAATGGTCGAGTGTTGAGTAAGAATATTAATAATTTTACTCAAATTCGAATCGACAGAGTGTAAGTTTAGATTATACGTTCCGATCTCTAACGATTTGTAGATAACAAGAGATTAAGATGTCCATTCTTTAACCGGCATTCTTTAATGGATTAACTGAATATGTAAATAAAGCCGTTGTCTAGCTTTCATTTTAATAATAACTTATTAATAGTGATGCGTTTGTGAAATGAATCCTTCTCGAAAAATTCCGCTTTACAAAAAAACGAGATCTGGATTAAATAATTCTGTCAATCAGGTTTGTCAGTTTCGTGCTCTCGCGAAGGTTTTTAAAGTTAATTCTTTCCTTTGTTATAAAATGGAAGACCGAAGGAAAGGCTAGGGACTAAGGGAAGAAATTGTTTATCCAAATCATCTTATTCATTGATACCACCACAAATGGAAAAACAAATTGCGTTTGTTTTAGATCGACGGCATCGATTGAACGGGAACGTATCATTTAAGCCCTTTGTGTTTTCTGCCTTTGAAGTGCATGTGTGATGTCACATTGGCAACACAGACCACGCATTACCGGAGGATATCCGTAAAATATATGAAAACGGGACTTTCAAAGAAAACGTCGGAAATCGCCTTGGTATATAGGTAATTCTCTTGCCACTAAGAAATATTATTACTAAATCCAATATTCAATATCTTACAAATTTGTTTCATTAAATATAATGAAGGCAGTACAAAATGGGTTATTGTTAATAGTTTCAAACTGACCAGTTCACTAATTGGACTAATTACTGAAACGTGTCGAATGGACCCCTATAACTTGACAACTTCACATGTGCTGAAAATTTATGTTTTTAACAGTTTCAATAAATTTAATAAATATCCTTGCTCTGCACTGTATTTTGCAACATTAGTTTTGCTCCACTGTAATTGTTCGTTATTTTGGTATTAAATACCGACCGGATAATTCAGCACCAACGTCAGAGCATGTTTAATTATGTAAACGAATCTAATTATCATCACAATAATTATTGCATTTCGACCTTTTTGTTCTTCCGTACAAGGTTAAAAGCAATCCTCTGTTATGGTAATGACAAAAATTTTATTTTTCTCATAAATAAATTGAACCCTAATGAACTTATCATATCTAATTCATGTAGACTAATTTAATAATTGATGACGGATAAATTAGAGAATTATCTATTTGTGTGTTATATTCAATTAGAACCCTTGCAGTCATTCAAACAGAGGAAACCCTTTATGTGAAATGAGTCATTTTGACAAGAGGCCGATTTCTTCGCTTACAATTTTATCTATCGCTGACAATAGAAAAGCCATGTTGCTTCTCTTTTCCCATATCAAAATTTTTTCCGCCCCGATGTGTTTTTAATAATAATCTTATTCCCCTACGGATATCATTTACAAAAGTATATTTCGATGTCACATGTCTTATATTAGAAAGGCTACCGCTATCATTTTTTAGCTATTAAGTTTACCCTCACACTGCTAAACGAACATTTTATGAAGTATTAGCTTAATAAGATCCGATATTATTTTTATGACTTTTCCATTTTATACTAAATGCGGGTCAGGTAGTAAAATTAATTGTATAATTTGCAATATGGTTTATAAACCAAATTGCGTGCGTTAGATAATTTTACAAATTGCCAGCATTTTTTAAAATATGTACAAAATTATACAGACATGGTCCCACTTCCTGATCTAGAAGGAATTACTCGAGGAAGCTTCCTAAGTGGTCGACATAACTTCATCGATCCACTGATCTATATAAGAAATTATTAAATTCAATTTTACACTGTTACCTTTTATTCCATTTGGATCTTCTGGCAGTAGATTTCTGCCTAGCAGTTGACCACCTGAAAGTTGTGGACCCCTAAACTGAATCTACAAAAAATATAAATTCCTTTAAAACAGAAAATCAATTAATTTTTGGTTATCTGTAATTTATTAGATACTTCAGTAGTAAAAAAATTTTTCTTACCAAACTACAGTTCGTGCTTTTAAAGAAAAATGCATTTTTTCACAATTTTAAACAATTCACTGGCTACATCACTGGAGAAAAAAGTTTACTAATCAACTAACCTGAATTGCTGCTAAACCCACGACGTGGACCCTACCTGCAATAATAAAGAAAATTCTTTGTTAGTTACAATTCAGACGAGAATGGTTTTTGTCAAATTATACCTTTTTCACTGTAGTCCTTTTGACCATAATGGCTCCTCCATCGTCCAAACTCACCAACCCGGACACTTACACATTTTTTTAAAGATTTCGAATGAAATTTTTTATTAAAAAAACACTTGGAAGCACAAATTTTTCACTCAAGTATTAAAAAAAATGATTCGCGATTATTGAATGATCAATTCAACACATCACACTCCCGTTCGCGAAATACGAATTTCGCGTTAACTGAAAATGAAAAAATATTTGTTAATTCTTATTGTGATTGCATATTTTGTAATCGGGATTATAAATAATAATAAAATGGTTTATTGTTTATACTAAAAAAAAGCTGCGGAGATACACCTGAAAAAAAAATAGTTTTCAAGAATTTTTTTCGGGGAAACTATTGGAATTATCGGATCGGGGTTTTTTCCAGTTAAAACTATATCTTCTAAAAAACATTTTAAAAAAATTTTACGTTCCGTTTCTGATAGGAAATTTAACGGACTACAACTTTTATTAAGTAAAAATTTTTGAAAAACCAATGCATTTCTCAAAAAATCAGAAAATAATAAACAAGGCAGCTACAAAATAAAAAATTAAATACACAAAACTTTTATTTTTATTGAAAAATTATTTTATTATTTACGGTTAATCTATTACATTGTTTAAGTAAATGTTCAAAATGACCACCCGACCACACGATCAAGAGGAGTTAAATCTGGAGATCTTGCTGAACAATTACCAGTTTCTCCTCTTCCGAACCATTTTTCCGGATTGCTTCATTTAAAAAAATTTTTACTTGAAGCCCAAACTGTGCGTATTAAAAATGAGGATGGCCATTTTGAACATGTACTTAATTAACTAAATTAATAAAATAATTTTTCAATAAAAATAAAAATTTTGTGAATTTAATATTTTGTTTTGTAGCCACTTTTTTTTATTAATTTCTGATTTTCTGTAAAATATATTGGTTTTTCAAAAATTTTTACTAGACAAAAGGTTCCTATCCGGAATGGGACGTGAGATAAATTATTTCGTTTAAAAGATATAGGAATTTAAAAAAAACAGTTTGAAATTTTCTTCATTTAAAAAGCATTTTTTTACTTACTTTGATTCATAACTCGAGAGCCGTTGATTTTAGACAATCAAAGGTATAAATATAGTTTTTAAATTGTTTCACGCTCTTTAAAATAGCTCTTAACCATTTTTACTGAAAAATCGTTATTTTCCGAGCTACGGCCATGTGAAGGTGGAAATTAAAACTGTCGACTGTCGAGGGTTTGAATTTCATGAAAAAATTTTGTTAAGTATTTTTCTTAAAAAAGTGTCCTTTATCACCACTAAAATTATGTAAAGTGTATTCGAGAACACCCTGTATATTTGATTATAAAATAATTTTAATGGAACCTCAGAAATCAAAATTACCCTCAAACATGATGCATAATTAGTTTCTTAACAGATACAAGTAACCATAAAAAAAAGAAAATTTATTTTAGGTGGAAAATGGACATGGTATTGGGGGAAATTTGAATGGGAAAATTTGCAGATTCGCTGGTTTTGCATTGCGATGAGATGACAATATATAAATTGGTTTACCCATAAATAAATGAAATAAAATGTAAATTATGTGATTGGTTGACACGAACTACTTGAACTATGAACTTAACTTAAAATAAAATTTATGAATTTTTAAGTTTAATGAATTTAAGTGACGCAAAGACGTTACTCATCAAAATCAACGTCATTTTGAATTTTGGGATCCAATAAGCTCAATCTGATAGCATCTGATTTGTTTTACATTGAATTATTCAAAAACTCATCTAAGGCGGCTATGGATTTTCTAAAATTTGCCATTAAAATAGAATAGTTTCATTACTATTCTCCAACTTGAACAAGTCTAGACATGTCAGAAATCAAGTATGTAAGTTTATTTATGACGTCATCGGAGGTGGAAAAACGGCAAGTTAAGTGTCTAAAAATGACTTTTGAAAACTAACTAAAATTACAAAACCAAAAAAATAATGAAACCGATCGAGCACTTTACCCTAAATGTATAAAAAAAATTGGGAACATTTGCAAACAAAATTGAAAATTTCCACTGCTGGATAATTTTATCTGCACAGAAATGTTACTCAAATTTATAAATCACAAATACTTACCAAAGTATTACCAAAGAAGAGAGATATCCGCGCGAAGATATGCATCGGTTATGTAGGTAAGTGTTATTTTATGATTTTTCTTTAGCGAAATTGTCCGTAAAAAAGAGATATCCGCGTGAGATATCATGTCACCATGGCTATGGTAACCGAAAATTTTAAAAACGCAAAAAGTTGGATTAATCCGGGGGGTCTGGGGGGCATGGAATGCCCTCCAGTGCACTATTTGCTCTTTCTTCACGGGTTATTCAGTTATCAACGTTTCCAGATATTTACCTTCGAGATAATTAACAAAAGATGCACTGGAGGGCGTTCCACGCCCCCCAGACCCCCCGGATTTACATCTTCATTTTATGATATTAAGTAAGGCTGGAAATCAAATTCGAATAACTCGATTATTGTAAATCAATTATTTGTGATTATTGTGCACAGTGAACATTTTTCCAAAAATTTTCTTCGTACGATGTTGTTTCACAGGCATTAAACAAACAAATGATTGATAGTTCAACCGGCACTGTACGTCGTAATTCGAATATTACTTGTTTTTGTTTCTTAAAAGGTGGTGGACACTGATAAGACTTTTACATAATATAACTTACACGTTGATGACGATTTTTCACCTTAATATACTGATATGCTTTTTGATAAGTTTATAAATTATAAACTGCACTTTGTTTGTCCGTGTAATGCACATGTGACGCCCGCTCCACTGTAAAAAAAACACTTTTATTGTTTTAATTTTGCTTTCCACATAAATCAACTATACTAAATTCAATTTAACTCTCCGCAATTGTTCAAATCGATTCCGTTTACGTCCATGTCGACTGGAGAATCCAAATTTTGTTTTGAAATACGTCCAGGTCGAGCGGCGAAGCCGAATTTGCGCGGTAAATACAAATTCAAACAATTAACATAACATAAATTTTCTTTTCACAAACAATTATTAATCAAATCTTTTGTTTAAATGTTATTATTAAATAATGTACACTCAAAAGAGCATCTGAATACCATATGACAAACAATTTATTTTCGATTCATATTTATTACATTTATAATTAAAATATATAATTTTCTTCTGATTATTAAATAAATTGGACAATTTAAGTTAAAAAAAAATCTTCCTTTGTGCTAGAACTACTACAGAACTGTTTCGGGACTTCGGGAACAGACGTTTCGGATAACAATAACAATTATTCATGTTATAAATAAAACTAATAAATTGAATTTTGTTGGGTCGTGTATCAATTTCTAAAATTAGAGCGTACAGTTGTTGTCTTCCTAGTTTTTAAATTCCTTATCCTATTGAGTGGTTGCTAAATATAAACTTTTATTGGTTAATTAAGAATAATTACGAGTTAAAATTGTAAAATAAATGGTTATTGCACTTCATTGTCATAAATGCATGTTAATATAGCAGGCTGTTTTATTGGACCGTGTTTAGGAATGCTCAGCTTTCTTTTGGTCGGAAGACCTTAATGTTACCTTCCGAAATCTCGTGCAGTGGACTGTATTTGAATAATAAAACTCTTGTGGTTAATAATTCTTTATTAACCTTGTACATCAATCAAATTGTTTTTTACAAACAAAGTCTTTGTTTGCAAATTCGTAAATACTTTGAGCCAATAGCAATTGCGCACAAAGGAGTAACCGCTTCTTCGTGAAGCAGAGACATTACTGAAGATAATTGGCAGGACCAAGCGCTCGCTTTAAGCCATCAGAGTAGGGAGAACTGGTGCGTCAAACAACGTGCGCGTTCACACTACTCTCTGGCGTACAATACGTTCGGATTAAAGACGTGAAAAATAATTATTTAACAATAAATAATATTAAGAAACGGTTACGAATTAAATTATACAAATAAAAAAGGAACGGTTTCGAACATGCCGCCCCCGTTGAAATGAAAGCATTTTAAGATTTGATGTACAATGAATATAAAGCATTAGATATTTTAACATAAAAACACAAAATATAAGCAATTCAGGTAAATAAATCAAAATAGTTCTCAACAAATAAGGTACACAAATGGATAAATAAAATAAAATTCTCGAACAAGTCAGAAAAAAAATGTGAACACAAATAAAATTCTTGTAGGCGCACACAACACTTTGGTTAAATAGCGTAGCACAAAAAACACAAGTGATGATGCTGTCAAGATGCAGGTAGAGGGCAAATCTTGGCGAACGATCTTCTTATCAAGCCCCCAGGTGTGAGTAGCGTCGCAACTCGGTTTACGTTGTCGGTGCCGGGATGAAGCGCAACAACTCGACCTAATTTCCACTTGAAAACAGGTAGATTATCGTCCTTCACAAGAACGAGGGAACCATCGACAAGGTCGGAATGATGATTTTTCCATTTCGTGCGCTGCTGAAGTTCTGAAATATACTCCTTGCTCCAACGTTTCCAAAAATGTTGGTGCAAACTTTGAATTCGTTGGAAATAAGTAAGGCGATTATCAGGAATTCCAGTGACATCTGGATCTGGCAGCGATGTAAGAGCACGACCGATAAGGAAATGACCAGGAGTTAAAGGTTGCAGGTCGTTAGGATCGGCGGACAACGGTGCGATAGGTCGGGAATTTAGGATTGCCTCAATTTGGCACAATAAAGTACAGAGTTCCTCAAAAGTAAAAAGTGAGGCACCTAAAACTCGTTTTAAATGTGACTTGGTGGATTTCACACCACTTTCCCAAAGGCCGCCAAAGTGTGGACTGTGGGCCGGGATGAAATGCCAAGTTATTCCTTCGCTTGCAAACGACTCAATAATAGAAGTTTCTTGAAGTTTTAAAAACCTTCCTAATTCGCGTAATTTATTGTTAGCGCCAACGAAATTAGTACCGTTGTCAGAGTGAATATGAGACGGTTTACCGCGTCGAGATATAAATCTGCGCAAAGCTAAGATAAAAGCGTCGGTAGTCAGGCTAGTTACTAATTCGAGGTGAATGGCCTTGCTGGCAAAACAAATAAAAATGCATAGATAGGATTTATCAATTCTTGAGCCGCGACCCTTATTAAGTTTGTAATGAATGGGCCCTGCGTAATCAATTCCGGTTACATTAAACGGTTGAGATGTAGTTATTCTTTCTAAAGGTAAATTACCCATAATTGGTTTAGTGACAGATGGAGAAGCCCTAAAACATGCCAAGCATTCGTGTACGACTTGTTTGACCAAATTTCTTCCGGAGGTTATCCAAAATTTGTCGCGAACTGAGCATAAAAGCAATTGCGGTCCGGCGTGAAGCAATCTCAAATGTTCACGTCTCACAATAAGTTTAGCTAGATGGTGTTTACCAGAAAGAATGAACGGATGTTTTTTATTAAATGAATAATTTGAATTAGTCAATCTTCCGCCTACGCGCATCAAATTATCCGAATCTAAAAAGGGATTTAAGGCGAGCACCGAGGAGGTGGTTTTTAAAGGCAGTTTTTTGAATAGTTGTTTATATTCGCTATGAAAGGAATCTTGTTGTGATAGATTGACCAAAACCTTTAATGAATTAAAAAGCTCGGCTGGAGATAACGGACCAGCTGTTCTTTGCCTTTTAGTAAGAGCGCAATTTTTTCGAAATCTTAAACAATAAGCAATAATTCGTTCAAGTTTGTTTAAGTTAGAATAATTTTCGAAAGGAAAAGAAATTTTGTTGTTAATAATTAGAGCGTGCGTCTCGCCCTTGAACTCGGGTAGTTCGGCGGGTTGAATTTTAGAAATGGGCCAAGAGTTTTCTTCCTGTAAAAGCCAGGGAGGTCCATTCCACCACAAATTTGAAGTTTTTAGAAATTCAGGAGTGACGCCCCTGGATAATAAATCTGCCGGGTTAAATTTCGTACTAACATGGCACCAAAAAGCGTCGGCCGTGTGCTCTTGAATATCAGCAATTCGATTGCACACAAACGTTTTTAACAAATTCGGATTTGTTTTTAACCAGCCTAACACAATGGTAGAATCTGACCATAGATAATATTTGTCAATAGGCATTGTTATAGAATTTCGAACTTGTTTTAAAAGTTTTGATAACAAAACCGCTCCACATAATTCCAATCTTGGAATCGTAACGGGTTTTAAAGGAGCCACCTTAGATTTAGAACAAAATAATTTTACACGAACAAAATTGTTTGAGTCGGTGGTTCGGACATAGATACAAGCGCCGTAACCCTTGAGTGAAGCGTCACAAAAACCGTGTATTTGAGCGCTGAATAAATTTGCGCAAGTGACATGTCGAGGTATTTTGACGTCATTTAAATGTAATAAATCTTTGCGATAAGCTATCCACGTTTTATTAAGTTCTGCAGGAATGTTATCGTCCCAATCTAATTTTTCCAACCAGAGACTTTGTAAAAAACACTTTGCTGTAAAGGTACAGGGTGTTACAAGACCTAGCGGATCAAATATTTGAGAAATGTCAGAAAGCATTTGTCGTTTAGTTATTTTATCAGTAGATAAATTGGAAATTTGAAACATAAAATTATCGTCGCGAAAGTCCCAAATAAGCCCAAGTGTTCTGGCTTGCTCGTGGTCACCAAAATTTAATAAACCCGGACGCAGGTCCGACTTAGGAATATTTCCTAAAACTTGTGAGTCGCTGGAGATCCACTTGCGTAATTTGAAACATCCGGTAGATAATACATTATTTAGCTCGGTGCAAATGTATTTTGCATCGTCAATGCTATTAGCGCCACTTAAACAATCGTCAACGTAAAAATCCGTCTTAATTATCGAAGATATTAAGGGTGAACTAGTTTCACATTCGATGCCTAATTGAAATAATGATCGTATTGCTAAATAAGATGCCGATGAAGTGCCGTACGTAACGGTGTTTAAGTCGTAAGTCGAGATAGGTTGATCGCAAGAAAAACGCCAAAAGATTCTTTGCAAATGCCTTTGATCGGGATTGATCAATACTTGGCGATACATTTTCTCTACGTCAGCCGAGATTGCGTAAAGATGTTGACGAAATCGTAATAAGATTGTAAAAAGACTTTGTTGAATCGTAGGTCCTACCATTTGCAGATTATTTGAGGAATAACCAGTAGTAGTTGCAGATGAACCATTAAATACTACTCTCAATTTGGTAGTAAGACTTTCCTCCTTTAAAACGCCGTGATGCGGCAGGTAATAAGATGTTTCACCTGGAGAATTAATTAAAGTCATGTGATTTAATTCCACGTATTCTTGCATGAAATCAAGGTATCGTTTTTGTAATTCTGAGTTAACCTGTAGACGCCTCTCCAAAGACAGAAACCGCTTCTTTGCGACAAATGAGGAGTCGCCCAACAGTTCGGGTGATTGTTTAAAAGGAATTGTAACAATGAATCTACCGTCAGAATTTCTGCGCGTATTTTGCACGTAGTGCGCTTCGCAAGCCCTTTCTTCGGCAGAAAAGACCTTTTCTTCCGGGTAGCTTTCTAATTCCCAAAATTTTGTGATTTGATCTTGAACGTCTAGAGTATTTGCGTGATGACATTGCACTTGAGTAGCTAATACCGTAGTAGTGGGTCCGGAAACCACCCAGCCGAAGTGCGTATTTTGTAGCAAAGGAAGATTGGGTCCTAAGCTTCTTTGTCCGGTGCATAAAAGTTTAAAAAATGCAGGTGATCCTATCAACAAGTCAATTTCACCAGGTTGGTCAAATGAAGGATCAGATATTAAGATGTCGCTTGGTAATTTAAAAGATTTACGATTAACTTTGAAACTAGGCACGTTGCCTGTGATCTTATTTATTACTAGGCATTTTAGCGCGATGCTGAATGTCGAATGGTGCGCGCTGACTTTCAGTTCGCATTGTGATTTCACAGTTGAATTTGAATTATTAATTCCACAAACGGTTACGTTTGCAGGCTTAACTGGTATATTTAATTTGTTAAGAAAATTGACGCTTATCATGTTACTCTGCGAACCACTGTCGAGTAAAATACGAACGGTTCTCTCGTTTCCATCGTTATCCCGTACCTTGGCAGAAGCCGTAGGTAAAAGAACTTGTACCGTGTTCGAACAAAAAGTAGATATAATTTGAATCGGCTCTTCGGGCACGTCTTCATTTACTTCTGGTTGCACCAGTGCTGTAACTCGAGAGTTGACGTGCAACAATGAATGATGTTGACCTTTGCAGGCCCTACAAGTGTATTTGGACGGACATACATTTTTTAAGTGATTATTAGATAAACAATTAAAACAAAGTTTGAGCTCTTGTGCTTTATCGGAGCGTGCTTGAGCTGTTAATTTAATGAATTCTGGACAAGTTGAAATGTAATGTTCTTCTTTGCAGTAAAAACAAGTTGATTTGTTTATTACGAATGACTTTGAAATGAATTTCGATTTTTCTTGATAATGACTTTTTACATTTCTTTTCTCGATATTTTCAAGAAAGTTTGCGTGATTTATTAGAAATTCTTTGAATTCCTTCAGAGTAGGTAACTCGTTAGATGATTTATTTGAGAGAACCTCCCACTCCCTAAAGGTAATTTGATCTAGTTTGTTAGAAATTAGATACACAATGATTGCATCGAAAAGCTTATCAGCTGTAGATAAGGCTAATGCAGATGTTACGTGCTTTGACAGCGCGTCGCTTATTTTCCTTATGTCTTTCGCAGACTCTTGTTTTATTGATTTTAAATTAATTATTGCGGAGAGATTATTTTTTAGGATGAGCTTAGGTCTGTCGTACCTTTCGATTAAAGCCTCCCACGATACGCGGTAATTCTTTTCAGTAAAATCTAGAGATTGTATTATTTCCGCTGGCTCATTTATTAATGATGCCTTTAGATAATGAAATTTAGTGATTTCGTTTAATTGCTGATTGTTATGAATCATGCTTTGAAATATTGCTTTAAACTCAAGCCACTTTTCTAAATCGCCGTTGAATTTATTAATGTTAATTTTTGGAAGATGTATTCTCCCTTGACTGCTTTCAAAAGCGTTTGCATTTATTGCTACGTTTGACTCAATTGATCGATTTGAACTCGCGTTGCTCGCGTTACTCGCGTTGCTAGGTGTTGGCGACACTTGCCTCGACGCTGCGTTTGAATTTAATTTTGAGTTTCTGCTGCCCATTGTTGGCGAAACTCGCCTTACGGTTTCGGTATCACTAGGTGATAATTTGTTCAATAATGCTTTGGCTAACGAAGTTTGTTCATAAAAAGTGTTTTCGAAGATTGTTAGCTGATCCTCTGCTTTATCATCTAAATTTTGTAATGTTAGGTTGCTTGAAACCGTCTCGAATTGCTCTAACAACGTTGAAACGCTTTGGATACGCGCTTGCAATTCCAAGATATCCTTTTCGCTGGTAATGGCACCGATGCTGTGCAAATTGTTTAAATTGTTCACAAACGTTGTGAACCGCGTAAGTTTGCCTTTTAATTGGCCTCGTTCGTTTATCAACGCGTTCATTTTGAATGTTAAATGTATTCAATAAATAATAAATTGAGGTAATTAGATAAATTGATTCGCTAAAATTGAATCGTTTGCATTTGAAACAATAACTAGTTTCGCAATGATAAATGCGATAAAAACACACTGTAATAAAAATGAAATGAATAGCACCACTGTACTCTATTGTGCTTGGTTGAAGCAAGCGCGGGAAAGATAAGAAAGGAATGTTTGTCTTACTCTCTCGCTCTGCCTTGCCAGTTTGCTGCTTTGTCGTGCTGACCTCGCCTTTCCAACTTCCAAGTTGTAACTTGTTGTTGAATTTCGTGTTGTAATAATTAAACGTCGCTTTAATTATTGTTCGCTTTTCCATAAATTCGCTGTTTCCATCCGGTTCGTCTGGACCATGTTTTATTGGACCGTGTTTAGGAATGCTCAGCTTTCTTTTGGTCGGAAGACCTTAATGTTACCTTCCGAAATCTCGTGCAGTGGACTGTATTTGAATAATAAAACTCTTGTGGTTAATAATTCTTTATTAACCTTGTACATCAATCAAATTGTTTTTTACAAACAAAGTCTTTGTTTGCAAATTCGTAAATACTTTGAGCCAATAGCAATTGCGCACAAAGGAGTAACCGCTTCTTCGTGAAGCAGAGACATTACTGAAGATAATTGGCAGGACCAAGCGCTCGCTTTAAGCCATCAGAGTAGGGAGAACTGGTGCGTCAAACAACGTGCGCGTTCACACTACTCTCTGGCGTACAATACGTTCGGATTAAAGACGTGAAAAATAATTATTTAACAATAAATAATATTAAGAAACGGTTACGAATTAAATTATACAAATAAAAAAGGAACGGTTTCGAACACAGGCACTGTATGTTGATTGGATCTAATTGCTTTAGAGCTTTATTAAAATCAAACCTAGGCATCACAAAAACATTCCTTACGTTTTAATGTTTCAATTAATGAACTAGCCAGGATTAAGTGAATTGGTCTGTAGGTACACCTACTAGCGGAATTTTCAATCGCCTCTCATTTTATTTGGGAAGAATATTTTTAAGGATTGTAGTTATCTGGCACAATAAGAATTTCTCCAAGCTTAGCAACAATACTTAATCTTGCACATATGGTATTATAAATTGTAACACATTTTTGGCCGGCAGCATAAAGAATAAATTACAGAAATAAACACACAGTCCTAAGAACATAGCCAGGAGCAAAAAAACAAAAGTATTGTATAAGATATACCATTACGTTATATCTTAACCACTAACAATATATTGGAAGGAAGGTAAAGAAAGAAGCTTATTATAAGTACTCGTTTTTTAAAAATAATTCAGACCTGTTATTTTATTAAGCACCGTTCCAGCGTAAACTCTATTATTCCATTTTCCTGAATAGGTTTCATTATTTACCTACTTTCGAGTAAAAATGTTTAAATGTCGCAAAATTTCTGTTAGTTTATCACAAATCTGACATTAGTGTACGTTTGAATAAGTTTCTTGCGAGATATTCGTTTCTACATCTCTAAAACTTGACGTTTCTTGTAATTGCCGTCAAGGGGAAAGATGACGTCATAAACAAGATTCTGTACAACTGCGTGTAAAGTTGTATTACACATCTTATATCATAAGTCTACCCCAAGGCTTACAACTAAACAATACTTTGCCATCGCATATTAGTTCCGTCGTAGTTGCTGTATTTCAAAAAGGGTTGTATTGTATCAAGTTTGCAAATTGTTCAAGTGTTTTGTTGATGTAAGAAAAATTTCCTTAATTTTCCGCTACTCCTCTTGTTTCTCTTATCGTTCTGTTATGTTTGTGTCACAAAAACGCTTTCCATAAACTTTTCGAAAAACATTCGGGGAGCTTAAATGCAAATTAGGGGACATCCGTAGAGAAATCCGCTATTTCCAATACACCCAAATAAAATTTTGACTTAACCGAGATTCGAAACTTAATATACTACAACTTTTTGCGGTGCAGTAGGTCATGTTGTTATTGAAAAAGGAATTTTAATTTCAAAATTGCATTACTAACCAATTTCTTGGTGTTTACCTTGTTCGATTTATAAATAATGTAAAAATCCCGTTATCGTGGTGTAGCCTCATCTCTCGTGCATAATGTAGCAGTAAATTAATAAAAATCAATTTAAAATATATTTATTATCAAAACTAATTGTCTATTTTAATTGAATTTAATAGTAATAAATGTCAGAGTGAAATTGCTATCACAAGACAAATAGTTTTCAAATGTCAATTTATTAAAGGTTGTTTTCACAACTGCGGTGGCCCACAAACCCAATAATGCAGTGATTGTCCATTGCTAGACAATAGACACATCCAGCTTCACGTGTCCTAAAATATTTTGCAGTTGAGCCCACATTCGTTAAACGATGCTTTTAGTTCCTGTTTCTATTAATAGTAGTTTTCGATATACTATCAATTACAGTGGCGTAGCAAATTGATGATGTATCGACTATCATTAGAGAGTCTTTCTTCCGTCCATTATAACTTAACATCGAAGGGTAGCTCTAATGAAACCCAATTTTAATTTTCAGATCCGAAGGGCAACCGAAATTCTTCGAGTCTGCAAAAAACACAATTCAATTGTTTTTCGTTGTTTCACGAGTTTACTCTGGTTTTGACTGTCTGTGTAAGGGACAACAATAGTTCAGACAATACAAATTGTACTATTCAGAAAAGTTGTTTACAGTATAACGTGTGGGTGGTTAGCTGTATGCCATCTACTGTTGACCACCCCCTGCTGTTCATTATTTACGCTAAATTAACAATAGTGTGTATTCCATCAGCTTAGTCATTTTCAGAAAACGATACCCGATGTAATTATTTAAACTCCAGCACTCAAATTAATTAAACGTGTGAAAAAGCACTTGAAAAATGCTAAGAAACACGAGACACTGCAATAGTCAAGAGCCAACATAGATCTAAAAACTACTGGCTCGTGTGATGCAGATGTTTTCACACCCTCAATAGCATCAGTACACCAAAAAGTCATGCATGCGAATCGCATGCAAATCCGAATCGTCTCGTAAAATTTTTATATTTTATTTATTTATTTTTCGAGATTTAAATTTGCCACTGAAATGTATCTTACAGACCCGAAAGACACAAGTGATGAAAAGGGGATGCTTTTTGTAACTGCAACTTTGTAGCATTCTTCACATTTGGGTTTTTTAATTTACAGTAGTGGCTTGGTGTCATCGCCTATTAGTACATAGTTTAGAGCAGATTCTCTGTGGAATATCAAAGTGCGGTGGATAGTTATCATCATATTTGGCAGTGGCGTAACAAGCAGGTGAGGGACCCCTGTGCGAAGTTGTTAACGGGGACCCAACTTTTATAAAAGACAAAAAAAATTGTAAATTAGTGATATTTTTATGGATTTTCAAAAAATTTTCGGGGATTTCTTAAAATTTCCCGTTCTTTGTTTACTAATAAGCGGAAAAATGATGGAGAAATTGTCATACGGAAAACAAAAAGAAAATTTGAGAAAATCTAGAATATTATACACGAATCTGTTTCTTGAGATGTCTTGGAATTTTTCAGAATTTCTTCAGATTACCATTCACTAGTACACACAATTTTTCCGACGATTTCCCCTTAGTTTTGTACTATCTGAAAAACCGAAGGGGAAATCGTGATATACAAATAAACTGGAAAAAAATCCAAGAAAATTTTAGGCAAATTCTAGGAAATCTTAGTAAAACTTAAGAAATCTATTTTTTTCCCAAGGAAATCTTGGGAAATTTAGGAAGTCTTTCGAATACCAAAGATTCATTCTTTTATTTCCTTTTTTAATTTTCTGAAATTTCTTTAGCTATTGGCTCTCCTAAGATTTTCTAGAGTATTCAAAATTTCCCCTTTTCTAAGATTGCGGGTAAAAGCAGATACAACAGAGTATCGACCCCCACCCATAAGCTTTAAAAAAACAACAAAATTTTCTAAGTTTTGTTTTCTCTCGGCCTAGGATCCGCCCGTGGTTTTACATTTCAAGACTGTATTAGACTGCAATGACTTCATAATTTTGAGATTTTTTCACAAAATTGAGTGCGAAATTGGTGCGCATAATAAGATTAACGAGATTATCATCCAAAAGAACTTTGGAAGAGAAAAGTAAAATAACAAACAAAATAACATTTCTGGAAATGTAAAATATGAAATACAGAAATAATATTTCTAAAAACTAGTTTTCGTTTTTTTCTTTATTAATTTAATTAATATTAATTCATTTTTTGACCTGAATTATAACTTTTTAAATAAATCAGGATTTAAAAATCACTAAAAACTTTTAAATATTTTAATAACAAATAATAATTGTATGTTATTTAATAATATATTGATTAGTAACAGAGGTGGCCCGGGCTTCCTAGCCCCCCCCCCCAAGTAAATACGCGGCTGATTATTCCCTATATAATAATTACAGGGTCCCCACTTCTTTCGAAAATTTGAAAAAGTTATGGAAAATTTTACATTTCCCTAATTTTGTCAGGGAATTTCTCATTTTTAGTGGCAAGTCAAGGAAATTAAATTTTCAGTCGAGGTAAACAAAATATTAAATTTATTTTATTTAAATATTAAAATTTTTTAATTAAAAATTTTTAATTCCTTATTAAAAGGATCTAAGCCTGGGATCAAAAAGTAAAATAAAAAATTTGAATTTTGACAAAAAAAATAAAAAACTGTGGGGTTTTAATTTTAATTAGTTTTTTCAATAAATATAACTACTACTACTAGTGCACTGGAGGGTATTCCATACCCCCCAGACCCCCCGGTTTGAAAGCCCAAAACTGTGTGTATACGTTTTGTGATTTATTTTTGTAAAAAAAAATTTCAATCTGTCAGAACAAATACATTTAGGTATACGTCATAACAGAAGGTCTTAGTGCATATTCACATATCATGTACCGTAAAAATTTGCACCGGGGGGTCTGGGGGGTGTGGAACACCCCTCAGAACATAGTAATTGTAAGATATTTTAGAAAGGTAAATTCCTGGATCGGAAAATCCTTTAACTATAATTGCTGGTTCACTGGAGGGTACTCCATACCCCCCAGAACCCCCGGTTTGAAAACCCAAAGGTGTGTGTGTGTGTGTACCTTCTCTTAGAAGAAATACATCTACATATCGTTTGTACAAATAAAAAGTTTTAGTGCATATTTATACAGCATAATATATCTCTCACCGGGGGGTCTGGGGGGTGTGGAACACCCCACAGAATATAGTAAAATTCCTGGTACAGAAGTCACAAGTTAAATAACATGACAGTCATTTGAACATAATTGCTGGTGACCTGGGGGTATTCTATACCAGGGATGGCCAACTTCATTGTATATACGATCGACTATGCTTCTTAAAATTTTTCGCGATCTACCTATTAAAATCTTAATATAATAATTTAATATTAATATTATATGGACATATCAGGGTTCCCACTAAATTTTCCAAATCAAATTCCCTGACTTTTCCAGATTTTCCCTAACAAAGAATAAAACATTTCCCTGACATTTCGATAAATCGGAAGATAAAAATTTAAAAAAAATCTTAATTTTAATAAAATTAAATTGAAATTATTATTTTATTTTTCAATTTCAAAATTTAAAAAAATTTAATTTTTAATTTTTGAATAAAAAAATTCAATTTTAAAATTGAAATTATTTTTTTTTCCAAACGACACTAAAGTCAATTGTTTCATTATTGATTTTAAACACGAAAGTCAAACTTTTCCTTAGCGACATATATAAAACCACGTGGCGTAGAGTTTTTTTCGAAAGTAAAACTGCCTAGGCAGGTAAAAACATAACTAGAAATGTGACATTATTTTAAGTTTATTAACCATTTCAAATATAAAATTTTAGATTTTTACCAACAAAAATTGAAAATTGTTGACAGATTAAATCAAAATGTCACCTTATTTTTATTACAATTTGATTAAATTAAAACTGGTTGACCGATTAAAATTATCTACTTTTCGAATTATTTGCGCGCAATCGATCTAAATATTTGCATATGCATTCCTACCGATAATTCACAAAGGAGTGTGCACTAAGCGAGAGGAGAGAATTTTTTGATCATTTTTTTGATATCTAACACCGTTCTCGAGTTATTGCTAATTCAAAAAATTTCATAATGGCTATCTGAATTTTTGCATATTCCTAATAATAATTTACGGGGATGTGTACCAAGCAAGGGGGGAGAATTTTTGTTCAGTTTTTTGATATCTACCGCCGTTCTCGAGTTATTGCTAATTTTAAAATTTATTTTTGAATTTTGTTCGTTTTGAGAAAAAATAACATGTTTTATTCGGATGGAAAGGTAACTTTTCCTGCCACGCAAGTTTTCCATTCGCTCGACTCGGCTCGTTCCACTCACCTCGCAAATGAAAAAACTCACTACGCAGGAAAAGTTAATCTTTCCATCCTAACAAAACAATAATTTAGTTTTCCTGACTTGGCACTATAAATGAGAATTTCCCAGACTTTTCCCTGAAAAAATTAGGAAAATCTTAAAAATTCCCTTACTTTTCCAGATTTTTCAGGTTTTCCAAACAAGTGGGAACTCTGCATATAAATCATACTTGAATTGTATTTATTAAGGTAAAAGTAGACAAAGCAACATTTTTTCTTAGCTTATTACGAGGAGGAAAGCACACAGACCCATAATGCACCAGATTTCTTTTTTTTAACATATTCTTGGATTTCTGTAGATTTACCCGGATTTCCTAAAATTTGCATGGATAAAATTACTTTTGCATTGTTTCATGATTTCCTTTCAAAAATATTAAAAAGCAAGATTATCTGTAATTTCTTAGATTTCCGTAAATTTTCTCAGATTTCCCTTCACTTGTACAACAAATCTCCCCAGCGGTTTCCTATTCGGTTTATTTTAAATCACGACTTAGTGTTGGCCACCCCCTGTTCTATACCACCCCAGATTTCAAATAGCATCTCCTATATCCTCCTATTTTTCAGCACCCACCGCACTTCGGTAGTTCTGCCTCTGATATTTGGTAAGAGTAAAAATGAAGTGAAAAAGCTCTGAAAAGCTTAAAGATAAACATGAATTAATCATAATAATGCTAGCTAGTACTTCAATTTCGATTTCTGCAATCGATTAACGAATTTCTACTTTTTGGGAGTGCAAAAATAGAATTACTTGTGTGATCAAAAGTCAAACCAGTTTTTTCGGGGCCCAAAAGCATAAGCATATTGTGGGGCCCCTGAACCACGTACAACAGTGGTAGGTTTTTCTGAATTTTTCAAAATTTTGTGTTGAAAGCTTCATTTAATTGATTCAATAAAAGCTTATGGACGCCACTGCATATCACAAGTTTAATTATAGTAAAATACTATTGCAGAGGTAAAACTTTCGTAGCCACAAGTTCAATTAAATTAAGCTCACTCAAAACTATGTACAGGGTAGGTATACTACAAACTATTCTCTTTGATATACATACAATTAAATATATGATTTTAATCCCTACTACATTAAATTTTAATCTCAGTTGAATATCATCAAACAACGTGTTACCTCTATAATAATCCTTCTCAATTAAAATTCAGATAAAAGCTCTCTAATTACATATAATAATTTATGTATGAATAGTATTCATATCTAATAAATTAGGGTATTAAGTGCTATGTATGTATGTATGTACATGGCAATTTTCCGATTAAAGATTTATCTAATAATCTTCTCAGTAAAGTACACATAGAAATTAGTTGTCGTGAATAGCTTGCAAGAACCAATCAAATGTAAGTATCTTAATTCTCTCTCTCGCACCTCACTTTGATTGGGTCTTAAACTAAAACTCTGATATTACTGTAGTTACAATAAGAATTGTAATGTAATATTCTAATTCCACGTAGTCCACCCTTACAAACTTTTTAATCAAGTTTAATTTAAAAAAATTAAGATTTTACCTCCGCGAAAGTTCTATAGTAATTATGATCAAACTTGGAAAAAATGTTTTCGTTCCAATTTGCATAATTAAAATTAATTTAGGAAGAGTATTATTATTTATAACCACCTGTAACTTTCTGGGCAAACTTTTTGCCTTCTCAAACCGATACATTTTTTGGTAAATGATGGGTAGTTAATTATTATCAGGATGTTTCCAAACTTATCTCAAATTTGTTCCCTGTTATGTAAAGTTAAACATTTATAAGCTTTTAACAAAGTATCGAATTACAAGGTCACTGTGGTATACAAAGTTAAAAGGTTCTGTATCAAATTTAAATTATTCCGTGATCGATAGCGCGATTAGGTCTGAGATACCAAATAACCATTTTATGAATTTGTGTTGGCTTTTATCAATAACAATTAACCCCCTTAATCATTTTATGACGGACCGACTCGGTTTATCCTAAATTTTAAGACGTCGACTGCGAGAAGAGAAGATACGCCCGAAAACGAGATGACAATAGGTATTGTAATGCGAAATTTTAGATAAGCATGCCAAATCTAAAAAGTGGTTCCGACTTCTGGTTATGTAAACCGAGAAGATACATATTTTATCAAGTTATTCGGGTTCTATAAATTATTAACTTTATAGAATAATATAGCACAATGTCAAGAGATTATGAATTCTCGATGTTAATGTTGGTTTCTCAGTATTTATGGTACCAGTTTTTATAATAACTTAACTCAATTAAAATTTTCCTCTGAGCTAAATTGAATAGAATCCTGGAAACACTTTAATGCATTCTGTTCGTTTTAATAAACAAGAGCAGCTTAATCGACTGCGCCAATTAGAAAAATTAACTTTTTCCTATATAAGAAAATAATTTAAATTGTGGTTTTGTATAGAGAAAAATTTATCCTGAACCCAATTTATTGTGGTGGTTGGTAAATGTGGCCAATAAAAGAGCTTTAAAAATCAGCTATTGTATAATCTATTAGAATTATTTATATTCTGTTTGAAACACGCAGTGGTCTTTGTTACTGATGGAACAAATAGTGGCTGGCAAACCGTTCGGTAACAGTCAATAGCGCGCATTCTGTTTGTGACATCCCTTATCCGGTGACACATGTTAGGTCCTCGGTAAACATAGCGCATCTTCTCTTTGTGCTTTTTTGTAACGACATTCATGTTAACACTGCAACTGTCACACTGATTTGACAAGGTTAAAATGGTTTCGATTTATGAGAATTGGTTGGATAATGCCTGCGATCGGCAAATTCGGTTTCTTTTGAAATCTCGCCATCGTTAAGGACGAGGAGTGAGAATTGACCGACCACCGCTGGTGAGGTGGTCATTAACTGTTTTAAGTAGCTTTTCTGTATTGTATTACTGCATGTGGCTGCAGTATTTCAGAAAAGGGTAATAAAAGTTGATCCAGTTATAACTTCTTGTAAAATATGTTAATCCCATGTCGGATATTGTACGATCAAGTCCCCTTTCGAAAATCTGGCAACCCCAAACTGACGATACGATATTGATACGGCTAAAATTTGTCGGTCGTATGTCTAATTTTCACAATGAAAGTTGTCATATTTTATAAAAATTTTTGATTATTGCGTAATAAAAATGTCCATAACCATATCACTTGTATATTGGCTTGTTTGGATCTCGGCAGTGGCGTAACAAGCAGGTGAGGAACCCGTGTGCGAAGTTGTTAACCGGGACCCTGCTTTTCTACCTAAAACAGAATCCAGAAAAGTGCACTGGGGGGTATTCCATACCCATTCATACCCCCCAGACCCCCCGGATTACACCAATTGTTTTGTGACTTAAATAATATGTTTAGAGCTTTGGAGTCCAAAAGTAATTTTATTTAAATCACAAAGGAATTGGTATAATCCGGGGGGTCTGGGGGGTATCGAATACCCCCCAGTGCACTCTTCTGAATTCTGGATTTTAGGTAGGAGGGCAGGGAGATATCCCTACAGGCCCATTATACTACCTTTTTTCAGTTTATCAATGGTTTTTGCTCGGTATTCATTTGCTTCGGCAATCTGTTTTATGATTTTTATTTCTTTTGTTCTAACTATTATGTTCTGCAATTAGAACTGTAATTACTCTATTAGTTAATGCATGAAGAGCCGACATTTTGTGTTTGAAGCTATGTTTCGAGTAAACTGAAAAACATTATTCATCATATTGATAAAAAATTCATGATTTTTGCGCCGATGAACAAAATTGATCATATTGATGAACAAAATTCATAAATGTAATGATTTTTTCATCAATACAATGAATTTCAATATGATGAATTTTGTTCATCGGCGCAAAAATGGTAAACTTTTGATGTACCTTTTTTTTCAGTGTAGCTTGGAATAATGGAATTTGTGGCTGTTGGTTTTCTCTATATGCTATATGATAGTTTAGGACCATTTCTCTCAATTGTTAGGTCGATATGTTAAGCAGTATTTTGCAAGTGGTAATTTATTAATTCTTGATTCCGGTTTAACCATTAATATATCAGCTAGTAGAGATGACATTGGTGATTGGTGAACCCATGGGTACACCATCTTCTATCTGATGTACATGTATGTACATCATTTTCAAATATAAAAAAGTTTTGTTCTGTTATTAATTTTATAAGTTTTATAAGGTCTTTTTCTTATCTATATTTTGGTATTTTTCAAAGATATTATGTAGGTATTCTTCACCTACTTGAATAGTTTCTTCTACGGGGATGCTAGTATAAAGGTTAACCACATCAAATGAAATCATTCTGGCATTATCTGGTAGTTTCAATTGTTCTTCTGATCTTCTGTATTGATTCTGTATTGTAAGGTGAAAAGTTAATATTTGTAGCAAGAAACTTGATTTGGCAGAAGATTTGTCCCCTAAAATTGTAAAAAAAATCATTTTTGCTTAATTTTTTCACTTATTTGTTTTGCTGTATATTTTAGTTTTTATAACCGGGGGGTCTGGGGGGTGTGGAACACCCTCCAGTATACCTGTAAGTGTGTTAAAAACCACAAATAGGTGTATACACTCTACCGAACATTCCAAATAGCAAACTGATTTCGATTCCAGTTTTAAAGTTGTGATTCCACTGGGCATTACTGGATCTAGGTTACAAAAGACATTTGGAAAAATCTATAGCAAGCTAGATTCTGGGACCAATTTTGTTTAGGTGTACTGGAGGGTGTTCCACACCCCCCAGACCCCCCGGTTTAAATATAGAGTGCTTCTTGACTAGGAAATTGAAATTGGCAGACGGTTACATTTCAAATAAATTTTATTAAAAAAAAATTATTTTTTATGCTTAAAAGTCTGTACTCTATAGATAAACAAGGCTAATAGCATCGAAAGTCCAATTTTTGGGTTACTTTATCAGTATTTGATTTTTATTTTACCATTTGATGTTCTCTCTTTACGGGCACCTCTGGCCATTGGACCCTAGGCACGTGCCTAATGCGCCTAATGGTAAAAGAGGTCCTGGGTTTAACCTTCTCTCCCCCCTTCTAATCTCACGTGAAAATGTTTATTTTACTTAATTTAATGCAGTTCTCTCGCAATTTTACAGTTTCATGCGAAAAATAAATTACGTGATATTTACCTCCCCACGTAAGATTCGGTTTTACCTCATCCACCCCTAACGCCCACGTAATTAATGGACGTCTTATAATTATAACAAGTCTGCATATAAAAAAAATTTTTTCAAGTCCTGATACTATTTCTCCTGATTCCAATGTAAATTAACCTTCTGAATCCGAATGTGATCTTCGTTTTTCATTATCATCCACCGCTTTCGGCGTGGATCCCCTATCTATTTTATTATTTTTTTAACAATTATTTTAACCTTTACATTTCTAAACTAGAGAAGTGAAAAGTTAATATTTGTAGTACGAAAATTGATTTGTCCCCTGAATTTGTAAAAAAAATCATTAAAAATGATCGAATTTTCCGTGTTTTTGCTTAATTTTTTGCACTTTTGCTGTATATTTTAGCAAAAAATTACAGCAATCACACATCGGAACATGTACACATATGCAAGTTTTCAGTTTTATAACCGGGGGGTCTGGGGGGTGTGGAACACCCTCCAGTATACCTATAAGTGTGTTAAAAACCACAAATAGGTGTACATTCTACCGAACATTCCAAATAGTAAACAGATCTGGGTTACAAAAGACATTTGGAAAAATCTATAGCAAGCTCCGCATTCTGGGACCAATTTTGTTTAGGTGTACTGGAGGGTGTTCCACACCCCCCAGACCCCCCGGTTTAAATATAGAGTGCTTCTTGACTAGGAAATTGAAATTGGCAGACGGTTACATTTCAAATAAATTTTATTAAAAAAAAATTATTTTTTATGCTTAAAAGTCTGTACTCTATAGATAAACAAGGCTAATAGCATCGAAAGTCCAATTTTTGGGTTACTTTATCAGTATTTGATTTTTATTTTACCATTTGATGTTCTCTCTTTACGGGCACCTCTGGCTGTTGGACCCTAGGCAAGTGCCTAATGCGCCTAATGGTAAAAGAGGCCCTGAATTTAACCTTCTCTCCCTCCTTCTAATCTCACGTGAAAATGTTTATTTTACTTAATTTAATGCAGTTCTCTCGCAATTTTACAGTTTCATGCGAAAAATAAATTACGTGATATTTACCTCCCCACGTAAGATTCGGTTTTACCTCATCCACCCCTAACGCCCACGTAATTAATGGACGTCTTATAATTATAACAAGTCTGCATATAAAAAAAATTTTTTCAAGTCCTGATACTATTTCTCCTGATTCCAATGTAAATTAACCTTCTGAATCCGAATGTGATCTTCGTTTTTCATTATCATCCACCGCTTTCGGCGTGGATCCCCTATCTATTTTATTATTTTTTTAACAATTATTTTAACCTTTACATTATTCTAAACTAGAGAGGTGAAAAGTTAATATTTGTAGTACGAAAATTGATTTGTCCCCTGAAATTGTAAAAAAAATCATTAAAAATGATCGAATTTTCCGTGTTTTTGCTTAATTTTTTGCACTTTTGCTGTATATTTTAGCAAAAAATTACAGCAATCACACATCGGAACATGTACACATATGCAAGTTTTCAGTTTTATAACCGGGGGGTCTGGGGGGTGTGGAACACCCTCCAGTATACCTATAAGTGTGTTAAAAACCACAAATAGGTGTACATTCTACCGAACATTCCAAATAGTAAACAGATCTGGGTTACAAAAGACATTTGGAAAAATCTATAGCAAGCTCCGCATTCTGGGACCAATTTTGTTTAGGTGTACTGGAGGGTGTTCCACACCCCCCAGACCCCCCGGTTTCAAAAACTGACCACTTGTGTATATGTTCAAGAGACTATCACTTTTTTTTGTAGGTATTTGTAGGTTTAAGCAATACGCACTGATTAGTACCGAGTACTCCAATATCCAACTGATAGTATAAAATTATTACCACAACATATAAATGTATTGGTTCTGAAAGAGAGAAAGGCTGCTATGTAATAAAATTAATCACAAAGTATGAACACAAATCTTGGCTTTATAAAATCGGGGAGTAATTGTTAATGAATATTGTATAGGGCGGATCGACCGGTCAATCTGAAGAATTCATAAAAAATCTAAGAAAATCTTTGACAATCTTAGGAAATCTAGAAAATCTGAGGAAATCCAAGGGGCTGTCCATTAATTACGTAATGACGATTTGTAATTTTTGACCCCCTCACATAAGGGCACGTAAGATTTTGGCAACCTCCCCCCGCTGTCACATCTTACGTAAAGATTATTAAACAAAAATAATGTTGAACGCCCTTTCCTCCGCTTATATTTATAAAATATGAATAACAATAATATCTTGATTATACTTACAAAAAATACAAAAATTTAAATTAAATTTTATGTTTAAGGTAAAAGAACTGATTTAATTTAAACAACGTCTTTTACGAAACTTACGTAAGGAATATGTCGAACCTTCCCCTCCCCCACGTAAGGGCCAGTAACATTTTTGAGACTTCCCCCCCCCTCCCCCCAAACCCTTACGTAATTAATGGACGGTCCCAAAAATATCTTAGAAATGACAGATAATCTTGTTTTTTCAATTTTTTCGAAAGAAAATCATGAGACAGTCCAAGGAAATTTTAAGAAATCTGGAGAAATGTCCTAAAAGGAAATCTGGTGCACAAAAATTGGGTCTGTGGTTTCCTCCTCGTTAGAAGCATTGGTTATAGAGCATAGACTTTAATCTAATAACCGTCCTCTCTCGGCGAACAATGGCAAACCACCGAGGTAGTCTGCCATGAAAATCCTTCATAAAATGAAATGGTTAGTCAAAACCCACTCTGAGTTGTAGCGCTGCTGTGTATGTGTATCCTCGGTTTTCCAATTGACCTTTTCTGTTATTAGAAAAATTATTTAATTAAATTAGAAATATTTATAAAGAAAATGAAACTTATTTCTTAAGGATATTGGATATTAGAATAACGATAAATTATAATATTTTTAAGTTATCACGAATAAACTACACTATAAGTATAAAATCAAAAATATTAAAAAATTTAAAAGAAGTAATAATAGCAACGCTACGAAAGAATTTGCTATAAGTGGGCCACCCTGTATAATAACTATTAAATTTTTTAATATCATATTATTATAGGATTCAATGTAAAACTTCAGGTGCCAGTTGATGTTAAGTGATGTATGTGTGTGTATTACTTAATTGAAGTATTGCAGTAAAAAAAAGGAAAGGTTTAGTCAACATCAAATTTATGTTAATCACAACAATATTTTACAACAGAATAGCGGTCTTATACGAATTTTTTTGTATGTAGAAAATAGTATACACCTTAAAACTGTCCGTTAACAAGAGAATTTATGGTCATTCCTTATCTTCAAACCTGAACCCACCCGTGTGACTTTCGAATTAAATAAGAGTTTTTTGTAAACTCGCACTAAACTTATTCTTTAGAGCAATAAATCAAATTATATTTTAATAATACCAAACAATTATTTGTAAATTTGACTTATGGTCACCTGTGTAACTAGTTTGATCAAATGAATTTTTATGATACATAAAAATTTCCTAAATTTTATGTCCCGAACTCATACAGCATATAACGAAGCGTGATTTTGAAAAACTCAAAAATAATTACCAGTTTTATTATCTTATAATTTGCATTTTATCGTTGGCTTTACATTGTTAATAAAATATTTTTAAATTTAGTTTAATTAATTAGCAGCAAAACTGGTAGCATTTTTAATAAAGCAGTTGTAAAATAAAATTAAGATTAACAAATTCATGCTTATTGTGGTTGTATATAAAACCTGTTTGTGTAGAAATTGTTATCCTATTTGTATACCATATAGGACTAACATACCACGGGCACAGTGTGATTACAATGGATAAACTTGGTTTTTATGATCTAGGGTTGAAGATAAAGCTTCATGTTTTCTCAAGTAGGTATACAATACATGCGTGGTATCCTGAAGGATAAAAATCAAAGGGAGTTTAGAGAAAAATATTTTCCTGTAATTTGCTAAAAATAAAAATGTCCCTGAGGATCAATTAGGTTTTTAAAAAATGTAGTTTCCTTTAATTTCCTTTCGGATTTATTTATCTTTTCGAAACACTTTGGCCACCACGTTGTTTGGCACACAAAGAATTTAACGTGTTTGAGAAATGCCAATAAAGTAAGAGTTTTTTTATCACCGGTAGCGGCAGACTATGTCCACTTAACTTTGAAGCACCGGCTCTTCATTAATTAGACCGTGACGGATTACAAAGCTAAGTAATTATAAATGCTTTGGTAAAATTCTTTTACACTTTCGTATTTTCAGATAACGAACCGAAATTTTTCATAGTAATAAAAAAAGGTCTCCTAAGAGTGTTAATACCACTCATATAATATTAAACATAAAATTTGCTTCTACATAATTTCGCAAAATCTACTACAAAGAACTTGATATTTGCTAATGTAAGTTAAGCAACTTCCGCAATATAATAAAGGAAGTATGGGCAAAAAAAGCTTCATATACAGGAATATTAAAGCATAATCTATGGTTTTGCTTCGAGTAAAATTACCTCTAATATTCATTTACCGAACCTAAACTTTGCTTTTGCATAATTAACGGGGAAAAATAGTGAAAATTTTATGTTTTTTTTTTCGTTTAAATATTTTATTTGTCAGCCTCATTTTCCTAAACTTTACATTGCATACCTAAGTAGAATCGCTTATGATGAGATCGCGGTATAAAAATTTCAAGAAGGCCAATAAAAAACATCACTTGTGTTGGCCTGCCGTTGATTGCTCTAAAACTGTGAATAGCGAGCTTTTTGTCCCACGAGTTTTAGTAATTTCATCAAGATACCTGCGTGGTTGCCTGAAAGCTCCAGCCAGCATTGATGGCTCACGAATAATTTATATTCGCCGAGAAGTAGCTTAAAACTTTTACAGCAGTGCACTCCATGTGCTGTAGTGTCGACATACCCAGCATCCTGTTAATATTCTAAGATAGTCGTAAAAATGACTTCCATTGTCTTAGAAATAATTTCATTCCCGATGAATCTCACCACCTCAGCACCGCACCGCACCGCACCGGCCGTATCTTTTGGGAAAATTATAAATTTTAAATTTCAAAAGATAAATAAATAAATAAATTCAGCTGTTACTTTTCTTATACCTATTATATTATTTATCTCCTATAAATACCTTTCTGTTTGACAAATAACGATACAAATGTAAATTAAAGGATGTAAAATATTTGTGTGGTACTCGACTACAGTAACTTCTAGTTTTGTATTGACCAACATGACGCTGCCTAAACAGAAATCTCTGTAATTTGCTAGTAACTTTATGATTTTAATTTTGGAAATGTCGGAACGTATTGACATAGTTTTACCCCTTAACTGTTTATTTTGTAATTTACTGCAAATTGAATTGGCCTCTTTAATATTTCCCACTCTTGTTGATAAAATATGAATATTCGCTAATTTGTTAAAAAAATTACAAGTGCAGTTCATATAAAACATTTATTGCTCGCAATTGCATTTGTTTATATACGGGCCCAACCAGGGAGGGGGCGCTCGGGGATGTGTCCCCGGGGCCCGGACGAATAACTAAATAAATTTGAATGTATAAAAAATTAGATATTGGGCTTTGTTTTTTTCTTTCTTATTAAAACCTGGGTTACCTAGGTGAAAAAAAACCATCGGTATATAGAGGTGGGGTGTGACAAACCCCAAACATTAAAACAATGTAATATTAATTTTGTGTCCCCTTTTTTTTAAGTTTTCATTGAACAATACTCTTTGTAATCATCTAAGAACCATATAAACACGAAAGGAACAATTAAAAAAATTTTTTAACCCTTACTTGCCACACTTTGTACTTGACACACTGGGGTGAATTGCACCCCAGCGATCTATTAAATATTTTAAATTGCCAATTTTTTTATTACTTTTCAAGAGCTAATTTTTTGTAGTGATAATAAAATTAAATTGAAATATCGAAAAAGTGATAAAGCGACAACTTTTTACAAAAAAAATATAACTAACAGATGATGTCATAAACCCGCTTTTCTCTGGTATACACACTTAAATTAACGAAAAGTTGACTTGGGGTATTCGGTATTCTACACCCCAGTGTGGCAAGTAAGTGTTAAATAACAAACGTAGAAATGATCAATTTCCCTTTACAGTTAATTACAGTTAATTACAGTTAATTACAGTTAATTACAGTTAATTACAGTTAATTACAGTTAATTACAGTTAATTACAGTTAATTACAGTTAATTTCAGTTAATTACAGTTAATTACAGTTAATTACAGTTAATTACAGTTAATTACAGTTAATTACAGTTAATTACAGTTAATTACAGTTAATTACAGTTAATTACAGTTAATTACAAATTATAGTTAATTACAAATTACTTTTAAAACTAATTACAGTTAAGAATAATACAATACGCAGAAGATCAATTTAAAATTATGTATTAATACATAAGGGACATCCTTTAATTACGTGAAGCGATTTTGGCGATTTTTTGTTGCGGAATGGTAAACTCCAAACAAAAAAAGTATCAGGGGCGGTCATATCACTAACAGCTTATTTTGGAAAATATTAAAAAAATATGTATAGGTCCTTTATGGATATTATCTCTTATCTGTCTACAGGTGACTGATGCGCTGAAATGGTGCACTGGAGGGTATTCCATACCCCCCAGACCCCCCGGTTTGCCAATAGCTGCAGCTCAATCAATATTTGAAATTGTAATTATAAATAAATACTTTTAAACCTCAGGCTCTAAAACATAATAAAGTCTGAGAAGCCTGAAGCGGTAACATGACTTATGCGAAATGAACCAAAAACATCTTAACTTCAACTTCCGAGCAGGCAAAATTAAAATTATTTGTGGGCTTAGCAGCAAAACAATTTTTTCGGGAGCTTCAAGCTTTAATGTATTAATTTATAAGACACCTAAAACTACTTAAATTTTAAATTTAAGTTTCAAATGCACAAAGTAATAAGTGTATACCGGGGGTCTGGGGGGTATGGAATACCCCCCAGTGCACTCTTTCTATTTGTTTGCGAAATATTCAGTAGCCAAACAGTAAAAAATATGTAGATCCTTTATGAATATTATCCGTTATGCGTCTAGAGGTAGCTGGTGCGTTGATATGGTGCACTGGGGGGTATTCCATACCCCCCAGACCCCCCGGTTTGCCAATAGTTACAGCGAAATAAAAATTTGCAGTTGTAAATATAAATAAATACGTTTAACCTCAGGCTGAAGAGATGAATAAAGTTGGAGAACCAAAATAAAGGTAGCTACTTCTACTGGAATATCTGCGATAGATTAACAAATTTTATCTTTCGGGCGGGCAAAAGTAAAATTATTTGTGCGCTTAACAGCAACACAATTTCCTTTGCGGCCCGAAGCTTTAAAGTATTATGAGACTCCTAAAACTATTTTTAGATTCTAAATGTAAGTTTTAAATGCACACAGCAATGAGTGTACACCGGGGGGTCTGGGGGGTATTACCCTCCAGTGAAATCTTGCTATTTGTTCGCGAAATATTCAGTAGCCAAACAGTAAAAAATATGTAGGTCCTTTATGGATATTATCCGTTAAGCGTCTAGAGGTAGCTGGTGCGCTGATACGGTGCACTGGGGGGTATTCCATACCCCCAGACCCCCCGGTTTGCCAATAGTTACAGCTAAATCAAAATTTAAAGTTGTAATTATAAAAAAATACATTTAACCTCAGGCTCAAAAGAAAAGAATACCCCTAAAACAATTTATATTTTCAATTTAAGTTTTAAAGGCAAAAAAAAATGAGTGCACACCGGGGGGTCTGGGGGGTATGGAATACCCCCCAGTGCGCTCTTTCTATTTGTTTGAGAATATTTCAGTAGGCAATGATTTTTCTTCTGTTTTTCAAGGTATAGGCAGTTCTTGCCTGTTCCGACTTTATAGATTGCGTCATCGCCTTCTTGGCAAAGTTGGCCTTCAAAGACTCTCTCTTTAAGTCTTGTGAGGCTTTTAGGTTACATATCACTTACTAGACAAATGTCCTATCGACATTAGTTTAAAACACTATAATTTGTCGATAGGACTCCCAGAGAGAGCTATGCCCCTATGGGCGTCTGGAAGTCTGCGTAATCCAGACACTAAATTATTTTATATTGTAAAATTGATTTTTATTTTTATGGAAGCCTCACTTCTGATCAGTACAATCTAGATTCTACGCCTCACGTAATTAATGGACGTCCCCAATCGTGCTGGCGAATTGTCCTAGCCTTATATACCTTCCAATCATCTGATGATGAGTTTATCTGAAGTTTTGATCCATCAAAAAATAAGAATATAAGTTTATTGATCAACAGAATTTCAAAATAACCATTACTTTATAACCCTCAATTACAAACTAAATTTCAGGTGGGGTCTGACATACCCCAGAGCACTTTGGATGCATTTAATTACTAGCTTATCTGACTATATAACGGCTGTTTTGCGATGGTGCCAACATATAGAATGGTAATCTACTGCGACGGACATGCACATGGGATCATTTTGGTACATTTGGGTTTGTCAGACCCCACCTAGGTAACGCCGGATTTAAAAAAATGCATAATAATATTGTAATATTGGTTACTGCATTTTTTATTTTATGGCTCTCGACGGCCCTGTTTATATAAATAAATAAATTATAATTTATTACCGAAGTCTTCTCGGAGGTCAACGCTTATATAATCTGCAATTACTGTGGATATCGGCATATCTCAATCGACTTCCGCTTGTATTATAAAATAAAAGCTGTTTTCATAAGAAAAGAAACATTTTTACAGTTTGAATTAGGTATTTGAAATGGATTGGTTTTGGCTGACAAGTTCAATCGAGTTTATCAAATGTTTTTCCGGTACATACATGCAGATAAACGGAGCTGTATTTGGGAAGGGGGCATGAATTTCGCAATTTATTTTTAAATATAAATTTAAGAAATTATAAATTCTTCTAAATATTTTATTTGAAATTTAAAATTGTTTGAAAATTTATTTTTAAATATCTATGTTTTTCCAGCATGCGATATTTCAACTGCTTAATTAAACTAAATGTGGGTAGGTGTATGACATATTAATAGGAAGCTATTCTATGTAGATTATTATAGTGTTGACATTCATATGATTTCATCAAAGCAAAACATGCCATACTTTGTAATATTAGGTGGATAACTTCAATACCGAACAAATTATTATTTTATTTATTTTATTTAATTATTTTTTTTTAAATTATTATGTGCACCAGCAGTGCATAATCTGTCTTCCTGACCCTTTTGAAATGTAATGCAATTTAAAAATTGACAGTACAACTTTCTTCCTTATTATAATAATCAATCAATGACACAATTTTGTTGAACGCAAAACGTATAAAAGCAAAAATTATTTAAATGCATTGCAAGTGGTGAAAAACGAAAGAAAAATGGATTTTAATTTTAATTTATTTTAAAATATGGTTGCTTGTTGGTGCTCGCACGACATATTATACAATTTTAATTAGTTTAATGTTGTTCTTATACTACAGAAAAAATTAAATCGGAATTTTTAGTTAAAATATTTTCATTGTAAATTTTATAAAATAATTTGTAATCATACAGATAATTGTGACGTTTTAATTCCAAATACAGTTAGTGTAAAGTAGTAATCTGCTTCTGCTTGTATTTACCACGAGAAACTAGTTAAAGATGCAAATTGAAGTCTGTTATAAGACAAGTAACTACAATTTGTTATTAATTCAGTGCTCTATAATTAAGAAACACTGACTTAATAAATTAAATGCTTGTTATTTACAATTGCAATTTTCCACCTACACTACTGTATTCATTCGGCTTGTTAAATTTACAAATTTAAACAAAACAAATCTAATCCTTCAAATGATAAAGGAGAGATTTATAATATTGGAAATTAAAATGTTAAGGCAGGTGTAAATTGTCAACTAAATTTATTTCGTTTGTGTTTTCACAGCTCAAATCTGATTTAATCTGTAATTTGCAAACAGATGCCTCTGGTATATATTGTTATGGCCTCGTGAATTTTAACCGGTATCATTTTTAAACTTTTTTAATTTGGTGATAAACTACTGTGTCAAAATTGGTGTAAAAGAAAAATTCTTTGTCTTTTCTTTCCGAAGGAACAATTAATTTTCGAAAGTTGCCTGCATTTTTTCTGGCCGAAGAACACCCAAACTTTCTACTCGAAGAAAAACGTTGTAAATTCATCTCAGGTGTGGTTGAATTTCTAAACTTGTCCGAGATCATCATTACCTCCTGATGAGGTTTTCAATGCAAAAGAGAAACTTGCCAAAACCTGCCATCAGCTTCCAAAAAGATGTTTTTTACCTAACCAAATTTATGACTCCCCATGGCCTCATTTAAAATTTTAATTTTACGTTTTAAGGGTTCTAATAAACTTAACATATAAATAAGACCATAATCATTAGTATCAATATGTCAAAAATTAAAATATTTGCGGCAACTGCACGAAAGTTTCCATATGGGGATAGACGGGATGCGTTTCCGGTAGAAATGTGACAACTTAAAATATGTTTTCACTTTGTATCCCATTAAAAGAACACGATTCCTTCACCAAATTTGTGTATCAGATTTAAAATCTGCCAAAACCATTTGTAAATTTTAAGCACCTATTTTAAGTATACGTCCGGTGCCCCCTGCAATATAAACATTTTCATTTGTATTTCACTTCAAAACTTTGTTCTTCTGTGTTACAAAACAGAACTTTCGTCGTTCACCTGTGCCTGTGGTTTAAAAAACACAAAACATCGTTGTAACATTCAAATCCTAGTTATTGTCATTAATAATTTTCAAAAAGCTGAATAATCAATTGCCAGAGTTAAATAAATTGTAAAAGTCGCTTTCTTGCAGGTGTCTTTTGTGAACTTGAACAGGTTAATCTTCACGACACAAAAAGAACACTTGGAATAATCAAAATAAACAAAATATTTAATTTTTTAGTCAAATCTATTTCGATTTTTTATCCTAGCTTTCCCACTCTTTCCTTACATCTTTCGGGAGTCGTACACAAGCGAATTTTTAAGAAATCCTGGTCAAAAGTATTTTTTGTATGTAAAACGATATTTTGATAATAAAAGGATGAAAAGATAATAAACAATTGCAAAAATTTACTGAAACTTGACTAGTTACTCAGAATCACTTTAGTCTTCAGGTAGCTCATACCAAAATACTTGAAAATATGTGCATATAATATATATGCACCCAATTTCCTTAAAATATGCACTAAAATTGATAAAAATAGATAAAATATGCATTGAACTTTGAATTCTTCGAATTTCGAATTTTTCAATTTTTTTTTAATTTTTAATAAGTACTACCTAATAGATTTATAAAATTTAATAATAATTGTAATAATAAATCTGGACGAATTACATAAAATTTGTAAAATTTTGCATATTTTCAACATTGGTGCACATTTGAATAAATATTTTTTTAAATAAACAATTAAATTGCTTGTAATTAAATAAAATAATAAATTGCTTAAATAAGCAAAATTTAAAAATAATTTTTTATTTTTTCTATTAAAATTCTTCAAAAAAAACACCAAAAATGTCCCAAATATGCACAAATATGCATTATTTACTCAAATAAGCACCAAATTATATTTTTTTTATTTATTTAAAAAATTTTGAAAATTAAATTGCTTAAAATTAAATAAAATAATTGCTAAAATTGGCAAATTGGCACACCAAAAGTGTTCCAAATATGCACGAATATGCATTATTTGCTCAAATATGCACCAAATGTTGAAAATATGCAAAATATGCATTTTAACAAGTAGTTTTTCGTCCAAGTAGACAAGTAGAATTTGTCCAGATTTTAAAACAAATCTGTAGGCATATCAATATTAAAGAACATGCAAAAGCATAAAATCCGAGCTCTACTCGTGAGTATTTTTGGGAATATTTAGTTCATCAAAAAACGTGACCACTTCAGGTGGATATTTTTTCAAAACTTTAGGATTGAGTTTTCTCATACTGGAGAAAGTGGATGAAAGCGGATATTACCGTCATTCGTGCTGCCAAACCCTGGTGTTGGTTTATCGATTAATAAACCCTTTTCATTTCGGGACTGATTCTGAATTCTTTTCTTATTTAATGCCACCTTATTTTTATTTCTTTTCCTCTTGCCTGCCATGGACAAATTTTCAGTTTATACGATAAGTACTGTAAAAAGCGAATCCAGGCATGCAAAGATGATGATCCAAACAGAGTATATTTTTAACTAAGTTGGACGCTAGGCTCTAGCAAATATTCGAGTGTAATTATTACGAGCATCGAAAGTCCAATTTTGAGTTATTTTATCAGTACTTGATTTGTATTTTACGATTTCCTGTTCTCTCCTTTCGGATCCCTCTGGCCATTTTTAATTATAGAATAGGCCATGCCATTAGATAAGAGCTTCCTTTCACGCTCCAGTGTACCAATAATCTACGACGGGGTTTCCCAAATTGAGTCGATTTTCGGTGTTTCCTTTCCTTTTACGAGATTTTTCTAAGATTTTCCCAGATTTCCTCACACTTGTTCACCAAATTTCCCCAACAGTTCCTCCTCGCTGTGATCTCTGAAATATCTCTGAAACGTAAATTCAGTGCTGAAATTCCCTTCGCTTTTAAGCACAATTAGTATTGTTGTACTGGAGGGTATTCCATACCCCCCAGACCCCCCGGTTTAAAAAGCAAAATGTTTGTGTGTATATTTTCTAATCGGTTTTATTTTTTTAGTAAGAACATTGTACTTGCTTAGAACAAAATGCATTATTTATAGATCACGGCAGTGCTCCCCCCCCCCCCTTAATGTCCCAGACCGTTTCAGGTCTCTCCAGTCTTGCATACAAAAGTTTGTACTCATCTTCCATGATTAGTTTTATTAAATAAGATACAGTTTCCCTCTTTCAGAACAAAAAAACTTTTATAGTTCGCAGCAGTACTCACTGAAGGTAGGGTATCCTCCCCAAGTAACATTTTTCCCTAGTGAAATTAAAATTTCTCTGCTAGAGCCCTAGCTGATATCTTCCAGATCTTTATAACAGTCTCTTTTGACAGACCTCTTACAGATACCTAGCAGGTGTTTATATAGGATTATTTGCCAAATTTAAAAAAATTATCTGTGGTAGATCCCTGCTACACTGAAAAAAAAAGGTACATCAAAAATTCATCATTTTCAGCCGATGAACAAAATTCATCATATTGATGAAATATTCATAGTATTGATGAAAAAATCATTATATTGATGAAATTTGTTCATCAATATGATGAATTCTGTTCATCGGCTGAAAAATGATGAACCATTTTTTTCAATGTAGGTACTCTGTTGCAGGTAATTTGCAAAGCCCTGAAAAAAGTCTGTGTTAGTTTCATGCAGCACAATAATTTAATATTTTTGTACTTTTGTAAAATAAATCACAATTAGTGCTGTATTCCTCAACTAATTAAATGCAAAACTAATGGCTTATTGCATATTCCATACTATTGACTTCTCTCTCCTCCTTAATTAAGAGAGTTCTTAATTTAATCAAATTCATAAAAAGATATGACCATAAACAACTGTTTGTTACCGAAACCGGGGGGTCTGGGGGGCATGGAATGCCCTCCAGTACATCAGTTATTGATTGACTCAAAAACTTGATAATGGAATACAATTTTAACTCGTACTTCCAACTTAACACAATTTATGATGTACTGGAGGGCATTCCATGCCCCCCAGACCCCCCGGTTTGAAAGCCGAAAGTTTTATGGTGTACAAAACTTCATTAAAAATTTATTAGCCAAAAACGTTTCCCATTTTTAGAACCTGTTTTCGGGGTATGCTACCTCATCCCTCTTTCAGTGAAAACTTGCAATCAGGGCCTATTTTTAACTGAGTTGGCCCGTAGGCTCTAGCAAATTTTCGAACCCCTGATATTCAAGTGTAGTAACTAATAGCATCGAAGGCCTAATTTTTGAGTTATTTTATCAGTATTTGATTTTTATTTTACTATTTTATGTTTTCTCTTTTCGGGCCCCTCTGGCTATTGGGCCCTAAGCAAGTGCCTAATGATAAAATAGACCCTGAATCCAAATTGGTACCTCGTTTTGATCCCAAATTTCTTTATCAAGTTCCAGATCAATCTTATTGAAATCTTTTTATGATGAAGAAATACATATATCAGTGGATTGAAGATTCATTTTTGTTGGATTAATAGAAGTAATTTGATTTTCAATATATTGAAATTCGAACAGCAAAACAGCAACAAAATAAGCTTTTCTTTGGAATTTGGATCACCTTGAACTAATTGTACTGGAACCTGGAACAAGAGAAGTCAAGAAAATACTTGCATCCGAAATACTAGGAACAGAAACCTTTCTTTATATTCGCTCATTCCACAGCTTCCATCACATCCCCATTTGGATATTAAATGAAGATCACTCAGTTCTTCGGAATTTAACGAATAAATCACTTCTTCTAAGGATTTAAATAATCTGTCAAGTGTGTGATTTAGCATACTTTGGAGAGGTACCTCAGCTATATCTGCATTAATGACCAAATCCAGGTAATTGATTCATAATTTGGAGAAAAATTTGAATTATGCTGCTTGGCTGCATCTTTGATGACGTTGTATTGGAATTTTGTTAGTTTAGCTTCGACGAACATTGACAAGGCTTCATCAGATGAAAATGGAATAACATCAACTTTGGTATAAGGTTTTCTATTATTGGGATACTCTCGTTGGCGTAGTAAGAACTATATCCTTCATAACAACTTGCCTGATGCTCGGAACTGTATTTGAGCAGCATAGCTAAGCTCCTTCGGGCTAAAAGTTCAAGGAATATTTTTAGTTTTTCCTCATGCCAAGGTTCATTACTGTATTCAGTTCTGAAAATATGGAACGTTTTCATTTGATCAAACCTATCAAAAAGAACAAGCATGCAATATTTTATATTTGACACCGGGGGGTCTGGGGGTTATGGAATACCCCCCAGTGAATTAGTAAATATAATTTAAAAGAAAAATTATTGTATATACAAATTTAATAAAATTAACCAGCTGAGAAAACATAATAAAAGTGTAATTTTTTGTTAAGTAATCCGTCACAAAAATTAATTATGCGGGATGATAAGCATTTTAATGGATCATTAATTTATTGTCTAAACGATCGTTTAAAATTCGAAAATTTAAAAAGCTGTATATTCGTTGAATTCGTCTGCTGCTTTCAGAGACTTTTCAAGAAAATTAGATTCATAGCCGGTTTTCAATTTGCCTGGAACCTCATTAACATTGCCGTCTGAATATTTGATTTTGTCGTCATTTTCATGCATATGAATATTACGTACTATTTTAATGATCTGGTGAGTTTATTTTTGCTCTTCCACGATTGTAAACATAAACTAAAATGTGACACGGAGTAACCTTTGATAAATAAGAGGGTTAGCGTATGAAGAATCCCCCAAGAAGCAATATTTCTAAAATATTAATCTTATTACACGGGGGCGTCTGAATTAGTAACGCTAGTAAAAAGCTGTCATACCACATTGCATACCTCGTGTGCTTGTTAGTAACTGATTTATTAATGCGACATATGGGCAATTTGTTAGCTCTTCTTATTTTTATCAAATATGAAATATTAGCTAGTGCGTATTTGCCAGCACGAAACATTTTCACCTAATACAAAGTAAAAGTCCAAATGACGTTCTAAGTGCAGGATAAAAAAATAAATCATGGTGATATTACTGTTATGACAAGCGTGAATGGAATTCATCTCTACTATAATGAAACTAATCAGCGACCCTAGAGTAAAACTCTAATACCGACATTTACGGGATTAAACGCTCTGTATATAGTACCACAGATGTTCATAATAATATTTAGAAATTAACGTGGGTGAATTTATAATTACTAATTTAAATGATAATAAAGCGAAAGGTAGAAAAAAAAGTTGATATGAAAAAAAGAACATAAAGAAGATAAAGAAAATAATATTAATAGTTTAATTAAAATCGACGAAAAGAGGTTACAAGATTCTGGATAATTAAATCGAAGTTAGTGTTAAGGGTAGCGATAAATATGAAAGGAGGTGATAATTAAATACACGTTTGATATCCTCATAACAAAGTTAGCAGTAATAAGATACCGCGGCTTTTGTGTTTTATTTGCACGATTTACACAAAGTTTGTTTGGAAAAACGAGTTTCCTTTGCATGTCCTACTGATAGGTTTATGCGAGGTGCTTAAATATATTAGAAGGGTAAGTGACCAATGCAGTTGATATATTTATGATTGCGTGACTAACGCTGATCAACGACATTTACCTGTCGGCAGCTTCATAAAAGTAGCAGCTAAATATTAAGTATTGCAGCACACCATTGTGCGTGTTACGTTTCTATCTAAAAATGTCAAATAAAATAATTGGGCTAAGCAATCGCATGCTACCTGTTCCATTGACTTGAAGCGTTAAATATGTTTTGGAAATATAAATTAAAATACTCCTTAACGATTTTCGTTAAACCGTTAACAGTTTCATTAAAAACGTATATTGCGATATACCATAATAAAGTAGCTACGTTATCCTTTTGCATTACCACCTAGCACGCAGGTCCTATCTCAATATACATTAGCATGCGACCTCACCATGCCATTAGAACTATTACATATTAAATTACGTGACCGTTTGCTTTTATTTCATTGGGATAGTTTTTTCAATTTATATTTACACGAACTGTGAAAATGTGTCGTGCGTATGGTAGACGTCGACAACGACGTATTTTCAAGATTATCCTTATTCCCTTCCAAGGAATTCGAGTTATTTTCAAAATAATCTCTCGAGTTATTAATAAATTTATTATTCATAAAGATTTGTTTACATAAAATTCCAACTACGAACTTAACCCCGACCCCAAAAATGTTCCGATCCAGGAAAACTTTTAAGTATTGCAAGTCCGTGGTGGTCAGTGGAAACTAAAATATTGGCAAAACTTTTGCAATATCAAACTAAGCCAGTATTAAAAGCTGGAAGTTTAAAATAAACGAAATATTTTATTAATAAATAAAAGCAGCAGTTCGAATTACGATATTAATTCTTCTATGCGACCTGCTAGTATATCAAACGGAATAAATTATCTATCTTAATTAGCTTTCATGTTTCGTACTGCAAGAGATACATAATTTTCGTTTGGTCAAAGTGATATCGTGAGCTTGACAAAAGTGCGGTTGTAGGGCAAGCATGCAGCCGAGAATGCCAAACGGCTTTGAGAAACTAAACCTTCAAAGTCGAAACTTTCACGTGGAATCTTAATCTCAGTCTACAGAATTTCATTAATCGATTAATTTACTCGAATCGCGAGTTTTCAGCGTCGTATTGTTTGTTACCTTTTCGTTTCAAAGACTTTAAAAAAATAAAAATCAACCGAAACTTGCAGTTAAAAATTGCATGGCGCCTCCGAACAAACAACAAAGTTTTTCTACCATTTGTATAACTTTATTTGATATTTGATTTAATCTTCTCTTGTAGACAAATGTTTACTTCTACCCAAGTTGCACACTAATTCCACACACACGTTTTCTTTCCGCCCGGCTTTTAAGATATTATTAGTTTAAAGTAAATACAATTTGCACATGCATTAAAACTTTTGTTTAATATTTACAGAAACTCGTAAGTACTTGTGTTTCTCTTCAAAATAAATTAGTACGTCAAGCTGTGTATATACAAATTGATTGTGGGAGACTACTGTATTAGAGTCGAACTATACATTAAGGCATTTAAAGTGAGCTTCGTTTGCCCTAAGGTTAAAGCCGGCACCTTGTCTCGAGAAGCTATTAAAGCTATAAAGGTTTTTTGAGAACTTTTTTACAAAATAAAATAATAACTCAAGTAATACTTTTTAAAGAACATATTATCAATAAAAGTCTTTTTAACCAGTTATATTGGGGTTGGAAAACCAACTTTTGTTGTCAAGTATGATTATGGAACGCGTAAAGTACTCTTTTGGAAAAGTACCTTTAAGAGTTTAGTGTTTTAGACTTAACTGGCTTAATTTATAGAGCCGGCATTTAACCGAAACGCTGAAATAATTTAATCTAAAGCAAATACAAAAAGAGGCATTTCTGAAAATAAAACTTAAAAGTCTTAGTACATTAAATTTGAAATTAACTCATTAACATTATGAGATGATGATTTAGGATTCGGTCAATCTACATTTCATTTCATTTCATTACATATTGTACATCAAAACATCCAGTATACGTAAACGATAACATCAAATTGTACCAACGGAACTAGTAATTATACGATTGGATCACATAAAAAATGGGAGATGATGCGATATCAACATTACTCCCTAAAGCGTCGATTACATTGAGCTAGTTTACAAGCTGATAGTTGGCAAATTCACTATCTGCTAGTAAACTCGCCTAGTGTAATCATGTTCACTAGCCAACTAGCAGATTGTTAACTATCCGCGAGTAAAGTTGAAAGCTGGTCTACTTTATTCGCTACTCGCTGGCGTTTATGGTTTCAGTGTTTACAAAATGTCGACGGAAATTGTACGTGCGGGTGTCATTATTTTAGCTCATGCTATCAAAAAGGAGTTAAAAAAAAAAGAAAAGCGGAAAAGGCAAAGAAATATATGGGTGAAACAATGGATAGGGAGACGCGAGATGTATGGTGCATCGAGCAGTTTACTGAAAGAGTTGAAGGACGAAGACGCTTCAGCTTATCGCAATATTTTGAGATTAGACTGTACCCATTTTGAAGATTTACTGAAGATGGTAGATGGATTGCTCAAAAAAGAAGATACAGTTATGAGAATGGCAATCCCAGTAATCACAAAACTTGAAGTAACACTACGTTATCTAGCAACTGGTGATTCTTTTAAGTCTCTGCAATACCTTTTTCGAGTTCCCGAATCGACTATATCGATATTTTTGCCTGAAGTGCTATCGGCGATTTCTTTCGTCCTTCGACCATTCATTGAGGTATGTAAAAATTAATTTAAAAATGCCATTTTAAAATAATTTTTATATTTCTTGTAATGTAATATAAATTGACACAAGACTGAAATAAAAAAAATAATATTTGTATAACTAATAAATTAGTATTTAAAATTTGTCTCAAATATTATGTTATAAGTAAATATTTAGTATTACAGCGAACTTGGTCCAAATGTTTGAAACATAACCTGATTTAAAACATCATCGTCATTTGAGGAGGTAGACAATGAATAGTCAGAAGATGGTGAAAATGGGACTGGTGAAAATGGAACATGACTTGCTTCTCGGGAATTTGAATTAACTGCAGGCTCCAAAGATGTTAGCTTAGAACGAATGATAGAATTCTGAATTTCCTGTTGTAGTAAAATTGCTTGTCGCTGCGGCAACTGACGAAGCTCGGCCGCAACAAACTTTCCGAACTGGTCATATGGCTTCTCCTCTGCTGCATTCTGTGCAATTTTGTCCAATTGCTGAATCGCGACTGATATTTCAGAATTTGAGTTTTCGTCGGATACTACTCGTTTTTTGACCCTTTTCACTGATGCTGCTGGTGGTCTCATTTCTGTTGATTGCTTCTCTTTGTGGAGTTCTTTTGGGCAGCTGCTTTCGTTGTTAGACACATCATATTTCGAGCAGTTTTGACCGTCCTCATCTGGCTCTATTTCTTCACTGTTTTGCGATAGCTCCTAGAAATAGTACAAAAATAATAATGCACAAATAATGTAGATTTATTAAATAAATTTCGCAACGATGAGTTAATAAATAACATAATATATTACACACATATATTTATTTTTATAATATTTATTATTTATTAAAATTATGTTAACTGATTTAATTTATTAATCTTATTATTTGCAGGTACCTAAAATAGTTGATGAATGGAAAGAAATCGAAAATAAATTTTCCCAACGTTGGAATTTCCCTAGATGTGTCGGGGCCATTGATGGGAAACACGTAATTATCAAAAGACCTCCTTGTTCCGGTTCAAGCTACTTTAATTACAAAAAAACCTATAGCATCATATTATTTGCCATGGTTGATGCCGATTATTGCTTTACTTATATTGACGTAGGTGGCAATGGACGCGCAAGTGACAGCGCAATATTTAGAGATAGTACTTTAAATATTGCAATGGAAAGTAATACTCTTGGAATACCTGACCATGCTGTTATTATTGGAGATGATGCATTCCCTTTAAGAACAAATCTTTTGAAACCTTATAGTAAAACTGGGCTAAGTGATATGGAAAAGGTATTTAATTATCGTCTTTCACGAGCCAGAAGAGTTGTTGAGAATGCTTTTGGCATACTTGCATGGAGATTCAGAATATTTTCAAGACCAATAGATTTAAAACCCGAAACTACTGATAAAGTAATTTGGGCAGCTTGCAGTCTTCATAATTGGTTACGAAAGACTGCTCCAGGAAATTACTTACCTTCACAAGCAGTAGATAGAGAGGATTTAAATACTGGAAATATAACACCTGGACTATGGAGGGAAAATGCAAACATTTTGCAACCTATTAATAATTTAGGCAGCAATAATTACAAACGTGCTGCTGAGGATGTCAGACGAGCATATGCTACCCACTTCATAGAAGAAAATCCTCTGCCGTGGCAGTGGGAGAAAGTTGGAATAATAGTTTAAATAATAAATATAAAATGATCTGTTAATTATTATTAATTTATAAATACCTAAATATTCATTAAAATTAAAAATTTTTACTCACCAAATTTGATTTGCTATTTCTTGTACTCAAAACCTCTGACAAATAATTTGCTTCGTTAAACCAAGCAAGCTTTGGTGAATAAACTTCTTCGGTACCACTTCCACTTTTCTTGCTTTTTTCAATTTTGTGTAGTTCTTGTCTGTACACATCTTTAATGGATTTGATTCTAGCCTTCAATTGCTTTACATCCATTTCTCCGATTAACTGATTTTCATTAAGTTCATTATAAAAACGTTGAAAAATTTCATTTTTTAATTTTGTGTTGCAATAGTCTTTATCTTTTATATTCCATAACAAATGGTACTGTTGGTACACATTAAGAAATTGTATAATATTACTTGTGTTCCACTTCATTTTAACAGTAGTTAAAAAAAGAAATGTCGATTAAAAATCGTAATATTAGTTTAATTAAAACGTAGGTACCTAATATTCACAACGGCAAACCGCCTCGGGGTAGTACACGTGGTTTTTACTCGCTAGCTAGTTGGCTACTGAGCGAGTAGTACACGTTTTGCGTGTAATCATTACAATCGCACTAGCCGACTAGTCCGCTTCTAAAATAGCCAACTATCAGCTTGTAAACTAGCTCAATGTAATCGACGCTTAACTATTAAAAGCTTTCCATTTCCAAAACGAAGAGTAATTTAAGAACGGTTAAACCATCATTGTAACCAAAATACATTTTGGTATTGTAACGAAATGTCGATTAGTTAGTAAAAATAACACAGCTAAGATTAAATTACCTAACAAAAGATCCAGACACAAATATGTTACGTGGATTAGTGTTAAGACATTTTGGCGTCGCTCGTCACGACGGGAGCTTTAATCAAAGCCTTTATTAGTTTGTAAAATTTTAGGAGATAAAATGTAGAAATGCAGTAATTTTGAATCAGAGACAGCGTCAGCATTTTTGAAATGGGTGGGCAAAAATTGGGCCCAATATATCTGGGGTGGGCAGGAGCACACAAAATTTATAAATAAACTTAAAAAAATACATTATTGAAAAAGGCACCTAAAAAATTTGGGTGCACACCCTGGCCCACCCCTGGCGCCGTCACTGCACCAGTGTGCTTTATGCCACACTGCTGCTTAGTTGTATTCCATAATCATTAATCAAGTTACTGGGTCAACAAATTTCAAATGCACTGGAGGGCATTCCATGCCCCCCAGACCCCCCGGTTTGAAAATCAAACAGTTTGTGCGTATAATTTTTGATTAATTTCATTAAACAAAAAACTTTTACTCTGAGGGTTTAATATCATTGAATAAATATTTAAATATCTTTCACTTTTTTTAAGTGGTGTTTCATATTCCTTGCACACTTTGATGATGAAAAAGTGAGAGTTCTTAATTTAATCAAATTCATAAAAAAATATGGCCATAAACTGATTGTTACTGAAACCGGGGGGCTGGTGGGCATAGAATGCCCTAGTGCAGTACATCAGTTATTTAACCCAATTGCTGAAGTACCGTGAACCCCAGTGGCGTATTTAGAAAATGCTTTTGGGGGGAGGGGGGGCTTTATAAAGATTTTTAGAATCTCGTTAATCCATTCATGCGCGTCAGTGGTAACTTATCCTAATACATAAAATCCCAGCACGCTACTGCTGCTCCTGCTAGAATGAGCCATTTTTTGGTGAAAAAAAACACTCTGGTTGGTCGATTTTTTTTACCAACCAAAAAATACATTTGTCTAATATTTGTCCATTATTAATCCAAACCGGGAAATTTGAATTTTTAAGCAAAAATGAGCTAAGTTTAACCTTAGGCTAAAAAAAAATTAAAACTTTGAAAGCATATTTATTTAATTACCTTACTGCTCACGGAGTTTAGCAGCAACTTTTTGTGTTACTTTGAAAATTAATTATAAAAATATAAATAAATTTAAATAAACTTAAGAATAATACAATACTTAGAAAATCAAAAATTCAAAAAATCAAAAAAGACATAATTATCACATAACAGGTCTGCTCTGGATTAAAAATATTTTAAAATATGAAAAAATTCATAATACAATATAAAGGTCCTTATTTTACCGTGAAATAAGGTCAAATATTTTCAACTATTTTTAATCCAGACCTGGTATGCGATAATTATGTCTTTTTTGATTTTTTGAATTTTTGATATTCTACTTATTGTATTAACTTTATTTAAATTTATCTATATATACATATTACATACCACAAATTTACTTAAAATTTTTATTTTGGGTTCATTTGCTAAAAATATAAAGTCAAAATTATAAACCGGGGGGTCTGGGGGGTGTGGAACACCCTCCAGTACATAACTCAGGATTTCCACTCTTTTAGAATACTTGGAAAAGATAGGGATTTATACATTTACAAATTTTGCTAGGAAAAACCGGAAAATTTGAATTTTTAAGCAAAATTGAGGAAAATCTAAACCTTTGGCTAGAGAATATTAAAGCTTGGAAAAACACATATTTAAGTGCCTTACTGCTCAGAGTATAGTAGCAATTTTGACGTTACTTTGAATGTTAACTGTCAAAATTTTAGTCAAAAGTCTAAACCGGTCTGAGGGTGAACATCCTCCAATACATATAATAAAATTCCCTTTCTTCTAGAATATCTACAGAAGACAGAAGACGGGACAGAAGGGGTACAATCCGAGTCATCCTTGGGAGGGCAATTGCCCCTTTGTCCACCTCAAAATACGCCACTACTGAACCTCCAGGTTTCAGAAACGGAAAGATTGCTCACGTATTTTTGGATTAATTATATCAAAAAAAACTTTTACTCTTTCTGGAGCAGTAACTTGATTATGGAATACAACTGAACACAATTAATGTTGTTCTGGAGGGCATTCCATGCCCCCCAGACCCCCCGGTTTGAAAAACACAAAGTTTCTCAAGCGCTTCTTACAAAAATTACTGTGATACTAGAAGGTATTTTATAATCCACAGACCCGCTGGTATGTACTACTTTCTCATTTTCAGAACCTGTTTTTGAAGTGAACTATGCTACCTCCCCCTTCTTTCAGTGAAAACTTGCAATCCGGGCCTATTTTTAACTGGGTCGGGCCCTAGGCTCTACCAAATTTCTGGGCCCCTTATATTCAAGTGGAACTAATAGCAGTGAAGGCCCAATTTTAGGGTTATTTTATCAGTATTTGATTTTTAGTTTACGATTTTATGTTCTCTCTTTTCGGGCCCCTCTGACCATTGGACCTTAAGCAGGTTCCTAATGCGCCTAATGGTAAAATAGGCACTGATTTCATACCCTCAATCCTGCGGTGTAACTGTTTTGAAAGAGTAAAAGTTCCTTGTTTAAAAACTAATCAAAAACTATGCACACAAACTTTTTGTTGTTCTAACCGGGGGGTCTGGGGGGCATTGAATGCCCTCCAGTGTACTTTAAATTTGTTGGCCTAGTAACTTCATTATGGAATACAACTTAACACAATTACAGATGTACTGGAGGGTATCTCATGCCCTTTATCATACTATTTTATGTCTCTCAGACCAGTTTCAGAAACGGCAGTGTACATGTGTACACTGGGCACAAATTGGGCCTAATGTAATATATTTGGGGTGAGCAGGAGCATACAAAATTTATAAATAAACTCAAAAAAATACTTATTGAAATAAGCACCTAAAAAATGTGTGCCCACCCTGGCCCACCCCTGACACCGTCACTGTTTTGAATCGAACTGTATAGTAAGGAAAATAAAACTAGGATTACGTCGTTACACGTAAAGCTCTTGTGAAAACGGGTTACTTACGCTGGCTTAGCACCGCAGCTGCCGACTGCATATATTTAGTCACTTTCCTAATTTGATTAAGGTATTTTTCGAAAAATATTCGAGGATCTGCTTTTCTTAGAAAATTTTTAATAGATTTTGCCAAGTAGAAAAGTAAGTAATTTATGTGTCGTGTTTGGAGAAGAAGAAGCATACCAATGTAATAAATTTAGCAACAGTTACAATATGTGCACTACCGTAACGGTGATATATTAAATGTTGAAGTGGAACCATATATTATTAACTTCCTTAAGAGAAGACATTTAGTTTTAAAATTAACAGCAGTAATCAAAACTGAACAACACAAACCCGAGTTATGGTCGAAAAAATTAATCGCTACCGAAAATTCTCAAAAATTTGGGTTTATTTCTGGATATAAAATTAACCAACGGAATTTATTTCAAGTTTCGGCTAGATAATTAGTTTCAATTTGTTTGTTATTTAAATGTTTTCAAACGTTACCTATTTTTAAATTTGTTTTATTTATACATTGGTGGTCTTTAAGCTAGCGACTTGAAACGCAGACAAATTGTGTCATTAGTCGAAATAACATAAAAACAACCACAGAAGTCACACAGTCAGACAGCAAACGATCATCTCTGCCAGCTAACCATAAACACGTGCGAAAATATTTACTGGAGCTGCACCTGTTATGTACGACTAAGTACCGACACGCTGTTAAATTGTGAACTTTCATAATTAAAATTTGTGTGGAAATCTCGGTAGCTGAAGACTGAAAAGGGACGACAAAGTAAAAGCGAAGCCCCCGAAGAAAAAGAAGAATTCAGTTACGAGTTAACAGGATAATTATTTTCTTTCGTTTAAACAAGCATGCATGGTGGTCAGTATTGCCCATATTATTTTTAGTATCACGATTATCGTTTCATTAATTTTATCAATTTGTAAAATAAACAATATTGTTGTTGGTTGTCCGATATGATTAAATTTTAATTACTTGCAGCGTTGTTTTTAATTAATTTTCATATTAGTGTCAACAATTAATAACTTTTACTTACGAGACAGTATAAAGCGAATAATTGCTCTATAGTGTTTTTTTTCTTATCATTTATCAATTATTAATAACGTCATTATTTTCAATCACGATTAACAGCTGCGTCCTAAATGTACACATGTTTTATCTTAATTATCTATCAAATAATTATATTCATTTTATATGGAGCAATTCAAAATTAATAATATTCAATTATTAGATTCTTCGAGTATCAAATAAAATGTTAAGTGCTTTTAAACGAAGCAATCGAAAATAATAACCACAGGATTTTTGGTTTTTTCCAAAAAATCGCCTGCGGTTCGTTCGACCGCTTCAATTAATTATAAATATTTAATAGGTTTAAGTAAACACTTTTAATGTTTTAATCGATAATAATTTGTTATTTGCTTTATGACTTGGATATTTTTTGTCAAGTCTAGACAATGACTGTCAACACCAACCACATTTTAGTTTTCCACCCACATCTCTGCTACAAATTGTATAGTTAGTCAGAACGCCTAAGATTGCTATCTTTATAAATACTCGATTATGTCAAAATATTTTATATTTTAATTGTTACCTAACAATGTCCTTCGAAAGCTGCTTATTGCGAGAGTGAATTGCAAATATAATATATTTCTCAACTTAAGTTAAGGATAATTAAAATAAATTTACCTCACTTGGGCTGTTAATAAATAGAAAATTTTCTAATTACGAAAGTTTAGCAATGACTTATCCGCTAATGCCGGCCTGTATATCACGTCTTAAGACGTGACTTTGAAATCCCAACTGCATCGCTTGTATTACTTTAACACTTGAAGTACGAACCATCAAACTTGTCTTCTCCATTAGCACAAAAACTTGGCCCAAAAGAAAAAATTCTTGCGATGAACTTAGTTTTGTTGTATAATGTTTTATATTATGTCCATTAACTTTTATAATAGCAATAATTTTAAAAACAAAACCTGTTTAACAAGCCACACCATTTTTCCATCAATTGGCCATTTAACAAATTAAAATACATTTTAAATACTTTAATTTTATTGTATAATAACTTTCAAAATAAATTAAACATCAATAATAAACTAATTATAGCAATAGTTAAAAACTTGGAACATTTTATTCGAAATTTTTAAAATCTTTTTTCAAATATTTTACAAAATCTTGTCCATTAACGTTTTAAACTGGCGAACAAGGAAATAAAGTACGCCCAAAATTTATAAAATTCGTTGTAACCATGTTGTATTACAAATTTTTTTCTGGAAAGAAAAATAAAATTTTATTATCCTATTGAATCTCTGCGGCGCTGTTAAACTGTATATCTACGTCAATTTAACGTTTGATGCTAATGACTTTATGGCATTTTCTATTTATCACTAGGGATGCAACTTGTGTATGTTACTTTAAGTGCTTTTTGGTATTAAAAGTTAAAATCTTAAGATTTAATTAACTTAATTTACCTTATACTAAGAGTAACTCAAAAATATCCTACCTTTATTGAAGTGTAAGGGTCCAGGAGTATAGTATAGTAGATTCCTTAAAACCTTATCATTCTAAAATTTTATTCAATAAATCAAAGAGTTATTGCAATCTAATTTAGAAAGATCAGATCTGAATTTAACCTAAGAGAATACAGGTACAACTAAATTCAAAGTTAGTAAATTTGTAATTCTGATTAATTTGGTTACATTTAAAGCCTCGAGGTACTAGTTTAGTGGACTTCATATAAACTAAAAGCTACTCTATCTTGTTATGCATATTAATCACCATTAGGCTGAGAATAAGTTGGTTATTATGATATGCGTTCGAGCACATAGGATGGTCATTTTGCTATACAAGTATGAATGTAATTAACATCCTGTTAATAAAGTTGAAATCACAAAGGATGACCTTTACGTCATAATCTTCATCTTTAATTTAAATAAACGTGACGTAAATCTCGCCTTACGTGATTTCGACTCTATTAAAGGTAGCCATTTTTGTTTATATAGATTTCTTTTTTCATTACATGATTGACAGATCACGAACCTAATTTGATATTCGACCCGATTGTCTATTATGTATTTTCGCACTCGTTTCTTACTCTGACGGATCAAATATTAATTTTGCAATAAATTTAACAAATTTAACAAAATGAAAAATATCCAATTATTTAATCAACATGTTTTAATGATAATCATATTTTTGATACATTTTCTACAAAATATAAACGAAAAATGGTAACTTGTACCACAGACAAATGCAAAATTAAACATTTTTAAAAACCTTGCCAATAGGCTTTATTTTAATATGGTACCATAATAAGGCCTATGGCTTTAACCAGTGGCGGAACTACCGGGGTGCGGTGGGTGCAACGCACGCGGGCCCCCGGCTAAAAGGGCCCCAGGAATCTTTTTAAAAAAATTTAAAATATTATATAAAATAATGTAAAAAAAGCCGGTTTAACAATAGTCGGATGAACCTGGTATAAAGTTAGACCAGTTGCGTATTTAGAGGGGGGCAAAGGGGCATCTGCCCCCTCCCCAAAGATGCCTCGGACTGTACCCCTGAAGAGTACGGGGGGACCCCCCCGATAAAAATAATGTTTACTACAAAGTTTTAAAATTTAAATAACTTTAAATTATTTTTGTTTATTTATTTATTTATTTACTAGCTGGAAAGCCCGTCTGCGTACAGGCAGCTAGACGGTGGATCTCTTTTTTAGCTTTATAATATTTAAACATTTAATTTTAGCAAAAAAGCAAAAATTTGCTGCTAAACTTGATGTGCCGTGGGGCAATTAAATTTTTTTTTACAATATGAAAATAAATGAGTTTCTCAAATTTTAATTTTCTTTAGCCGAACGCTTTAATTTCCCACCCTTTGGTCAACAACAGAAAATTTCCTACCTTTTTTCGACGAAATTTGTATAATTATTCTGTCTTGCGTAGGTATTCTAGAAGAGTGGGAATTTTATTATAATATGTACTGGATGGTGTTCACCCCCAGCTCACCCGGTTTACACTTTTGACTATAATTTTGACAGCTAACATTCAAAGAGACATAAAAATTGCTACTAAACTCTGAGCACTTAAATAAATGTTTTTCCAAGCTTTAATATTCTCTAGCCAAAGGCTTAAATTTCCCTCATTTTTGCTTAAAAATTTAAATTTTTCGGTTTTTCCTGGTAAAATTTGTAAAATTATAAATCCCCTATCTTCTCCAAGTATTCTAAAAGAGTGGAAATTCTGCGATATGCGCTGGAGGGTGTTCCACACCCCCCAGACCCCCCGGTTTACAATTTTGACTTTATATTTTTATAATTAACTTTCAAAGTAACACAGGAAGTTGCTGCTAAACTCCGTGAACAGTAAGGTAATTAATTAAATATGCTTTCCAAGTTTTAATTTTTTCTAGCCGAAGGTTAAACTTCCGGTTTGGATTAATATTGGACTAATATTTTTTGGTTGGTAAAAAAAATCGAACAACCAGAGTGTTTTTTACCAAAAAATTACACGTTGTAGCAGGAGCAGCAGAAGCGTGCTGGGATTGTATGTATTGGGATTAGCTACAACTGACGCGCATGAATGGATTAACGAGATTCCAAAATATATTTAATCTGCCCCCTCCAAAAGCATTTTCTAAATACGCCACTGAGTTAGACTTAGTATTACCATTATTACCAATAATAATGCAGTGTTCCCACTAAATTTTCCAAATCAAATCCTGATATTTCCAGGTTTTCCCTGACAAAGAATAAAAATTTTCCATGACATTTCGATAAATCAGAAAATAAATAAGTAGAAAATCATAATTTTAAAATTAAATTAAAACCAATAATTTTTTTAAATTCTTAATTAACAACATTAATTTATAAATAAAATAATTCAATTTGAAAAAAAAAAATTTTAATTAAATAGTTTATCTTAAATCTTAAATTCCCTGACTCTTCCAGATTTTCCAAATAAGTGGCACCCTGCAACTTTGTAATTGTTATACCAGGAATAACGTTATACTAAGTTTATCCGATTATTCTAAATTTGGCCCTTAATTTAGTTTTGTTATTTGTTTATCTTAAAATTATGGTTATATTGTATATGAGTTATTTATTATTTTCTTTCATTTTTGTCTTTTTTAAAATAAGGGCCCCCGTTAACAACTTTGCACACGGGTCCCTCAACTGCTTGTTACGCCACTGGCTTTAACACACTTAAATAATAAAATTATACGTAATATTATTTGGTATTTGAAATCAATAAACACATAAAGGCAACAACTAAACATTCTTTTAAAAAAAAGTATGAATTACAACGCCTTGGAGCACTGAAAATCATCGATTTCTGACCACGTGGCTCGTTTAGGAGGCATCGGCTCGAATCACTAAAAATAACGCTCAATGATTTAGTAATAAATATGCCTACTAATTATTGTTGCTTAGGCCTTATTACGTGCAGGTACTTTCTCCGTATATACGGAGTGATCGATTCATATTTGATTTGATTTCATTAATTAAAACTTGCAAAGTTGCATCGGCCAAAAAAGAATTTTGAATTATGCACGTACATATACCTACACACAATCTATATGCAAAATATTAAATTTATTTTCAGTACCATATTCGTTAAAAAAATAAAGCAATTTTTAAGTTGTCAAGCTGTCATACTTTTGTACATATAGAAATTGCAGCAACGATTTATACCGAGTGCTAAATTAAACACCTTAAATGTTAAACAATTTAAATTTTAATTAAATTATATTCCGATTTAGCAAATTTAGAAATTAGTCCTCTGTATTTTGATAAAATATAGTATCACCGTGTGATTAATAGTTTCTATTGTAATGGTAATGGTTTTATTTTGTTGCAATTAAAAATTAAATTAAAAAGTTTAAGTAACAAAAAATTGTTTCTTATTTGAAATTATAATAGAATTGATATTTTTTGTTTAAATCAGTTGTGCTAGATCAAAGATATGACTTGTTAGGTGTCTAACAAGCAGTTTCGAGTCTTGCTAAAAAGCAAATAAAGTTTTGCTCACCTACAGCGCTTTTATGACCTGTCAAACTGCCAATCGATTAATTTATAGTCTTGCATTCTTTATAATATTTAAATTTAAAATTTCCTTTCCAGCGGACGTATTTGTATAAATAAATATATTTATTATTTATATTGCTAAATCAGTCGAATTCTAAAAATAATAATTGTCCTCGAAAGAATTCGGTATTTTTTCTAAATTTTAAGTTCGACTCGATTTACATAAACTTATGATTACGGTAGAATCGTTATCGCCCTATTTAAATATTAAAAAGCAAATGCAATCACATAATGCCCACTTCAACAGCTACAAATCTTAATTTATTCTATTAAGTAAGTACTTGATGTGAACATGCACATTTAGTTTTTAAATACTTTATATGGGTGTTTTCCATTACAATGCCATTAAACTTTAATTTTAACAGTGTAAACTTTCAAGTATAAAATACTTCATACTTGGTTAGATTAACATTTCAAATAATTACGTTAATTATATGGTATAAATATAATCCTAGAATAGTGACGTTTCCATTGGAGTAAACCTTTTCCAGAGGCTCTGTATAGGTTAAAAAGTAACCACGATTTTAAGATACAATGTCAGCAGCTGTTTTCTAAATCTCCAAACAAAAAATTATATAATCACTTTATTTTTGAGGCATACAATAACTGACCCAGGGCCTGATAAACCATGGGCGCAATGGAGCCGTCATTCATAAGGCTCCAAAATTGTGCGTTAAAATATTAAATTTAATTTAAATTTAATTCATTTCATTCATATTTGGTAAATACCTCATTGGTAAATATTTCTCATCTGAATCTACGTCAATTCGAGGTATTTGGTGAAGAATGTACTGGAGGACATTCCATGCCTCCCAGACCCGCCAGATTGACACCTACGGTTTGAATTTAAAAAGCACTGGGGACATATAGTGGCTAACGAAAATATTCGAACCCTCCTATGTTGACAATGTAAATTGCACATTTTGAAACCGTTTTTTGACATATAAAAATCGCTTTTACAGTAAAACTTTTTAGATTTGTTTTTATTTTTGTATCTATACATTTTTTAATTTTATCGCCCCCTTTTTGACTGAAAAACGGACGACAGAATATAAACGCTAATAATACAGAAAATCTTTAACTCACATTATTACTTTTCCACTTGTTCAAATAGTGTCGGAACTCAACTTTTAATCCTAATTTTTCATTTTAGAACAATTCCTTTAAATCACGATGAAGCTGCAGCTTCTTGGTTGAAATAACTATCTACTATCTCAAACAATTTCTATTAAACTATACATCTTGTTTGATTACAGTGATATTCAGCAAATTGTTAAATAACTATTTTCTTCAGTTCAATTGACCAATGAATATTTTCTGGGTATACTTGTAGCAATAAAATTGGTTTGGGAGAAGATTTGTACCATGAAATTATAAAAAAAATCATTAAAGATTATTGAATTTTCCGTGTTTTTAATTAATTTTTTTACTAATTTTTGCTGTTTACTTCAGCAAAAAGTAACAGCAATCACACAAAACATGTACATACAGTAGAATCCGCTTAATGTGATTACTTCGGGCCAAGGACATTTTAATAATATTAGGTTGTCAAATATCTTCCTTCCGCCTTTTTGCTCTTTATTCAATGCTTCATAAAAAGTGTTACAGTGATCGGATTTAGTTCAAATATGCGCCGTTTTGTTCGATAATCTGTTTCCATCTAGACGGAAACTTCATAATACCCCCCTCGTAGAAGCCCCCCTCCTTATTTGCGAAGAACTCGGACAGCCACTTTTCACAAGCCTCTTTTGAGTTCAACTGTACACCACCAAGGGCGTTCGCCATGGACAGGAACAGGTGGTAATCACTTGGCGCCATGTCCGGGCTATATGGTGGATGCGATAGAACCTCCCATCCGAGCTCCCGTATTTTCTGACGAATCATCAACGAAGTGTGTGGTCTGGCGTTGTCCTGGTGGAACACTATACCCTTCCTGTTGGCCAATTCTGGACGCTTCTGGTCAATCGCTTGCTTCAAGCGGTCCAGTTGTTCGCAGTAGATGGTAGAATTAAGCGTCTGGCCATATGGGAGCAGCTCATAGTGGATGATTCCCTTCCAATCCCATCAAACACACAGCAAAGCCTTCCTGGCCGTCAATCCCGGCTTGGCCACTGTTTGGGACGATTCACCGGCCTTCGACCACGACCGTTTCCGCTTGATATTGTCGTATGTGATCCATTTTTCGTCGCCAGTCACCATCCGCTTCAAAAATGGGTCGAGTTCGTTCCGTTTCAGCAGCATATCGCAGGCGTTGATTCGGTCCAGAAGGTTTTTTTGCGTCAAATCATGCGGCACCCAAACATAAAGCTTTTTTTTGTATCCACCTTTCTGCAGATGGTTTAAAATGGTTTGGTGACTAACTCCCATCTCCTGGGCGATGTCACGAGATGCCACATGCCGGTCTAACACGACGATTTCCATGATTTGATCGGTATTCGTCGTCACAGGTCTTCCGCCGGCTGGCTTATCCATGGTGTCGTTTTTACCGGCTCTGAATCGTCAAAACAATTCCTCCGCGGTTCGAAGTGATAGAGTACCATCCCCCAAAACATCATTAATCTCGCGGAACGGTTCTCTAGCGGATTTGCCTTTAACGAAGGAATTTAGAAGACTAGGATTAGAACAAAATAGAAGAAAAAAAAGATAGAAAAAGTGGCCGGTTTCAAAAAAAAATGATTACAATAACCGACTGATAACATATTATCCGAGATCACATTAAGCGGATTCTACTGTATTATGCAAGTTTTAGGTTTTTACAACCGGGGGTCTAAGGGGTGTGGAACACCCTCCTCCAGATCCGGATCAAGCTATTGCATACAGGGCGTACTTTAAAGTGCAACCATCATTAAGTGGGATTAGCTTTTACCAAATTACTAGTGCTTAGTTCAGAGTCCAGGGGCGTAGCTATACAGTAGAATTTGAGGTAGGGCAGCGGTGGTTACAGGTAGAGCAGAAGTGTAAATTACAAACTAATAAGACCAACATCAGGTAGGGCATTTCCCCACAATTCTCCCCCCCCCCCTAGCTACGGCCCTGCTAGAGTCGCCCGGATGAGTTTATCTATGAAGATTAAGGTAAAAAATGTCTACCAGTCTGAGTTTACCATCGCACTTGCTCCCAAATACCACATACATTAACAATTACTTCCGATCTTATAAATGCAAGATTTGTGTGCATGTTTTGTGATTAATTTTCTTACATAGCAGCCTTTCTCTCTTTCAGAACCAATACATTTATATGTTGTGGCAATAATTTTATACAATCAGTTGGATACTGGGGTACTCGGTACTACTCAGTGCGTATTGCCTAAACCTATAAATGTACTTATTCTCAAAAAGTGATAGTCTCTTATTAAGTAGGTACGATCGATCACAGAACATATACACAAGTTGTTAGTTTTTGAAACCGGGGGGTCTGGGGGGTGTGGAACACCCTCCAGTACACCTATACAAAATTTTTCCAAATGTCTTTTACAAGACATCCAGTAATGCCCAGTGGAATCACAACTTTAAAACTGGAATCGAAATCTGCTTGCTATTTGAAATATGTTCGATAGAATGTACACCTATTTGTGTTTTTTTAACACACTTACAGGTGTACTGGAGGGTGTTCCACACCCCCCAGACCCCCCGGTTTGTAAAAACTGAAAACTGACATATATACATGTTCTGTGTGATTGCAGTTAATTTATGCTGAAATAAACAGCAAAAATAAGTGAAAAAATTAAGCAAAAAAACTGAAAAATTCGATCATCTTTAATGAGTTTTTTACAATTTCTGGGGACAAATCTTCTCCCAAATCAACTTTCTTGCTACAAATATTAACTTTCACCTCTCCAGTTTACCAAAGAATTGTAAAGGCACACCTTTAAGTGTGTTAAAAAACTCAAATAGCTGTACATTCTACCAAACATATTTCAAATAGAAAACAAATTTTGATTCCAGTTTTAAAGTTGTGATTCCACTTGGCATTACTGGATCTAGGTTACAAAAGACATTTGTAAAAATCTATAACAAGCTAGATTCTGGGACCAATTTTGTTTAGGTGTACTGGAGGGTGTTCCACACCCCCCCAGACCCCCCGGTTTCAAAAACTGAAAACTTGCGTGTATTGCAGTATCTAATAAAAATGAAAGCAATCCAGCCGAAGGCAGTTGTTAAATTTATGAATTAAAAGATTTAATTTAGCATTTAAAGTTATAAAAATATTAATGTAAAAAAGAATTTATTGGTTAAGTAAACAATCGAACGTTGAAGACTTGAGATGGGGTGACATAAGATTGTCGACAGTGTGCGTACATGCGGATGCAATAAAAAGAACAAATCACATTTTTATTTAATAAAATTGAATTTGAAAAAAAAGTTGAATTGCATAGACAACAGATTGATAAGATAATAACTGAAAATAAGTTAGTTAAAACGAGATAGGTCGTTGTGGATGGTAGTCCTCCAGAAACCGAAGTCAACCACAAAGTGAATTAAAAATCACTCTTTCGAAACTCTTTGGCATTCAATTTGGAAATAGTACGAGGTGTCATTTTTGGACAAAATATTTTGGAACAAGTGGAAGAGAATTTAGTTGGAGTTAGCTGGAAGCAGTTCTATGTAACGTGAGGAAGAAATAGAAGATTCACAACCAATTTAAAGTGGACCATTTGGGTCGAATAAAAGAAGAAGATAAGGGCAGGTTTGCATAATTACCATTCTAAAGCTTGAGTGACACTATCAAACTTTGGTTAAATTTTCGTTAAACTTTCTTGTCAAACGTTTTGCTTCAAAGTTTGATGAAAATTTTTGGGTGGGGTAGTTGTAGTAAGGATATGCGAAAGCCAACCTTACTGCATAGTTTTGCAGCAATGCGCATGCTTGCGGATGCTTACGCATGCTTATTCAAAAGTTGAACGGAAAAGTTGAACGAAAGTATGACACGCGCTACTTTTTCGTCAAACATTTGACAAGAAAGTTGAACGAAAATTTAACCAAAGTTTGATAGTGTCACTCAAGCTTTAGTGTTGACGCGGTCTTGCGGCAAATAAAACGGATCGGAAAAAACGGACCGGTATTTGGCAATAAATGTTAATTCAATTTAAAAATTGTAATTCAATTGTTTATTTAATCACGTATTGGTGTCACGACGAATAATTCCCTAACAAATAATCCTTACAGCAAATAATTCCCAAAGTGAATATTGAATATTTTTAAATTAATTTTGAAATAAATTTTTTTTTTATTTCAAAATTTGTGGCAGGATTACTTGGTTGGGGATCATTTGGTATAAATTTAACCGACCATTAGGCGCTATTTACATAATCTGCACCCGACGCTGAAATAGCTTGATCCGGCACTGTAAGTGACTTACTAGGTTCGCTGATCGCCTGCCTAATTTGGATTATTTTCCAAAGCAGCTGCAAAAATAGCTTTTCATATGTCATTTAATTCCTAAAAATAAAGGATAATAACATCAGTTTCCATCTTGCTGAAATTTATTTCTATACCTTACAAATAACTAAAGTCCAGATTTCGATCTACTTTGCAACCCTTCAATTCTAATCTACTCCCATGTTGTTAATTTTCTGTAATTGCTACTCCTTTTAGACTTGTCTGCTTTCTGCATCGATCCAGTTTCAAATAAATTTTTTTCTACCTTAGACTAGCGGATAGATATTTGGTGAAGGAGAACTCTCAAATAGATGGCAACGAAACAATTCAAAATTTGAATATGAGAGTAAGTTGGCTGTTTGATTTTAACAGCTTCTGCATAATTAATCTATAATTTGTTTTGTATAAAACATATTTAACTAGATTTATTAAGCTTTGCAATTATAAAATTAATTAAAAGCGTTTATGAGTAGCGTTTTGCACATGAATTCAATTAAAAACTAATTTTAACTACACACATACAATAACGTTGTACTTATAAAATTGCAATTTTGATTAATTTATTTAATTAGTTAATAAACTTAGATAAATATTTAATCGATAGTTTAAAACAAATTGAAAAAATTATTTCTAAGATGCAAGTTTGAGATAGGTGAGTTATAGTAGTCGATTTTAATTAATCTTTTAAATTGTAATTTTAGTGAAGTTTTGAATGTTTTATACCCTAGTAGTTGACATGTTCATTAATTGTAATGTAATAGAAACCAGAAATAATATAAAGCGGTTATGTTCAATTTCTAGTTTGTATAATTCAGTAGTGATAATGGTTAGATATCATCAACAATATACATTAAAATGTGACATATACAAAATAGCTGTAACATCGAGCGACAAATATAATACATTAAATTAACAGTATCACGAAACAAACCACACATTTAGTAACCTCAAAGACACATTTCTCATAGGTACTATTTTTAATAATTTATTTAACCTCGGCATAGCTTATCACATTTAGAATCGATAAGTCGCCAAGCCTTTAAAATACTGATGTCCCATCATTAGTCTTTCTTATGAGATAATATCAGCCACCAAGTTTCAAATGAACGAAACAAAAAAAAATCACTTGCCCGATTCACCGATGCAGCAACATACAACTTGAAGATTTTCGAAGATACTTTAGCGGTTTAGATCATTAATTATGAGCCCCTTGTGTTGAAAGGGTTCAGCCCTTCACATAAAGTAACTTTGTCGTTTTGATCATAGATAGCCAGCTAATTTTAAATACCTGCCTAGTTGAAATTTTTCAAAAACACCTTTAGAGTAACAATGGAAATTCTACAAATAAAACGAAAGCAGATGTGCATCACCAACTTAAACTAAATTTCAAATAATTTAATTGGATACATTTCTTACTTTATAATGCAGCCCTGCACTGCCCATTTATCCACTTCTATTTATTCTATCGATTTAATCAGCCGAAGTAGGATGTTTAGTTAGTCAATGTTTATTTCACACAATTAAACATGTCCAATACATTATCTAATTTTATTACATATTTATTTTATGTAAATATTCCAATACTCGAGGTGCTTCTTGCGGCGCGACGTCTGCAGGACAAAGGGGTAGAACGCAACGACAGTTTTTTTGGAGTTCATTTAGCTAAATTGCAGTCGAGTGTAAAGCTTTGTTTCGAAAACATTAAAACTTTTAAGTAAACCCTTAATGTCATATTCGGCTCTTAGGTTTAATTTTTGGAGCTATCCCAAAGCGATGACCGTTGATACACTTACTTTACTACCCCTTTGTAGCCCTATTAAACAGAGTCAGACTGGTCACATCTGCACTAACCTAGGACCCCACGAGATCGTTTTGGTAAATCTCCACTGTTACTTCTCGACGGATGGCTTTTAATTGACCAGTCCTTGGAGTAATTAGTCCGTTATGTTTTATACCAATTTCCCACATCCACCATTAAATTCTATTTGGTTGTTTGTATAATAGCCCATTCGAATAAAAATAACTTTAAAAATTATATATTTAGCAAATTAAATTTGTTGAATATATGAATTATTACGGACTTGCGGATTGAATTTTTGTTTAACTTTAATTTAAAATTCAATCAAGTTTTTTCGAAAACACAAACAGTAAGGATGAATAAACGTATCGGCTTTGAGCTGTTCTATGATTTTTACGTTTATCTTCTTTTTGTATTTTGGCCAATGAGTGTAAAATTGATCAGCGTTCGAGCTAAAACATTTAAATCAAATTTACTGAAATTTGATAGATATCTTCACTATGGTAATCATAAATTTATAACCAAAATTAGTCAACTCATTCGCGGCATTCTTTAACATACACTTCGTAGAACAGGTAGAACGAATCAATTTATTAAAAAATTTATTAAGTATTTATATAAGTTTCATTTTTATGTGATCACGTTTCGGAAAATAAAAAATTTCATTTCTAACTAAATCGATTTTTTCCTTTTGGTTAAGATGCGTGCGATTTTGAAAACTCATCTATTTGCTGATTGGAATTCACACTTCAAATTTCGTCTAACCCTTAATTTTGTGCTAAAATTAAATAACATTGTGCAACGTCACCTTTTTTCAATAAAAATAAATTATCTAATTATTTATTGCAGCTTGCCCAAATTTTTGCCCAGCGTAAAATATAACGTACCTGCACCCTGCACGTGGTAAGGCCTAGGCAACAAAAATCGTATTTCAAATAACCTCCCTCGCTCAATACCACAGTTACAGACACCTATTGCATGTAGAAGTTGCTACAATTTTGCGGGAGCTGAATATCCCATTTGTAGCCCCCAGTGTTACATCATTTATCATAAAGCGAGACCGTGCAGCCCCAAATAATAAAAATCGGATCAAATAAATCGTAAATATTTTTTAATTTAACCATAGTCTTACTTCGTGTATCAAAGTTTGTTTGCTTTATAAATTATAATGTATTTTACAGTAGCTTTGAGATATTACGAATACAAATAATTAGTAGGCATATTTATTACTAAATCATTTAGCGTTATTTTTAGTGATTCGAGCCGATGCCTCTTAAACGAGCCACGTGGTCAGAAATCGATGATTTTCAGTGCTCCAAGGCGTTGTAATTCATACTTTTTTTAAAAGAATGTTTAGTTGTTGCCTTTATGTTTTCAGTTTCTTCGCTTAATTTTTTCACTTATTTTTGCTGTTTAATTCAGCAAAAATTAACAGCAATCACACAGAACATGTATATATGTCAGTTTTCAGTTTTTACAAACCGGGGGGTCTGGGGGGTGTGGAACACCCTCCAGTACACCTGTAAGTGTATTAAAAACACACAAATAGGTGTACATTCTATTGAACATATTTCAATAATCGCAAACAGATTTCGATTCCAGTTTTAAAGTTGTGATTCCACTGGGCATTACTGGATCTACTTAGGTTATAAAAGACATTTGAAAAAATTTTGTATAGGTGTACTGGAGGGTGTTCCACACCCCCCAGACCCCCCGGTTTGTAAAAACTGAAATCTGACATATATACATGTTCTGTGTGATTGCTGTTAATTTTTGCTGAATTAAACAACTACGGCGTAGCTACGGCTACGGCCCTGTTAGAGTCGCCCGGCTGAGTTTATCTATGAAGATTAAGGTAAAAAATTTCTACCAGTCTGAGTTTTCCAACGAGATAAGTACCTAATTCTACTAAGCGGCTGAGTTTACCATCGCTCTTGCTCCCAAATACCACATTCGTTAACAATTACTTCCCGATCTTATAAATGCAAGATTTGTGTGCATGTTTTGTGATTAATTTTCTTACATAGCAGCCTTTCTCTCTTTCAGAACCAATACAATTATGTGTTGTGGCAATAATTTTATACAATCAGTTGGATACTGGGGTACTCGGTACTACTCAGTGCGTATTGCTTAAACCTACAAATGTACTTATTCTCAAAAAGTGATAGTCTCTTATTAAGTAGGTACGATCGATCACAGAACATATACACAAGTTTTTAGTTTTTTAAACCGGGGGGTCTGGGGGGTGTGGAACACCCTCCAGTACACCTGTAAGTGTATTAAAAACACACAAATAGGTGTACATTCTATCGAACATATTTCAATAATAGCAAACAGATTTCGATTCCAGTTTTAAAGTTGTGATTCCACTGGGCATTACTGGATCTACTTAGGTTATAAAAGACATTTGGAAAAATTTTGTATAGGTGTACTGGAGGGTGTTCCACACCCCCCAGACCCCCCGGTTTCAAAAACTAAAAACTTGTGTATATGTTCTGTGATCGATCGTACCTACTTAATAAGAAAGAGACTATCACTTTTTGAGAATAAGTACATTTGTAGGTTTAGGCAATACGCACTGAGTAGTACCGAGTACCCCAGTATCCAACTGATTGTATAAAATTATTGCCACAACATATAAATGTATTGGTTCTGAAAGAGAGAAAGGCTGCTATGTAAAAAAATTAATCGCGAAACATGCACACAAATCTTGCATTTATAAGATCCGGAAGTAATTGTTAATGAATGTGGTATTTGGGAGCAAGAGCGATGGTAAACTCAGCCGCTTAGTAGAATTAGGTACTTATCTCGTTGGAAAACTCAGACTGGTAGAAATTTTTTACCTTAATCTTCATAGATAAACTCAGCCGGGCGACTCTAACAGGGCCGTAGCTAGGGTGGGGGGGAGAAGACGTTGGTCTTATTAGTTTGTAATTTACACTTCTGCTCTACCTGTAACCACCGCTGCCCTACCTTAAATTCAACTCTATAGCTACGCCCCTGGACTTTAAACTAAGCACTAGTAATTTGGTAAAAGCTAATCCCACTTAATGATGGTTGCACTTTAAAGTACGCCCTGTATGCAATAGCTTGATCCGGCACTGCCCATTTGTGTTTTTTAAAACGCTTACTGGTATACTGTAGGAGGGTGTTCCACACCCCCGGTATTAAAAACTGAAAACTACATAAAGTGGTCTGCGCTTATTAAGGCCTACTAAATTTAACCATAGTCTTGCTTCGTGTATCAAAGTTTGTTTGCTTCATAATGTATTTTACAGTACCTTTGAGATATTACGAATGCAAATAATTAGTGGGCATATTTGTTACTAAATCATTGAGCGTTATTTTAAGTGATTCGAGCCGATGCCTCCTAAACGAGCCACTTGGTCAGAAATCGATGATTTTCAGTGCTCCAAGGCGATGTAATTCATACTTTTTTTAAAAGAATGTTTAGTTGTTGCCTTTATGTGTTGCCTTTATTATTTAAGTATGTTAAAGCCGTGGGTCTTAGGTACCAGATTAAAATAAAGCCTACTGGCAATGTTTTTAAAAATGTTTAATTTTGTGTTTGTCTATGCTACAAGTTGCCATTTTTCGTTTATATTTTGTAGAAAATGTACCAAAAATATGATTATTATTAAAATATGTCGATTAAATTGGATATTTTTCATATCCCTGGGTTTACAGTTCGATATGATGCAAAACGACAGCTATCGCTCGGGAAATTACCTAGGATTATTAAATAAATGCTTTTGTAATTAAAATAGTGAATCAATATAATATGAATGTTTCAATTCGTAGAAAATAAGTATAGAAATAATTTGAAAATTATAATTTCGATTGTTTATCTTTTTTGATAATTTTGCGGTTATTCGGCGATTTCATTAAAAGAATAATAAATAACCATGCGAAAACCGACAGATGTTTAAATTTCAATATTCACTACAACATTATTAATAATCGCTACACATAAAAAGTAAAACAACAACAGCTTATAGTGGGTTTTTGAAAAAACAGAAAATATACCTGCGCTTTTCCTTTTGATTAACCTTTTTATAATTACGGGTTCCTCTTGTTGATTGAACTGCCCTCATTGCCGGAAGGGTGGATTCGAAATGTAATATGACTAATAAGTTGCGGCTGCAGTCTACTCTGCTGACAGGTACATATTAACGAATAATTCTTTATTTACTTCGGATTGATTAATTGCATATTGTTAACTAGATTGCCCAAACCACCGAGCGTAACAGGACGAGACACGGATATAGCAGTTTATTTACCAATCTTCCATTCTTGTATGCATTACACCCATCTTAACTATATGTCTTTATTTCTATAAATCACATCTTACATTTCAATTCGTCTGCATAGTATACTCAAATTACTATACAATGCCCATTTTATATTTTCTGCTTTCTTTCGCCGGCACGCAAAGCTATGGAAAATTAAATTAATTTATACGTTTCATTTCAAAATATTATGTGATAATATTATTTGCATATTAAACTGCAATTATTTGCAATTGTTTAATAAATTATATTAAATGAAGTGTATAATGAATAATTACAATTTCACTACGAATATTAATTAAAATTGAGCAGGATTTCTTTCAAAACGCAAATTTTTACATAACTTCACCTTCAAATTGATTTATTTAATTTGATAGACATCATAATTATGTACGCCGGTTGTACACCTGTTCAAATAGCATTAATGAGAATTTTCGTAATTATATAAAAACTAAGTAGGGTAACCTTTGGTACCATAAACTTGCTGTAATGTAAATTCGCCAATACAATAACGCAAAAATGTAAGATGCAGAGTCAGTCTCGTTTGAAAGAAAAAAAACTGTTGTGTAATTCGTTTAAATAATATTACATAGTCGAAATGCAAAATTAGTATGTTCTTTAAACGTTTAACCATCGAAATCATTACTCGAACAGCATTTAAGATGATTATTTACCATACAACTACGGATCAAAGACCATAAACTGTTTTTATACGTTTCCGTTGAAAAAACTTTTTTATTCTGTATAACCGAGCTCGAAGTTGTTATAATAATTAGCAATAATAACTTTCAAACCAATCAAAATTGTTGCATAGTTTACAAACAAATATTGATTGGATTAAGTCGGTAAGTTTGCTCAAATAGCTCGAGCTTTTAAATGTGCATTAAAACTTTATCAATTAATGCTAAACATTTGCAAATCATAACGAAAATCTCTTCTGTAATGTATTATTAAACTAAAATTATTATTCAAGGTATAATTAAATCATTAATTTGAATATGCAAGTACGTTTTTATAAAAATTATAAACGTGCAAATGCAGACATTAGGTTAATACTTTAACCAAAATAAAATTAGTAATGCCCCAGTTGAGCTGAATGAAAGATTCAAAACTTAGATGTATAAGAGAATAAGCAAAAAATTGTGTACTACCGACGCGACGTCAGAATAACCATCTCAATGGCTAACCACAAGGCCAAGGCGGTTGGCGACCGCCTGACCGTTGTAATCATAAGCAGCAGTGCCGGATCAAGCTATTTCAGCGTCGGGTGCAGATTAGGTGTGTCATCATCGGTTTTTTGTACCAAAACCAAAAGTTCCTTCTCAAAAGTCTACTAAAGTCTAAGTAAGATTACTTAGACCGCAAGGATTTACTATATGATTGATAATTTCGAGATGACTCCGATTACACAGATTAAACCGTAGATGAGCATTCATCAAAAGATTCAAAAGGACCCCGGGGGGGGGGGGTTTTGTTTTCGTTTCAAATTCGTTTCAAAATTAATTTTAAAATAATCATTATTCACTTTGAGGATTATTTGCTCTAAGGATTACTTTTTAAGTGCAGTTGACGTTATGCGATTTCTCTTGTATGACCAACAGCCCTCTTTTTCAGAACCAATACATTTCATTCAATCAGTTGGATAATGGGATACTACTCAGGGCGTATTGTATACACCTACAAATGTACTTATTCTCAAAAAGTGATAGTCTCTTATTAAGTAGTTAAGATCAATCACAGAACATATACACAAGTTTACAGTTTTTCAAACCGGGGGGTCTGGGGGGTGTGGAACACCCTCCAGTACACCTATACAAAATTTTTCCAAATGTCTTTTATAACCTAAGTAGATCCAGTAATGCCCAGTGGAATCACAACTTTAAAACTGGAATCGAAATCTATTTGCTATTTGAAATATGTTCGATAGAATGTACACCTATTTGTGTTTTTTTAACACACTTACAGGTGTACTGGAGGGTGTTCCACACCCCCCAGACCCCCCGGTTTGTAAAAACTGAAAACTGACATATATACATGTTCTGTGTGATTGCTGTTAATTTTTGCTGAAATAAACAGCAAAAATAAGTGCAAAAATTAAGCAAAAAAACTGAAAACTGAAAACTGAACACCTAAATAAAATTTGTGCCAGAATCTAGATTCCTATAGATTTTTCCAAATGTCTTTTGTAACCTAGATCCAGTAATGACCAACGGAATCACAACTTTAAAACTGGAACAAAATCTGTTTGCTATTTGGAATATGTTCGGTAGAATGTACACCTATTTGCAGGGCCGGATAAACCATGGGTACACTGGAGCCGTCGCACCCAGCGCCAAAGTTCAGAAGGCTCCAAAATTGTGTGTTTTTAATTTAATTTCCTATAAAATATTAAATTTTGAATAAAAAGAATATGCAATCAATTAATAACTCACAAAACTCTAAGCGAGAAGTCACGAATTGTGATTTAATTCATATTTTCTTTGATGTAAAGTAAAATAAGTAGGGGGCGGCCATTAATTACGAGAGAAGATTTTTCGTAAGATGTCGATTTGGTTTAACTATCTCTCTCCCCTGCTAATCTCTCGTGAAATTATTTATTTTACTTAATTTAACCCAGTTCTCTCGCAATTTTACATTTTCATGCAAATAAAAAATTACGTGATATTTACAGAGACTCCCCCAAGTGAGATTGAGGGAGATTCGGCTCGACCTTCCCATTAATGGACGTCCCCTAATGATAATACAGGTCTGCAAAACAAATTATTTTTCAAGCCCTGATCTCATGTAAATTAACCTCCTGAATCCGAATATGATCTCCGTTTTCTTCCATCATTCACCGCTTTTGGGGAGTGCCCCCCACCCCTATCTATTTTATTATTTTTTTAACCCTAAACTTGGCAAGCACTAATTTTTCGGCATAAAATTCTTTCTGTCGGAGATTATATCTTTCGAAGTTTTTCAACCCTACCTGATAAATGGAATTTTTGAAACTATGTGTATCTTGTGAGATTGGTTGCCAACTTAAGGGTTAACAATTATTTTAGCCTCTACATTTCTTCTCGTAAACTGGACAGGTGAAAGTTAATATTTGTAGCAAGAAAGTTGATTTGGGAGAAGATTTGTCCCCCGAAATTGTAAAAAAGTCATTACAGATGATCGAATTTTCAGTTTTTTTGCTTAATTTTTTCACTTAGAACATCACACAGAACATGTATATATGTCAGTTTCCAGTTTTTACAAACCGGGGGGTCTGGGGGGTGTGGAACACCCTCCAGTACACCTGTAAGTGTGTACATTCTATCGAACATATTTCAAATTGCAAACAGATTTCGATTCCAGTTTTAAAGTTGTGATTCCACTGGGCATTACTGGATCTACTTAGGTTATAAAAGACATTTGGAAAAATTTTGTATAGGTGTACTGGAGGGTGTTCCACACCCCCCAGACCCCCCGGTTTAAAAAACTAAAAACTTGTGTATATGTTCTGTGATCGATCGTACCTACTTAATAAGAGACTATCACTTTTTGAGAATAAGTACATTTATAGGTTTAGGCAATACGCACTGAGTAGTACCGAGTACCCCAGTATCCAACTGATGGTATAAAATTATTGCCACAACACATAAATGTATTGGTTCTGAAAGAGAGAAAGGCTGCTATGTAAGAAAATTAATCACAAAACATGCACACAAATCTTGCATTTATAAGATCGGGAAGTAATTGTTAATGAATGTGGTATTTGGGAGCAAGTGCGATGGTAAACTCAGACTGGTAGAAATTTTTTACCTTAATCTTCATAGATAAACTCAGCCGGGCGATTCTAACAGGGCCGTGGCTAGGGGGGGGGGGAGAATTGTGGGGCAATGTCCTACCTGATGTTGGTCTTATTAGTTTGTAATTTACACTTTTGCCCTACCTGTAACCACCGCTGCCCTACCTTAAATTCAACTCTATAGCTACGCCCCTGGACTCGAAACTAAGCACTAGTAATTTGGTAAAAGCTAATCCCACTTAATGATGGTTGCACTTTAAAGTACGCCCTGTATGCAATAGCTTGATCCGGCACTGCCGATTTGTGTTTTTTAAAACGCTTACTGGTATACTGGAAGAGGGTGTTCCACACCCCTCAGACCCCCCCGGTTGTAAAACTGAAAACTTGCATATCTGTATTCTGCGTGATTGCTGTTATATTTTAAATTTTAATATTTTAAAATAAGTAAACAAATTAACAAAAAAAAAGCAAAATTCAATTATTTTTAATGATTTTTTTTACAATTTCAGGAGACAAATCTTCTCCTAAATCAACTTTCTTGCTACAAATATTAACTTTTCATCTCTCTAGTTGACCAGAAACAATGTAAAGGTTAAAATAATTGTTAAAAAAATAATAAAATAAATAGGGGAGGGGACATCCCCCGATAGCGGTAGATGATGGGGAAGAAGGGAATTCATATTCGGATTCACGAGGTTAATTTACATAAGAATCAGGAGGAATGGTATCAGGGCTCGAAAAAAAATTTTGATTTGTGACCTGTGTTATCATTTGGGGACGGCCATTAATTACGTGGGCGTTTAGGGGTTCTTTTTCGCATGAACTGTAAAATTGCAAGAGATCTGGGTTAAATTAAGTAAACTAAAGAATAAAAACAACAAAAAAGAGGTGAAGAGGGTTAAACCACATCTTACAACATCTCAACAGGGACGAGGGGGTCGAAAAATCGCCCACGTAATTAATGGCCGCCCCCTACTTATTTTACTTTACCAGTTAAATGAAAGAAAATATGAATTAAATCACAATTCTTTAAATATTCTTTTAATTCAAAATTTAATGTTTTATAGAACATTGCACCCATGGTTTATCCGGCCCTGATAAGCAGATAACAACTGAAATTTTGCAAAGGGGATTAGTTTTCAGGATGCAGAGTATACAGGAAACCCAGCATAAATCTCAAATTAAGCTTGATTTTTCCAGATTACTTGATAAATTTTTCAGTGATCCTAGTCAATATTGATAAGTTGTCCAGAGACTCTTAGGGCTGTCCAATGTCCAAAACCATCAAACAAAATCTAAACAAAATCATTGCATTTTTATTGAAATTATTGATTTTCGTATACAAAGCGACGCTATTCTACAGCAATTTGTCTACATTCTTGTGTGTATCATTATTTCAATGGTAAAACTGTGAGAAAAGCTGCAATCAAAAATTTAATATTCTAAACATTGCTTCTTCAGAGAACAAACGTACAACTATTTATTTTGCATACAAAGATGGTAGCACTTGAATTATATTGTGCGTAGGTATCTCATGTAAACTAAACAAAAAGTTGGGAAATCGACTGTACTACACAAATTTTGAAGCTAAGCATCGCTCGTACTTGGGTGGTTTGTATTCAAAAGAGCGCGTTCCGTTTGAAAATAAGCTGAGAAATCAAGAAAAATTGGGGTCAATGAAAATATTAGTGAGATGAAGTTTGAAATTTGATTTTTGTAAGCTGGCATACAAAATATATTTGATTTGTAAAGTATAAAGCGGAGTAGTAAAACTAAAAAAATATTCGGTTCACGTAGAAGTTTCAACCCTGCCTATACGAGCTGCATGCATACTATGCAGACACCCCATTGAATCGACAATCCTATAAGCTTTTCGTAGTTTTCATGTGCAATAGTCATCCGTATTTAGCTGCTATAAACTCATTTTACGTTAAAATTGTTTCTGGTGTACTAGAAGAAAGCTTAAAACCCACAATGACGACGTAATGTTTCCTCATGTTTCGTCATTGCTACTTTTATGCCACATTGTCTGGGCCATGATCTCGTCTACGTGATGTGAATACTACAAAGTTAGTTTCAGTTACTTTCTCATCGATTTGCAATTTTATAAAATGCAGAGCCTTTATCATTTGCAAAATTGCATAGTGCAATCTGGAAAACCACCGAGAAAAGATTACTAGACATTAATTCTGAATATATTATCAACTTCTCGACCGGAACTAAACTTTGAGCTTTTATTTTTTTCAAAAGATAAAATGCTTTTTATTATTTCTGTATTCATGTATTCTTATTTGTATTCATTTCATTTTTTTAATTTGCTCAAATGTTCCAGCAAATATATAAAAATGTAGTCAATGGAACCGAATATGCAAATTAAAAAATTTTTTGGTGACTTTAATTAATACATTTGTAACAGTAGAATGAATTTTAATTCAGTACCGCCGTCATATGAAACGTTTCCTAATATTATAGATTAGACTTAATATAGTGGAAAACTATCTATTATAATACGTCAATGACTTCGGGTTTAATTTGCCTTAATTGATGTTCTATTAGGTTCGAACTTAATTAGATCGACTTATCGTGACTCCTATCTCTCGGGATAAAATTCAAAACGCACACAAAAATATTTAAAATAATATCGGCTTACGTATCTTACGTAACTCGCGAAAAAAGAGAAGTATAAATATAGCAGTAATTCTCTGCATTTTTTAAAAGCTTCCACTCACAGAAAGCAATTAAGCTGATTAATCGATCGAACTGTTGATAACGCTTAATTAAAATTTAAAAACTAGGGTTGACAGGTGGTTCTCCGCAGGTTTCAAAACGGTAAACCACCGAACGTTACAATTTTGTATTTTTAAAATAATTTTAAATTTTAATTAATCCACTTGCGACTCAGAGTAAACTACACTCAACAAATATTTTACTATCCCTGATACATCGCTTCCGTTCTGCTTCTAGAATAAGTAAACTCTAAACGTCTACGACCAAGAAATTAATCGATGCATTTCTTGCTGAAAATCCGAACGAAAGCCTTACCTCCCAATGGTTAGGGAACACAATCGTCTGCTTGCATAAAAGAAGCTGTAAGTCTCGAGAAGAATCGCACAAGTGCATTACCATTGTTTGGCAAAATCCAAATTTAATTCGCATTTCCTTAAGCAATTAGCAAAGATTTCAAACTGTTCTTTTTTTTATGTGCTTTAATATTCTTTTAAGTGTCTTGTTTCATCTTTTGACTTCTCACGAGCAGTTTAGTTTCATTTAGTTACTTCACTTAATGAGATTTAATAGGAATGCATACACGCCAATCTTAATAAAACTAAATTAATTTAAATAGACTAAGTATAACTTAATCTAATTAAAACTTTGTTTAACGTAACAGATATCAGCTACAGTGATCAATAAAGCACTCGAAGTTAACAGTAATTAAAATTTGGAAAAAATATCATTTTTTTGGGATGAAAAGGTGGGCAGGCATGCTTTTTACCTTAATTTATCGTATCATCTGTCCATTATTCTTTTAATGGTTTGATTTAAAAAATAATTAAATTGATTTTTTTAAAAATTCGGAAAATTAGGCGCTGGACGAGACAATTAATTATTTAATTTTTAAGGTGCTTCTCCTATTACGGACCTCACACGCACAGTGAGTTAGCTCTTTCAATTCCATACAGGTATAGGTCAGGAACTCATTTGTTACTTCCATTCTTCTGCATTTACTGCCGTAGAGAAGCATTCAGTATTGTTCACAGAAAGCAAGTTATGTGCATATTTTATAGTTTATGTTTGTCATTGTACCGGGTTGGTGCAGACATTTTTTAGCAAATTTTTAGCCTAACTGAAACTAGAGATGAAAAGATGGCGCCACATTAAAAAAATATTTCGATTATGAAAATGGATCTTAAAAAAATATCGGTTAAATCCAATTAGCAGGTTGCCCATAAACTTGATTACGTTTATAGACTTTAATAAGTACGTTTACACTGCCAACAGTTCATAAACTGAAATAGTTAAAATGTTGCATACCGCTATAAATACTTGTTTTATAGTTTAATTCTAAAGTTATGGATGTCAGTTTTAACCACCAAATAAATTTTAATTGAATTTGATTAAGTAACACAAATTTAAATAATGCACATTTCAAAATTAAGTTATATTAATGCCTCTGACCAAAGATCAATACAATAAATTGCTTAACAAAATCAATAAAATGCATAATTTAATTTAAAAAAATAGAAAAAATTAGTGAAATTACTTACGAAATTAATATTGATTAAAAATTAAAAATTAACAGGTTTTTCAGGTTTTTTTTTTTATTGATGTCGAAAATAATATTAATCTTTCAACTGAGTAAACACTTCCACTTTTTTTTTAAATTTTCTATGGAAAAACGCTTTCAAACAGGAAACAGTCAATTGTGGGTAAGAGTTGCATAAAAAGGATCCTAGAAGCCTGTCATCTAGGTCACTACAGCTAGTTCACCAGAGGAGAAAAGTAATCTAATAAAGATCAGAACTGAAGCATGCAACACGGATAAAACCAGCGACGGTGCCAGCATTTTTAAAATGAGTGAGGACAAATTGGGTCCAATATATTTGGGGTGGGCAGGAGCACACAAAATTTATAAATAAACTTAAAAAAATACATTATTGAAATAAGCACCTAAAAACTTTGGCCCACCCTGGCCCACCCTGGCCCACCTCTGACGCCGTCACTGCATTTATTTTAAGGGGTCGCAGAAATTTAGCGATTTTTACTCAAAATTAGTTTTGAATTTGAATTGAAAATTAGTAACCTGAATTTTAAGATTTCCCTTGCTCAAACAATTGAATATAGGTTAGATAAACTCGTATCAAAACATCAAGATCAAGAACGTTACTAATAAGTAAAAAAGTATAAGTTGAGTATTTGTGCCCCTTTTATATGTGTATCTTTTTTATATATAAATTTTAAAGAAAGTAACTGATGACTAGAGCTCGGTTTTATATGCACCAAAATACTTGAAAATAGGTTCATATTATATGCATCAAATTTCCTTAAAATATGCACTAAAATTGATAAAATTAGATAAAATATGCATTTTGCTATGCAAAGTAAAAATTCGAATCTTTTTTTTCAAATTTTTAATAAATACTACCTAGATTTATAAAATTGAATAATTTTAATAATAAATCTGATCAACTTACATAAAATTTGCAAAATTCTGCATATTTTTAATATTTGGTGCATATTTGGGACACTTTTGGTGTTTTTTGAAGAATTTTAATAGAAAAAATAAAAAGTATTTTTAAATTTTGCTAATTTAAGCAATTATTTTATTTAATTACAAGCAATTTAATTTTTTATTTCAAAAATTATTTATTTTTTTATTTATTTAAAAAATTATAAAATTAAATTGCTTAAAATAAAATACAATAATTGCTAAAATTGGCAAATTTAATAATAATTTTTTATTTTCTCTATTAAAATTCTTCAAAAAAAATACCAAAAGTAGCCCAAATATGCATTATTTGCTCAAATATGCATTATTTGCTCAAATATGCATTTTGACAAGCAGTTTTTCGGATTCCATTTTACCTAATTTGTCCAGATTTCAAAACAAATCTGTTGGTATATCAATATTATACAATTTTTATTCTATGTATACTATCTTTTTTTTTATTACTGACATTGTTGGGGTCGCAGGAAATAAGCAAGAAAATTTGGGGTCACGTCGTAAAAAGGTTGAGAACCGCTGCTTAGTTGTATTCCATAATCTGGGTTACTGGGTCAACAAATTTCGAGTGCACTGGAGGGCATTCCATGCCCCCCAGACCCCCCGGTTTGAAGATTAAACAGTTTGTACGTATAATATTTGATTAATTTCATTAAACTAGGAACTTTTCATCTTTCAGAACCGATTACATCAGGGCCGGATTATCTAATAGGCAAACTAGGCAACTGCCTAAGGGAGCCGAGTAGCAAAGGGGGGGAGGCGCTCAATAGCTTATAATGAAACTGAAATTTGGTCCGACATTTTGAATATGTGTGACTGTTTCAAGAATTTTAAGTTTAATTTCAAAAATTTAAGATCATTGTGTCTGAGCTGAAAATTATTTAGAAAAATTTGGGGAGGAGGCTTAAAACTTCCGGCTCCGGAATTACATTTCCACCGGAGAATCTAAGCCTGAGGGTTTAATTTCATTGGATAAATATCAAACATCTTTCACTCTTTCTAAAGGATGTTTCATATTCCTTGAACTATTTGGTTCTGAAGGAGTCAGAGTTTTAATTTAATCAAATTCATAAAAACATGTGACCATAAACTGTTTCTTACTGAAACTGGGGGGTCTGGGGGGCATGGAATGCCCTCCAGTGCATCAGTTATTTATTAATAACTTAATAACTTGATAATCGAATACAATTTAACCCAATTACTGACATACCCTGAACCCCGGGTTTCAGAAACGAAAAGTTTGCTCACATATTTTTGGATTAATTTTATCAAAAGAAAAATTTTTACTTTTTCAGAGTCAAATACCTTTACATCCGAGAACATTTACACCAGAGGATCTGAGGGTATGAAATATCCTCCAATGTACTTTCCCACAGTAACTTGATTATGGAATACAACTTAAAACAATGAATGATGTACTGGAGGGCATTCCATGCCCCCCAGACCCCCCGGTTTGAAAAGCACAAAGTTTTTCAATCGCTTCTTACAATTAGTGGGATACTGCAAGGTATTTTGGTATTGCCGCGACCTGAAAATGTATTTGATTCTGAAAGAGTGAAAGATCTACATTTAAAAAATAATCTTGGTTTTTCTAATCGGGGGTTTTGGGGGGCATGAAATGTAATTGATTATGGAATATAACTGAACACAATTAATTTCATGCCTCCAAGTTTTAAGTAAACATAAAGATTCTAAATTACTTCATACAATTACAGGAAGTCAATTTTTTATACTTCACACACCCTCCGGTGGGTCCTGACGCGACCTGATTTTGTATTTTGTTCTTAAACCAAAAAATTAAGGAACGCCGAAAGATCCATATAATATATGTTCACCAACTTTTTATTTTTCCAACCGGGGGGTTATATTCCATAATCAAGTTACTGTGGGAGGCAGTGGCGTAACAAGAAGGTGAGAGACCCGTGTGCAAAACAATTTTGTATACAAAACTCGGAATTCCGAAGATTTCCATGCAATTCTAGTGATTTCCAAGGAATTCCTTCCAAATAAAAGCGGATATAAAGACGAGTAACTACCCCCCCCCCTATTTAATTTTATTAAAATTTGAAAATTTTACCTTAATTCTTACCAAAAAATAATATATAGATGAGTTTTTCTATTTTTCAATTTTCTGAGGTTTCCTTGATTTTTCTAACATTGTCTAGATTTCCTAAAATATCCTAGAATTTTCTGTGATTCCCCTCGTCGCAAGATTTCAAAAAATTCTGAAAATCTTAAGATTTTTAAGAAATTTTTTTGGATATTTTTTTAAGATTTTCTAGAATTTTCTATTTCCTTTAATTTTCTACATTTCCTAAGATTGTAAAATGAATGAGACCTTTTGGATTTTTTAAAATTTTTCCGGATTTCTTCAAATTTCCCGCTCTTTTTTTTACCAAGTAGAAAAATGATGGAGAAATTGCCATATGCAAAACTAAAAGGAAATCAGCGGAAATTTAACGAAATCTAGAATATTATAGACTATTCCTTTTTGATTTTTCCATTTTCTGAGATTTCATTGGCTTTAAAATTTTCTGGATTTTTCCAGATAACTTAAGATACCTTAGAATTTTCCATTTCGTATAATATTCTAAGATTTTCTTGAAATTTCTATGGATTTCTTGAGATTTTCAATATTTCTACAAATTTTCTGAGAATCTGTTTCTTGAGATGTCTGGGAATTTTCCCGAATTTCTTCATATTTTCCTTCACTAGTACACACAATTTTTCCGTCGATTTCCCCTTCATTTTGTACTAACTGGAAAACCGAAGGAAAAATGGTGATATACGAAAGTGAAAAGAAATCCAAGCAAATTTTAGGGTATCGTAGTGAAACTTTAGAATACTATTTTCTTCCCAAGGAAATCTTAGGAAAATTCATAGATTAATTCATTTATTTCCTTTTTCAAGTTTCTGAGATTTCCTTGGCTATCCTAAGATTTTCTAGAATATTCTAAATTTCCTCTTTTCTGAGAATGCCAGTCAAAGGCAGATATTATAGCTTGATATCAATCCCCAACTGGGGGCCCTTTTAGTTCCGCCACTGGTGGGAGGATACATTGGAGGATATTTCATGCCTTCAGATCCTACGGTGTAAATGTTCTGATAGAGTAAAAGTTCCTTGTTTAATGAAACTAATGAAAAACTATGTACACAAACTTTTTGTTGTTCAAACCGGGGGGTCTGGGGGGCATGGAATGCTCTCCAGTGCACTTTTAATTTGTTGACCTAGTAACTTCATTATGGAATACAACTTAGCACAATTACAGATGTACTGGAAGGTATTTCATGCCCTTTGTCTTACTGTTTTGTAAGGTGTCACCTTTTGTAAGGTGACAGTAACGGTTAAGAATTGAATATGTTTCTTATTAGATTGATTTGTTAAAAATTATAGTAAAAAATCTACTTCTAAAACAATGAACTAAAAGCTGAAAGTAATTTAAAGGAAGTTTAAAATCAAGAAAAGCACTTAAGTTGTACTGCTGTAGACTGGGGGGTCTGGGGGTATGAGAATACCCCTTTTATACAATTTAATGCTTTTTTTTCTATAATAACACAAAAATTTAGTTCTTTAATTTTGGAAGTTAAAAAGAGGTTCATAAATAAATGCAGAACAGTGTTGTGGACAGGGGAGTAATTCTCCTCAGGAAATGGGTCACAAAGCACCTATAAAAGCGACCCAATTCCTAAGGAAATGTATGGCACCATATGTGAAGGAAGAAGAAGACTGACTTTAAAATAATGAAAATGAAATAAAATAACGTAAACTTAGTAGTAGTTATTATTACTGCTTGTGATTTTATGATAAACAAGAAATTTAGTGCCTCCAGTATTGTGCTTATAATAAACAAATACAGTTAACTGTTTAGTAACTTTTTTGTGCTTTCTCAAAACTTTATCGTTTTGTTTGTTTCGTCAAATTAACATTCGAGCAGTAGCGAACAGTCAAAATAAAACAATAAAGTGTTTGTATAGTCACCGAAACGATTAAAAATAAACTAGAAATAACTGCTGTAAAAATATAACAGCGTTTCGTTGACATTTGACTGACAAATCGCTGGTCGTTAGTTTTGAACAACCGGCCTTAATAGATCTCCATTTACAAACGTAGAATACTTTCACACTTATCGATGCGTATAATTCGTTTTTGCTTAATTCATGTAGATTTTTTGTAAACTTGTGCATGAACTTAATTGAAAACGTACGACGCTAAAAATAAACCAAAGAAACGCTGGAACGCCATCAGGGTGGAGGAGATCCAGCGCTTGCCCTAACTAATAATTTAAGGGAGCTTCGTCATATATATAAAAGTGATTTAGTGCTTGCATTTAAGTTTATTTGTAACAAAAATAAAATAAGAAATAGAAAAGCTTTGAGTATTATTTTTATCACGTGCAATTTATATTTTGACCGTAAAGTTATGTACGAAAACGTCTTCAGAAGTCAGCTCTTGAATACATCGAGATGTTTGCCAAAATTTTATCGAGTGTTGGCAGGTTCCTTAATTTTTAGCCAAAAGCTACCACCAATAAAATATTGTAAGTATACCAAGTTACGGATGCCGTTTCAAGGGCAAAGTTGGAATTTTTTTATTTTTAATATCAACCTGATAAGTCGGCTTGCGTGTGGTCATTTCATAAGCCGGCACACGTGGCACTTGATTCGAACCTGCTGGCCACTAGAGCACTCTCCGTATGCTCGTTTAAATTTTTGAAATTCGATCTCACTCGAAAGTCAAATTTAAATTTGCAATTAAAATAATTGCCGCTGGATTGCGAAACACGCAGACAAATAATGACGCTTAAAAATTTAATATTTTAAGATGCCATAGTTAATTTAGAGATAAATGGATATTGGGTTTACCTAAATCACCATGAATTTGAAATGCAGTCTTAACGAAGTTTCCTGAAATGTGGAATAAGAGTAATGCAATAAATCTTAATTCATACATATTTCAGCAAGAAATTTAATCTAGACGAGTTTTTTTGAATCCCAATGGAATATTTCTTTTAAACGTTCATTTCCAGATCCATCGATTCTTCATTTAACCATCAGCTAAGCACTTGATCCAATCAATTTGTTTTAATAAAAGGCAATTAAAGATTCCTATCTTGAAATCCGAGCTATCTAATTTAAAAAATCAAATATTTAACTTAATAGCTTATTAAGTCGACAATTAAAATTTTAAAGTCTTTTTTTGAGGTATTTGCCTTTTAGAAAATAACTCCACCAGCTTGGCTGGAAAGGTAACCCGATCACATATTGTTTGTCATACGATATATCGTTTCAAACCAGCGTCACCTGTTTATAATTAAATTTCAAAAAGCTTTAATCAGATTTCCCGTATGCCACACCAACCTCTCACGACCACATATTGCATTCTAGCAGATTTTTAAATTTTATTTAAATTTTTGCTCGGGGGAATAACTATCTAGACTAGAGCTTTTTAATATTAGATTTGAGCTTTTTTAGGAAGCGCTAAACGCAACGCCTAGTTTTCCATACGTGCCACTGGCCAGAGGGGCCCGAAAAGAGAGTACATAAAAAAAATATATTTTTAACCCAGTTAAAAATTGGCCCTGCCTCTCAATTTTTTCCTTTCGGTATTGGAAGGTATAAGGATCGGTACTGAAGGACTAATACTATTGGTCTATAAATAAAGAGTAAACCGGACACTGGGGGTATTACATACCCCCCCGACCCCCCGGTTTAGCAATGGCTACACTGAAGCTCAAGCAATATTTGAAGTTATAATAATCAACTTATTAAATTTTGAAAACAATGAGGATAGACCGGGGGGTCTGGGGGGTATGGAATACCCCCCAGTGCACGCTTTCATTTTATTCCCAAATAGACTACATCATCTACTCGACCTCTCAACATCTTTAGAAAGCTATACCACTTTGTAATCTCTTACACTTTTCACTTGTAATCAGCCGTAATCTTTTGGTAGTTATCAGTAATCAATCGTAATCCTTCTATAGGTAGACCACTGCTCTTGTACTTTCTTGCAGCTTTCACTTGTAATCACTCGAGGGATAAACCACTTTTGTATTCTTTTATATTTTGAACTTGTAATTAGCTGTATTCACTTGGTTGTCTCCAGTAACCTTTGTATTTTACTGTAATACCAGTAATCAAGAGTAATTCAGAGTAATCCCTGTAATCAGGCGAGTATTAACCAAGTGTGACGCCATAAGCCTTTAATATTATGCGCCCTCATCCTTGATTTTTCATTTTTTTGAAAAATTTATAAAGAAAATTAAACTTAATAATAATTAGAACGATTAATGATTAGATAATTACAATTTACAGCTCCCGAAATTAAATTTTGCGCCCCTGAAATTTTGCGCCACAAGCCCGGGCTTCATAGGTTTATGCGATAATACGCCGCTGTCTATAATCATCTTAATTAACTGTAATCCCTCGAATGGTACACCACTTTTGTAATCTATTATACTTTTCACTTAGAATCAGCTGTAATCTTTTGATAGTCATCTGTAATCAATCGTAATCTTGTTATCTCTTGTAATCTCTCGTAGATTTCACTTGTAATCACTTGGTAGTCACCAGTAATCTTTACTAATAATCCATAAAATGTTGTGTAATCCTTTGTACTTGGGCATAATCTTTATGTAATCCCAAGTAATTTATTGTAATTATTGTAATCGTACTTATGCATTCCTCGGTAACATTACGTAATCGCTGGTAATCTGTAATCTCTAATGAAATCAGTATAATCTGTGATTACCGTAATCAGTCGCTTTTATTTTATTCCCAAATCACTACACCCAACACAACAAACTATACTACATTATCTTCTCAACTTTTCAATTTCCTCTTCTCAAAACTGGGACTTCCAAATACGGCGCTCACAATCAACGATCCCAGCATTGGCTACTAAGTAACTCTTCAATACTGAAGAACTAATACTATTGATTCATGAATAAAGAGTAAACCTTGCACTGGGGGGTATTCCATACCCCCCAGACCCCCCGGTTTGCCAATGGCTACTCTAAAACACAATCAATATTTGAAGTTATAATAATGAATAAGTTTTCCTACGTTTAACCTCGGACCCGTTTTATTGAGTGACGGTAAACTGCACAAACGACTGCAGGTAGCTGAAAAAAAAAAGTGGTAAGTCAAGTCTAATCCATATGGTAAACTGCACGAACTTGGAGTGCAATTTACCATTAGCAGGTAGTTTCGACGTGCGTTTGCCTTACCCGTCCTAATCCCAAAAATTAACCTAAATCAATGGCGTATTTAGAAAATGCCTTTGTGAAGAGGCAGATTACAGATTTTATAGAATCTCGTTATCCTCTATTCTCTCCAAGTATTCTAAAAGAGTGTAAATCCTGCGTTATGCACTGGAGGGTGTTCCACACCCCCCAGACCCCCCGGTTTACAATTGTTGTAAATTAATTTTTAAAAATGTTAATTGTAAACCGGGGGGTCTGGGGGGTGTGGAACACCCTCCAGTGCACTTTGGAAGATTTACATTTTTTTAGAATACTTGGAGAAGATAGAGGATTTATAATTTTACAAATTTCGCCAATAAAAACCGGGAAAATTGAATTTTTAAGAAAAAATAAAGAAAATTTAAACCTTTACTTTGGCTAGAGAATATTAAAGCTTGGAAAAACATTTATTTAAGTGCCTTACTGCTGAGAGTTTAGTAGCAAGTTTTACGTTACTTTGAAAGTAACGTAGTTACTAGAAGTGTAGTTTGGGGGTGAACATCCTCCAGTACATATAAAAAAATTCCCACTCTTCTAGAATACCTACACAAAGACAGAATAATTATACAAATTTTGTCGGAAAAAGCTGGGAAATTTTTTGTTTTTGGGCAAAAATGAGGGAAATTCAAACGTTCGGCTAACTTACTTATTTTTATATTATAAAAAAAAAATTTAATTGCCCCACTGAACATCAAGTTTAGCAGCAACTCTTTGCCCATCCGCGAACAGGCTTTCCAGCTCGTAAATAAATAAACAAATCAATAAATAAAAATAATTTAAAATAATTTAAATTTTAAAATTATTTTTAATGGGGGGGGCTTGAGGGGTGCAATCCGACTCTTCCTTGGGAGGAGCAATTGTCTCTTTGCCCCCCTCTAAATACGTCACTGACGTAAATGTTCTGTTTACTGTTTATTTGAAAAACTATAAATAAAAAATTAAAATAATAAATATAAAATTAGAAACCTAAAAAGAAAAATCATAAACTAACACTTACTTACATAACCGATGCATATCTTCGCGCGGATATCTCTTTTCTAAGGATAATATTAATATTATTTAAGAGATTAAAAAAATTAATCCTATAACATCATTTTAAACCATCAATAAACTACATGGATTGCAGTTTACCATTTTGCAGGTAATTTTGGAGTGCAAATTACCTTAAAAGCGTTCGGAGCGCAGTTTACCGGTTAGCAAAAATTAGTGCAGTTTACTTGGAGTGCAGTTTACCACATTATCAGGTTTTTTCTGCCATCGATCGACGATATTCAACTCCCGGGTATGCAAAAATAAAATTACTTACATTATGCGGCCAGCAGTAGATCTAACTCTTTCGATGCCCAAAACTTGAACCATATTGCGGGACCTCTACAACTTTTTAAATTTTGAAAATGAGAATAAACCGGGGGGTCTGGGGGGTATGGAATACCCCCCAGTGCACGCCTATATTTTATTCTCAAATCACTACACTCAACACAACAAACTGGGCTACATCCTTCAATCAACCTCTCAACAGGCCCGAAAAAATAACATAAAATCGTAAAATAAAAATCAAATTTTGATAAAATTGGGCCTTGAGCCTTCGATGCTATTAGTTACACTCGAATATCAGATAGCCCGAAAATTTGCTAGAATTAAAAATAGGCGCTGGCTAGACGCTAAACAGCTTTGCGAGAGCGATTCGAGCGCTGGCTGACGCTGTATACGCAGGATTTCGGGAGTTTGTACAATTGTTTTCGTTAAGCAAGCATTATCGATGTCGGTGGTCCACATACTTAACTGCTTAAGTATATCAATCTTTCGAACAAAAGACTAATGATTTAGTTTTCTGTGCAATAAAAGGTACGGGCTATTTAAACAAGAGTACAAAGAAGAACAACACACAAATCTTTAAGTTCAATTATGTTAAGGACAAAAACTCGAGTGCTACCTTACAATAGTAAAAATATGAATTCCTACTGTGAGATATATGCTACCAGTAAACAAGCAAAAATCGTAGGAAGTCTTTTAAGTAATAAATAATACACAATGTAGGCGCGGTACAAGAGATACCATGCCTATTAAAACATCCTCTTTTCGAATACATTGCTTTGAGCTGTATTTAGAAATTATTATTAAACATACATTATCCGGTTATAAAACAGGATATTACTTTTTAATTTTTAAAAAGATTTTCGCCCTCTCTGTTAGCTTATTTATAAATGTAATATTTTCCAAAACAATAATTATCCTTTCGATTTTATAGAACAAACATTTTTCGGTGACTAATAAAGGATCAACTTAAATCTGAGGGTATTTTCTCCATTTCTGATCCTCGCAGAAGAAAAAAACAAATCAACTAAATGGAGATGAACAATCGATATACCCCATTGAACTAACCCTAACCAGGCTATTTGTCAAATGCAGCAGGAAATATAAATGATCAATATCACCCCACATTAGTTTTGTCAGTATTTAAATTTTCCAACAATAATTTTTTAATTAATTTAGTAAATGTCAGTCCGATTATCCAATATTATTTTGTGTTTTTGTTAAAATAACTAGTAATATTTTATTTTATTCAACTCCAGGCATTGTGTATTGAAAATTGTTTTCATTAGAATCACAATGATTTTATTTTTCTTTTGATTGGTTAGGGTAAGTCAATCTCGTCTATGTTCTTTTTCAAAATATATTAATTATTCATTCGGTATTTTGAAAACCACTCGTCGTGACGTTAACGTTCTTTTAACAAGTGCTTATCTTTCTTCCACTTTTATTTATTTTTCCATTTTCAATAAAATATAAACAATATAAAATATTAAGCAATAGTAATTTCAAAGAAATTCCAACGTCGGCCCGGGTTTAGGTTAATTTAATTTCAAGTAACGTCCATCGATATAATTTGCATACCTGAATCATAAGAAATTTCAGTTTGATTGACATTAGACATGTTCCACGGTATACAATGCTAAGCGCCTTTTTAAAAAGATAAACTTACCGTAAGTTGCCCCATTATGATTTTACTTCAAAATAATTTTACGTTCGTCAAATTTTTTTATAAAATCCTTCTCGAAAACCAGACGGTAAATTTTTATTTTTAATTTCTGTTGTAGTTTGCTTTCGAGCAGGAAACTTCGTACAAAGTTCATCAACTTATAGTAAGACCGCTGTGAGTGATCAACTGAAAACACATATCTGAGATATCTTAGGATCTCCCCTATGCTGCTGTCATATGCCAATTCCGAAAGATTTTAATCAATTAATCAGAAAGTTAATATCATAATCCTGCTTTCGACGTTCTATTATAAGTCCGGGATGACCGATAAAATTCAGAAATTGGAAATTTTAAATTTCGGCGAAAAGTCTACAAAGTTTTCCCTGTTGCGAGTTTGCACCGAAACAGTTCATGTTGGTTACGTAACAAACTTCATTAACTTCGGTGCTCGTGTGTGACACTATCTTAATTAAACTTATTAAAATTTTGCGCAAAAAATTACAGTACGCTCGTTACGGGAAAACTTCTAAAGGGATATCATCTAACATGGCAAAATGCATGGATGAACAGATTGTATAGAAAATATCCTTGTTATTTTTGGGGGAGTGAGTGATTGACAAGTTGACAAAAGCTGACAGTGGACAATGGTTGTTTTATCTGACTTTTGTAGTTGCTCAATTGAGATTAATAAATTCATTCAAGTTTGATAATACGAAATTCGTTACCATTTTAATAAAGCTGCAGCTAATAAATCAAATTTTTTAAATCCCAGCCACTTTTTTTCCTTCAAATTGATTAACTCTATAATAAGGAGAAAAAAATCGGCATTTGTGAAGTGTTAATCCGACAATGGAATTTAGCGAACCCTTTCAACACCTCTTTAAAGTTTAAAATAACATAAGTTAACTATTTACGTAGTTAATAAGTACAATGCTACGACTACTTCTTTTAAGCCACCGAGAGGTCCTACTTGTTAAGTAAATTGAGAAATTTTAGTTCCAACAGATTATTTTTTATACAAATGTGAGTTACATGTCAATCATCAGCAGCTGGTAAGCAAAAGTCAACTTATTAAAAATACAAAGTGTGGTCTTTAATTTTCTTTTTAAAAATCATATAATAGAATTTTTCAACTTTCAAAATGTCAACTTCGTATTTTAAAGATTAATGGTTAAGTACGCGAATGCTCAGCAAAACTCCAATAAGCCTAGTTTGTTGCTTAAAATTAGCAGTCCAATTTAAATTTTAATAGTTCCAGGGTCGGACTGGTATAATAAATAAATTTCTAGTAATTTGTTTAACAATGATTAGAGAAATTTAATAAAAATATTCGACGTGACTGTGCACCGAAACGCTGCAAAAATCATAACAAATCCTTTGGACCCCATTAGGACTAAATGTCTACTGAATCGACTCTGGTTTCACCGAACAGATTAATAGAAATAGTCTACATCGAAAAGTGGCAACTGTTTTTTTCTTCAAAGAAACTTCAAAGGAATAGCAGGGGTGTCGGAAAGCCGTGTAACTTGAAGCTATGGGGGTTAGAACAATATTTCATTTGAATAGAAAACGGTCAACCCATCTGACTTTGTGATTTTAGTGACAGGAATTAGCCTTCTTCCGGTTCAAACCTGATGTAGACAACATATGAGCTTCCGATGTCAAATAAATTTATTAAACATTGGGTTCTGCAGGGCCAGTCCGCCTCTGCTGACAGGTAATTGATTTGGTAAAATATTGAAACTGAATTATTTTTAAAAAGTTTTCAGTGCTAGTAAATTTTAAAATACCCACATAGGCGGTTGGCTTTTGATTTTGACAAACGATATTGGCTTGTACGTAATTATCACTTACTAATAAGAGGAATAACTGGTGGTGCATATTAAAAAATAAAATTAACCCACCTATCGAGGAAAACATGCATTTTAGATTTAAAATTTTAATTTAATTTTGGCACTTGACACTCAGAATATCTTATTTATATGCAGACGCGTTATTTTGATTGCTTGGAATAAATTATAGTTGGAATATTTGTGGGTTTAAACGAATGCCTCTCAGATAAATATTTTTTAATTTAAAAAAAAATGTACAAAAATCGCTCGAAATTGGTTTGCTAAAATTTATAACTTGTTTTGGTAGAAAGCCTCACACACTCATACCATAAAGCAATTGTAGGTATTGTTAAATTCTGTTAATGTTTTTATACCACCACAAGTGTCACCGTACAAAATAGGGAAGACTATCATAAACCAATAAAACTGTAAAAGTTGGTCGAATTTCAAGAAAGCTGTCATAACTCGTAAATCTTATTTCAAAAACCGAAACAAAATTTCGCTTCGTCACTCAATGTAAAAATATTCGATTTTTCTTGTCAATTCGTTCAAGCATCTGCGTTTTTAAATTATATTTCTTGACCACTCTTCGGTGAGATCTTCAAGGGAGGCCTTTGTTGCAAAGTTGACGGTTTTACCTTTTAAAATTGGGGTAGATGCGGTTGTTTTCGCAGTTGGATACCCTCAAATTGTTCTGCAAGTCATAAAATACCTTACGTGCAGTTTTATGGAGTGAAATCTTTCACCGTAGCCGTGGGTTGATAAACATTTTTTGTTTTGTGAGGAAGTGAAAAATTTACCATAAAAACTGCAAGATTTTCGCTTTTGATAAAATTAAATTTACGTCGTCCAATTAGTTTTAAAGATAAGCAAGAGGAAATAGAAAATCAGTTTAGGCAAATTCTTCTCATTTTATGTTACTTATGGGCGCCTTGTATATGTTATTTCACTTTCAAACGCTAAATGCAAAATAATTGTTGCTATTGTTCAAGTTTATGGCCAGGAAAAAACCATAAATTTCAATCAAAAAATGTTTTTTAATGTTGCAATCTTTATGGTAATTTAAATGTCGAAGCAATTTGCTCGACAAGAATTCTATTGGGCAACCATAAAAATAATAGTTTCGCCTTCATAATTTTCAGAAGTCTACATTTGATTGATTAATGATGAAGTCTCTTAAAAACCAGAGCTTACGATGACCTCCAAAATTGAGTAGCCACAACAATAATTGTAATTTTATAATAATTAATTGCACGATCGAAAGCTGGATTGTATCCAGTTTGATGTCAATTTTAGTTGTCTGAGATCATAGAGCAAATTCGCAGTTGTAAACAAGAGGAGACAATGCACCTTGTCACGCACAGATCTTCATTAGCTGGATATCTGGTTATAATTTAAGAGGATAATTTTCTTACTGTTAGATTTCTCCACTTTGCGTACATACTAGGTTTTGATCATTTAACATTAACCGACTTTTTATGAAACTTTGAACGAAGCTTTCTTAGTTTATTTGAATTTTGTCCTCATTATAATTTCCTTAGAAGTTAGCACAATGAATTAATGACTCTAAGGTCTTTTTTGGGCTTACTTTTAATTGGTCTTTTTGGCTTGGAGGTATCTTCTTGGTATTTATGGAACTGAGGAACTCAATGAAGATCTTTGACCATTAGCTTCAAGAACCTTCATGTAGCATTTGGATAAATTTTTTGAACTTCTATTTCATTGTTTAAAAAATTTGGAAATTGAGTTCTACTGACAGAAAATTTTTTTTGTCTAGAAAAGATACATATTAGATATGGCAGAAACATCTTAGTTAATGTCAAGGACGTAGCAACAGGGCCCGAGACCAAAAATGGGGCCTGGTTGCCCTTTCAACACCATTTAAAGTTTATGCTATTTATAGAGTAGAAATTAAAAAAAAAAAGAAAAGAAAGCAAAGAACACAAAAATTTAAAGAAAAAAAATTTATGTTTGAGAGAAAAAATGAAAGACACAAAAATAATGCGGAAATATAAACAACAAATCATGATAACAGCATTGGATTTAATCTAGCTTTTACTTAAAGGTCAAAACCTGCTCTTGAAATCAGACTGGCCATGTAAGTTTCCAATGTAATTATTATTGAATTTATAACATGGCCAATCTAATAAATGAAAATTTTAACGAATTTCAAAAGTTACAACTCTAGATGAAATCTAATGCTCTTATCATTCGTAGTTTATATTTTTTGTGCAATAAAAATGTTATTTTAAATCTTAAAATTATCATTTTAAAACGATAAAAGGGCCTGCTGTGACCCACTTGCACCAGGGCCAGGGCCCGGCTTTGACTTGCTTCGCCCCTGGTTAATGTAGACTATCCAGAATTATTTTGTTGGTAGAACAAAAAATCTAACTGCTGAAAAAGTAGCACTTTTAATATCTGTGACGGCGCCAGGAGTGGGCCAGGGTGGGCACTGGCCAGTATTAATTTTGCCTGCTTCTGCTAACCCCAAATATATTGGGCCCAATTTGTGCCCACCGATTTAAAAAATTCTGCCTCCGTCGCTGCGATTAGCATGTACGTTTCACTGCTATTGCCACTGCAGTTTCTGAATCTGATTTGAGAGACATAAAACAGTAAGACAAAGAGCGTGAAATACCCTCCAGTACATCTGTAATTGTGTTAAGTTGTATTCCATAATAAAGTTACTAGGTAAACAAATTTAAAGTGCACTGGAGGGCATTCCATGCCCCCCAGACCCCCCGGTTTGAACAACAAAAAGTTTGTGTTCATAGTTTTTGAATAGTTTTATTAAACAAGGAACTTTTACTCTTTCAGAACATTTACGCCGGATGATCGAGGGAATAACATAGCCTCTAATGTACCTTCCCACAGTAACTTGATTATGGACTTAATCTTAATACAAATATCCCCCCCCCCCCCGTTAGAAAAATAAAAAGTTGATAAGCATATATTATAAGAATCTTTCGCTCCTTCATTTTTTTGTTTAAGGGGGGACTAGGCAGCTATTACCCCCCCCCCAGACACTCCCCTTCTTTTAATGATAATATTATTTTAATGATCATAGTCGCTTTAAAAAAATTATTGTGTTTGACTGTTGGATATGATTGTAGTTAGGTATTGTTTTTAGTGTAGGTACTTGTTATTTGTTGTTAGTTAATCAGCCAAGCCAGTTAATTTAGGTCTGTCATTCTCGGGCCTCCAGGGGCGGATTTACCACATTGTCGCCTATGGGCACTACTTTGAGGAGATACCGCCCCTGTTTTACTCAAGTGCTAACAGGGGAGGTCCGGCGCAAGGGGGGCGGCAGGTAGGGGAGTGGTCAACAGATTTTTAGTGTTTACTAAAATTTCAAATGCAAAATGACTTCACTAAAGATATCCGAAGAACGTTTCGCCCTGAGTAATTTCGGAAAAACCGTCCTTTAATTCCCACTTCAATTTAAGTAGGTAGCAGTGGTAACACAATAATTATATTCGAAAATGAGATGACCACGCCCCTTTTTCCAAAAAAATTTTGCCTTCGGCTCAGCTCACATCGCTCACATCCCTTAGCCCCCCATAACAAAATCCTGGCTGCGCCACTGATTCCATGTCTCCAAACCCCCCGATTTGAAAAACAAGATCTTTTTAAAAATATAGATCTTTCACTCTTTTTTTGATAAAAGTCATCCAAAAATATGTGAGAAAAATTTCCGATTCTGAAACCTGGGGGTTTGGGGTACGTCAGTAATTGGGTTAAATTGCATTCCCTTATCTTTGCACTTTGCACTTTGACTGACAGTAACCAATATCTGTTATACTGGAGGGCATTCCATGCCCCCCAGACCCCCCGGTTTCAGTAATGAACAGTTTATGGCCATATTTTTTTATGAATTTGATTAAATTAAGCGGGTCAGGACTTTTGAGCGCCGCCATTTGGACGCTGCCGTTTGGCGCCGGACTTTTAGACACCGGATTTTTGGGCGCTCTCCATTTGGGCACTGGACTTGTGGGCGCCGGCGGAGTTATTGAGTCAATAAATAACTGATGTACTAGATGGCATTCTATTCTAAACAAACAGTTTATAGCCATAGTTTTTTATAAATTTGATTAAATTATGAACTCTCACTCTTTCAAAACCAATTAGTTCAAGGAATATGAAACACCCTTTAGAAGGAGTGATAGATGGTTAGATATTTATTCAATAAAATTAAACCCTCAGATTCTCAGAAATGTAATTAGTTCTGAAAGAGTTGAAGTTCCTTGTTTAATGAAATTAATCAAAAATTATACGCACAAACTGTTTGATTTTCAAACCGGGGGGTCTGGGGGGCATGGAATGCCCTCCAGTGCACTCGAAATTTGTTGACCCAGTAACTTGATTATGGAATACAACTAAGCAGCAGTGCGGCGTAAAGCACACAGGTGCAGTGACGGCACCAGAGGTGGGCCAGTGTGAGCACTTTTCCACCCTGTTGATTGGAGTTCCCACCCAGGTGCCCACCTAAATTTTTTAGGAGCTTTGTGTGCTTCTGCCCCAAATATATTGGGACCAATTTGTGCCCATCCATTTCAAAAATGGTGGCGCCGTCGCTGGAATGAAGCTTTCTGAGTTTATTTGAATTTCGTCCTTATTATAATAAATTGGCTTAGAAGTTAGCACAATCAATTATTCGCTCTAAGGTCTTTATTGATTTTAATTTTAATTGTTTTTTTGGTTTGGGAGTATCTTCTTGACAGCATCTTGGTTTATGAGTTGAATTTCCTAGTGTAGGTACTTGGAGGTATTTATGAAAGTGAAGGACTCAGTGATGATCGTTTGGCTGCAACAGCCGTTTTTCAATATTTGGCATTACAAAATTGATTGATTGGTATAGAAACTATATATAGCAGATATGGCAAAAATAGCATAGTTTGTTAATGTAGACTATCCAGAATTACTTTGCTGAGATAACAAAAAATCTAGATGCAAAAAAGAGTAACTCTTAATATTGACCTTAAATTTTCAGAAAAATCACCTGCAGTGTGTTCATGTCAGTAATAACTTCTACAAAAGTAAACCAATTTTAGTTGTTAAGAATGCTTTAAATACATAATTGCAAAATACAAAAAATATAAACGAATATATTTTTCTTTAACCCGTCGTTGGTACACTTCATTAGAACGGCCAATCGTACATAGAAATATGTATATTTTTACCCTTCATTAAAAATGTAAATATGTTTTGTATGTACTCTAAATAATTTGGTGTTATTCTCCAACGAGATGTTTGAGGAGTATTTGATTGTTGTGTACTAATGCTTAGATGTAGGTTCAGAAATATCACTATCAGACTTCCAAAAAATTGTTTTTCGGTCTCCTCCAACTACGAAATTAATTTATTGGCCATGATGAATTGAAAAAATAGAAACACGTGTACGTACGACGGTGATAAAAATATTGAGCGAAGCTCATTTTATTGGAATTGTCAACTTTGTAAGACGATAACTATGAGGGAACGCCAAATAGCGCTATAATTTATTTTTGTCAATTTTTGTCAACATCATTTTTTATAGGATTGACGGTCAAAATCTTATTCATGTGAGCGTTTCGCTCACATGTGTACCAACGACGGGTTAAAATTGTATTATACTATGTATTGGCTATAATTAGTTGCATAATATTCCATAATACAATGATTGGATTTAATAGCTCTGAATTGCCATCTGAAAAGTCAGACTCCATTATTCTCTCATCAAAAAAGTCACGCTAATTTTACAAACTCTGACGATAATTTATACTTGGAAGCTCCAGAGCCAATAAATTCCAAAGGGGTTTAACCGGCGGAAAATTATCTATTCTTTTAAAGATAAGCAACAAATTTACAAGCATTAAATGAAATTATAAATTGTGATTAATTTAATTAAACGTTCTTAAGTGGTAGATACAGGTAGTATAAGCTTATCAACTACATTCTTGTTTATTTTATCACTACAATTTATAATCCTTAAGTAGGTAAAAACAAATCCTTGATACTTTTCATTAAATTGACAGAGCTTTAAGATACTGAGAAGCAAATGATGTGTTTAATGGAAAGATTAACTTGAACAACACCCTACCTACTTTGAGTGCAAATAGTTGTTAATTACAGGTGCTTTAGATACGCTTTTATCAATCCGACTCTTGAAAACTTGTGAACAAGTTGTATCTTATCGTGGAATATTATGTTACACGAATATCTTCAGCTTTCAGTTGTTTTGTTAGCTTAATTATGATGTGAGTGTGTGCAGAAGCCAGCCCGACTTCTGTCAACACGCCAATTCACATCGATGCTGCAATTCTATATTATCATAATCCTCTACTCCGTTCTAAACTCGATAATAATAATAATAGTTTATCCAAAAGTGATGCAAATAGTTTATGAGGTTCTTAAAAAATAATCTGATTATATCATAATTTAAAGTCGAAATGTTAATAAAGATATTTGGTAATAGAATTTAATTAAAGTTAATAAGTGGTTAATCCCACATATTTCAAGTACGAAATAGTGGAACTGGAGACGTCTATTTGGGCGATGGGTTTCCTCTCGTGATTACCGGTTAATACGCTGGTACTGGAAACAAGCCTTTAATAATACGGAGTACACAATGTCAATATCATTATCCAATCAGAGATGTCTTTGCAGACAACATAATTATTTTACAACTGTAATTTATATCATATTAGTCAGGAAAGCCAGTTTTTCAACTTCTTTGGCTATACGGGTGTCCTCTTGGGTAGTAATTATTATCGCTAACAGATAATTTAATAAGAATTTGTTGAATAGCTAGTGGCTCTACCTCTACCCGTTTTAACCTCTCGTGATTAACGAGCTAATTTGAAAACTGAAAATTTACTCGAATGGCAAAAAACTAAAAATATATGCACCACGCCACTACTTACGTTATGCACTGGCAAAAATTATAAAATTTAAGTTGTTTTCCAAAAATTAACTACAACATATGTGCTCGGAATCACTATTAAAAAATTTAAAAGCAACTTAAAATGTAATAATGGGATTTTGCTCTGTCTGCCAGCCACGTAATCTTTTTATAATTCTCTTTATTCATTAAACTCTGTAATTTTGATTTTGAATAAAAAAGAACGAAAGCCAACAAAATGTACAAAAGTTGTATCTTAATCAAATTTTTTGCCATGTTGCTTTTCCAAAATAATATGCATGCCTCGCATGTTTGCAATAATTGCTCTATTAATTACAGCAAAAACGAATTATTACTTTTTTTATAAATAATATTCCATTGTTTTTGTACCAACTTTCAAATAATAAAAGTGCTTATTAAATGCTATTTGGATTACATCAAATATTGCAATTGCCGATTTAGTTTCGAGATAGCGAGGAGCATATATTTCCTAAATATGGTTTTACAAATTCTATCACTATAATTTCCAAACGACTAAACCTAACGGTAATATGCGTTATGTGCTTTTATTATTATGTATCATAAATTAAATACATGCCTATTTATCATGATCGTATAATAATCTGAATTATGGCAAAATCGCAACATACGTTCGGGCTTCAAATTTGCTAATAATTAAACTTGATGTAATTTTTGTTGTTTGATTTATTATTTATATTTAAACGATGAAGTATAGTGCACCAGGAGCGTACAACTACCAACCTGGGTTCATAACCTGTTATTTCCACCAAACCCTTAGTGCTAGATACAAAGGTAAATAATAAATTATTGGAGCCGACATTTGCATATACATATAACATAATATACAATGAAATCTCAATTATACGACAGCTATACGGAATAGAGAGGATAGTATGTAAGTGCATAATGTAATTACAGAATACAATGCTATTATAACTGTTGTATACTAAATACATGGTACTATAATATAAACACAATACTATATTAATTTATAACACAAAATTTCATGTAAATTAATACCGCTATTAAGTTACCATACAACTAATTTATTAACTTTGTTTTAATGCAATCGTATGGGGGAGTTCGGAAGTCAATTTTACCATTCAATATCGTTTAATCAAGATAATCAAAGGTTTACTGTAATTGCAAATTCTCCTCGTATATTTACGCTTTTTTAAAAGTAAATATTTTTAATTAGAGGCCTGCAATTGATTTTAATAAATTTTAAGTGCTTCTACGTGACTGCAACAATAAATTTTATTAATCTAGCCAAATGTAATAATTAATAAGTGATAAAAGCGTTAACCATAGTTAAGGTAATTTATTGCGCGTTCGTGCAATAATTGGTTAATTTAATATGTCATAAAAACAATGTAAATAATAAAATATGAAATTCAAATTTGGTTACAAAAATTTTGTTTGCGTAGCGAATTAATAAAACAGTATTTTAAAGTTGTTGGAATGTAGTTAATTAATAGAAGCTATTAAAAACATTTTCAAAACTTGGACAAATTCCCAATTTGTAATGTTTTAGATTATTAAGAATTTAGAACTTTTCAAGTGAAATTACATTCCGTATCAAATTGCTTCAGTGTTAATTTAAAAAATAATTGCCCCATTTTCCCTCGTATTCTTGTGCTTTCGAAAATTTCTCCCAAAGAAAAGCGTAGAACAATTTTTCAAGTTTCAAGTTTCAAATGACCACTCAACAAGTTTGTGGTTGGTCAGGAATTCTAAATAAAATTATATTTAAAACGCATCGCACAACCTATAATTATTTTTTTCATAGCAGATAACATGATAATTTATTTTCGTTTCCTTGAGCTTTCGACCACCATGGAATTTAAAAAACAATATAATATTAATTTTCGAAGTCGCTTAACATATGACTAGACGAGCAAACCCCTCATTTTCGATCACATTCGCTTGGTAATTATAATTAAGTAATTGTGATTAATGACTTTTGTTACAACTAAAAAGTATAATTTAACAATAAATATCTACTTATTATAAATAGATAAGCAACTTGGACAATAATTTTACTTATTCTATTAATTCAATTCTCACAAAGATAAATTACATATAATGGAAAATTTATATAGTAGTTTTCCAAAATATTTAACAAATTTTGCAAATCCAACAAAATGTAATTTAATTGCTTTAATGTTTAACATTCTCCATATATCCACAGTTAACGTTGTTATTGGAAAAATTGTGTGTGTGTATTTCAGTATGTTTTTCCAATTCGGAAGTATTTGGTATATAAATTGCAATGTTATGTATCTGTAAGTAGAGCATGTAACAAAATGAGTTTCCAATGTTGGACAAGTTGGGACGTTTGTTCAACGCTTTTTTGTTGTTACATGTGGCGGGTAATCAATTACATCTTGAAATATGTTGTACAATCAATATTACCGGATAGCACCTAATTTTTGCAGTAGTTTTCGATTACAATTTCGGTTCAAAATTGCAAATTTAATATGTATTCATTTGTATAACAACACATCAAACTTTTAATTTCCCAGTTACTTCTATTATCTGTATTTTCAAAAATGTTTACTTTTTAAATCCCATGCAAATCGTACAGTACAGCCTCGCTTATCCGGACACACTTTATTCTGGACACTCACTCCAGTAATCCGGACATTTTATATTTTTTATCTCTGCAATCCGGACGAATTTCTAGTTGCAATTTCAAATTAATGCAATTCATCAGTACTCTTTTATAAGACCAAACTATGACATCACTCAGGGTCGCACCCAGCGCCAAAATTCAGAAGGCTCTAAAATTGAGCGTTTTTAATTTAATTTTCTATAAAATATTAAATTTAGAATAAAAAGAAGAAAACGCTAAACGAGAAGTCACGAATTGTGTTATAATTCATATTTTCTTTGATTTAATTGGTGAAGTTAAATAAGTAGGGGGCGGCCATTAATTACGTAAAGCGATTTTTCGACCCCCTCTCCCCTAGTGAGATATCGTTAAATTTGTTTTTTTTAATTACATGATATTTACCGAGATTCCTTGATCTCCTCCTCCCTTAAACGCTCAAGTAATTAACGAACGTCCCCTAATGATCACAGGTCTGCAAATAAAATTTTTTTTTCGAGTCCTGATACCATTCCTCCTGATTCTCATGTAAATTAACCTCCTGAATTCGAATATGACCTTCGTTTTCCTCCATCATCCACCGCTATCGGGGGATGCTTCCCCCTATCTATTTTATTATCTTTTTTAACAATTATTTTAGCCTTTACATTTTTTCTGATAAACTAGAAAGGTGAAAAGTTAATATTTATAGCAAGAAAGTTGATTTGGGAGTAGATCTGTCCCTCGAAATTGTAAAAAAATTATTAAAGATGATCGAATTTTCCGTTCTTCTGCTTAATTTTTTCACTTATTTTTGTTGTTTATTTCAGCAAAAATAAAGCAATCACACAGAACATGTACATATATGCAAGTTTTCAATTTTCACAACCGGGGGGTCTGGGGGGTGTGGAACACCCTCCAGTACACCTGTAAGTGTGTTAAAAAACACAAATAGCAAACAGATTTCGATTCCAGTTTTAAAGTTGTGATTCCACTGGGCATTACTGGATCTAGGTTACAAAAAACATTTGGAAAAATCTATATAAAGCTAGATTCTGGGACCAATTTTGTTTAGGTGTACTGGAGGGTGTTCCACACCCCCCAGACCCCCCGGTTTTAAAAACTGAAAACATGTGTATGTTTTCTGTCAAACTTTCCAAAAAAAAATCCCTAACTTTTCCAAGTCTTCCCCTAGATCAGGCGTCGGCAACCTGCGGCTCTTTTGATGTCGAGATGCAGCTCTCCAGGTCCACGCACAAATATTACCTAATAATTTTATTATTTTATTTTCAAAACTCATAAAAAGTATTCGATCAATCAATCAAAGGCTTCCATTCCTGTCGGAATATAACCACTCCTTAGAAGTCTTCACAATCCATTTTATGAGGTGGATTACTCCTCTGTTGTTACTCTGTGCTATAACTTTTCGTGTGATTTTGCTCTTTTTGCAATCAGTCTCCAAGTTTTTCTATTCGCACACTTTTCTCTCCAGTTCTTGACTTCCATCTCATTTAAGTCTTTCATTACGCTATCCCGCCATCTCATTCGTGGCCTTCCTCTGCATCTTTCCTTATCTGGCTTCCATTCAGTCACGAATCTTATTGCTTCTTCTTTTTCTCTTCGCATTATATGTCCTAACCATTTAATTCGCTGTGACTTGATAAACCTGACTATATTTTCATTTTTTAACAATTTCTCTATCTCTTCGTTCTTTCTTATTCTTAGATCTGAGTTATTTATCTTCTTTGGTCCCACAATTGCTCTAATCACCTTCCTCTCAAAGATCTTTAGTTGTTTTTCTTCTACACTTGTCATACAGAGTACTTCAGCGGCGTACGTTACAGTAGGTCGTATCAGTCCCTTATAAATTCTTATTTTTGTCTTTCGACTTATATTTCTATTCTTCAATATTTTCTTGTTTGTATAAAAGGCTCTATTTCCCACTTTCAACTTTTGCTTTATTTCATCTTCTCTGTTACATCTGTCCTAAGTACTTGAAATCATTTACCTCTTCGAAACCGTATTGTCCCATTCTTAAGTTTCCAGTTGTCGCACTTAAGTTCCTTCCGCAACGCATGTATTTTTCAAATTTTTCAAAAATTTCAATCATTTTCTTCTTGGTTCTGGAGATTATGACTATGTCATCTGCATACGCTAATAATTGTGCTTCTTTGTTAACTATTGTGCCTTTACAGTCTAATTTTCTAATTATATGTTCCATCATCAAGTTGAATAAAGGCGCCGAGAGTGCGTCACCCTGTCTTACTCCTGCCATTATTTCAAAATCTTCGGTTTCCCCTTCTGCAATTCTTACCGAGCCTTTCGTGTTAGCTATTGCCATGTATATCAGGTTTATTAGTTTTTCTGGGATTTTCACTTCGCGCAATTTTATAATAATTTTCTCTCTATTCACTGTATCGAAGGCTTGTTGAAAATCTACAAACAGCATATGCATGTCCATGTTACGTCCATAAAATTTTTCTGTTAACTGCTTTAGAATATGTATCGCATCAACTGTCGATCTACCTTCTCTAAAACCCCACTGATATTCTCCCAGTGCTTGTTCTGTATACTTTTTTAATCTTTCTAAAATTAAAGATGATAGTACTTTGTATACCACTGGTAATAGCGTTATGCCCCTGTAATTACTACACTCTTCGAGGTCTCCTTTTTTATGAATTGGAATTATTCTTCCTGTTTGCCATTCTTCGGGTATTTTTTCTTCAATCACGCTGTTTTTATAAGGTTATATATTTTTTGCTGGAGTTTTGATTTTCTTTTTTGCATGCACGCGGATCATTTCCGCGTGCATTCCATCTTTGCCAGGTGCTTTCCCATTTTTCATCTTACACATTACCATTTCATCAAATGTAGGTCTTCTGTGTGGATCTTTATGTTCGTTCCTAATTCTCATATGTTGTCCCTTTCTACCGCCTGCGTTCAGTAATTTTTTAAAGTGACTTTTCCATATTTCTTTAATTTTTTCTTCATCATTCTCTGGCTTACCGTGCTCGTCTTTCATTGCTCTGGGTCTTATTTTATTAATTCTTTTTTGGTTATTTAGTTTCTTATAAAAATTCCTTGTATTGTTATTTTGACTTTCCTGTTCCAAATCGGTCATCATATCATTCAGCGAAGCATTTTTTCTTTGTTTACAAACCTTATATGCAACCTTTCTCATTTCGACGTACTTGTTTTTGTCCTCCGGTTTTTCTGTTATAATCCAGATGGCTCTTGTTTTGTTTTTTATCTTTTCTTTTTCTTCTTCTTTTCTTCAATTATTTTAGCCTTTACATTTTTTCTGATAAACTAGAAAGGTGAAAAGTTAATATTTATAGCAAGAAAGTTGATTTGGGAGTAGATCTGTCCCCCAAAATTGTAAAAAAAATCATTGAAGATGATGATCGATGCTTAATTTTTTCACTTATTTTTGTTGTTTATTTCAGCAAAAATAAAGCAATCACACAGAACATGTACATATATGCAAGTTTTCAGTTTTCACAACCGGGGGGTCTGGGGGGTGTGGAACACCCTCCAGTACACCTGTAAATGTGTTAAAAAACACAAATAGCAAACAGATTTCGATTCCAGTTTTAAAGTTGTGATTCCACTGGGCATTACTGGATCTAGGTTACAAAAAACATTTGGAAAAATCTATATAAAGCTAGATTCTGGGACCAATTTTGTTTAGGTGTACTGGAGGGTGTTCCACACCCCCCAGGCCCCCCGGTTTCAAAAACTGAAAACTTGTGTATGTTTTCTGTCAAACTTTCAAAAACAAAATCCTTAACTTTTACAAGTCTTCCCCTAGATCAGCCGTCGGCAACCTGCGGCTCTAGGCAATCAGACATCGTCAACTTTAATATAGATTTGTCAACTGATATATTTAGAAATTGTATTGTAAATTGTATTGTATACTGCTATTCAAAGATCGACAACTGTAAAAAATCTTGTTAATTCGGAAAACTCGGTTATCCGAACAAACTCAAAATTATATCTGTCCGGAATAACGAGGCTGTACTGTATTTCAATATCTATTCTAGTTGCGACATAGCTTAGAACTTTCCAAATAAAATCTAAACAACTTTATAAATTTTCGTATTTAGGTTTAACTCGAGGAATAACGCAAGCTGTTTTCGTTCGCTAAAATATTAAAGGAAAACTATAGTAGATAATAAAAATGTAAAAAAATAAAACACTTGAAGACTCTAGTTTCAACGTCGCGGACCAAAGTCACCCTGCTCTCAGCACTTAAACCAATGCGAGCCAAAGAATTCAAATTTTAAGCGGTTGTATACAATCAATACTGCATTTCCTTGGCGTGTTTGAAGTATACGTTCTGTTTCTTTCTTATAGATGGTATTTAGATATGGAGTTTATAAACGATTAGGAGTAAAAAGTAGAATGCACAAAAAAATTTAATAAAATAACGTATAGTACATGACACGTAATATCCATGATTGTAAAACGTGGCATGGAAATAATTTATAGCTTCACTCACCCCCCCGTTGACAATTCACACGTCATCTTCCCCAGCGATAAAATAATGTATAATTAATAATTAAAAGACCAGGTCACCGTAAAAAATAATATTAAAAAACTACAAAGAGTGGAGACTAAATTTAAATTAAAATATCATAAATTTGGTTAATTTTTTACGCGATATCAAAAAAATTGTGTGTGAAAATAGCCACGGTTTGATATTATCGCAAGGCTTAAATCACTTTAATATTTAAATGAAACGATAACTATTTATGAGTTTGCTATTGTGCGCTGTCGATAGCAAAAAGCTCTCTCGTAATAAAATTAATTTTAATTCTACGATTGTGTTACACGCAAACTTTGTAAAATAAACTGCTATATATTATTTTCCAGTATAATCTCCCAACGATTTTTTGTACAAATTTTAATTAAATTTTTACAAAATAAAACATTAACCATTAACGCAATATTTTGGAATTGATCCAAAAATGTTGACACAGCTTCAACAGTTGAGGTTTTTGTTCAAAACACTTGGCTTCTTTGATCTGGAACTGATTTATTAGACTTCCTGCGAGTGGGACAGATGCTAACTTTTGTTGATAAATTGGTGTGGAACAATATAAATTACGATTAATTTTTCTTAATTAATTTCATATTCTTTAAATTTAACGAGATGCTAAAAAATCGAACAAAAACAACCCAACCAAGCTTTGGTGATGACGGACTTCTATGGTGAAACGTTGGCCACTTCGTTTTGGGTAATTTATTAATTGAAAATAATCTGAATGTTTGTCTTTGAGAAAATTAAAACACGATTCCTCTGTGAATTATCTAAATGCCATGCTAACTAGATTCTTGTTTCACTAAACAGAGGTTCACATGATTTACTTCTCGAACGGCAATGTTATTATTTCAGAAACCCATAATTACGAAGACCACCGCGAAGTTTTTAACATGAACCTACTTTTTAAGTTCGAGTTTTATGACGAAACACACATATTTTTTGATATTTCAAAAGTATAAATTTATTTTCAATAACCAAGCCGTAAAGTTTTATTGTTTGTATCGATAAACCATTGCTTTTATATTCTGCATTGCTGGGTTTTGTTCATTAACTTCCTACAAGCAAGGGCAAATTATGAAAACTCGACGCAACTTTCTGCAAAGTTTTACTTTCATTATACATTTTTGTTGTGATTTAATAAACCCAAAATGTGGAATTTATTTACTAATTCATATTTCACTTTTCAGGGTTAAGCAGTCCGTGAACATTTTTTTCCCAAGAGGATCAGATGTTAAAACTGTTTAAGAGCCGCTGTTCTGACACTAATTAATTACATAAGATATTTTCTAAATTAAATTAGTTTTTAAAATAATTTTGTTTCGTTTGATTTCATGACGCATCGACTTCCGCTTTAATGTTTTTGAAATTTGCAATTTTTATCAAATTCAAACCAAATATCATGTTTATACCTGTTATCCAAAAATATTATTTGTTCAAATTTAAGCAATTAGTCACTAATGCTGTTATTGCATTGTACTATTCGTTTTTATTCATCGTCGGGGTGATTACTGCATTAAAATTGTATTTGTATACTTTCAATAATCCAATTAGATAATTACGAAGTAATTAATCTCCATAAGCATGTTTGTAATTTATAGAAATACAATTTTTATGTAAAAAAACGAAATCGGGGTGTCGGGGACATTTTATTTAAATTCTTGTTAGGTGTTGTGTGTGAGTGATAAGGGCAGCTTGGAACCTACACGACAGTAAGTTTTGTTTCAATTTTACAAGTTATTTTGTTGTTACATTATATATGGTACTTATTTTACGAATTTTTTAAATACAAAATTAGGTATCAGTAAAATAAAGACAAAAATTCGTTTTTTATTACGTTGTTCTTTTACAACATAATTGTTTAATGGCAGGGCCTTGTCCTCCACGACAAGAAAATTGTAAGCATAACAACCTTTGGAAATCAAATTTATAAACTTCCAAATCGAAAATTTTTAACAAGAAAATCAATTTAGAAATCCTAAAATTGTTTCTCGGAATGAATCTGATATTTTGTAATTTTTATTATTTTTTTACAGAAACCAATTTGTTAGAGGAATTTTTAAATCAGGACTTCCGTAGTGCCAACCATGCCATGATGAAGTCTACAAGTAGTAAGTGACAAAATTTTCTTTACTTTTTCTCTCCTGGCAGGTTTACCTTGAAATATTAGGGGATGTGAAATAATAAATCCTGCATTCTTATAACTTCTATCACGATTAAATTTGTATTTAATCCATAAATTAATTTTCTATTCAAATACCGCTAACGTAATTAGAAGAAAAAAAACTGATTAGGAGAAACTTTAATTAGGTAATCCTAGTATTTTAAATTTTTAAGTGCATGCACTATACCTCAAATCAACAATCGACATCTCGAGATCAGTTTTAGTGTTCGTCTAGAAAAAAATCTAAAGTTTATATTATTGTAATGTGAAATTTGCCCGAGAGAAAATTCGAAAATTTTTTCACCTTTACCAAAATAGTTAAATTTTTGTGAATTGTTGTTTTTTTATTTAAAAAATATTTGGAATGGAAACTTCAAAAATAAACACTCGGGCTACAAATCCGAATTCTCAATTTCCGACTCTGCAAACAAATTGTGCCCATCACCTAAATCCACCCAAGGTGAAACTTAGGTTCTAAAAAACCAAAATCCTAATCCTAACACTGATAGTACCAACGATAAGCCAGACCGGAAAACAAACAATTCGTCTTCCCCTCATGGGGCCTCCATAATTTTCCTCTACACGCTGAGAAAACGATCAAACAGATTTTATTTACTGTAGATGCCCTGTAGATGTAACTCTAGCTATAGATAGTGCGGAAAGCGAGGGTCATAAGTTCCAAAAATAGGTAACAATCAAATGAAATAAATAATCTCTACAAGAAGGGTGCTGCCAACGGCAGTTGCAAAGAAAAACACAAAAAATCGCAGCTGCTTGCCTCAACTATTTTCCTTCGGAGTAACACAATTAAGAACAAACAGCGTACGCTAATTGCGGAACCACAAGTAAGCTAATAAATTTAATTATTAAAATTATTAAAAAACTTGTTAATAAATTTTAACGTTGGAAAAATTTGCGAGCAAAGATAACAGCTATCGGTCCATAAGCTCAAATGAGGTTGGTTCCATACAAATAATTTACCATTGCGAATTATTTAAATAATATTCGGCAATTCGGCAAATAGGGCAACGAGTAAAAGAATATCGTCAAAATTAGGTGTCTTCTTACGAAGTTTCAATGCAAAAAGCAAAAGAACTTACTCAAAAATTCGACGAGCACACGAAAAACACTCTCACACTTACAAAAGTTTACACCAAAGTTCCGGAAATTGCGCTCTCGTATTTTCAAAACGCAAACTCCCATCCCCCTCTCCAATCAGACTCTAGACAGGAGCGTACTCAACAATTAAACAAATTACAAAACTTTGTTACAGTATATACAATTACTATGTACCTAAATGCCCCTTAAATTCACAATACGTAGGTGAATCCTGGGGGTCTGGGGGCATGGAATACCTCATTGGAAAATATTTCTCAACTGAATCTACGTCAATTCGAGGTATTTGAAATAGATTGTACTGGAGGGCATTCCATGCCCCCCCAGACCCCCCGGATTGACACCTACGTTTTGAATTTAAAAAACACTGGGAACATACAGTAGCCAACGAAAATATTCGAACCCTTCTATGTTAACAATTTAATTGCATATTTCGACTCAATATAATATTATGTTGATTGCCAGCAGAACAAAACGTAGGGGTCAAACCGGGGGGTCTGGGGGGCATGGAATGCTCTCCAGTGCACCCTATTCCAAATACCTCATTGCTCATTGGTAAATATTTCTTATCTGAATCTACCTCAATTCGAGGTATTTGGTAAATAATGTACTGGAGGGCATTCCATGCCCCCCAGACCCCCCGGATTGACACTTACGTTTTGAATTTAAACAACACTGGGGACATACAGTAGCCAACGAAAATATTCGAACCCTTCTATGTTAACAATTTAATTGCATATTGTGTATAGCATTAAAAAAAATGATGCAAATTCGGTAATTATGTAGCTTTTGGAGTAATTAATTTTTATATAACATGGAATATTGTTCTTAATTTTTTTAAATATAAAAATTCAAAAAATTTTCAAGAAATTCAAAAATATTGCAAATATTTTTCCAAAAAATTGAAAGTTGTTTTCAATTTTCAAAAACCTCAAATTTTTGTCTTCTATCAATTTAAGTTATTTGAGGAGAATACTTACCCTATAGTTTATGTGAAAATTTCAATATTGATTAATTATTATTTTCGAAGATATTAATTTTTTTAATTTTAAAATTAAGTAAGCTCTATTTTTATGATCTTTTCAAAAACTTATTTGGGTAATAATCGCACGTTTTGTAAGAAAATTTGATTTTTCAAAATATTGAGTTTCAATTTTTTCTGAAAAATTTCAACAAAATTTAGTTTCTTCAGAAACTTTTTGGATTTTTATATTTTCAAAAATCAGGTACAATATTATTTAACGTAAGAGAAAAACAACCAATCCAAAACCTACAAAACTACCAAATTAGCAGCGATATGTTTCGAACTTTTGAGAATAACATTGTTTATTTCGTATTTTGAATATTTCAAAAATGTCGTCGAAATCGAGCGTCAGGCCTTTGAAAATGAAATGATGAAAACAAATTCGGGTTTCCTCATTTTGTATAAACCGATTTTGTGTACTTTTATTAAATTTAGTTATGGATTCAGTACCGTATTTAGAAAATGCTTTTGGGGGGGGGGCAGATTTTTTCAGAATCTCGTTAATCTATTCATGCGCGTCAGTCAGCACAGCTCCTGCTACAACGTGTCATTTTTTGGTAGAAGATAAAACACCCTGGTTGGTAGATTCTTTTTTAACCAATCAAAAAATATATTAAACTAAGATTAGGACTAAAAATATTTGTCCGATATTAATCCAAACCGAGAAATTTGAATTTTTAAGCAAAAATGATGGAAGTTTATCCTTCGGCTAGAAAAACTTAAAACTTGGAAAGCATATTTATTTCCTTGCTGCTGACGGAGTTTAGGAGCAACTTTCTGTGTTACTTTGAAATTTAATTATAAAAAAAATAAATAATTATAAAAAATATAAAGTCAAAATTGTAAACCGGGGGGTCTGGGGGGTGTGGAACACCCTCCAGTACATATCTCAGAATTTCCATTCCTTTAGAATACTTGGAGAAGATAGGGGATTTATAATTTTACAAATTTCGCCAGGAAAAACCGGGAAATTTGAATTTTTTAAGCAAAAATGAGAGAAATTAAACTTTGTAAGTTAATTATAAAAAAAATAAATAATTATAAAAAATATAAAGTTAAAATTGTAAACCGGGGGGTCTGGGGGGTGTGGAACACCCTCCAGTACATATCGCAGGATTTCCAGGGTTTGGGGGAAGCAATTGCCTCTTTGCCCCGCTCTAAATAAGCCACTGTATGGGTTTATTGAGATTTGGATTTATTTCTTCGTCGTTGTTTATGTTATTAATAATATGGATTAGTTGTTTTTATATTATTTTATGACTCTTAACTTTATTTACAATTATAACTACATGATTATTGCCGACTACAATCTAACATACTTCTCTTCGACTAACGACTATTGACTGCTCAACTCCATCACTATATTATGAAATATTAATTTATGCTAATAGTTCAATTTTGATAATTTTTGGATATGTGGTAGGGCATCCAAATATTAAAGATCCATTTGATTTAACGGCAGATATCCAATTTATTGATTGCTGATGTCGTATGAAAATATCAAAGTGAAAACTTTATGTCTGGAGTGGATGTACAAAAAGAATGACTGCTGATAATATAAACAACATTTGTGCAGAAGTTTATTTGAAATCACTAAATAAATATTATTTCAAATTGAGGAGTCAGTTCAAGATTTTCCGGCAGAAAATATGATTAATTTTTGATGAGATATAATTAGCAGACAACCCCGATGCTTGGTAGACCGTTAAAATTAATTTCCCAGGACTTTTCAAGGCTCCTAGCGAATTTCAGTTCATATTTAAATGTTTGCTTTAGTAATTTTTAAGCAAAATATGGTAACAATAATATTGCAGCAAAAAATATAATATCTTACTTGAGATTAAATTAAAAATAAATAAAATCGGTTATTAAACTTATTTACCTCGATCGATTTACTGTAACAAACTAAACACGTGATGTTACAGAATGAAGCTATTCTCTGAAATATAAAATGAAGTAAAATAAATATTTAATTTTACACGAAAAGTGAATTTAATTAATTCTAAAATTCAGACATTATGGTACCTACTCATTTTCAGGATTTTCAAGAACATGAGGACAAACTATTTAAGCTAATGCAATTTTGCTTGATTATTTTAACGATTATTTAATACGCATTAATTAGACAATACAATTAATTTGTAATCACTGGAAACTTAATTAAGCAAAAGTTTTTGACATGCCATGGCAGTGATGTCATGGAAACATGCATTCTATAGTAATTGGTACATATTTAGCTGAAAAGAATAGAAGCTAGCACGTAAATAATATTATATGAAGTAATTTCTTTTCTTAATTTATAAAATATATAGGTAGGAAAATTATACGCCCACCGAAGTTAACAGCTGATTGTGTGTGTGATACACATAAGGATGATTTAGTATTAGGAGCAATAGCCTTAGCGAACATTTATTTTTAGTAATAATAATTAGTTAATTACTAAAGACTACACGATTATAAAACTTATTTACGAGCAGAGTGTAGACATTTTAAGCTATCAACAATTTTAATTAAATTTTGATTTGCTACTGTTTTATTAATTAGTGGTGATTCGAAAATTTTATAAATAATACCAATAAAATACGTCAATTATCATTTTTAAAAGCTCTGTATGTAATAAAAAACCTCTTATAGCACGTCACGAAACGGTCATTCGTCTTAAAATCTATGATACCATCTAACACAAAACCAGATTTACACTTTACTAAATTAACTTTCAATTATAATATTCAATTCTAATGTGTTATAAATAATGAAAAAAAGGATTGGCTGTGTGAAAACGTCTTTGGTTAACCCGAGTTAATGAATGATGATAGTCATATATTAGTAATTAAAATTTAATGAACAAATAAAACACTTGCTTATGTTCGAGAGTATAATTAATTTAATAATCTCTTTTCAATTTATGTGCAGAATTTCAAAAATTAATTTAATTTATTTTTTATTTAAATTAGCAAATATTAAATATCGTAAAAGGAATATTCACCTATAGTTCGTCCCCTAACCATATTCGAAGAATGTTTATCTTATCTCAGATTAAATACTAGTTATTTGGTTTGTAACTTTTCCTTTTTTAAATTTATTATATTATTAAAGATGAATTTTTCCGATCCAACAGTAGTCAGAATTAGTGCTTTGCTCTTTTTTTTTTATATACAGCAATTTAAACTATTTCAATTTTCAAAATAGGTAGTAGTCATGATGCTCGGTTTATTTATTTAAACATTTTTTAAGATAAACCAATTTAAATTGTGCCTTAAGCTACGGCTAAAAAAAGTAATTTACGATTGAGTAATATTTTATTTTTATTGTTGTTGAAGCTTCTAATACCTTAAAGCATTAAATGTTAACGAAGGGTACTCGAGTAGTTTGATTTTCTTTATATAACATTTAAACTTAAATAAAAAGCAGATGAGTAAAACAATAAAATTTACACATTTATTTGATATTCTGATGGTTAAACATTTAATGCATACGAGCTTTTAGCCACAATTCATGTGGCCAATGTCATTTGCGGATAACTTCAACTACTCATGTATATCATAATATTGTATTATACAACTAAAGCGCTAATATTAGATAAGTTGGGACATTTAATGCTAAATGCAACCGACTCAACTATTTAGTTAATCTCTTATCTCGTTTGGTGTACAATATTAATAAAGTTTGTCCATGTAGTAGATACTTACGGTGTGTAGTCGAGTACTAAAGCAGTACGCTTTATGACAATTTTCCAATATTAATTTTTATAATCTAAAGGAAAACTCGAAATAGTTGACCTGCGATCATTTTATGAGAAAAGTAACTTCTTCAAAATATGTTTTTTCAGTTGCCTGTGTACTAGTTATTGTATTCGGTGAATAATACATCACTGGATATTGAAAGTCTGTTTTAAAAAATGCAAATTATGCATGTAGAAAGGAAATTTGTGAGTATTCTATTTTCAATGAAAAATGAGCTCAATGTGTTACAATTTGAAGTCTAAATTTAACTTGTATTTCTTCGTTCTTCAAAGAACGTGTGCAGCAAATTTATTAAGAATAACCGAATGCAGTATGGAACAAAAATAATTCGCAAAACTTAGGTTTCCGTCAAAATACTAAGCAATTTAATTAATTTGATCAAATCCATCTCGACTGATAAACTTAATTTGACATAGCTATGCTTAATTTGATAACTGACAATCAAATTTGATTACCAACTTAAATTTGTTAGAGAACTGGGGGTTTAATTGACATTGCTAAACAAGGGTAAATTTTTTAAGACTTCCCTATTCATTGACCATTCCACCTAGGAGATTGTTTGCGTAGTTTGCTCAACACAAAAATACAAATAGGCAGTTATAATATTATGTAATTGGCCAAAGAGAACAAATTATATAAATATTTTAACTTACTTCCTCGTGACTCCAAATTGAAAATTGTTGTTAACAAGCGCCACATAATGGTTTGGCCATTTAGACTAAAAAAAAGGTTGAGCTGGTATTATACCTGTCTAGCTCGAAAGTAAAATTTACATTGCGATTTCGGCAAGGAAGGCTATAATCACGAAGCTCTTGTGATTATAATTTCAGGTCTAATTTAGGCACAATGCAAACATAACTTTTTTTAAAACAAACAGACACGCCTTGGGCACAATGTTAGATGCACCTGTCTTATGTCTGTAAATCAGCTGCTTCATTTTAAATTTCCTTCTCTTAATTTTCTGAAAATTGTTGAAATTTTAGTGCATCAGGTAAGGCTTTAGGAACACTGATTGACAAGGTCGGTTCGAATTTAATTAATCTTCTCTCCTGATGTTGCAATAAATTTTTTTAATGTTGCCGACAAAAACACATATTTGTTTAAAATTCTTTTATAATTTTCTAATTTATTCCGAATCGAATTTTAAAGCCTGGCTAGATAATAAAATTGCATATTTAGTTATAAAAAAACTCTTACAGATTTTTATATGACAGTTATTGATAATTTCGTTATTAATAGTTAAACAAAATAAATGATTTGTTTAAATATGAAAAAATTCTGACATTTATTAGTTTCATTAAATACAAATGGTGGATTTATGAAAAGTTAAAATAAAGTAATAATAATATCCTTTGTTCGTTCTTAAGATTTAATTAAGCAATTTTCAAACCATCATCGGTGATAAAAAATATTTGAAAAAACATTATCGAGGTTTAACATCAGAAGCTGAAGAAACTATACTAAAACCCTTTTAGTTTATACGGTAGCTTAGAACAAATAACCACAAAAAATGTATCCTAATTATATCTAATTAAAGGATCTTTTAATATTAACTTTTAGTTGACTCGCTTTTTTATTTAACTTGACATTGTCTACTTTTTTAAGTGGTGTAAAAACGATCGGTAAATTAAGTTTATAGAATCTCATAAAAAAACAGATTAACCGTACATTTTTATGATAAAACGAATTGAATGTCGAGATATTAAATTTTGAAAATGTATTACCGTGAAAAACTTAAAGCCCACGCGAATGCACCATCGGGATACATAAATAATATTAATAAAAGTCTTTCGATATTTATTGCAATTAAGTAATAAATTAAAATTATACATTTATATGTATATCGACGCACTTTTCTTGCCTTCAAACAGAATTGAAAACTGACCTAAGTTTCCTGCATTGTCACTCTGCAGACAAGCAGGGCCGGATAAACCATGGGTGCAATGGAGCCGCCTCACCCAGCGCCAAAATTCAGAAGGGTCCAAAATTCTATAAAATATTACATTTTGAATATAAAGAAAATATCTAAACGGGGGAGGGGGGTCATATTAAATTAATAACTCACAAAACGCTAAGCGAGAAGTCTCCCCCTGTTGAGATGTCGCAAGATTTGGTTTAACCCTCTCTCCCCCCTTCTTATCTCACGTAAAATTGTTTATTTTACTTAATTCAACCCAGTTCTCTCGCAATTTTACAGTTTCATGCGAAAAAGAAGCCCTAAACGCCCACGTAATTAATGGACGACCTCAAATGACAACACAAGTCTGCAAATCAAATTTTTTTTCGAACCCTGATACCATTCTTCTTGATTCTTATGTAAATTAACCTCTTGAATCCGAATATGACCTCCGCTTTCCCCCATCATTCACCGCTATCGGGGGATGCCCCTTCCCTTATCTATTTTATTATTTTTTTAAACAATTATTTAAAAAAAAAGAGAAGTTAATATTTGTAGCAAAAAAGTTGATTTCGGAGAAAATCATTAAAGATGAACGAATTTTCTGTTTTTTGCTTAATTTTTTCACTTATTTTTGCTGTTTATTTCAGCAAAATATAACAGCAATCACACAGAACACAAATATCGTCGGCTTAGCTAGAATCCCTCGTAAGTCCGAATTGCACAATTTTACAGAGGAAACTTAAAATGTTTTAAAACAAATATTGGTACATTTATGAGGCTTTCTAAGTCGATAGAGCTCATATTTCAAAAATATATTAGCACCAAAATGTCATTTTTGACATTTTATGGACTTACGAGGGTTTCTAAGTAAGCCGACGATATGCAAGTTTTCAGTTTTTCGAACCGGGGGGTCTGGGGGGTGTGGAACACCCTCCAGTATACCAGTAAGCGTTTTAAAAAACACAAATAGGTGTACATTCTACCGAACATTTTCAGTTTTAAAGTTGTGATTCCAGGAGCTAGGTCACAAAAGACAGAAAAATCTATAGCAAGCTAGATTTTGGAACCAATTTTTTTTAGGTGTACTGGAGGGTGTTCCACACCCCCCAGACCCCCCGGTTTACAATACATAACAATTCTTTTAAACTTTTACATTTCTTCTGGTAAACTAGAAAGGTGGAAAGTTAATATTTGTACCAAGAAACCAAGAAAGAAAGGGAGATTTGAGAAAAGTTTGGGAGATCGAATTTTCTGTTTCTTGCTTAATGTTTCCACTTATTTTTGCTGTTTAGTTCAGCAAAATATAACAGCAATCACACAGAACACAAATATAGTCGGCTTAGTTAGAATCCCTCGTAAGTCCGAATTGCACAATTTTACAGGGGAAACTTAAAATGTTTTAAAACAAATATAGGTACATTTAGGAGACTTTCTAAGTCGATAGACCTCATATTTTAAAAATATATTAGCGCTAAAATGTCATTTTTGATCTTTTATGGACTTACGAGGGTTTCTAAGTATATTCAAGTTTTCAGTTTTTTCAACCGGGGGGTCTGGGGGGTGTGGAACACCCTCCAGTATACCAGTAAGCGTGTTAAAAACACAAATAGGTGTACATTCTACCGAACATTTTCAGTTTTAAAGTTGTGATTCCACTGGGCATTACTGGATCTAGGTCACAAAAGACATTTGGAAAAATCTATAGGAATCTAGATTTTGGAACCAATTTTGTTTAGGTGTACTGGAGGGTGTTCCACACCCCCCAGACCCCCCGGTTTACAATACAAAACAATTATTTTAAACTTTTACATTTCTTCTGGTAAACTAGAAAGGTAGAAAGTTAATATTTGTAGCAAGAAAGTTTGGGAGATTTGGGAGAAGTTTGGGAGATCGAATTTTCTGTTTCTTGCTTAATTTTTCCACTTATTTTTGCTGTTTAGTTCAGCAAAATATAACAGCAATCTCACAGAACACAGATATGCAAGTTTTCAATTTTTACAACCGGGGGGTCTGGGGGGTGTGGAACACCCTCCAGTATACCAGTAAGCGTGTTAAAAAACACAAATAGGCGGTGCAGATTAGGTAAGTGGCGCCTAATAGTGGGTTAAATTCATACCAAATGATCCCCAATCAAATGTTCCTGGCACAAATCCTGAAATTAAAAAAAAATTAATTTAAAAATAATCGTTACTTATTCACTTTGGAAATTATTTGCTGTATAAGGATTAACCTTTAGGATGACCGGACATTTCGCTACGAGACATTTTTAAATTATAACTAAATTTAAATAGTTATTTTATGGAATTACTTTATACGAATACCCAGTCGAGGCGGAGCCTCCCAGTCGAAGTGGAGCCTCCCAGTAGAAGTGGAGCCTCCCAGTAGAAGTGGAGCCTCTCAGTCGAGGTGGATTGGCTTCGGGAATGTTTTTAATGAGTTAGGCGCCGGCAAAAACGGGCCGAAGCGCCCGGAGCGTTGCGTAGACGAGCGCAGGGTAGCGTAGGATTAGTTTTGGCTAGCGCAACTACGGCAAATCACGGATCCACCGTAAAATGAATGAATTATGTAAGTAAATTATGTAAATTTTGTAAGTTTAGTAAGAAAGCAGAAGTGGTAGCGAAATGTCCGAGAGCAAAATGTCCCATAGCGAAATGTCCTAGAACCATTTCTTAGGGGATTATTCGTCGCGACACTAATATGTGATTTCTAAGGAGCTTTGCTCCCCAATACAAAATTCATTAACTATAAATTACTCTCCAATTTTATAAATGCAAGATTTGTGTGCATGCTTTGGAATTAATTTTTCTTTTTGTTATTAATTGATCTATTAAGTAGGTAAGATCGATCACAGAACATATACACAAGTTTTCAGTTTTTCAAACAGAACAACTGAACACCTAAACAAATGGTTCCCAGAATCTAGCTTGCTATAGATTTTTCTAAATGTTTTTTGTAACCTAGATCCAATAAGGGGGCGTCCATTAATTACGTGAGGTGATTTTGGCGATTTTTAGACCCCCCCGCCCCCTTTAGTGAGATGTCGTGAGATTTGGCTCAACTCCCTCCCTCCCCTTCTAATCTCACGTGAGATTTTTAAAATGCGTATTTTTAGTGTAAATGCGTTAATCTGTGCTTGATTGCGTTGGATTTATTAAAAAAGCATAATTTGCTTAATTTATTTTTATTTAAGAAGAAAAACACACAAAAATTACGTGATATTTGCCGAGACCCCCCTCTCCCCCTTGTGAGATTTAGTGAGATTCAGCTTGACCCCCTCCCCCCCCTAAACGCCTCACGTAATTAATGGACGCCCCCTAATGCCCAGTGTAAATAAAATTAAAAACGCACAATTTTGGAGCTGTCTAAATTTTGGCGCTGGCGCTGGGTGCGACGGCACCCATGCACCCATGATTTATTCGGCCCTGCAAATAGGTGTACATTCTACCGAACATGTTTCGAATAGCAAACAGATTTCGATTCCAGTTTTAAAGTAGTGATTCTACTAGGCATTACTGGATCTAGGTTACAAAGGACAAATTGGAAAAGTTTTGTATAGGTGTACTGGAGGGTGTTCCACACCCCCCAGACCCCCCGGTTTCAAAAACTGAAAACTTGTGTATACAGGGTGCTGAATGACTTAGCCGAACATAGGAAATTAACATGTAAAAACTTATTTATGCAAATTCCTGCTTCCCTAATTATTTTAGAGAAAAAGTGAAAGACACAAAAATAATGCAGCAATATAAGCCACAAATGATAACAGCATTAGATTTCATCTAATTTCTACTTAAAAAGCCAAAAAATTCTTTTGAAATTGTTGAAAGTTTCATTCATCGGACTGGCCATGAAAGTTTCCATGGTAATTATTTTGGAAATTATAAATGAAATTTTAAATTAATTTTGAAATACATTTTTTTTAATTGCAGGATTTGTGCCAAGATCATTTGGTATGAATTTAACCAACCTCATATCTCTTATAATAACTGAGATCCCCATGGTGGAGCTCGAAAAACGGGCACCCTATATAGGGTATAACAAACGGGACTGTCCCGTTATTTGGTACTCCGTCCCGGGGTTTCCGAGGAAAGCTTCGGAACACAAAATTGTCCCGTTTTCAGTTAAACGTCAACAATATAGATGATTTTTAATTGAATTTAATGCACTGATAACAAATTTAACTTTCTCACTATCAGTGCTATACTCGTACGAGTGCGATACACTTGAAGTACAATTGAAGAAATTTTTACCATTTTGATAACTTAAATAAAAATAAGAAGACTACCCTGTTCATTGATATTCAATAAATTATGAATTGATTCGTTTTTATATTTGTAATAATTACTAAGCGATTTCAATTTTCAAAAATTTATAACTCAAAAACTACGGTCAAACTGCCTTAACTTGAATCTCACGGGAATTTATTCGAATTGACCCCAGTCTCTCTAATTTTGACAATGTCCCGTTTTGAGTAAAAATAAAAATGGTAACGTTAGGTATAACCCATACTTAATTACTTAATTTCTGTTCTGTAAATTTACAAAAATTTTGTAAAATTACAATGATATAACTAGTATTTTTACAGTTCCCATATGAGTACATATTACTTGGGTATGTAAAATTACATCCTCGTGTATATTACATAGATTGCATAGTTGCCAATGATTTTCTATGTAAATTTACATAAAAATTGTTTACAGTGTACATCAGTTCCATGTAGGTGCTAGGCTTTACATCTTGGATAAATGTTGTATGGAGTATCTATCTTTAGATCGTTCTCATAATCGAAAATTTACGTTTTTACTTTTTTGAAAATTTTATTAGTTTAATTGATACTTCAGAATTTGCCTATTCCTCCCCTGACAAACTGCCGCTGTTCAAAGCCTAATCTGCACCCGGCGCGGCGCTGAAATAACTTGATCCGGCACTGCAGACAAGAATTGTTTCCAAAATATCATTTTAAAAATTCAGGTAGCAGAAGAATTTATTTCGTCAATTTGTGTGCTAGTAACTATTAAATTATATTTATGCAATAAAAAATAAATTCTAGTTTTGCGAGTTTGAGATTTTACGACGCTGAAACAACTTATAATTTTCATTTTTAAATTAAATATTATAAATTTATTTTATTATTTGCTACTACATTTGGAAGCCCCGTAATGCACAAATTATAGTGGTCACTGCCAAATAAAATTCTTAAATTATTTTCTCAAACAAAAGTCTATTTTGCAATGCAGATATAAAATTGCCATAAAATAATAATTTTAAATAAAAATATTGTTACAATGTAAAGTTAGAACCTCTTTTAGTAATTATCCACAGGTAGAAAATTTTTAAACCGCCCCTCAAATATAAATAATAAAATATGAAACTGAAAATAACTAAAAGGTAGTATAATTTTTAATTACCTACGTTTCTTAGATGAGATTTTTAAATTACTTAGCCATTTAAAGATAAATATCTAGGATATTTAAATTTATATTGTTGTAACGCCCCTTGTTTTACCTACATTAAGATAAATATTGACTTTGTTTATTTAAAATTTGATTATGTTAAATATATATTAATGTTTTATTCGAGTGGCTTTACCCTTATCAACGTGTGTTTAATAACATTTATTATTTCAAAATCAATTACTGATTCAGCATCTTTCAAGATACAAAAAATAAAAACAAAAACTAACAATGTCTCAAGAACTATAAAGGATCTCATTAATAATACATGAAATTAACGAATACATCTGTTCATCTTCTTTGAAATATTATCAACAGATAACAAACATTTAACACTTTTCAAACTACTTGTCAATTTATTTTAAATAGGTTGCTGCTTTTTACGTTTTAAAATATTTGCATTATTAATAACTTAAAATCCCGCATTTTTATGAAACAAACTCACATATAAACATGAATTAAATATTATTTCATTGTTATTATTTATAAAAAATTTGGTTTACCCGGTTACCTACATCAGATTTTCTCACCAATTTTACTGGAAAACTTGACTGCATGATTTAATTTAGGTAATGCATTCAGCAACAGTACAAGTTTCCAAAAAAAAAATAATAATTTGATGGAAATAAATGTTTTTGCCCACGTTTATTCAAAAGGTATACAATAAAAGTGACTTAGATGTTATAAATATCAAGTTTAAGTTTATTACTAACTCAAGTATAATCAGGTAATTTGTATGACCCAAGGGACCAGTCGACCAAACTTAAATAAGATGGAATGCTCTAAGTTTAACCGTTCATTTATTCAAATTGCTGACCGTACGTACACATTGAAACTCAATAAAGAGGATCCAGACATGCATACTTCACTCCTTTTGCATATTAAATAGACAGAATTGCATTCAAATACAATGCAAATCTGGTTACAAATGTTAAAATATAAAGTCATTAAATTTTTAAGAAAACTTAACCACATCCATGGGTGGAATACACATAGAATGCTGATAAAAATCGCATCGTTCTGAATTTTCAACAAATTTAAATATCACGAAATTGGAATAATAATAAAAACCAGTCATGGCTGAAACCTGATGTGATTTTTAAGTTTGTTTATCTTTTTAAAACACATTACGAAATAATGTTAGGTACTCTCAAATGCCGTTGTTCTTCAAACAAGAATGTCTTTTTTAAACAGAGTAGTATAGATACATCCAAAATTTCCAAAACTCATTATAATAATTTATGCTCATAGTAGAGGGTGGAATTTTTCATTGTCATCGTGTGCTATCTTCCGCAACAACAGAGCTTTCAGATCCTAAAAGCTTAAATTTTCAAGACACGAAAATAATTAATTCGTTCATGTAAACACGATCAGATTTAAAATGGAAGAAAGCAGATGTACTTAGCAACTTAGCAATGTAAATTAAATAGCATTCTATCACATAATTTGAAGTAGCTTCTCACATACTTAATGGAGAAAACTTTATAGCAATGCTAACAACGCTAATGTGATTGGTACCAAGATATAACAGTTTTATTCTATTTGATTTACATGAAGAACTAAATTAAAAATGTTAATTTTCATTCAAAACTCCTTTTAGTTAACTTACGTAGAAAACTCTACTAATTAGCTCGGCGTAAAATGTAACATTAAAATTAGAAAATTAACATTAATGGTGTAAATTGTTTTTAATTATTTTGTCCGTTATACTTCAGAATTTTAAACAAATTTCATTAATTTTACTTGACATAATTATAAAATGGGAAAATATACACCTAATAGCAAGATTCAAACCCAAACCAAAACAAATTGAAAATTAGCATATTATCGATTATGTGGGAAACTTATTAATGGTTTTTCTCTGAATTTAAAAACCAAGAAGACGAAGATTTGGGCAGCTGATGATGTTGTGGAAGGAAGATCATACGAAACGATAGCTCGGTTGAGAAAAAATTGTTCCAGTTTAACATTTTAATGATGATGCTCTGGTTATATGTGCGCGTAATTAAATGTTTTTATGGTAGAATTAAATTTCGATTATTTGATCTTATGTCGTAGTTGTTGGTTACTTGCATACGGATGTAAATATATGTAGAACCAGCTGTTACGGCCAGTATGGTAATTCGCGTTCGGATCGCGCTAAAATGTTGATTTATAGTTGAGAATAATACACTTCTCTTAGAGGTTAACTATGTGACAACTCGATTTATGTTTCGAGAATACACTAAACCTACTCTGTAAAAAATATTGAAACAATGGACAATGTAATAAATACAATTTATGGCTAAAATATTGCGAGCGGAATAATTCTCGTGCGATTAAGCCAATTATCATAATGAAACAAATGTAAAACTGATTAAGAAAATGGTGTTAATTTATTATTAATGGTAGTGTGAAACATTCGTATGGTGCTGTGAGCTCTGCTGGATTCCGTGTAACAATCACCATCATCTCTCCGACTTAACTGCCAACTGTAGTAATATCAACTTCAACAAATAGAAAATTTTATGTTAACATATTTACATATTTAATTAAAAGTCATAAAAATTTTATTTATTAACTTAGAGGAACTTGTGCCACAAATTGGATTTCTCGGTGGAAATGTTTGCAAAAAAAAAGTATGGTTGCCATTTAAATAAAAGTAGTGCCATACACTGTTATATACAAAAATAATAAATAAAATCTATTTTACTTTATTTATTTTACCAAGTCGACTACAATAAAATAAATTAGAAAATACTTTTTGAAGCCCATAGCCGCTCGTATTCAAATTGAAATTCTTAACGGATAAGCCAATAACTATAAACTAAGTTGTGTCTACATTCTTAAATAATCACGACGTGCGGCATTTAGGATATAAACAAAAAAATAATAACTTTGATTTTATTTTGTGTAATTACCACATTTCGGGACGGGCGGGGCACCGAAGCTCGTAACTCTCTTCCTATTGTCATGTTAAATGGCTTATATGAAATATAGAGAAAACGGGCACTTTGAAGGCCCAGCTTTACCTGTCTGAAAAAACATTAACAGCTATCCACTAAAAGGTTCCATCTAGCATCTATAGCCGTTTTAGCGGATCCTCGAAAAGATGGAACGGCCGAAAGTTTAAGTAAATGTAAATAATAAAATGTATGAAGCTATCTAAGATGTAAATAATGGTCACTTCATGGGTTCAAGCCAGTAACAACTATTTTGAATTGTAAATGATGGACACGACACCTACAATTCATGCATGTAGGTAGCAAAAACAATACTGCCATGTTTGTTATTTTTGCAAATTTTTCTTTGTTCCAAATTTTTTATATTTATTCGAAAGGTTCGCTTTTCGCCAGTAGACAAACAACAAAAAAACAAAAAGGTAGCCCTTCTTCGAGTTTATTTAGACTTGCCGAACTAAAGTAAACTGTTTCGAGTTTCTCTGATATCTTAATTCGTAGGTTCTTCTTCGCCACGAGAGCTTTTTAATAGGTCACGAAGCGACCCACATCAATCTAACGTTCAAAAGTGAAAAAAAGAATTTGGAGTTTATAAAATCGAAAATTATTTAAAGTGGAATATATATTTAAAAAAATATGGTTGTGAAAAGTTGTGTAAGACTAGAAAGTTTTGTGTTTTCAAGAGAGTCCATTAGCTATATTAGAGTACATTTAAAACTTTTAAAGTTAATATTCTTCGCTGCTGCTTTGCATGGTAGTTAAATAAAGAAAGAAATCGCATAATGTAAATTCAAATTTAATATAAATTTGTAAACTCTTTGAAAATACGTCTTTGTATTACAAGTTCTTTTAGCGGATTCTTTCATAATAATGTTGGGTTATCTCTCCTAATGTAGCTAGCTATTCAATTTGCAAAAATTCAATTGAATTATACTTACGCCTTTTTCTTAATGGAATTTTTAAGAACGCCTTTGATGTTATGTTTACAGTAAAAAACCCAAAACTTTTCTCTCATTGCTGACTTGTTATTTTAAAATTTTTCATTAGAGTAATTACTTTGTTCAATATCTAGCTAAATATTTTTGTTATAATACACCAGTCCATTATAAATGCGTTCTTCGTAGTTTTTTAAATTAAATTTCGAAAGCAATTAATTTTAGGGCACGCGAGAGCCGGATTAAGGATATGTGAGGCTCGGGGCTAATTATTTTTGGAGGCCCTTTGGCTTTGTACGTTTTAATTTTTAAAAGGAAACAGTTTTGTAATACAAAATCAAAGAATTTTACTATAATATTCTGTGGGGTGTTCCACACCCCCCAGACCCCCCGGTGCGAATTTTTACGACACATATGCAGCACTAAAATTTTTGTTTATAAAACTAAAGGGAATATGAATTGTATACAAACGATGAATAGATGTATTTGTTCTTTGATGTATTGTTAAAGATAAACCACACAACGTACACACACACACACACCCACCTTTAGGTTTTCAAACCGGGGGGGGGGGTCTGGGGGTATGGAATACCGTGCAGTGCACCAGTAATTATAGTTAAAGGAGTTAAATAGTAAAAGTTGTAACTCCGTTCCAGGAATTAAACTTTTTAAAAGGTCTTACAATTACTATGTTCTGAGGGGTGTTCCACACCCCCCAGACCCCCCGATGCAAATTTTTACGGTACGTGATGTGTGAATATGCACTAAAACCTTTGTTTATAAAACTGCCCAAGTAACATTTTATGCTGAAAAAATTTGTCAGCAAATTATTTGCTGCCACTGCGGTCTGTCAGCTTAAGATTCAGCTGCTTTTCAGCGTCAGCAAAGTTCAAGCTGACGCTTCGCTGCGTCAGCTTAAAATTCAGCTGTTTTTCAGCGTCAGCAAATTAGCTGAATTTTGAGCTGACGCTTCGCTGCTTCAGATTAAAATTCAGCTGTTTTTCAGCGTCAGCAAATTAGCTGAATTTTGAGCTGACGCTTCGCTGCTTCAGATTAAAATTCAGCTGTTTTTCAGCGTCAGCAAATTAGCTGAATTTTGAGCTGACGCTTCGCTGCTTCAGATTAAAATTCAGCTGTTTTTCAGCGTCAGCAAATTAGCTGAATTTTGAGCTGACGCTTCGCTGCTTCAGATTAAAATTCAGCTGTTTTTCAGCGTCAGCAAATTAGCTGAATTTTGAGCTGACGCTTCGCTGCTTCAGATTAAAATTCAGATGTTTTTCAACGTCAGCAAATTAGCTGCATTTTAAGTGGCGTTCAGATAGAAACAAATATTTCAAAACAAATAAAATTTGGTTAAATTCATTTTAACAACACTAATGGATAATAAATTCAGTACCCAAAAATAAAACTATTATTTATTATTAATATTACTAAGGGATGGCTTGAAAATATTTTTCCTATTTGTAAATTTTGAAAAACATGAAATATGTGGTATGTATTTAATTATCTTTCGATAATTATTGACGGTTTTTTATTTATAAATCTAATATCAATTTAAAATAATTAAACTTTTTTTTACTTTTGTAACTCCATAAAGTGAAAGCTGAATCTAAAGCTGAATATTAGCTGATTCAGAAGCTGAATTGCTACTGATTTGCTAATTTGGCGGATGAAAACCAGCTGAAACTGCGCTGCGTCAGCTGTTCAAAATGCTGACTCAGCTGATATTCAGCGCTGAAAATCAGCTGACTCAGCGCTGAACACCAGCTGATTCAGCGCTGAATATCAGCTGAGTCAGCATTTTGAACAGCTGACGCAGCTCAGTTTCAGCTGGTTTTCAGCCGCCAAATTAGCAAATCAGTAGCAATTCAGCTTCTGACGTTACTAAATATCAGCAGCTGACTCAGCTCAATAGCTGAATTTTGTGCTGACACAGCGTGCTCGCAGTTGATATTCAGCACAAAATGTTAGTTGGGTGGGGGTATGAATTGTATACAAATGACGTATAAATGTATTTATTTTGTTCTGACAAATATACACACACTTTTGGACTTTCAAACCGGGGGGTCTGGGGGGTATGGAATACCCTCCAGTGCAACAACAATTATATTTTTTGTTTCTGGACCCGGAATCGAATTACTTATGAATGATTCACTTTATTAAAAAATCTGATTTGGACACCATATGACTTACTTATCATTTTTAGAATGATTGTACAGGAATCTCGTTAATCTAATCGTGCGCGTCATGGATGAATACAAAATTTTAACTGTCTATGATCTACCGTATTTGAGTTATGAGACAATTTACCAATGAAAATTACACATTTTGAAATCGTTTTTTGACATACAAAAATCGTCTTTTAAGCAAAACTTTTTAGACATTTTTTCTTGTAAATTTTATTCTCTATATTTTAGTTTCTATACATTTTTCTATTTATGGCACCGTTTCCGAGATATAGATGACAACATTGTTTGCAATTTTATTATACTAATAAAAGTTTTGTAGAATTTATTTAGACAATTTGTTGAAAGTTTTAGAAGACCTTGTAGTAAATTTCTATTAAAATTTGTAGCAATTAAATGTAGCATTTATTACTACAAAATTTGAAATTTGTACTACAAAAGAAATAAATATTATCACCCTACATTATTTATTAAAAAATTTACTACAATTTGTGAAACTTGGTATCACAAAAATTTACTACAAAATTTTATAGAATATTACTACAATTTGTATTATGTCACTATTTTATTTAGAAATTGTAGTAATTTGTTCTACAATTATTGTAGTAAAATTTGCTACAAATTTTTTTCAGTGTTGACAGTCGCTGTCAGTCAAAAACAAAAAAATGAACCGGTAAAAACAAGTTTCTTACTATAAATCCTTTATATACGATACTCGATTTTACAAAAGATTAAAAATTTAATTTTTCCAATTTTTTTCTTGGAATTTTGTTAGTAAAGTGTATTGTCATCGGGGACGAATCCATGTGCAAAATTTCAACTCGATTGGATAGCGCGAACTGGGTCAAATTTGACTTTCTAAGTTTTGCCGTATTCAAGCAAGCAACCAAATCGGTGAAACTAATATAAAGGATTTAAAACAAGGCAATGAAATTTGCAACAAGAAAAAGTTTTTCCTGTAAAATCGATTTTTATGTTATGAAAAATAGCGGATTGAAAATGTTCAGTTAACATTGGTAACATAGCATTGTCCAAGTTCTTTTAAAAGTAACTGTACAGAGCCGGATTAGGGATATATGAGGTCCCTTGGCTTTAATAAAATTTAGATTTTTCAAAGTCAACAGCCCTTACATCAAATGAAAAATTTTTGAAAGGATACCAGTGGCGTATTTAGAGGGGGCAAATGGGCAATTGTCTTCCCAGGATGACTCAGGTTGTGTTCCTGAAGCCCTCCTTGATAAAAGTAATGCTTACCACGAGGTTTTGAAATTTAAATAACTTCGTTTCTTAGTTTTCGGATTTCATCGAGATTTTTGGAACTTGTCAGGTGTTTTACCACCGACGCGCATGAATGGATTAACGAGATTCTGGAAATATTTAATCTGCTCCCTCCAAACGCATTTTCTAAATACGCCACTCAATGATACTAATTATTATACATAGTTTATTATAGTTTTTTTCATAAGAAAGGTACGTATATACTACAATAACAATATAAAAACATTTTTTTCTTACTTTAAGTTGCACAAATTCAATTAATTTGTTTTTGATGATTAGATCATCAAAATTTAAACATGTTTGTTAATCAACAACTTGGGTGATTTAAATTTTGTTGCTTTAATTTTTTGAGGCCCGGGGCTGCAGCCCCCTTAGCCCCCTCCTTAATCCGGCTCTGGCACGTGACATTGAGTCTCGAACTTAACATGCATTATCTCCCCAATCTATTTTTGACAGATCTTTTAACATTAATATATTAATAATGAGGTCGGAAGATATTATTTTATTTGTTTGACTCTATGGAGAATCTGGTTACGAAGTATAAGCACGCCTTCGAAAACAAAAAGTCGACAACCGATATTTCGGCGCCTACTTAATAGGGCAGGCCAAGTTGGGCAAAAAACAAGTTTGGTAATTTTAAAATCTGTCTAAAGTGAATATCATTTTGGTGCTCCACCCTCGAGCCATCTTCAGAGCGAAATCAAACGAAACGTTCGAATTTTTCTATACGATGCAAAGTGCGGTGGTTTATCTTCAATTAAAAGTTTTATTATACCTTAATATTTTTAATCAGAAATACCGTTAATTTAAATAGAACCAAGCCTAACAATCTAAATATTTTACACCTACACGAAATTATTTAAAAAAAACTTGTTAAAAAGTCATTATGTCAAACTCGAGACAACTTAATTTTAGCAAAGTAAAATTATAATTTAACATGTTAATAAAATGATAAAAAAGCACTTGCATTAATAGTGGGGCACATTTCAAAACATCCATCAATCAAAATCGTGATTTTTGGAAAATCTCATTGGAAAATTGGAACGATTTTTCGAATTTGCCTGAGTAAGTGACAAGATGGTGTTATAAATTTTTAAAAATATTGATACAATCTCAGAATACCAAATAATATATGTAAGATGATAAACAACTAACAGTTAGAGTGATTAATAATGACCGACTGATTGGTTTGTGTCGGATTTGAATACAGACAGTTGATGGATCGGGAATAGAATTAGTTCTTTTGACCTCCCGTAGTGAACCGCTTTGAAACCTCGATCAGAAAAATTAAAAACCTGTTGCAGAATAAGTCGAAAGAAACTTAAATGTTAAGTTGGTGTAAAATGTGCCATCAAATTCGAGACGGAACGACATAGCAAGAAGTATAAATTGTTATTTTAGAATCTTCCACGTATTAAATTCTCGAGTGTTGCGTTTTTGCGTCAAAAAGGTGTCTCCAATTTAAGAACGTTCGTATACAAAATGGATCAGCTCTTCTGCGAGATGGTCGTGACTGAAGTTTGAATTGCTCAAACAATTTTTTCTCGAGAGCCCCATCGTCGAGGTGCTGCTTAAATTCGATTGTAAAATCAATTAATATGCTTATAATCTCTTAATAAAATTAAATAGTAAAAAAATATACAATCAAAAGCACTGACAATACTCATATGATTCATCTGCCTACCTGCGGAGGTTCAATTTGGATTTTTAACTTTTTGTGATGGACCCCCTCCGAAGACATTAAACAATAACCACTTTGGTGTTTCATCTATCATACCAGTTGACCTTGACTTTAAAGATGTGAGATTAGGTGCGAGACCTGCTGTGCCAGTCAAAGTGAGCGCTAAAATCACATGTAGTGACATTTAATTTGTTCTCGCTGGGTGTATTACTTGATAAACATTCCGTTGTAAATTTCATTAAGTTTAAGTAGTAATTTTCGTTCCCATAAACGAAACGGCGGAATAGGAGAATTTCGTAAAAATGCAATTCTCTTTGAATGTTGACACAACCCTTCAAAATCTTCCAATTCGGAGCACCATTTAATACCCCTAGTTGAACTGCAGCAGACGTTTCATGTAAATTAGCATTTTATATACCACAACTCGTCCAGGCAGTCATTGTAAAACTGCCGGGTTACATTTAATCCCCTCATTTGATGCTGCGCCCGCCCTTAGCACTGTAACTGTATGCTCATCCCTCTGTTCTGGCATGGGCTAACTCCGTGGATTATGGCTTTGTGTTCTTTTTAGCTATATTTTTTTATTGGATTTGTTGGTACTTGGTATCACCGTAATAACTTTTAATATAGATTTATTACTTGTTTCGACATTAATACGCGAGATTTCCTGTTGTTAAACATCCTTAAATATCTCGATGCTATATAAATACGCGCTCCTTCATTTGCATTATTAAAATGAATGTTTTCGAAATAAATTATATTTAAAAATCATAAAATTTGTTATCTTACCGCACAATTTTGCATCGCAACCTTGCCAACATCGTACTGCACCTAAGCTAATTATTCGGCTATTGTGTACTTGAAGAGGGGAGATAAAAAGGGTGAGTCAGTTTTAAATTTGAAATTCGCTTTTTGGTATCTCCAACGGGAAAGTTTATACCTATTTGCCTTAATAACAAATAACAACCTAGTTTTTAACCTCTCTTCGTATTTGGATCGCATTGCAGACTACACTGTGCTACTGTTGATAAATTAAAAGATAATATGGATTTCTATTTCAAAAACAAACTAAAAAACTGATAACATCGGTTTGTATCGTACAATGCTGCCAATATAAATATAATGTAATATGAAACTCGTTATAAAATGATTGTAGTAGAACGCGACCTTACCCCATCCTATGACAACCTATCCAAATGCAATGGGCACAACAGATGCACGAACAATCGAGGGTCCACTTGTGTGTAACTGAAACGTAAAGATATGCCGGCCGACAATTTTTAAAATTGTTACTTTTGTATATGCCTTGCATCAGTATCTTTTATTTATATCAAATGGATCAGGTATTCTTTTCAGAAATTGTATAAGGAAACGCAATCATAGAAACTAATCTATGATCTTATTTGAGAGCAGTTCCTTTGTCTATTGAATAAAAATATAATGTTACTGGGACAAAGCACTACGAAACATTGTAGTCTTTTTTTAAATTTAAGCTTGGATACGAAACCAATTTCCCAATTATTATTGATGTAAAATTAACAACATGAATCTTTTGGGTAAATAACGACGACGAGAACATTTTGCATTTAAATAATGAAGTGTCGATTGTTCTCCAAATGTTATCGTTAGCTTTCAGGAAAATTAAAGTCCTTAATTAGCCGCTATTTAGCTACAATTAACCTACATAGCCATTAACATATTTAAAGGAAAAATTCGCTGGGTGTTCGTTGAAATTTTGTATTCGTGTCGGATTATAATGAAATCCAGGGCCGGATAAACCATGGATGCAATGTTGTGCGTTTTTAATTTAATTTTCTATAAAATATTAAAATTTGAATAAAAAGAATATCTGAACGGCGGGCTCCATAATATCAAATCAATAACTCACAAAACGCTAAGCGAGGAGTCACGAATTGTGATTTAATTCATATTTTCTTTGATTTTTCGACCCCCTCTCCCTCTGGTGAGATGTCGTAAGGTTTGGTTTTGTTTTTAATTACGTGATATTTACCGAGACTCCCCAACGTGAGATTGGCTTGCCCCCTTCACCCCTAAACGTCCACGTAATTAATGGTCGTCCCCTAATGATAATACATCAGGTCTGCAAATCAAATTTTTTTTTCGAGCCCTGATACCATTCCTTAACCTCCTAAATCCGAATATAAACTCTGTTTTCCCCCATCATCCACCGCTAAAGTGAAAAATTTTTATTTGTGGCAAGAAAGTTGATTTGGGTGAAGATTAGTCCCCTGAAATTGTAACAAAAATCATTAAAAATGATCGAATTTTTCGTATTTTTTCAGCAATCACACAGAACACAGATATGCAAGTTTTGAGTTTTTACAACCGGGGGGTCTGGGGGGTGTGGAACACCCTCCAGTACACCTGTAAGTGTGTTAAACAAATAGGTGTACATTCTAGCGAACATTATTCCAAATAGCAAACAGATTTCGATTCCAGTTTTAAAGTTGTGATTCAACTGATCTAGATTACAAAAGACATTTAGGAAAATCTATAGGAAGCTAGATTCTGGGACCAATTTTGTTTAGGTGTACTGGAGGGTGTTCCACACCCCCCAGACCCCCCGGTTTGAAAAACTGAAAACTTGTGTATATATTCTGTGATTGATCTTACCTACTTAGTAAGAAACTATCACTTTTTGAGAATAAGTACATTTGTAGGTTTGGACAGGGACGTAACAACAGGTGTAGCTAGTACTGCCGCGCACCAGGACCCGGAACCAAATGGGGCCTGGTTGCCCTCTCAACACAATTTAAAGTTTAATACGACGTTTCGAAGTCTTTATGTCTCCATCTTCAAGACTAGAAGAGAAGCAAAAATGTCAGACATTATTTTAATAATATTTATTTATTTACAAGTTTTAATTACGACGGTTCATATTTACATGTTTTACAATTTTAATAATTTATTTGTGACCATTTGTGGCTTCTTTTCTACTCGACATCTCGACTCGACATCCTTTTTTACTATGTATAGAATTATTGTGTTTTTGATGTTTTTGTTCATTGTAATTTTTGCTTCTCTTCTAGTCTTGAAGATAAAGACTTAAAGTCTTCGAAACGTCGACATTGTAAAAAATTAATTTGATTTTAGTCCACTAAGCCCCAATATTCAATTTTTATATTTAAAGTTTATGCTATTTATAGAGCAGAAATTAAAAAAAAAAAACGAAAGCAAAAAACACAAAAATTCAAAGGAATAAATTTATTCCTGGGAGAAAAAATGAAAGACACAAAAATAATGCAGAAATATAAACTACAAATAATAAGAGCATTGGATTTCATCTAGCTTTTACTTAAAGGTCAAAAAATGCTGTTCAAATTGATAAAATTTTAATGTATTAGACTGACCAGGTAAGTTTCTACTGTATTTATTATTGAATTTATAACATAGTCAGTCTGATAAATAAAAGTTTTAACGAGTTTTAAAAGTAACAACTATATATGAAATCTAATGCTCTTATCATTCGTATAACTATCAATTTAAAACAATGTATTAGGGAGCCCGATGTGACCCACTTGCACCAGGGCCCGGCTTTGACTTGCTACGTCCCTGGCAAAGCCCCCTAGAAATCATATATTGGTGTCGCGACAAATAATCCCCTAACAAATAATCCTTATAGGAAATAATCCCCAAAGTGAATAATGCTTGTTTTGTATAATCTGAGTCATCTCGAGATTATCAGTACTACAGTAAATCCTTGCGGATTTTTTGCTGTTTAATTCAGCAAAAAATAACAGCAATCACCCAGAACACAGATATGCAAGTTTTCAGTTTTTACAAACCGGGGGGTCTGGGGGGTGTGGAACACCCTCCAGTATACCTGTAAGTGTGCTAAAAAACACAAATAGATGTACATACATGCCACCGATCATATTATAACAAATGTCGATTCCAGTTTTAAAGTTGTGATACTGGATCTAGGTTACAAAAGACATTTGGAAAAATCTATAGGAAGCTAGATTCTGGGACCAATTTTGTTTAGGTGTACTGGAGGGTGTTCCACACCCCCCAGACCCCCCGGTTCAAAAACTGTAAACTTGTGTATATGTTGTGTGATTGATCTTACCTACTTAATAAAAAACTATCACTTTTTGAGAATAGGTAATTTGGGGGATCTGTCAGTTAATCTGTGCCACGACTTTCACTTTATCCTATATACCACTGGAAAGAGGACAATTTTTTATGTATATTAAAAAAAAATTTGCGGATTATCTATTAGTTTTCAAAACAACGGGATTTATAAATTTATAAATACCATATATAAATTAGTGGGAAGATCCAAATTAATTTAATTCATTCATTTAACGATGGACGCCAACCAAAACTGACCCTACGCTACTTTCCGCTCCGGTCCTCTCCGCTCCGTGCGCTCCGGGCCGTTTTGGCTGGCACTTAACTCATTAAAAACATCCCCGAACTCAATCCACCTCGACTGGGCGGCCCCACCTTAACTGGGTAGCCCGCACTTTTGATAGTTCTCACAATCGAAAATTTATGTTTTTACTTTTTTGAAATACTTCAGAATTTGTCTGTCTACCCTGACAAGCCGCCGCTGATAAAGGCGCCATTTACCTAATCTGAACCCGGCGGAAATAGCTTGATCCGGCACTGATGAAATTTTAATGGAAAACTAAATAAATAACAAATAATTTATTATGTAATCGACTATGCAATGAAAGTTTTTGCATTAAATGTCAGTTATTGTACGGGGAACATTTTCATTTATCTGAAAAGACTATATAGATTTCGGTTAGCTATTCATTGTACATTTTAAATATAATAATTATTATTGTGGAGCTGATAAGCATAGTTTACGTAATCACTTAAAAATTAGTTATGCGTAATCATGCTTTTCATTATTAAAAAAGGTAATTTAAAAATTAAAGGTTTTATGGTTGCCGTTGATGGTTTTCTTTAAAAGTTTGCTATCTAAATGAATATCTGGCGTGACATTAAAAATGACGTTGCAAATCAACGAAATCCCAATAACCCCGAAGCTTAAAATTGAAAAAATTAAACAAAATGTATCGATCAGAAGGAGTAAAAGAAATGGTCAGCCTGCGACGTTGAAGTTCTGATTATTTCACCTATTTAGTGCGCTTTGTGATTAATTAACTCGAGCTGAGCGGAAACCAAACTTCAAGAGTTCCTAAAATGTCATAATTAACCAAATTAGTATTCCACGCAAAATTCCAGTTAAGTGGTTTTAAATATAAAGCTTGGCAAGTTAGTTTAAATGAAAGTACTCGTAATACCAAAGAAGCAGCCAATTAAGTACTCAAAATTTTATAATTTGTCAACTTCATATTATTAAGTTAATTAAAAAAGGTGTATTACCTTTCTAGACAAAAATCTAAACATTCGAAATGCAGTCGGGTTTTAATTAAGTACATTGAAAAAATTCAGCCATTTTAAATAAAAGCCGGATGTGAAAGAAACCATGATGGATTTTTAGATTTTCAGTTTAGATTTTGGACAAACCCAATGTTAAAAACGAACCAATAAGCATAAAGTTTAAAAGGAAGTTAACTATTACACCTCGATATTACCTTACTTCCTTTAGGTACTTATAACCCTTACTATTCATTTAGTCGTGCTTATTTAGCGGCATGTTATTTTTAACAAACCGTGACGTGATTAAAAAAGTTCTGCATCGATAGCCTGCATAATACGAAGAAACAATAACTTTTACTAATGACTTCAATTTGAAATTTTAATAAGTCCTCATACAAAAGACTTACCTCAAGTTATATCTTAATTGACTGGAGTTTGTTCTAGCAATTTTATTACGTTAATACAAAATAATTAGCCCGAATCGGTTTTATAAGAATGCCAAATTACTGGGGAAATAATTTAGGTTCGAACCTCGGATGTTCACACTACGATGCGCGCATGCTGGCAGCTGCTGAGCTTTTTGTGGGCGTCTAAAGAATTTTTTCTACTAAGGAAATGAGGGGAAATTTCGGAAAGAAAGAAGAAAATAAAATATTAAATTTGGACCAAATTTAGATTTTTTTTTATTTCGTACCTACTGGTGATTTTAATATTTATTATCTTGTTAATTTGTAACTATCGTTAGATAAGAACTCCTCCATAATTTGCATGATTTATCCATTATTTAAAGTTTTTTTACACTGTTGGCTCATTTATTTGGGTATATAATTAAAATACTAATACATAATGAAACAATTTCCACATACTATTTGTATAGTAAACAGGTCATTTAAATAATGCAAAGTTTTACACCATGAATGTTTAAACTGCATTATATGATAATTATTGGTAAATAACTCTTCTCGTACTAAAATCGTTAACATTTTACTTTAATGCAATTTATAATTTTTTAACCAATTATCATCCACAAAATATACACATACTTTTTATTATTATTTAGCATAGTATACCTGCATACAAAACATACAAAATTTACCCTAATAAAGTAGTAGCGGTGAGCTTTGTTTGTATTCCAAACAATGCTGATGTAATTTCGGTTCAAAGGGGGTTCAAGGCGGATTCTATCTTACAGCGTACATAGTACATTTATATACAAATTAAAAATTTAGGTTATACCTACAGATAAGTATAAAATATAAAAAATATTAGCATCTGCAAATTTAACTATAGCATAATCAACCTAATAAAATTCAATTTATTTTACCTCTGAAGATCTACTTGTGCAAGTTACGTTTTTACGCACTTGTATCACAATTTACTATTTATTATGTATTATTAGGTATGTTAATTATTAAATTTTAATTAAAATTAATATTCACAAGTTAGTATTGTGAGGAAAATCGGATAATTCATTCTTAAATTGGTGATGATTTATTTAATATTTACTGAATAAGCAAATCAACACCACAAAGTCATCAAAACAATATTAATACACAGGGCCCATTTTTGACTGGGTTGGGCACTAGGCTCTAGCAAATTTTCGGGCCCCTGATATTCGAGTGAAATTAATAGCATCGAATGCCCAATTTTTGGGTTATTTTATTAGAATTTGACTTTTATTTTAAGATTTTATATTCTCTCCTTTCGGGCCTCTCTGGCCATTGGGCATGTGCCTAATGTGTTTCATGGTAATACATTTAGTAAAATTTTTAGTTAAAAAAATTCAATTTTTAAATTTCCATAACAAAATTAGGAACATTTTACATTCCTTTACTCTTCCTGTTTTCCATTTTAGCTTACCTTTTCCTAAAATTTCTCCAGATTAAAATTTTCTTTTGCTTTGTTTCATGATTTCCTTTCCAAAGAGTTAAAAAGCAAGTATTATCTGTAATTTCTAAGATTCCCTTAAATTTCCTTGGATTTTTTCAGATTTCCCTTCACTTGTACAAGAAAATTTTCACAGCGGTTTTCTCCACGGTTAACAAAACCGAAGAAATAATAATGAACAACCTGTTGGCCACCCCTGAAGTAGATGATGTAGTCTAGTTTGTTGTATTGGGCGTAGTCGTTTGGGAATAAAATAAATACGTGCACTGGGGGGTATTCCATACCCCCCAGACCCCCCGGTTTATCCTCTTTGTTTTCCACTGAGTTGAATTTCGTTGATAAGATACCAGACACCATAATAAAACGGGCCAGAGGTTAAACGCATTTATTTATTGTTATAACTTCAAATATTGATTGAGCTTCAGTGTAGCTATCTCCCCCCAGAAAATCCCCCAGTGTACTTAATAGGCAATGCTAGGATCCCTGATTATGAGCGCCGTATTTGGAAGTCGCAGTTTTGAGAAAAAGAGAGAAAGAAGAGAGAAAGAAAAAAATCTGATGTGGACACCACATAACTTCCTTGTAATTTTTATAATAATTGGACATGAATCTCGTTAATCTATTCATGCGCGTCATTAATTACAACTTTTGGCACGGACAATCGCAACCAAAAATAGGAGGTGCACAACTAGATGCTATAAGTATCTCAAATCCAACTTTTTGTTGAAATTTCAACTTTCTACGACCTACCGTATTTGAGTTATGCGACATACAGACGTCCGTACATACGTACGTACGTACAGACGTCACAACGAAAATAGTCAAAATGGATTCAGAGAAGGTCAAAACGGATATTTCCGTCAAAATCTGGAAATCGAAAAAATCGGTATCACAATACTTCCTTGTTTTACAAGGAAGTAAAAATTGAGAGGCAGGGCCTGTTTTTTTGGGTTAATTTATCAGAATTTGATTTTCATTTTACGATATTGTGTTCTCTATTTCCGGGCTCCTCTGACCATTGGTAATTAAAGATGAGAAGATATTCGGTTCGACTCTGGGGACAGAAAAATGTTCTTATGACCGTTTTCGTGCTTCGGATAGTAGGTCAACTATTAAACAGGGTTACAGATAAATTTCATCTTAATGTTATAACGTTTTTCTCTGAAAACTAAACTGATAGTCTTGCTAACGTGAATAGAAAACAGTGAACAGTGGTTATAACTAGGGATCGGATTTTAGGCATTTGCATGTTCTTTTTGCATACAGGCACTTGAAAATTTTTAAAAGAAAGATACATGGTTTACACCTTTCTGAGTCGTTTCGTGTAGTTTTTATTTCGCCTATAAATGCATTTTTTTGAGTTTAAGCGCATATCTGGCGGTTTATTGCCTATAAATGCTTATTTGCTTATGTTGGCATATATTTTGCATATTTAGGTTTTTTCGGTTTTTGCAAACGATTTAAAACGATTTAAGGGTTTTTCTTTAATTTTTTGCAACATAATTCCAGATTTTTCTTGAAAAAGAATAAAAATTTACCCTGACAGTTCGATAAATTGGAAGGTAAAGGATAAAAAATCTTAAAATTTAAAATTAAAATAAAAACAATTTTTTTTTAATTTTAAAATTAAAATAAAATTTGTTTTTAATTTAAAATTAAAAAAAAAATTTTTAATTAAATTTCTTCTTTTCCTTGACTGAAAATTTATTTTCTCTCACTTGGTTCTAAACATAAGAAATTTCCTGACGTTTCCCTGACAAAATTAGGGAAATCTTAAATTCCCCGACTTTTCCAGATTTTCCATGTTTTCCAGACGAGTGGGAATCCTGCGTCACGGAGAAAATATTGTTTTATTTTTTGATTTTTGAAAATTGCGCTCTAAAATTTGATAAATATTTAGAAGTATGAAGTCTCAAGGAATACTTTTGAAATGAAACTTTTTGAGGGTGAGGCTACTAATTTATTGCAATCCAGCATTTTTTAGCGCATATTTAAGTGCTTATTTTGAAGTTTTTAGAGCATATTTGCCTGCATATTTTCAAGTTTTTTAGTGCCTCTAAATCCGGACCCTAGTTATAACTGTCATTGCTCAGCCTTCGGTCTCGCCTGGAAATCTCCGGTCGCTCTCAGGTAATAGAGGTATCAATTATTTTAATTATTTTTCCTTTATTATCCTTTTTTTGTATTGATAACGGCCTAATTACTGTTCACTGTTTACTGTTCCATTGTTAACCAACCGTTTACATTTCTTGATAAGCGATAGAGTGTATGCGATATAATAATTATGTGTGCAGATCAAATCTATATTATGTTTATACTACTTTATTCTAGAACACATAAAATTTATGTTTGTCTTTTATGTTGTTGTATTTCAGTTCTTTTCAACCGGTTTCGCTAAAATAGCATCTTCATGGACTTGGACTTGAAGATGCTGTTTTAGCGAAACCGGTTGGTAAAACAATAAAATCACAAATTTAAACCACGAAAAATCTCAATTCTTCAGTTTTTATTTCCAATTAGGACCTAGGGTTATTCGTAATCACATAAATGTGTGTGCGCTTTTATATTTTTGTAATGAATACCTTTTTCAAAGGAATAAAAGCCAAAATTAACGAATAATTAAGCTCGGCGTCATTTAAGAGACAAAAATAAATGGCAAATTAATATACACACGTCGGCATTTCTTTGATTTTCACAAAGCGGCATTTCTTAATTTTAAAATTATGAAACCTATTAGTAAAATAATGACAACTTTTGTTTGTTTTTCGACATTTTTCACTTGGGGAGGCGACCCGAAATGACACTTCCTACGTCGGCATTTTTCACTTTTGCAGTAGATAACTTCCGTTTTGAATGATAATTTAAAAATTTGTTTAATCTCATTAAACAATATTGGGATTGGGTTAGAGGTGCGTTTAGGAAATTCATCCTAGACGCATTGTTTTCCGGAGGATTATAATTATTTTAAACGCTGACTTGTAAACTAAGAGCAAAAGAATAGTTTTTTCTTTAAGCTTAAAAGCCTGGTAGATAATGCTATACAAATTGTCCAAATTCTTGGTTAACTTTACCATAAGTCCTAAATCCTATTAGAGTAGTGGGTACTTTTTTAAAACTTCAATTTTAACATTTAAAGCTGCTTATCTTCGATAATAACTGATCTTTTAATTACAATTGAATTTGTGTTTCAAAGTGCATTTTAGTTTTGCTGTTAATCCTGTTTAAATCCTATTGATATATACCGGGTGGTCTTTGGTGTCGCTTAAATTGTTATTCAATGCAGAATAATTGTTTGCTGCAGAAGTTTTAGGTAGTTTTTAAGAGGAAAGTTAAAAAGGTGTGCAGTCAAATGCTACAAATCTTGGCTCAACAAGTTTTTCAACTTCCTTTTGAAATGTTAATTATTTTCCGAGTTCCATTTTTAAACGTCAGTTAAATTTAATTTAGACTTTTTAAGCCTTTTTTAAATTATTTTCGATACAATTTTCAAATAAGTACAAATAAGAGATACAATCTTCCAGCCAATAACTTTTATGTTAAACGTTTATTACCATAATAATATATTAGAGGAATTTTATAATTTGTAAGTAACTGCAGGCTTTGCAATCTCTTTTCGTGATATGTCGGTACCAAAACCGTGAACACTATAATGATGGTTAATGTCCGTCATTAATTCTTCTTAAACAAACAGTTTGAATAAAATCTACAGGTTTATTTAATCTACAATCTGAAAATTTTCCTTAAAATTTCAATTAGTTAATTTTTTACCGTCACTTACATAAATTTAAATAACTTCCAATTCTTTTTTTTATCACCGATTTGAAGACAACGCAAGTTCAATAAGCTGAAATGAAGGACGACTAGATCAATAGCTTATTTATATACAAACACCTGCAATAATTTAGCAAAAACTCAATTTAAATGGGATGATTTGAATAAACATTTCAGATCGGGACCGTTTAAATAAACAATTAAATTTATTGCTTTTTATGGGAATGCTTGAACCGCAAAAAAATTGGGAAAAAATTTAAAATGTCCGACTTTGAATTTGAAAATTATTTTATAAAATTGGTATCTTTAGGCGAAATTGTGACAAAAAACACATAAATAATAAGTTACTAAAATTAAAATCATAATTTCGTATCTAAAATAACCGCATCCCACACAAGAACACAAGAATAAAAAATTTTTTATTAAGAATTAAAGCAAATACGTAAAATTGTACTGTTCAAAAAAATAATATGTTTTACCTTGGGATAACTGAGCACGAAAAAATGTTAAGGATTAAGGTTAAAAAAAGCGTGCCAGTCAATAATAAGTATACAAAGGTAACGCAACTGAAAGAATTCCAAGTGAAATTTTCGAAATACAAAAATTTAATTAACTTAAAAGGTAATTTATAAAATTAAGAAATTTTAAAGCAGAACAAGGGTCAAATCGTATTAGCAATAAATTTTATTTTTGCATACAATCCGTGTTCTCTAATATCGAGTTGCTGCGTATGAGTTTTCATTTGTCGCTTTTAAACAACTTTTTTAATCGCGTTTGGTAAAATTTTGCATTATTCAACCACAAAAGCAGGTTTTTGGTCGTATTGCCAAAATTAACAGTTTGATTAAGCAAAAGGATTGTTTTTAATAATAAATAAAACGACGACAGCTTTTGTATTAAAAATTTTTGATTCGGAATTAATCGAATTAAAAATTCCTGTGGGTTTCGTTTGAGAAACTCGAATGGTATTTTGTAAGTTCTTGACAAAAAAGCTGAAGCGAGAAAGATATGTTGTTGTTAATGTAAATTCAATTTAGAGAAATAAAATTTCGAAACGATGACTTGTCATTATAATGCGCGATCGGAATTAAAAACCAAGCGCCGTTCATAATCGAATTTTATAAAAATTTGTTTTAGCTCTAGTTTCAAGATCTACAAGGTGAATCGGTATCTCTGATCGGTAATATTCAGTGTCAGTGAACTTGTCAGTTGTGTTAAACTTGATTAGTGTTGACAAATAATGCTGCTAAACGGTTTGACCATCCGTAATATCCCTTACGTTTGGTGGTCATAAAATTATTGCTAGTTCTCAAATTTAGTTACGGTAAACCCAAAAATTCCTAAAGCTAAATCATTACAATTAGAAATCGTAAAATTCTTGGAAAGTGGATGCTTTTCAAACCCAATTTTATGCTCGGTCATTGTGAACTTTAAATTTTTTCTTGTCTTTCTCACAAAATCCAATATCGACAAGTTTTAATTGAAAACATTAGTTTCTTGCCCGTAAAAACTCTTCAACTCAGAAAACGATTTTCCTTCAACCAAAGTCTTCGGACGAATAATTAGAAAAAGAACAATTAAGACGATATCCCAAAAGGTCGTTTCAATTTTTTTATTGCTTAACACGTAACTGTAAATATTTACAATAATGCAATGTTTTTTATTGCCAATAGTTTGCACAATTTATGACTTAAAGCCAAAAGGCAACCAAGTTATTACCTAAAGTGAACCGGAACCTTGCGACAGTAAAAATGGTTTGTATCAGCAATAGATGAAACCAATTGCTACCTTAAATTTGTTAAGGAACATTCTTACATTTTACTATCTCCATTTCACTTCAACTCAAGATTTGATTAGACAAGTTCGATATACACGTAAGAGCAATCTGTCAGTTAACTTAGATTGCACTTGCCCACGTCGAATTGCCCCTCATAAATTCTCTTATTCACTCAAACATTATCTATTTATGTTCATTGCAGGTTACTTCGGGGTACTTTGTCAGAGCCTGCCTAATTTAATTTCTCTTATTTATTTGAAAAATCTTAAGAAATAATTTCGGTTAGCCAGGGTAATTTTTAAAACCCCAACCGAGCGAGAATTTTTATTCTCCTTAGGTACAGGCACAAATGTACTTTATTTTTTTGAAATAATAGGCATATTATTATTAAGGTTAATATTTTTTTGCGAGAAGCTACCGAACTAGCTCGGGGCATTATAACTACTTGTGGTTTTGCCACACCAAAATATTGACTATAGCAGTTTTTTAATTTGATGGAAATTCTAAAGCAATTTAGTTTAGAAAAACTTTTTGTACTTCTTACGTCGCAACATCATCAACCATCGTTAGAATTTAATTGACATACCACACGGCAACCAACATCAATGTAGATTTACAAGAGGTCACGATAGTAGACATCATCATTTTGATTGAGAGTAATCAATCATGTCGATTAAAATATCAGCGTCTACTCACTTTCTACTGGAATTTTAAAAATATTTGTTTTGCTGCCGCAATTTATCGATCTTCTTCTTTATACTTTTAATTATTTTTGAAATTTTGAAAAAAAATCTACCCAATCCAAATAAATAATGAAACCAAGGTATGAATATAAATTATTTATTTGACGTAGTTTTTGAAATTCTATATCGTTAACAGTCTTAGCTTATAATTAAAATTAAGGAAATATATTTACAATCTTAAAACTAATGACTAATAAGCGTTTCGTATCTACAAATTATTGTAGGAATCTGAATAAATAATTTAATTATGTACAAAATATACAATTAACATCTTAAATGTGCACATTATTAATAATTTAAGTAATTGGTTCAAAATTATCACTAAATTCGTAATTTCACTTACACAAAATACGTTCTTGTGAGCGTTGGAGTATCTGGAATCGTCGAATAAACGTGGGTCGGTTCTCGATACTGTGGATACTGGGTGTATTGCGGCGGTGGTCTACCATCGATGGAAACGTAACTGTGATTGAGTTGTTCGGAACCATAATGCTGACTACTTGTGCTGGAAGCCCCTTCATCCTCGGTGCTTCTTGCCGATTCTCCAGATACGTAAGTGCTTTGGGTAGGCGTCGGTGTCGAACCGTGGATTCTTGGCATCGAATATTTGTACCAAGAATCCGGAGCTGTCGGAGCAGCTGTGTACCTCGCACTTATTTTGCATCTGTTATCGGCAGGAATCTTTGTTCTAGGTGACTTATTGTTTACCACATCTGGCATGGCGTAACGTAACTTTTCCCAAAAACGACGTTCCCCCCATCTGGCAACGGCGCAAGCTCGAAGAAGAGTTCTCAAGTCGGCATCCATTGGTTCCAGAGGTTCGCCATTGAGAACACAAACCAACTTATGCCGATGAGTGTTGCGTAATGCGGTTTGTAAAGCGGCTTTAAATTCGGGCCTCAACCACTCGGTCGCTATTAAAGCCGGAGATATCACTAGCAGAATGCGGCGCGAAGCGTCTGCCGCGCCGACCATTGCATCGGTCAAGTACGATGCGCTATTGAGAAGGTGCAAATCTCTATAATGTAAACATAAGGAATGTCCGGATTGTTCCAATTCGGGCGCAATAATTCTGGAAACCAGGTCGTCGTCTTTTTGACTGTAAACGACGTAACAATCGTACAACCGATCGCGATCGTCGTTGGCGGCGATCGAGGAATTTTCTTGAAAAATACGAACGCCGTATTTCGAGTGGGCCCACAGCTTAACGTCCTGGCGAAATATAAACATAACCGCCATCAACAAACAAACAATGATAATTGCCAACAAAGTTGCAGCTAATAACGGCACGTAGTTTCCGCCAAGTAATGGATTATTAGTAACGATTTCCTTTTGTACGACCGACGTTGCAATGACATTATTCGTGTTGTCACAAAACCGAATGGCTTCGGCAATGGTCTGGTGATTGTCTTTGTCAAAGCATAATAATTTAGATAAATCGCCACCCGTCTCGCGAAGCCATAACTCCAAACGCCCAAGAGAAACACAATCACACGACCACTTGTTGCCGTCTAAAGTCACGCGCGGCGTTACACCCGACTCGGCCGCGGGCACAAGTTGTTGCCAGGGTGAAAAGTTTAAAATTTCATTATCGTTCAATTTTAACACTTCCAATTTTTTCATATTTTTAAAAGTTTTGTTACCGACAAACGAAATTTTATTGTGATCCAAATACAGTTCGTTTAGTTTTTCTAATTGATCGAACTCGAACCCGCGCAACTCTTGCAGCTTATTGTCTTCCATGTGCAACACTTTTAAAGATTTTACACCATTGAATGTTCTATTATGCATGGCCTGAATGTTACTGTTATTTAAGAATAAAACTTCGAGTTTCTTTTTTCCTATAAATACGTGACTGCCAAGCTCACCTAAATTATTACCGTCCAGGTAGATTTCAGTGGCGTCCATTGGAATTTTACCGGGAACACTCGTATAACCTGCATTACTACAATCGACTACGTTGGAAGTCCACGTATGATCGTGATAACAGGTACAGTTTGTGGGACACGTCATTTCGCAATCACACGCGTCGAAATCACAACAATGACATAAAGCGAAACAATGAGTTTCGTATTGGCAAAGAAATTGGGAAGCCTTTAAATCCAATAACGGTTGAGGCGGAGCACCGCGAGAATGTGTCAACTCGCACGTTATTTCGTCCAAGTCCAAAATTTGGGGATACTGACGCGAATTTCCCATATGATTTATACGCAACAGCCATTCCATGGTACAATCGCACACGAAAGGATTACCGCCGATGTAAAATTCCGGTAAATCACTGTCCTCGTCGATTAAACTCAAACTTAACGCGGCCAAGTCCATGTATTTAATTTCGTTCCCGAACAACACGACCTTTTGTAAATAGCTCTTCTTGAAAAATGTCCCCGGGTGCACCACATTAATTTTATTGTTGTTTATGTAGAGCGTCTCGACACTGTCGGGCACCGAATTGTCCTGAACCTCGTTGATCAAATTGAAGCTGACATCCAGCATTTTAATTTTGAGCGAATTTCTTACGTCGTAATAGTTTCCTAATTCTGTAATTTGATTATGATGCATGTCTAGCCATTCTAAATTTGTAGGTAAGTGACTGTAATCAAACCACATCAATTTGTTAGCCGAAACATTTAACCAAACTAAGCTTTGTAAGTTAGTAAACACACCACTAATGTCCGTTAATTCGTTACTATCAAGCCGGATTGCTTTAAGTGTCGGATTACTTGAGAACGCACTTTGTTCCACAAATTGGATGCGGTTTGAGGCCAAGTTTAGTACCTGAAGAGATGGTAAGGTCGAAAATGTGTCTCTAGAAATGTTGACTATATGATTATCGACCAATCTCAGACCGTATAACAATTCCAGACCTTCGAAGGATGCATTATTAAGCGTTTCGATGCGATTCTTTCCCAAGTCGAGCGTTTTTAAGAAACGAAGTGTTCCCAGACCGACAGGTACACCCCCAAGATTGTTTCCGTTTAAGCCCAAATCTTGTAAATTCGTTAGATTTTCGAACGCCTGCGGATGAATATATTCGATACTATTTGAATCGATCAACAATTGGTGCAATGCGTACAATCCATCAAAATCGTGATATTCGATACGCGCGATATTGTTGTAAGATATCGTCAGCGCATGCAAATTTCTTAATTCGGAGAAAGCACCTTCCGCAATTGTATCGATGTTATTGTGATCCAAAGTGAGAATTTGCAAGCTATACAGATCGTGAAATACATTTGAATCAATTCGCGTTAAGCCATTATGAGCCAAATTTAGCACGACAAGTCTAACGAGACCCGAAAATGTTTCACGATTAACCCAACGAGTTGACAGTTCATTGCGCGATAAATCGAGCACTTCTAATTGATCTAAACCTTCCAATAAACCAGGAGCTAGAACACTTAAAGAATTGTTTTGCAGGTATAGACGTCTCAAATCTCGGGAGGACAGGAACAATTCTGGGGGCAGTGCAACCAAACAATTGCTAGACAAATTAACCATGTGTAAAGCATTTAGGCCTACGAATGCCCGATCGCCGATGTTCGAGAGGGCATTATTTTGTAAATGTATTTCTTCCAACGATCGTAAGCCCGATAATCCGTTGTCAGGTAAGACTATAACGTCGTTATAAGATAAATCTAATACTTTTAAACCGTTCACGCATGAATGACCCGGAGACAGTGGACCACTACCCCAATCTGAGAAACTTAGCGTGGCCACATCTTGCAACTTGTTTCGTGTTAAATTCAAAAGTGTCAAACTATATAAAGGACAAAACAATCTCGACGGTGTCGTCCATATGTTGTTGTCTCCGAGATCGAGACTTCTCAATTCGATCATGCCTCTAAAACTTTCTGGATGAATTTCCAAAGTCATCGCCGACCAATCCGAATTGTGAGATCTTAATGAAAAACGACGCAATTCTCTCAACGACGAAAAAACTCCTGGAGGAATGTTACGAATTTTACAGTAATCAATTCTTAAATCCTTGAGCCGACGTAAAGATGACAAGAAACTACCGTGGTGTTCATTTGCCTCTAAATTGCTTTCGAAAAATAATACATCACTACATTCGAGTCTTAAGGCTGTGATACGTTCGGTCTGGGCTTGAGTTAAATTTGCCAACAAAGTATCTGCTCCAGAAATAGTTCTCAATTTACACGAAAGCACGGGTTCTTCGTTATTAACGGAATCTTGCGTTGATTGCATTTGCCATTCGCATCCTCGCGGCACTTGTTCTATACTTTTCAAACTTCTACAATTCACTAAAACTACATTTATACACACCACGAGTATCGAAAGCACGTTGAGGAACTGCATTTTAAAATTTTATACTAAGCACTTTTTACAACATCACAAATTAAAATTGGTTTTAAGCATCGCTACTATGTAAACACGAAGAGCTACATCAACTGCCACACTCAAAGCTCAACGCCAAACTAAATGTGGAAACACACTGTTGCTTTTCTCAAAGCTTGCGATGGTCATGGCTCCGCCTTTGGTTTCACCCCTCCATCGGTTATCAGGAGAACAGCTAAAAATCAGCTGCCGAATTGGCGAATAGCGTTACGCAAAGAAAAAGCTCATGGATGTTGAAAGAATTTTAAATTACTATTATGAATAGCATGTCCATGCCTATACCAACACGCCAACCTATTATGCATATCAAAGCAACTTCATTTTTCCATGTGCAATAGTTTTGGTTGCTTTTTTCCAGAAATTCAAAGGATTTCGGCCATCAATCGCCGATTTTCTTTTTTAAAATTGGCGTTTGTTTGAAATATTTTACTGTTTAGATTACCCTCATCATCGTGGATGAAGTTGAAGGTTTAGGAGAAATTCTTCTTCGATATTAAGACCTTTCTGTTGAGAAAGCTTCAGAGACGTCGAAAGCTTTCGAAAGAGTCAAAGAAAATGATGGCACGTAGGAATAAACTCAATTTGTATTATTACACTTCTAAATTTAAATTCATATATATGAATTTAGGTATTGGTATAATATTTTATTAGTTTTTACCAACAGAATGGTATAAAGAAACTGCGGTTCCATTTGTAGCTAATTTGGCAGCTTTTGCATCTACTACTTTTTGGAATAATAATTTAATTTAATCAATTGATACGTGGTTTAGGTAGTGTAACTCGATATTAACCATATCAATATTTTAGAAAACCCAAAAAAATGCACTAAACACTTTTCAGAACTAAAATGTTTAAAAGTTAGCACATGTAAAATACACTGTAAGTATTCGCAAACGTTTTCACCATACTATGGCATCATCAGGCGATGAATTAGTTAAATTAAATTAAATTAAATTAGTTAATTAAAAATTAATCCTAATTATCCTAATTAAATTAAATTAAATTAGTTAATTAAAAATTAATCCTAATTCATCGCCTGATGATGCCATAGTATGGTGAAAACGTTTGCGAATACTTACAGTGTATTTTACATGTGCTAACTTTTAAACATTTTAGTTCTGAAAAGTGTTTAGTGCATTTTTTTGGGTTTTCTAAAATATTGATATGGTTAATAATTTAATTTTCTCAGAAACTAAAAACATGACTTTTTTGAAGTTTGGTATACTTATTTATAAAACTTTCATAAATATTTTGCCGATTTTTGGTAATGCTGAGATTTCTGATTGTCGAGATAATGACCTTTAAATCAATGAGAACGCAATGTAACTTTGACACTTTTAATCTCAATAACTAAAAGCGAGATTAAGTTCAAATTTCGCTCAAATATGCAAGTTTCCTTCTCAGGAACTTGAATTACAGCTGAATTCAACTTAAAACAAAGATTCTGAAAATTGAATGTTTATATTTGTAATTTACGCCTTCAGCTGCCATAATTTCATTACAAAATTTTTAAAATTTAAAGTAATAAAATTTGACCGACAAAACATGTAAAACTTCTTAAGGAAACGGCTTTTTTAGTTTGATATTTTAAATATAAACAATAATATTTTATAAAATATCGTAAACAATGTAGCATTACAAGAAAATAAAAATAATTTCAACTATAATGCAACATTGTGGAAAAACTGATTTGTCACAAACAAAAAAATGAAATGGAATGAATCACGACTTTCAGACGTTCAATTTAGCAAATTGAAACAATAAAATGAATTGTTGTAGGTATATGTTTATATGTAAATTATGATTCATGCCCAGACAGTTCAAATACCTAATAATTTGAATACAAAAATGTTCTCGATTTGGTAAAACTCCGAGACTTTACTAGATACAAGTTTTATTTTAAGATGAGATCACCCATCGTTAAAAGGTATATTTTTAATAAGGATAGGTAAATTTTTAAATATTACCGTTATAACTTATTTTACATCAGTTACCCCATTTTTTTTTAATATTCAGTAAATAACTCGAAAACGGTGAGCTACCAGCTAAAAATTGTGAATATCTTTCTCATATTTTATAATTTTTATTCTAAATATTTCTTGATGCATAGTTGTAAGCAAACATAATTACTCGTTGAATTGCTTTTATAATAAATTGTGGCTATATTCTGGATGTTGATATATGTTAGATGATAACTCCAACCTTTTCCGGTGATTAAAGTATATAGTAATTACAGCACAGTAAACAAGATGATACAAAGATTATTGATAGCAACATAATTCGATAATTTTCCAATAAAAATAAAAAATTTTGTTTTGTGGCTGCTTTTTCTATTATTTTCTGATTTTCTTTAATTTTCCTATCCGCAATGGGGCGTCAGATTTTTTTGTAAAATGTTTCGTTTAAAAGATACTCAATTTGAAAAAAACTAAAAAAAAGTTTGAAATTTTTAACATTTTTTTGTTTATTTTAATTCATAACTCGAAAACCGTTCATTTTAGACAGTAGAAGGTCTGAATCTAGTTTGTAGATTATTTCACGGTCTTTAAAAAAGCACTTCACCATTTTTACTGAAAAATTAATATTTTCCGAGCTAGGACCATGTGAAGGTGGAAATTTAAATAAATACTTTAAACAGGCTTAACTCTCGAGGGTTTGAATTTTTATTAAATATATTTCTTTGAAAAGTGTCCTGAAACTATTTAAAGTATATCCTAATATATAAAGTAATCCCTATAAGGATTCTTAATAAATAATCGATTTTTACACTATTCAAATTTGAATTATTCAAACTTATATAAGATTACATTTTATTTAGAATTTAATTATTTAATATAGGTACCATCGCTTACCGATTTTTTACTGAAAAATTTAATCATTGCATGCTTATGTAATTTTGAATTTTTGTATAAAAAATTTCATATTGGGTATAATAATGGGCAACCATCGCTTTTTATTGTTTGATATTGCATTTTTAATTGTAGTAATTATTTAAAATTTATTGTTGTATCTACCTAATTTTCGTCGTCACCGAAGCATTTCCTTATATTTCAAATTTAGGGAAAAAAACATCTGCTTTACTGCTAAAGTATTACTTATTTTTAATATTTAAATATTTAATATTTAAAATGCAGCCCAAAAACACGAAATCAAAAATAATCTTTATTGGAATAAATTATTACTTAATTTTAAATTTATTAATTTTTTCTTTCATTTTAGTTAATTTATTTTGTAAAATTCCTGAAAAATTTAATTTTCTTGAATTTTATCGATGTAATTGTCGGCTGAAAATTTTCTGCAAAGTTTCATCAGTCTAAGTTTGAAAACAAATTAAATCGACAATTTGCAAAATCATATTTCGATTTATTATAATATTCCTTTTGTGAAGACCTATCTGTGGTGCAATTAGAAAATAAGTTATGCATGATGGTTCACCATCAAAGGTACAAAAATCTAAATGCTACTCAAAGCGTGCCTAATTTCTTGTGCATAATGTTATTATGTAAAAAATTATAACAGTGAAAAAAACTGCAGTTGCCTTTTAAGAATAGAGTCAATTCAAAAGAATATTAAAATATCTACAATATTTTACCCCTTATTTGAAGAGGATCTACCTTTGTGCATTGTAAGGGTTCGCTTTAAAAAGTATTATTCAATTTAAATATTATCCCTTCCATGATGTAAATAAACCATAAAACATAAATTAGTTCCAGTGTTACTTTGTAAATCAATATTCAAAATAGTTGGTTAGCTTTAATGACATTAAATAAAAATAAAAATTAATTTTTCAAATAAACTTTTTTTGTAAAAAAAACAGGATTATCTTACGTTAGTGTTTTCATTTGGAACTGGGAGCAAATTTCATTTGCTGCCTTTAAGCGTCCTCTATAAGCTGGTAGCTAAAGTCTTCAAAGTTGAAAGGCAAAGAACTGTAATTTTTAGTTTAATTTTCAAAATAATCAAACAGTTGCATAAACTTTTGAACGTGCAAGATTGCCAATGACCAAATTAAATATTTTAAAAGTAAAATTTAATGGGAAAACGAAAATTCTGAAAGCTCTTATTTAGTTGTAGAAGCAGTCACCCTCTACTAGATTCACAAGAAATTTTCGATCTGTAGAAATCTGCAATGAAAGCTCTTGTAGGTATTTCTATCTCACACAACCGGTTTTCTCATCTCCATTATACAATTTATGCATATTTTCACTCCTAGGAATCAAATACAGCCCCCATGGCCCAGTTGTTCATAATTGTAGATTAACTCTTGAAATTGGTTTAATTCACCATTAATTACACAATGCCATTCTCGAAATGAAAAATTTGATACATCAAAAAATCTAAGTGGCTTTAGTTGCATAATTTAGTTGTTGTTTTAAGTACTAATACTAAAAAGACTGATTTATTCTATATAACTTGGGTAACATATCCTGATAAGTAGCTACAGTGGCGTATTTAGCGGGGGGCAAAGAGGCAATTACCCCCTCAGCCAAGGATGCTTCGGATTGTATCCCTGAAGCCCTCCCTGATAAAAATAATGTTTACCACGGGATTTTAAAATTTAAATAACTTTAAATTATTTTCTTTTATTTATTTAAATTAATATACTTTATATACTTTTAGCTTGTATTTTTTACAATTTAAATTTAGTAAATTTTTCTAATTTTTTTTTATTAATCATAAATTTACAAATCCGCCTCTGCCCCGGCGTATGGTAACAGGTATGGTAACAGAAACTTTTAAAAACGCAAAAAGTAGGAATAATCCGGGGGGTCTGGGGGGCATGGAATGCCCTCCAGTGCACTATGTGCTCTTTCTTTACAGGTTATTCAGTTATCAACGTTTCGAGATATTTACCATCGAGATAACGCACTGGAGGGCGTTCCACGCCCCCCAGACCCCCCGGATTGACATCTTTATTTTATGGTATTAAGGAGCAACCCAAAGCCGATTTATCCATTAGGTAAGCAAGGTAGCTGTCTAGGGCGGCAGTCTTTTAGAGCGGCAAAAATTCTAATTAATTCTAATAAAAAATATAACGTAAATAAAAATTCAAGTAAGTTTTTAACTCTCAAAGTTAACATTTTTTTGCTAATAAATATATGTTGTATCAATAATTTCCATTTTTTTATTATAAGGGGTGGCAAAAAATATATGCCTAGGGTACTCACATGCCTTAACGCAGCCCTAAAGCAACCTACATAAACGTGCAAAACGTGCCAGTTCTTGAAACTCTTAGAAAATAAGATATTCGGGAATAATCTTAGAAAATCTTCAATTGCCCAGTTTTTTACTTTAAATGCTAAAATCTTTTATTACAGGCAGAGCAGGCTGAAGGCTAGGGCGGCAAATTTTAGGGGCAAAAAATATTACAATTTATTTAAGTTTAGTAAATTTTCCTAATTTTTTTTTATTAATCATAAATTTGCAAATCCGCCTCTGCCCCAGCGTATGGTAACAGAAACTCTTAAAAACGCAAAAGGTAGGAGTAATCCGGGGGGTCTGGGGGGCATGGAATGCTCTCCAGTGCACTATTTGCTCTTTCTTTACGGGTTATTCAGTTTTATCAACGTTTCGAGATATTTACCATCGAGATAATTAACAAAGAATGCACTGGAGGGCGTTCCACGCCCCCCAGACCCCCCGGATTGACATCTTTATTTTATGGTATTAAGGAGCAACCCAAGGCCGATTTATCCATTAGGCAAGCAAAGGTAGTTGTCTAGGGCGGCAAAAATTCTAATTAATTCTAATAAAAAATGTAACAAATAAAAATTCAAGTAAGTTATTAACTCTCAAAGTTAACATTTTTTTGCTAATAACTATATGTTGTAACAATAATTTCCATTTTTTTATTATAAGGGGTGGCAAAAAAAATATGCCTAGGGTACTCACATGCCTTAACGCGGCCCTGAAGCAACCTACATAAACGTGCCAAACGTGCCAGTTCTTGAAACTCTTAGAAAATAAGATATTCGGGAATAATCTTAGAAAATCTTCAATTGCCCAGTTTTTTACTTTAAATTTTAGGGGACAAAAAGTATTACAATTTATTTAAATTTAGTAAATTTTACTCATTTTTTTTTATTAATCATTGCTATAATTTGAAAAACTAGGGTATTGAGTTTCAAAGGTCAGTAGGGGCGGCAAAAATTGAATTGCCTACTAGCGGCAAATTTGCAAATCCGCCACTGCTTTTCAGTCGAATGGATTAACGAGATTCCATGAAATATTTGCCCCCCTCCAAAAGTATTTTATAAATACGCCACTGAGTGGCTTTTTTTTATAATAAACTCTTTTATAAGCATATCGAACGTTTCTGACACCAACAATGGCTGTAGCAGTCGATCCAGTGATACTGTGATTCTTGTTTTTACTTCCTTGTAAAAGAGGAAGTATTCCGATTTTTTTCGGTTTCCAGATTTTTGGAAATCCCTCTGGTTGGGCCTGATTTGTGTAATTAAATGTATAACATATCAAACGTTTTCAAAAGCTCTATAAAAAGTTTCATCGGAAAACGTAGACAAAGCGAAGCATTCTCTAGTGACTTATACTAAAATCATTTACATAATCATTTTCTAACTAATACTTATTGAACTTCGAGCAGGAAATTGGATAATTTTAGATTGCATACAAAAATTTAAATGCAAATATTCCCCTATTTCGTAGTCGCCATTACACCCTGTCAATAAATTGCCGTGACGTCATCGCGCCGGATAGAAAATGTGTCCCGAACTGGACGCAGTTGAAAAAGCGCTGCCTGTGATTGGTTCGTTTCGAATAATTTCACGTTGTGCGCATGCGCTACTTACATCGCGTGACTTTTTTGCGACCCGTGCCAGCCACAGGTAGTTGAACTTAGGCATCGCGAATTGACGTTAGGCCTATCGCGGAATTAATTATTAAGATTAAGTAATATCGCGCGGTGAAGTGCATATTGTTTTTGTTGGAAACGTGAATTCGGTGTTAAAGGTGCAAGTGAAGTTTATCTAGTTCCGCGGCCTAATTACCTTTTCCGATATAAACTGGCCAAGTGTGACGTCACAAAATGGCCGACGACTATGTGATTGGTACACAGCATGGTTTATTTCTTGATTTACATGGAAATTGTTAGTCATACATTTCTATTTAACAATTTTATTGGTTTATTTTCTGACGTCACACTTCTTCAGTCATATCAATGTGGGGAATGTCGTTTTTTAAAGGATTAACACACACCACTTCCGGCTCCACTCCATTGGACTTTGAAATTGTGGTGAGTACTTTGATTACCTACATTTGTCTCATCTTGATTATTGTTTTAAACTCCTGTATCATTACAGATTATTAACTGACTTGTAAATTTTAAGTTTACCAAAATTGACTAAGATCAATATTTAACAAACATTTTTTTCTAAATTCAAAGCCTCGAGAGTTAGGCCTCTTTAAAGCATGTTTTAAAATTTCCACCTTCTCATGGCCATAGCTAGGAGAATATTTATTTTTCAGTAATTTATTTTTTGCTTTTTTAAAGAGCGTGAAATAATCTACAAATTAGATTTAAACCTATTATTGTCTAAAATCAACGGTTTTCGAGTTATGAATTAAAGTAAAAAAATGTTGAAAATTTCGAACTTTTTTTTTTTACAAAAAAGTCTGACGCCATTTCGGATAGGAAATTTAACGAATTATAATTTTTCTCTAGTAAAATTTTTTGAAAACCTAATTCATTTCACAGAAAATCATAATTTAAAATAATAAACAATTTATTGATTTCGTCACTAAACTGCACGAACTTTTATTGAAGTTATCAAATTATTAGATACAGTTTTTAAAATTCCACTTGAATTGACAATTATTGTTAAATTGGATGCATAAAAAGCATTCAAAATGAATGCTAATATTGCTGTAATGAAATAACTAATACAGCAGAACGAACTATTATTATGCAGATATAACTAATAAAGATGATTACAAATTGCCAATTTGATTTCACAAACTTAAATAATTTACGTACGATTTGAATTTATCCATAAATTTGAACAGATATCCGAATATTTCATAAACCGAATAAACATCGACAATACTGCTAAACTCAGGAGTGTTGAAATCTTAAAATATGAATATTTTGGAAAAACCTACAGTGGCTGAAGAAAGGTTGCGTACACTCCTATGTAAACCTTTTTTTTTCCACATAAAAATCGCTTTTGTAAAAAAACTTATTAAAGATTTTTTGTTGAAAATTTCATTCGCTTCAATTTTGTTTATATAAATTTTTCTATTTTGTCACACCGTTTTCGAGTTACTGTGACTTAAAGAAAATAAGACTGTAAAATACAAAAAATATTATCGTCTGTATCTCGGAAACGATGCTACCAAATAGAAAAATCAATAAATCATTTTTCTTTTAAATTTCATTCCCTACATTTTTGTTCCTATACATTTTTCTATTTTGTTCCACCGTTTCCAAGATGCATTTTACCGAGTCTTCTTTAGTCACTGTAACTCGAAAACGGTGTGACCAAATCGAAAATGTATATAAACAAAAATGAAGCGAATGAAAGTTTCAACAAAAAATCTTTAATTAGTTTTTTTATAAAAACGATTTTTATGTGTTAAAAAGGCTTCAAAGAGTACCATTTACATTGTTAGCATAGGAGTGTACGAATACTTTCTCGAACCACTGTATAAACAATTAAAGAAGCAGAAGCGCCATCAGTGGACTTACCATTAAATTGGAATACTGTAAATTCTCTTCATTCTGAATTTTGACCTAATTTGTAATGTTAATTTTAGACGACAAAAGGAGTTACGGGGGGTATGGGGTTCCAAAAAGTTTAATGGTTGGTATTTACTTCAATTTTCATTATGGCATTGTTTTGATCATGGCATTGTGATCGCACACGTTTTTAACACCTTTTTATGTAACAAAATTTTCTCCCGAATAAATTTAGAGGAAAATAATTTTTTGAAAAAGAAAATCTAATTTTAAAAATTGATTTCAAAGTTCATCAGTATTAAAGTTTTATAAAGTTGTAAGGACTAAGTAAGTTCTGAAGATCAATGACAAGTTAGGCATTTTACTGGGCACTCGATTTGAAAAACTAGAAAATGTTGTGTAAAGATCTTGTTTTATATTCGTTCGTGGTTTGCTACACTGCTATTTCTTTTATAGTAAGGAAACGTTAGCTTTTACTGAATAAGCGGTTTCGTGGCTTTCAAATACATTGCGTTACAAGAATTGAATACAAATGGAATACTTGAAAAACATGAGAATATTAGGTATATGAAGATTTGACTATTAAAACCAACTCTTTACAAACTTTTGAAATTTTAAAGTAAGTTATATTGTATCGGTGCATTCTATTGTGTTAAAACTAACTACAATTTTTATAGAAACAGTATAGTTTCCATTGTTTTCGAGTTCGTTACATTTACAAAAGCTTATTTTCCGACAAAATTATATTTGAAATTCTCAAAGAAAAATAATTTTAAAATTTTGAAAAATAAATGAACTGGCCAAATTGTTAATATTTTCCTTTCGATATTTTCTTAACACCCTTTAGGTATACGATAAGATAAAATTTAACGAACTAAAAATTCAGTATATCAGCTACACTATATTTTCTCATTAGTAAAGGTTTCTTGGAGGATTTTGAATCCGTCTTTGGTAGACTTGCAAACTTCATTTATGTCGTAGGACGTTGTAAATACAAAACAGACAGAGATAAATAAATTTTCTATATTGGCCCTAAAATAATACCAATAAAAATATAAGTTATAATGAAAACATAAAACTAAACAAAGTGAAGATTAAAAGGAAATGGCTTTTAAAGTTTTAGTGTCGATAAAAATTTTACTTTTCTTATCTACACCTTTCGAAAAATAACCGAGTTATTAGATTCGAAGAGAAATTCGCGAATCCACAATTAAACGAAAAAAAATTCAGTTAACTTACCTAACAACACGTGACTTACCTAATCGAAGAATTTAGTTAAATAAATTTACCAACTTTCGTCGTTGTTTAAACATTGTTAAAAGTCAAACTAAGTAAGTACAAACGTCTTTGTTTACTGCAACTCATTAAAGTTTTCTCGATCAAAATAAGAAAAAGTGCTTAACACTTTATTGTGCAAATAACATTTTATTGTGCACAGAAGTCTTTCGTTCGCAACACAAAAGAAAATAAACTTCTCTACTGATTTTGCTTGCAATGTTTTTTTAAATTTTGCAATATTAATTTTTAAGATGTTACTTACCTATTTAATAAAATTAAAAAGGTTTTGTTGTATAAGAACATAAAAAACAGGTTACTGTCCTGGGAGTACAACCAGGATGTAACTTTTAGAAATAAATTTTATTATACCTTAAGGATTCAAGTTGCGAACCTTATTCTGTAACTAACAAATTTAAATTTCATCTCTTAGAGTTCAAGAAGCACAGGGCTTGTTAAAAAGAACAATAAATTTAAACCCACGCTAAAAGAATTTGTTAAAAGTTAAAATTTCATTTGTTCTAACTAACTTTTGCTTAATTTATTTACCAATTGCTAAATTTATAAAAAATTACAATAATATTAAAATTAGATGTAACTGTAAGTAGTCGACGAATATTTTGCTGTAAAATAAAATTTTAGAGGCAGACGGTCAAAATTGAAAAATGAAAACTAATTCTATTTTGTTAATTTTACAGTTGTCTGCTTCTGTAGTTTCAAAAATAATTATTTTAATATTTTAATTTTATTCAATATATTGGAGTCAGTTATTATAAGTTTTTTATGTCCAAGTTTTATATTTACAAATGCAAATATTTTGTTCTTTGTTTTAAATAAATCAAAGAAGAGAACTAAAGGGTTTAATTAGTTTAGGACTTGTAGAATTACAATAGGAAATGTAAAACGAATACAACGATAAAATAGGTACAAAGTTGCAAAATAGTTGGCCCGAATCTAGAATATAATTAAATTTTATATTGGAAAGTATAATATAAAAGATCACTTTGTTAGTTTTATTTAAATTTTTAGTTTATTGTTAAGATTTTCAAATTAATTTCTTTCGTACTAGCATTCCAGTAACAAATTGACATTTTTTACCTTTTCTTGTTCTTATTCATTAGAAATAATTAATTGTTTATTTATAACAACAAGGAAATATACGAATATTTTTACAAATCAAATATAATTTATTAATTAATTTATTTTTTGTTTCAGATTCATTCAGATCGCAATTTCTGAGGTGAGTTTTTGTATTTTAATATATTATAATATTAATATTAATGTAGTTTAAAATTTATGTTTTAAAATAATTCTGATCCAAACGAATGCGCTAACCCGGGTACGAAAGCTAGTATCTATTAAAATAATTAGTTGTTTTATATAAGTATTAAATCTATTTTACTTATCGCTTACCTCCTGAAACATTTTAAAGAAATATTTTTTGATTTTCCATTTTGCTTTTTATCTTCCAAAAAAATTATGTTGTCAGGTGCATTTTTGAGAATAATGTAATTAGAAAAATAATAACAGTTACAGGTGAGCACGTAACGTTAAAGCTATAATCATTAGTATACAATGTTTGTAATTTTCTTAATTGGTTATCATAGAACGTAAATGCTGATAAAATGTACTCACACAAATTACAAGTAAGGGTTGATAAAGAGGTTTTGAAATCATTTCATGCTACATTTAACAACTTAGATTGTACTAAATTTTCTTACTATATTAAATCTTTCAGTTTAGTAATGGTTACTTTTAGAAATATTGCATATTATATTTTTCTTCTGGATAAACTCCGTGATCTTGCATTTTAAAATTTAATATGTGGAATAACTAGGGAACGGAATAGTATTCGGTTTTATATATTTTGTGGTTTTTTAAATTAAATGTAGCAAGATTTTAAACGTTTAATACGGGAATATTTAAATGAAATAAAGTATAAATTAGAAAAAACAAAACTTGAAAATTTTGCAAGCTGGAGGGAAAACAGTAGTAGTTAATATGATGGTTGCCTACCTGCGGGGGGTTTTCGTTTCTAATTAATGTTTTTGTTGGATTTATTCTAATAATAGCCAACTTACTATATTAAATTTTGCAAAAAATTAATTAACGCTCGAAAACGCTTTCGAAATATTAAAAATGAAAAAAGTTTAAAATTGAAGCAAAGGTAGTCTTTCCGAAGAAAAATAGTAAAAAATTGTGTATTTAAGAAATCCCAATTAAAAATGTAATACCTGGAACGTGAACTTGTAAATTAAAAAACTACAAGAAGAAATTGTTGTTGTTTTACTTGGGCAAACTCGAACTGCACTTAAAGTTGGTTTACAAAAGCAAACATGAAATTTTTAGTAGTTGACCGAGTCGATGGAAAATAAAATATGTTTTTGCGGTATTTGTAAAAAAATAGTAGAAAATTTATCAAGTTAAAATCGGGACAGAACATTCGTGTATTTTATAAATCAAAGTCAAACATATGACAGGTAGAACATACACGAATGAAATTAATCATGATGATGGAATTGCGGCGTTACCAATCGCTCCAAAACTAATTACTATACACAGAGAGAGCTATGCGCTAGTATGGGATTGTCACATACATTTGAGGTTTCATCTCTTGTCCGTTAGTGCAGATTTATATGATAATTTAATTCAGAAAAGTCTTTACATATTAAAACTTGACATTATTGCAAACGAGGCGAGAATCTTTTTGAGACAAAACTTTTTAATTGTATATTCTTGTTTAGTTCAGATTGAGAGAATTTCCTAAGAAAGTTTGTCAGAAGTAGGACTTCTGGCAATTAGCAGTGCAATACGCCGGGGTATCGTTCAACATGAATATTGTTCGCGCTCTTCGGACTCTCGAGAACCTTAGAGAGCTCTCAAACTATTAAAACTTACTTACGTCACTTTGGAGTACGACTATATAAGGCTCGTAAATGACGACGACTTAAGTTTATTATGTATTTGACATCGTTTGATATCTTACCAAACTTGCTACTTAAGATTTAAATTACTTTAAATGTCTTTTACGAATATGTAAGTAAAACATTAAATGTTGACGATAACTTTCAATATTATTCCTAACACAAAATTATATCTTCATCAAAATCTTTGCCGATTATCAACTTTGTTATTAAGAACTTTCCTCCAACTTTATTTAATAATACTATATACACAACAATACAGTTAAATATCAAAATGATTTATTTGTATTAGGTTAAAAAACGGCAGCAGTTTCCCTTAATTCTGTACAGATTACGTAATTTTATAATCTTTTATTTATAAATAAATCAACGTTAAATATATTTGAAATTTACAAGTTCGTATTCGGCGACCATAAATATTATGGTTTATCTTAAACGATGAAGTTAAGAAAAACAACCCAAACTTGTTTTATTGCTTTTTGGTAGTTCACTTCGTATACATTCTGTGTATTTATTTTTATAAAAAAATAAATACCAATAAAACAAATACGGAAGAAACGTATTTATAATTTTCGGTCATTAAAGCATGCTTGCCGAAAAAATATTTACAGTAACCTCCCTCGTTAAATACAGCAGTTAAAATAAATAAATATTTGCATTGTCGAGCTTAATGATCCGTGACGGCGACTTATTCAAAATTTCCGGACGACAAAAATATAAAAATCCTCAAATATTGATATCGCAATTTCGTTTTGCATAAAATAGAGCTACTCGGACGTCCTTTAATAAAGAGAGATTATTTTCTCTTCTTTTACTGAAATATGGAGAGAATATTGAACAGATTGAAAATATAAAAGATTTAATTTTTACCAAATGTCACTTATTACAGTAACACGTTTATAGGAGCCAAAAACCAATACAGATTTCGCGAAACTTTCTATTTCGTTTGGAAAATTCGAATAATTCAGATGAAAAAACATGTCATCCATCACATGGTGACTGTACCTTCATTTAAAATAACCAGAAATTAATGATTGATTAGGTACATAAATTTGACCTGAATTTAGTCGGCTTTTACAGTTTTCTATCATTAAATAAAAATTCCACAATTTCACTTTCAATAATTTTTGCAGCGTAAGCGTTAATCTCTATATAGATATTAATAAAGCTTCGATAATCGTTGAAATTTTAATTTTCCAACATTGTGTAATTTACCTACGTAGCAAAACATTTACAAAATGCCTAGGATATTAGGTTAAAATTTATTTTACAACCGTACATTTGGATGTAACACACAAAATCAGTTTAAATTAAAATAATTTAATTTAATTTTATTTGGATAATAAAATTAATGTTACATTGGATAGGCTTATTTTAATAGACTTATAGCCTTCACATTGGTTAGTCGGTTTATAATTCAATAATATTTTATTTTTGTATAATTTTCAATAATTGAGTTGAATTTAATTATTTTTGAAAGTTTCGTTTCTCGCTGGTAATAGATTAGTTAAAGTGAACGTTCTAAAGGAAAATTACTAGCTCGATAGTGTATTCTCTATCGTGGCAGAAACTTGAAAGTTTTAATTATTATCAAGTGGCATAATTGATTTACAGCCACTAAATCACACGTTACAAACGACGACGTGTTATGCACTTTTCTGTTCGAATTTTCTTTTTTCTTTTTTCGAGAGCAACATTACATTATCTTAAAGGCGCTGCAGCTATATTTTACATTGCGTTATCAACGCGAGTTGTAATCTTCTAATTATACGTGAGATCGTGAAACACGTCTCCTACGAAGTCATCGTATTTCAGTTATAATTTAAAGCTTATCTGTGAACTGAAAACCCTACGCGATACAAGAAGCCGATTGTATATGCAGATTATTGCTAAACTAATTTGTAAGTTGTGAATTAGCTTATACAAACGAAAGAGCAGGATAAATTTTTATTTTATTGCCTTTTACCTACTATATCGAAGATCCCCCGAATTGTTGCTATTCCGACGCCCCACGAATTTAATTTATTTATCAGGTTGTTTATTTTGTTATAAAATTTGTAATTTAAATTACAATAATAGACATTGCGCTGCTCAATTATTTAAATTGGATTGGGAGAGCACATAAACATTTTATTGGATTTGTGCATCACAAGACTGCATAATTTACATGGTCTCAATCACCATCGTAATTGACAATTTTGCTTTACGTCTTTCAAATTGTAACATGGGTTAGTTAACAAAAGCATACTAAATAATTTGGAATATTTAAATAACAGCAAAACTGCTGAAGTTTTTATTGCATTTTTGCTCGAAAAAGTTTTGCTTTTTTGCTTTAAAAGTATTCTCAGATTTCGCAATCCAAAACGAAGGACGAAATTTCGGAACAAGTGAAAATGTTTCTGAAGTAAATTAGTCCGGTGTTTGAGGCTACGAAGCTTCTCATAACACATAACCGAAAGTTCATATAATCTTCATGTTTCATTTCAGTTAATATTATGTCTTTGATGTTAAAATGTTGCAAAGTTTGATCGCCTGGAAGAACGTTACGTAATAATGTGGGTATAGAGCAGGTACGAATCTTGTGAGTTGTGAAATGAATTTAAATCTAATAACAAACAGGAGCCATAACGCAAAAAAAGGATGTAAAAATCACAAACGAAAACCAAAATTGGTTTTCCATTTACCGGTTTTGCTCAATCAATTTTGTAATTTATTTTAACGAATTCACCTTTTGCGGCGACCAAATAGAAGATTTAATGCGCCCTTGATTAGTAGACTAACAAAGTTGCAGTACGATTATGCGGTTTGCCTATGGTGTGGCGCAATTATAGACAGTTTTGAATAATGGTTTGTCAGGATAACTTTAAACTTGCTATAATTTTCAACTTAATCATTAATTAATAACCAAAGTTTCGATTCCATTCAACTGCAACACTTTATATAATATAAATGCATGGGCAGATAAAATAAGGCTTAAATTTGCACACCTCGTGTAATTTAATAAATTTTGTAAAAGGTGGGCAACTTCACCGCCGACTAAACGTGGAGATAAATCGTAAAAATTGAAAAAGTTATTCAAGTTGCTTCATAAATTAAAATTGTAATGTAGCAACATTTACGTACAATTGCTGCTTTGCCGCTGCCGTATAAATTTTTAATAAAAAATTTAATTATTCCGCCATACGTACATATGTACACGTATACATGGTTGCTTATTAAAAACTGACCTAACTTAAATTTAATATTATTAACGCCACCGTGTAGCCGTAATAATAATAATAACACGGAAAGGTTTTATCGTCAGAGCTGAACGCTAAAGTAGGGCATTTTGTGAAATGAATTCTACAATCATTAAAAGCTGTACAAATCATCATTGCCGCCAACTGCCGCTGACTTGGATTGCTTTACAGTGGACCGACTGGGATTTACTGCAGAACTAAACACTTCCAATGAAGGGGTCTTAAAATTATTGCTCCAAATACCGACTTTTATTGCTCGCTTATGTTAGTACCGCTTTTATTCCTTTATTCACTTTTCAACTATAACGAGAATCATATAAATTTTTACTCAATAACATAAAAAATATAATAAACTAATTGATTATTATTATTTCAGCAAACAACACAAAAGCAGAGATTTTTATTTCTTCTTTGTTGTAAAATTTCAAAGACTTCCTTTAAGATAATTACTTTCATTATTAATAATATTTTCTTTTTTCCTTTTACTCTGCAAACGATAATTTAAAAATTAAGTTTTTACTTCTCGTTACCGAGCTAATTGTTACGCTAAAGTGAATGAAAATTATGGTGCTTCAACTTCCTGCCATTTCTTAAGTGTCGTGTATCTTATCTTTTAAAATTAGTTTTCATTTTTTTTTATCTTTCACCATTTTCTACCACCGATTAATTATGTCGGAGGATGTCATCTCCTTATGAGGTTTCATGTTACTACACAAACAATTTTTTATTCTTTTAGTAATTACGTAAAATGCACTAGGTTTAATAAATCCGAGTCCGCCGAACGATCGTTCAAAATCTTAATAATTTATGCAAAGCAAGGACTTTTCTACATTTTCTGTCCTTTTAATTTTAAAATGTTATTTTCCGACTGCGATAGTTATAGAAAGTTTTTCAATAATAAAACTTTACTTCTTTTTAATGTTAGTTGTGTAGAATAACGAGATTACAACCTGAAGAAAACAAATTAAAAATTTTTCCTAAAGTCAAGTTTGTGTTTTTAATGGTATCCTTTTTTAATATCCTGCGAGTAAATCAAAACTTGGAACATGATCGTGAATACTTTTTAAAACATTTAAAAATGTTTTCTATTTTGTTATTCCAATAAATTAAGCTTATACACAGCTAAAAATTCTAGATTAAAATTGTTCAAGCCTCCAACAGTTCAGAAGCTGTTGATTTAATATAATTATTATACAGGGCATTTATAAAAACTATTGTTGTAATCTATCCAGTTTCTGAATTTTTAATCAAAAAATCATTAAATCTGTCTTCGGTCGAATGATCTATCTTTTACAGATTGATACTTCCTTCATAAAATCTCTCAATGTTGATAGATGGATCATTCGACTGAAAAACTGAACACTTTTTTGGTTTATCAAGTTACAGTTGACTTTGAACTTGAATTTTAAAGAATTGAAATTTGAAAAATCATTGTTTTCAGTTCAGTTTTTTATGTAAATGTAAAACTTTGAATTCTTTGAATTTTCCATTCATCTGACGCATAAGAGGTCTCAACTATTTGTAAATTTATGTATAAAATAACTTTGTAGCTATAAAAGGCCCTTAGCTATATAAGCTCTCAAACTTGCCATTTATTAAATTTTTGCACAGAACTCAATCGTTACAGAGGCATGGCTTTCCAGAAAACTCTAATTTTTTGATGAAAACTACAAAATTGTTTTTTTTATTAAAAATGTAGTTTTCTTCGCATTAGGTAATGTTAAAATTGATCTTGAGATGAAATTGAGTTATTTTCTTAAAAGCAAAAAAGGTTAAAAGATATTAAGTTAGAATCCTTGCAGCTAGTACCCAAACATAGCTACAAAGTTCTTCTATTCATCGATTTACAGATAACTGAGTCTAGTTTTACTTGTCTGAATACTGAAAACAATGTTTTTTGGGCAAAAATTGATAAAAATCGGTGTTATATGAAGGGCTATTATAGCTCGGAAACAAAATAAACTAGAACAATAATTTTTTTTTATAACTTACGTAAAATTTTATGTACTAATTTTGATATGACTTATTTTGGCAATAAAATGTACAAGAAATGGCCATTTTAAGAGATTTCTGTCGCAGAAATCTTACAGTTTTCTTTCTGATGTCTAAAGTAAAGGGTTTAAGTAAATAAAATTCATTTTCGAATTACTTCCATGCAGAAGTATCAAATAACTGGACTACTCACAATATCTACTCTTTATATCATTTTTGTCGATATCCGTTTCATTTTGCAGTCGATTTTTGTCTTATTTTAATTCTCTTGAATATCCCATGTAACAAATAGTGTCTGCAATGTTTTCTTTAAAAAATTCCAATTATAATTTCTCCATTGAATCTTTTTTTTACAATTTATTATTAACTATATATCAAAATCATATAATTATTAAAGATTATCTTCCATTTAACATTTTTATTTCAAACTCAAACTTTAATCTGAATAAATTCTATTACTTCAATGTTTTTCTATACTTAACCCCTAGGAGTACCTATAGGAGTTTTAGTAACAACTCCCAAAAATTTCCCTTCCTCGCTACCCTTGTTTCTTGTAATTTAAATGGATTCTCGCTAGTTTTCCAGCTAAGATACAGCTTCTTTTGTACTGTGGCCCGTCTACTATATCTTCGATAATCTGTTTAATACTACGTGTAATGTTTATTAGTTGTTTTCGGTAACTACTGCAGATCCTATATATTTCCCAGTAGATCCTCTTAGAAATTAAGGATGTGGTCGATCCTGCCCGAGACATTGGCCCAAGGGGAATTTATTCTTGTAACCGCCAGCTCAGTCCAGACCTGTAATTTTTATTGATATTGATTCTAGTGGGTTTCGAAAATTGTAAAATAAATCCTTGATCAAGATTAAATGGTTGCCTCGTTGAGATAACCTGCGATTTTCTTTAATTTCCATACAGCAATTCAATATATTATTAATTAAATTCGAGATACGGGAACATTAAAATTAATGGAAAATTATTACATTACAGCAATAAATGTACACAATTTAACGCTAAATACTCTTATGAAATGCACCTGAGGAAACTGGGTTATGTGTATGTGGTATCATCTGCTCATAACTGCAATTTCTGGTATTGTATCTAATGGCCATTGGAAATTATAATTTAAATATTAAAGTAATGTCGGTTTGTAGTAATTTATATCGCCGAATACTGGTGCTATAATAATTATTATTTTGTTGAAATAGCGCAGACAAAAAAATGCTGCATGAAATATCTTTTGTCCTCGTTCACACATACCAAGTCTAGTTTAATTATTTAGAATGTCATTGCCGATGTTAAACATCAGCGAAAATATATGGGAAGCATATTTTTGGATAGCTTTTCTCGGTTCCGTCAAGCAGTTCAAAAAACAAAAGTAACGACAAAATTTAACCGTACTTCCTTGAGTTCGTATGCATATCAGCACTGCATTCAAAGTTAACGACGATGTTGAAATAATCTGCAGTATAGACTAAACGCATCATTGACTTTTAACTGCTTAAACTTCTAATGCCAACAATACTTAGATGCATTTTTGCTTCTATTTTTGATCCTCAAAACGTTCTTTAAAAATAAATTTGAAGTCTCTAGAAACAGTTATGTAACGCCATAAAATATTTCTCTCTTCGGATTGTATAATATAATAATATATTATTGCGATTAGGCCGTGGACTTGCAGTAAAGCAAAGCATAAAAATTTTAATTTATGTGGGCTCATTATATTTTAGCAAACATTGCAGGAAATCAAATTCGGGTTAATCTAGCAACCCAAATTTTCATTTTATCAACATTTGAAGCTATTAATATAATAAACTTTAATATATTATACAATCATGAGAACAAGAAGAGAACGGAATTAAGCGCTAACGTAAACAGCGGTCCGTCATTAGCCAACTTGTCCATTAGCATGATGCTGATGATCGGGGATAATTCTGCATCCCCTTAGACCTATCGCATCGGAACTAGCAGAGATTTCCTTTTCCGGCCAGTACTAATTATTTTACAACCAATTGTTACAGATTTTAACATAAACGACAAAACAAAATAATTACTATACCAAACTTTAACAACAACAATTTTGCCCCAATCTACCTAAAATAGTCCAGTTTGCAAAATTTTCCGATTTGCTCTTATACTTGTTTTGTTCGCAAAATGCAAACGTTAATTTATTTTAAATAAACAATTCAAGTTTATTTAAAATTTAACTTCAAATACACTCTCTATTATTTTGTTTAATGTAGAGTGCGGAAATTTAGATTTTATAATTGTGTATCAACATTTTTTTTACATTCCCAGTTTTCTCTTTCACCTTTTTTTTATTTTGCCATGCTTCCGATGCGTACTTGGCTAATTTAATTTTAAATTTTAAAATTTCCAGGTCATCGTGTTTAATAATAAATTATAGCAATTAATTGTTGAATTAATTATTTTACAATTCGAAACGAAAGCTCTCGAGGTTGCAACGTCTTACGTTAGATGGCGCAAGGCTTCGTTTCTAAATTCAAAATTTCTTCTAATCCTGCAGATACCATAAAATTCATTTAATTAATTAATAATGGCGCATACTAAACATTTAACCGTTTTAACAGATAATTACTATTAATTCAATTAATTTCGTCGTGAGCTTTTAAGCTTCTCTATCGAAATCTTCCGACGCAAACGTAATATTTTGTTAATAGAGACAAAATTAAACAACCTTTGTTCATAATGTATAGAAATTTTACTATTTTTAAAACGCCAAGCAAGAATTGTACACAAAAGCTCATCTTTTATATATTACACCACATTTAATAAGTTAGCCACCCACCCTGCCCATAGAGTAAAGAAAGGGACCAACGCTTTAAGACATTAAATGCAGATATTAATTTTCGTTTCCTTATTTGCTTAATTTACTTCTTAACAGTTTAAGAGATATGAAAGCTCTTAAACACTACAACGTTAAAAGGAAAAATTATGCTACGCTCTAACGTAACAAAATTAAATTAAATTTTTGGATTAATTTATTTCTCTAAAAGAATTTAGTTACAATTAATTTTAATTATCGAAATTATAACTTGGATATTGTTATTAAACCACTGTTGGTTCTAATGGGAGAGTTATAAAAATATAGTGCTACTTATTGGTTACGATCGCCGATTATTATAGTTTAATGATCCACTAGAAAATAATATTAAGAGCGTTAGTCAGACTTCCGCAAAGTGGCAGAAAGGCAACGGATACGGAAACCACAGTCTAAATTGTAGTATTTGTATTTTAACAATAAGTTGGAGTCATAAAATATAATTTGCTCGACTGAATTCAGACACCAGCAGTTAGTTTTTCTTTGTACTTGCCAAAATATTAGACAATGCAGAACTTAGAACGAAAGACACGAATGTACGTATATTTGTTTTCAAAGAGAAAAATAAGCGCTACCTGAAGCATTTCATTAATTATAAATGAAACTTCCGAGTTGAAAGGTATTGAAACGTTAACACTTGACTTTACACAAATAAATTTTGTTGTAGCAAAGGAAATTAAACTTGAGGGAACGAAAGCAAATGATTTTATTACGTTTAATTCGATGCATGCGGGAATAATATCTATAGGTATAGAATTAACATGGTTCTAACTAAGGTACATCAATCGGATATTAAAACAAACTTACAAGGTTGTAACTATAGCGACTCGTTATTGTTCGAAACTTTGCCAAGAGCTTTTGTCTCTTCTTATATAATAAGTTATTTGAATTAGCGGTGTAGATCATACGATGGAACTGGAACTATATAAAGATACATTACGCAAGTTCCAACAGAACGACGCTTTGTCAAAAGTTACCCTTATTAAAATTTAGTCTCAAATAATTATTGTCGTGATCAAGTATATAGAGCAATGTTAGTTAGCTTTGTATTGGACTGGAAACTTTTGGGAAAATTAATAATCAGATGTTAGATTAATTGGGTCGATACGTTTCCACTGACAATCGAAAAAATAATTAGGTGTGGTTGATTTTAATTAATCACGCAATTTTTCGATGTGCCCCCCTATTGCTATAAACGCAGGTGCTAAAAATAAATAGTTTTTTTTAGTATTTTTAAATTCGATAACATCTCTTGGCACCCTAATAAACGTGGAATTTAAAAAACCAAATGTAATTACAGTTATTTGCGCTGTATTGGCAAAAAAGAAAGATACTTTAAAAAAACTAAAATTTCAATTATTTACCTGAGCTTTAGTTAAATCGTGTTAAACCCAAGTTAACAAGTCGAATTTTCGTGTTAAATGACTATGTCGAATTAATTACCAAGTATATAATTTCGAAGTAATTTCATTACAATATAATTATGACATCTGCTTCATCTCTCGTTAGCACTTTATAAATATTTCATATTAAGTCAATCATAATATTATGGTAGATTTTCCTAAAAAAAAGAATGTTAATTTTATGTGTTCTTTTTATAATCATGTAATTACTAATTATAAAAGCATTTTTCATATAATTATTGTGATTAACAGCTACAATAATTTATGAACGAGGAAATGCTACAACGTAATTGTTACGTATTCTCAGAAATTTCAAGCACGTTAACGCCAATCACCACTGAAATAATATGTTACAACCGTTAATTTTCTTTTAATGTGTCAAGTTAACTTCGATGCATTTTTTGATCTGCCTAAAGGCGGGCTCCCACCGCGTCGTTAACTATTTCGCCCCCCATGTTTCGGTTACATTCGAAATCTCTGTTGTCAGTGCGGACGTGCCTTTAGATTAATGTATGATAAATAAATGTAAATGCGGGAAATTTAAACTAGCGGCTCTTCTAAAGGTCGCCCACTTTTTTTCACCACAACTAAATTGAAAGGGACGTCGGGGCCTATCACCTTATTATTAGGAAATTGAAGTTAGAGGGATTTTAACAAAACTTTGAACACGGGCAGCTGCACACGGTGATTATCTATTTGAGCTTCTAGTTAGCCATGCCTTAGGGTTGGGCAGTTATAAGCTAGTTATAAAAATACGAGGGTGCTACCGAAGCAGTATTTAAAGTAATAAAAAAGTCAAGAAAAGCTAGTGTCTATAATTGCATTAACGAATGCCCATTTAACGATATACAATAAAAAAGACTATTTTATTTCTTCAGGTTAAATACTTCGCCATTAAAATTTTACTCATTTTTATTAATTTAAAACCTGAATATTTATTTTTATTTAATCTTACTAACAAGGCTTGGCTTGTAAAAAAATGATTTATTATTTTTTAAAGTGGGTATTACACCATACACTAATTTTTAACTTCTTATTATCCTCAATAAAAATTATGTTAATTTATCCTCATCTGCAATAATTTTTATTATAAATAACTTCAAAGTAATACTAAATTTTATTATCATTTTTATGATTTTCTTTTCAAATTTTCTATAGGCATTCGATTATTAAGTCAATTTATTATTTTTATTAAGGGGATCTATAAATAATGCCAGCTTTGAAGGTTGCTTTAATAATATAACTTAATCTGTTATTATTATTTTTTGTTGTTTTGTCTTACTTTTTTCTTTCTGATTTAATTCACAAGTTTGGCGAGGAGGGGCAAAGTGTTCACTTTAACAATAGGTTTTTAATTTTTTATCAATTACGTCAGTCTTTAATATTAATTCTTCAAGTATTTTACTATTATTAACTACCGGTTTCTGCTATACAAATAATAAAATAGGCTGAACAGTATGTTTAATACCAGTGTTACTTTTTGGGAAAATAAGGGGAAGATAAAAAATTTAATTTCTTTGTAATGAATTCTAGCTTTGTTAAAAATGTTAAAAAATTACAAAGGTTTTTTTATTTAATATACAGTGTAGGATATCGAATTTAGTATTTTTAATTTAAATTAAAAAAAAATTTAATTTAATTTAAAAATAGAAATTTTATTCTATATTTTCTGTGAATAAACAAAATAATAGTTTTGGAAGTGGAAAGGCTAGCTGCCAGTGTCAGGTGTTTGAATTTAGACAAAAATTTTGATTATTACTCCGAATAGTGTTTTCTTTCAAAATATCTTAAAAATTAAACTAATTTTGATTAATATGATTTAATTTAATTTATTTCGAGTAAAATGTAACATACACACATCAGAAATGATGTATGTGCAGCTGCTTATTTATACATAAAAATCAAAAGTACAAACAAATTTTAATCCAATTTGAATTTGTAAAATAAATGGGTTACGCAATGAAGACATTTGTGGTTCTTTAGGAAGGAAATTGAAGGAAATTTTGGTATTTTCAAGAAATTTAACAACGCATTTGTGTCGTACAAATTTTTATGTAAAGGGTAAACCAGAAAACCCATCTAATTTTAGGATGGCCAAAGGTAGGAAGTATCAACTAGATGTGCTTTAAAAAAATTGTCATCGGATTTTTTGTGGAATTCACGAAGAAGTAACGGAACACCCGAGGAGTTTTTATGGTATTTTTAGTATTTCCCAGCAATTGAGAGGAATTTTAATCCGTTTTTTGGAAAAGGATTTTTTGTCTTGTAACTGTAAATGTATTGTTGCTGTACATATGACTTAATTTTCAAGATATTGACAAAAATGCAAGGAAATTCCTATTTTTTTAAATACATTTTCATAAAGGCTTGGTAATGAAATTCCGGAAATACTCCTTTGATTTAGTTAATTTACCTGGAGTAATTGTAAAATAATGACATGACATCTCGAAACGATATTCAAAATAAACAAAGTAAAAAAGTGGGTTACCTCACCTTATGTAGCCTCGAAGCTACATTGCTCCTTTACGAATACTCCGATGTTGGATTACCCAATGAACCAATCTCTTAAAACCATTAACCTTGTACCTACACAATATCGCATATCTTTATCCCACCAAAAAAAACTACGTAGGTAAGTCGTCCTAATAGAATGCCATCGACGACTTCGTTACTAATTTTGATCAGCTTCCGTGAATTCCGGAAATATGGCAATGAAATGTAAGTAATATAGAAAACAATTAACTGATTTTATTTAATCACCATAATTAATCATTCCAATGTATTCCTTTTGAAGGACCAAGGATTGGTTAAGACCAAATTTGTTCCAAAAGTATCGTTTACATCCACTCAACGTAACAAAAGAACTTAACGCAAAATCGATAATGTTGAATCAATATCAAGCGGATGTAAACAGGAAGCTGCTTAAATTCCCTGCGTTAAGTTTTAATGTTATCTTAAGTGGATGTAAATGATATTTTAAATATACACGCTAGAATTATGAATGAAACTATAAATAGCAATTAAAACAGGTAATTAATATTAAAATAATGCTATTTGGGTTTTATTCACGTCACAAATAGTAATTTTATATGTAAATCTCAGTTTTCCCCTCCATTCCGCTGTGCCTCACCTTCGACTGCTTAATTATATCACCTTCAAGTTCAATCAAACTAATTAATTCCACAACATTTTTCAAAACACTTATAGTGCGTGTTTACAAGTTTGTTCAAACCGAGCTAAATTAACACAACTGAATTTACTAATTGAACATCCCAAGGCAATTCAAATTTTATCGAAAAGAGAAGTCAATGCGAGAAAATAATAATTATTGTTGTACGTTACAACCCCGCATTTAGACAGTTATATTTACTTCTCTAAAATTAATTTAACTTGTAATAATAATTAATGCATGTAACACATCTTAACCACAATTATTTAATATCAATTCTTTCGAGAATTCTGACTTCTGGTTTCCAAACTTTGGTAAACTTATGTGTTATGTGTTTGTAGTTGCCACGCTCGAATTGCCGAGTTGTATGCAGCAACTACTGATGACCATGGAAACTTAATAACTGTTTTTGGCGTAAAGGCAACTTTAAATTAATTCCAGCTGTAAATAATTGGTAAATTACTTACAAACTAATTCCGTTATTACAAATTTCAGTTGTCAACTTATCTAAACCATAATTGCATTTCATTGTGTCGAGTGAATTAATTTACTCTTTATTGTAAGAAAATTTGTCACAACATTTAAATCTGCCCTCGCAGGTATGTTATATTGACCGATAAGAGGTTAACCAGCGGATTTCCTTAAAATATTTAAATTAAACCAAGGCATTATAGTACAAGTTTCTTTTATAATTATTATAAAACACGCTAAACTTCACAATAAATAAATAATTCTTAAATAACAATAATTTGAACGATCTCTCTTTAATAATTTAATTTTTCAATATGCGAGGGTAATTCTTTGGAACAAAATTGAAAATTTAAGTACTTCCTTAAGCTGTATAGTAACTTGTGTCGAAATTGTGTAGGTGAAATTCTTCGTCTATCCAGTTTCTAACGTGCGACGTTTTGGCAAAAATGGACGGATCCTCGTCGCAGAAAAGTCCCCAAGATAAGGATCCAACTTGCTGGTATCGATCTGTTTGTCCCGGAATGGTGCACGCCAACGGAGCACCTCGATCACCATCACAAAGATTTTCTCCGCGCAATTTTGACGCACAAACAAAACTGCTATCCAATTCATAATATCTTCCCAGGCGAGTTTTTCTCAAATTATTTTCGCACTCACTGTGCGACATTATACCGAAGCTTACTTTCTTCATTACTGTTTCATAATCCCTTGAGCGTGAAGTTAATTTACCCCAACCAGTTGCCACACAGTTATTATAATTCGGCTCATACAAGGAAGGTGGCGCAGGAGGAGGCAAACAGATTGTATTTACATACCTGTTCAGTTCGAAGGGTTTTTCTAAAATTAATATGGCAACGTCGTAATGCAAATTCTCTCTTTCAAACATTGGATGCTTAATAATTTCTTTGATTTTTAAAAATTGCAACGGTTCGGTCCGATCACGGAGCTTCAATTTTCCAGCTACTGCATAGAACTCCAAGGATTCGTTGGTGCAATGCGCTGCCGTTAGTATAACTTGAGGATGGATTAACGATCCAACGCATTGGTAGGTTCTCTGGTATCTGATTACGATGGTCCAAGGAAATTCTCCAAGGTAGCTTTTGTTTGGAATATCAATAGCCTTCGTATCTGGAGTGGCAAACCTATATCCGCATTTTTGAGTTGGCTCCTCTGTCGAAATCTTCGATTTTAAACTTTTTGTACTGCAACAAAATTGGATTGGGTCTTCACATCGTTTGACTTCTGCAAATCTAAAAAAATAATATTTAAATTAACACAATGTATTATTATGCTGTTGGATAAACTACAATAAGGAGAAACGTTTATTAGGTCTTAGCTAGTGCATTGGTAAACTAATTAATTAAACTATAAGATTGCACGTAAACGTAGTTGAACGCTATAAGCTTAAGAGTGTCGGGCTATAAATTTTATGTTATGACGTAAAACATTGTTGTGAGTTACAAGTTGATCAAGTATTTAGGATCTATTATATGTTATGCAATACTGTAATTAAGGAAATCGTTTCTTACCTTGGAGTTAGAAGTAAATGTCCGTCCTTAATAACTTCTTTTGTATTTTCGTCGCATTGATAAAATGGAACACAAACACACGAGTTTGACTCCGATCCCGGCTCCGGTTCTGGCTCTGGATCTGGATCAGTAGATTTTAAAATCAATTTTTTCATTAAATTTTTCAGCACACTTTGATTTTCTTGAATATTATTGAAAACAACTTCCATTGTACTTATGTCGCTTGTTTCTATTTTGGCCGACACCGTTAAGGTTATTAAAAAGAAAAGACATAAAATCACTTTGATTTTTCCGCAAGTTTTTGACAACATTTTGATGATGCGATCAACCGGATCGTTCAAGTTGAACTAAGTACTGAATAATGCATTCCGTTCATTTATATGTGTCTCGAAGGAAGTTGCGGGTTTTACGCAGATTAGATGATTCATAAAATATCAATGGATGTAAAAAATTTCCAGTATAGTATAGGTAACTACTACAGATTTCTTACTTGAATATTTCATTCAGTTTTCTTCGACAGTTATTTAAAAGTTGAGGAAAACCGCTAGTTCCTTTTTTTAATTAGGGAATTTAAAAATTCAAATTTTTAAAGTTGATAGCACGTTTTGCTGAAGATAAAATTAATTAATTGCACAACATTCAAATTTATCAATTATTTAATTGTTGAGGAATTTAAGAGAAAAATATTAACTAATTTGCATATTTTTTATTACTTGCATTGTTTTAACTTTTTGTTATTACCATACTACTATAAATAGGTACACCAAACTATTATCATAGTTTTATAATACATATAATTGAATAAATTAGAAGCAATGTTGATTATTGAGGTTTTTATTATTACAACTATAGTAAATATTGTTCAATTATTCTGTTAAGCGTTTAGATATTGACGAAAGCGATAGATATTGTGGGTTTAAATATTGCTAAATTATAATAACATAAGGTAATATGGTTAGATTTTAGTTGACCTTCTCGAGTTTAATTATCATTCACGTTTTCCCATATCTACCTATTACATTTTTTTTATATTATACAAATCTATTTATAACACTTGGTTTGTAAAAAATGATGTTGGTATTCGAATTAACGTAGATGCACGTAAATAAAATGGGATTTACACCATGCATACGTGCACCCACACATATTTTAATAAACATTGTTGTTTTACATTCATGGAGGACCCCAACGCACATTTTTTTTAAACAAATTTCCGGATAAAATAGGAATTTTGAGCATCATTGTCTCGTCTTTATGTTTATTATTAGGCAGCAAGGTACGTCATTATCACGTCAATAATTGAAGTCGGTTTGACGTTAAATTTTAACAAATTTTATGAACCAAATTAACTTTAAAATTAAAATACCAATAGTTTCGAATCAAAGATTTATTTTAACCTTCATTTAAAAATGCAAAATAAAATTGGCACTTTTTATTATATTATATTTATTATTTAATTATAATATTATCGCTGTTATTATGTATAACCTCCAAACACAATAAATATAGTTTTTAAAATTTTAATCAACATCTTCACGAAACCATTATTAATTTTCTCGTTTTTAAATTTATTGCATAGTCTTTTCTGGGTAAGAAATCAATGTCTGTCTGGGTGCGTTATTATGTTTGCGAATCCCTTTTTATTACATGTCTTTGCGAATTAATTGAAAAAACTATTAAAATTTAGGAAGCAAAGTTTGCATACATAGGGAAATGAAAAATGATTAAATTTTGACCGGAAGCGGACCACCGCACCGGTAACTAGAGGTTGAGGTTGTCTATTTTGGTTTTTATTATTTATATATTTATATTGAATGATTTTAATTCGCACGATATTTACTAAAAATGTTATTAACAGAAAACTGATGCACATTTCGCGAAATTCGGTCCCGGGCGGTCTTCATAATATTTTTAATTATAAATATTACACATTTAAATTATATTTTTAGACTTAATTGAGTCCATTAGTGCAAAATGCATACAGAATTTACGTTTGAAGTGTTACTAGAAAATTTTATAGTAAAATATTAACTAATTTGCATGTTTTTGTTTAGTAGTTTAGTTTTGGACTTAATTACCATATTTATACAAGAAGATCGAATAAAATTAGCAAATAAATTAGAAGCAATATTGACTATATGTTTTTCATTATTAAAACTATCCAATTTCGTATTAAACCCGTAAGCTTGCATTAGGGTGACAGTAATGTAATCGGGAATTTCAAATTTTCCCTTTATAGGACAAGTTGAAATATTTTGATTTTAATAATTAAATACGCACGAACGTGCATTATCTTAATTTCTTTTAAAATCCAAGTGTCGGCAATATTTTTTGCGATTATGCTTTCTTATCTACTGTAACCGTACTTCTCAATTTATTAATCAAATACCAAAGGAGATGTAATCGAAATTTCTTGTGATGTAAAATTAGACAAAGGAATTTAACTTCAATAAGCAAATACTTACTCAAGTTTAATATGAAACTAATTAAAATTGATTTATACTTACATTTCAAATTCTCGAGTATTTATCAAGAAAGTAACAATCGCATGAGTTAGTGCTAACATTAAATTTAATTTTCCAATGTCTAATATTTAGATAAACTGTAATAAAATTACGATTAAACCAGAATTGCATCTCACACGTAATATTTAAATTTTATACATTAAACCTAATTATAATTAGTTAATCTGAAAATCAGAAGGATGTGAAATAGTAATTCGTCTTTTAATTAAATAGCAATTAGATTAAGAGACTCCTTTGAAGTGTTTATCTTGGAAACTAGAAGAAGATATACACTTCAGTTATCAATCTCTCAGTAATTTTTGAACCTTAAATGTAATTAAAGAATTACCAGTTGCACAATAAATGCATGGAATATTTTTATTTCCCTTACCAATGTAATTAGCTGATTAATTCGTGCTCTCAAAATTTTATGCAGTTAGTTAATTAAAATAATATTGCTTTATATTTGCAATATCATAATGGAACGGATAGATGAGATTTCAAGAAAGCAATTTGACGTTCTCAATTTTATTTTAAAATTAGAGTTGCTAAATTACTTTTCGCCATATAGAGGCCGTTACAATTACCGCAAAATCAACAAGGGTTGATATACGTATAATTTTAGTGATACGAAATAAACGAGGTTCTAATATTAATACCCATATCTATCATCAAATGCAAATAACCAGTCATTAAAAGCAACGAGATGATGGTTATCTGTTTAGACACTTGATTTGATTGGACAGGTCTTGGTATTAGTGGAATGAAGCAACCTACATAACGTTCACACGCCAACAATGTAGAAAGTCAGAAGCTACTTGCCGTACTTATGACCTACCCTTTTCCAACTATCGACTCTAATGCTACTTTTCAAAACAGAGCTGTATTAGAAAATCTTTTATTTTCTATACAACTCGAGAACATTGATTTTTGAAATTTATTATTCGCAAATATTCTATTTTTAACTTAGAGTAGACCGTGTCGTGTGTCTCTCGATGTAAGTATATGTTATGTATCGACTTTTGGGAATTCTCTCTATAAAATATTTAAAACATCTCTCGCTCGGCTCTCTATACCAGCAGAGCTTTCTAATATACCGAGTATACTGTGTTGTTTCTAGTAGAGGCAACATTTGCTTTTAGTGGTGGAAAATTGTGTACATAATAATAATTGTTGACCACAGATGTACCGATAACCTGAAACCGTCCCTGAAATAACTGAAAAAGCTGTTTGTGCAATTTTGATGAGACTGGCTATAGCACGGCACATGCAATTTGTTTTTCTGTTTTTATATCCATTTTTATTGCAGGCAGGGCCGCAGATGCTTTGTAAACCCTGTATTTTACTTTCTTATATTATCTCTCAAGAACTTTTGTTACTTATTCAATTATTATTAAAATAAATCTGACGAGCGAATTGCTCCTGAATTAACGCTAATCCGCAACCGTCATCCTGCAGTTTTTTTTGTATTTAAATGCTGTCGTTGCATTATTGCAGCCAAACTTTTTGTAATATAGCAAAATCACAATAATTTTTGCAGCACTAAAATTGTTATTCGCAATAATTAAAATTGGAAGAGTAAAAAATAACTACAGAAAAAATAAAAGTTTATTTGTTTGTATAAATGAACCCCTGCGTTCATAAATGGCTCATATAAACATTCCAACATGTGCACCCTTGTTGAAGTCCAGCACGTTACATGGGGAAGTTTTTGGGGTTTGTAGACCACCCTATTTGCTTTCCCTTTAACTTGCTACGCTTTTGTAGCTAACTTGAACAAAAGGCACTTATTTGTACTATGCATGAAAATACTATTCCCTACTAGCTATTTTAATAACAATTTATAATTCTGTTTATAAAATTATTACCTACCTATTATATTCTATATTTATTAACTTGAAAAAGCTTTTGTTACTTACTGCCACACTTTGTTTTAAAAAATTTCTATTGTGGTTTTTATATTTTACATAATCATGTTCCATCCATTTTCGTTAATTTAATAAAAGTTTTAGTTGTATCGCAACAAAGCTTTCATTATAAAACATAATCTAATTTTTTTACGATAAGCAAACAATGGTCCTTCCAAAATCGACAAATTTTTTTTCGCAAAATTACCAATAACAAATTATAAAATCAAACCACTGACTGCATGTTTTATGAATAATACCACAACTTTGTTGTTTTAATCGCTAAAATATCTTCATGTGGTCAGATAGGGAATCGCATCCTGTTAGTTGGGATAGGCCTTCTCGTTACTTAACCAAGAATTGTCTACGTTCCATTTTAGGACAACGTCTTTGCAGGAAGGTACCAATAGCAGATTATGAACTAAAATTAATTTGTGTCATATTAGTCACACTTCCATCAAATTGACGTTAATCCGTTGGTAATTATAAATAAGACAGTCACGATTGCGACATTATGTGGTATACTGTGGTAAAAGTAAATGTTTTCGAATGCAAGGACCACAGAGAGCTTATCAATCGCTAATTAGAATAACTAAAACCTTGTCTAACTCTATCTTATTTGTTGACTTAGTCGATTACTTAAAATCATTCTTGCACCTGCGATTAATTTAAAAAAAATGTTTCGGCTTATCAAAGTTACAGGTTTACACAGAATATCATTTAACGTATCTGCTAAACTTGCTTTACAAAAAATCGTTTGACACTTTGTATTATGGGTTCGTGTTAGTAAGGAAATACGGAAAACTGAACGTATTAACTATCACTACAAAAATTCTTGTTACTTCTTATTAAAGCGTCAATTTGAATTGTGATTTTTTTTACAGTCGAAAGAAAATAAGCGAAAACAGGGGAATTTTTGAATAAGGATTTATTCCATAATTCCACCGTATAAGGAATGTGCTTGTAATTGTTTTTTTAGATGGTACTTAAAATTATTATATTTCTTGTATTTTATTTAGTTTATACATAAATAACTAATTAAATACCTGCTGAATATTAAAACAAAAACAATAAATCCTGTATAAAACATACCATTTCTTTTTGATTTTTGTTAAAAATGCCAATAAAATTTTATCAATGTTTTTAGTGTATAAATTCGTAAAATTTATTTCATTAAATATCAACGTATCCGAAGCCTATTATTTCTTTTTGATAATATTGAACTATACATTTTTTACAATTTAAAAACATCGATTTTATGTTTAGTTTTATGTAAATTTGATTGTGTACAATCTGATAGCAAAAATTTCAATATTTGCCGAACTAAATTTAAATTACAACAATAAATTATTGACGTATACAATAATGTATCAATGATTTATTTATTACATATAGAATTTATGTTTTTGGTCTGTTTTTCCAACGGAAAAGTTCAGTCACCAGAAAATCAACACTTCAAGAACGAAATTTTGATCCGACAAAATGACCAACTTATTTTTAAGTTTCTTATCTATATGAAAACAGAAATCGCGTATAAGAAGAGCTATTTGTTTCTCGTAGGAACATGGTAGCCTGAACATACAATGAGTTGCTAAATTTACGCACAACTTATTCAAATAGTTTGCCATACGTTTCTGTTGAAATACTTTACAATAGTGGTCTAGGAACATATATAATGTATAATATATTAAGCATAATTTGCGTGTTCTGCTAAATCCGCTGTCCAGTTGAACCACATTATTAAACATATTTCAGTCCAGTGGTTTCATGGTGAAGTGAATGTGCATGTACAGATTACATGTATTTTAATAAAAGTTTAATATAAAAGTTCAGCTTTTAGACGGAAAAATTTATTTCTTATTTTATCACACAATAATCCCCCAACTACCGGCAAAGTTTTGAATTTCCTTCAAGTCGGAATTTACCTATGATATTCTTAAGAAGTTCGTAGTAAACATCGGCAAAACAAATAAAAATCACAAAGTTATTAAACGCCTTCTCATAAAATGTTAACAACTTTTGCCTTTGCCGGAAAATAAAGCGGTCGTTATTTTTATTATATTTTAAAAATCATATAGCTGATGGATCGAATTATCCGTTTATAAATATTTGACGATGCTTAATTAGTGATTTAATTAATAACAAAGAAATTACTTACGGACAAAAGTTACCCTTTATTTACACTTTAAAACAGTTTATTTACAGTGCATTTAAATTTATTGTTCTTGTTTACATTCATCAGACCCACATAAAAAAAGTAGTACGCAACCAACTGAAATTGATCTGATTTAGTTTCCAACTTCAGCTGGAGTTTCCCACCCACATTAAGAAATTTAAAATAAAAATAAATTAAATAAACTATTCCGAATAGTCCATTATAATATTTAAATATTTTTCTTGAAAATTTAAAAATCTGACTTGATTAATGAGTAGGCCCGAAGTTTCTAGTAGCATGTTTTGTCAAGTTTACCCATAAGCAACAATACAAAAATAAATGGACTCGAAAAAGCTCTACAAGTAGTAATATAATAAATTAAGCATAAAAACTGTAAACCATTAATTTAGACTTAACGATGTGTTTACTTTATATTGTTGTTCAATCAGTCACACATGAGTTGCGTAATTAATGAAAAATTTTTACATAAAACAGCTCAACTCAGACAATGGTAGTATTTTCGAGATAGTTTTGTCCAAGACAAATGTGGTTGAAAACTTTTTTGCTGCTTAGTTAAGTGCTTTGATAAAGTAAATACGACTTGATGACAAATTACAGTAATAAATAATATCAGGATCCTGTTAATAATTTATAAAAGGAAAATTGGTTTTGCAATTTTTTTTAAATCGTTTAATCCTTAATTAAGAGTGAAACAAATTAGCAATCATATCTTGGAGTGGTTTTTAATTATTTCTTATTAAACAAGGGTTGGCTCGCTTTTACAAAAGAGCTTTAGAATTTAATATCTCCACAGGCGATTACGTCAGCGTTGGACATGGGAAGTTATATATCAGCTTTAATCCTCTTAGACAAAGTTGCCTTTTTGGAGAACTCGACTTTCGGTTAGATTAAAGAGGATTAACCTAAAACAGAGTAAAACTCTTTTGGCCGAATATTTCAATTTAAATTGTTTGAAATTGTTTAATAGTGTTCATGCTCTTCCACGCTGCCTAAAATTTATCCATAACATAACTGGTTTCGGCAATGTATCGTAACTAACTTCTGGAACTTGAACTAAATTCTAGAGCTTAGTTAATGTTAAAGCAATACAAACAACTTACTACAAAATATCATTTAGATGGAGATGAAAGAGCAATTTTAATTTTAATAATTAATTTCAAATTCACCTCTACTTATATTAGGTGTCAAGTTATGGCCACCGATAGTATTGCATAGGTAAAATTTATATAATTTATGTAATATTATTATTATCATCCTTACACATTTCATGTAAATTCCTTCAATAATATGATTTTACACTGTTGATGTTGCACAATGCAAAGTTGTAAGTTTACTTTGCCATTGAGAATACCTAAAGTATAATACGGATATTAAATAATAATCACAAAAGATTTATTTTGCCATGCGGTTGTAAAAAATTGTTTGATCAGTGGAATTTTTTTCAAAGTCTTCACATATATTTAGCCCGACAAAGATATAAAAAACTGTTTTTCTACGATATTTTCTTTATAAAATAGTTATAATACAAACACAGTTTTATAAGTTATATTTTTTGAGCTGTGGCCGCCCCCACATGAAGTGATCCCAACAGGTTGCTTGACCACTTAAAAAATTTGATTTATTTTTCAAATTTTATACTTTGTACAGTGGTGGATTTAATCTCAGACTTCCCGATTTTCGACAAAGGGCTGGCAACTTCTTTGAAGTATTTTATGTCTAAATACACTCAGCCCTGGGCTTAGAACATCTGTAGCATTTCTGAATATATTTCAGTGTACTATTTTGAATTGAAATGATAACAATCGTTAGGTAATCTAAGGGCAAAAAGTGCACCGAAGGGCATTTACACCTACGTTCTGTGTCTTTAAACGTTAATTTTCTAATGGCAGCTTGAGTTAAATTGAGCTGAAGTGAAACTCGACGAATTTTAGAAGCTTTAATAAAGAATTAGGTGTATAAAGTAACACATTATTTCATAAGACATTCAAAACTATTTATGTGGCTTGGTATACCTGGTTGGTTGTTAAAACTTTTAAAATACTTTGAACTTAAATTCACTTGAGCTCGGTTTAAGCTTTTATTGTAAAACCTACTTGCGAGTTTGCAATTTTCCAATAAAGAATTTTTAGCAAAAACTACTATTATATTTAGTTTGCCTACTATAAATTTTTAAGCTTATATAAAAAATACACAAATTTGAATTTGTTGTTAATTTTTAAATTAAATTAAAACGTAGTCTTCAAACAATCCTTTTACAATGGATCATATAGAGGAATATAGATCAGATTTCAGGACAAAGGGTATATCCGGGTTTATATGGGAAATCTGCCCTTGCGGCTTTTTCCACTCGAACTTAAGGGATCGTTTTGCTATGAAATAAAAATAATTCAGCCAAATTTTCAGCTCTTTATCTTAAACGGTTCTCGAGTTTTGCAAGAAAACCTCTTTTTTCGATTTTGTTTTTTTTATTTTAATAGTAAAAATCAAAATTAACGAATGGCCATTTTTTTCCTAATTCTTAGGAGTAGTACAAAACATGAAAAAATACTTTGATCATGATTCTTAAACGAAAAGCCGATTTTTGGCGAAAGAAATAAAATTTAAATCTTATTTTTTAACGCCTTTCTGAAAAGTGTCACTCACCAAATTTTGTCAAAAAATGCCTTTTATACTCCTCTATACTCATGAATTTTTTCGATTTTTTTGATGTGGTGGAACAATATGGAAAAAATTAAAAAGTAATTTTTTTTCTGTAATCTTTCAAACAAACTGCGGAAGTAAAGTACTGTTTTTTATGACGCGCAATATTGCGAGCTATTGATCTGAAATTTTGCATATAGCTTCCTACGAAAAATTTCAGGGCGTTGAGGCAAGCGGGGTGGGGGAAGAGGGGTAATTTTTTTACTCGGTTTCAAATTTAGCTATTAACCAATGTAATTTATCATTTGCAGCGAAATTGTGAAAAATAGAAGCTATACAGGGGGTCGAATGAGTTAGCCAAACATGGGAAATTAACATGTAACGACTTATTTATGCAAATTCCTGCTTCACTAATTATTTTAGAGAAAAAATTAAAGACATAAAAATAATGCAGAATTATAAACTATGAATGACAAGAGCTTTTACTTAAAGTCAAAAAATGCTTTTGAAATGGTAAAAAGTTTTATTTATCAGACTGGCAATGTAAGTTTCCAAGATAAATATTTTTGAAAATAGAAATTAAACTGAATGTTTTATTACATGGCTAGTACGCCAAACGAAAATTTTAACAATTTCAAAACCATTTTTGACTTTTTAAGTAAAATCTAGATGAAATCTAATGCTCGGGATATGGACGTTTTACCCCCTACCGTTTAGCCCCCGCCGTTTCGTCCCCACCGTTTTGCTCCCGTTTATTTAAAGTAAACTTTAACTTATGATAGGTGTTTTCGAAAATTGATCTGGTAAAAATAAACTTCGAAGTTAAGTGTACAATCGGTCTCTGTCAAAACAAGTACAGAGTGGGCTATAAGGAATTTACTATTTTAATAATAAAATAAAATTTTAATCGAAAATTAAGAATTACATTAATTAAAAAACATTTTTAATCGTTTTACTGTAAAGCGATTGCATAAAGACCATTTGCACTCGGTTAACACTTCGTGTACCTCTTTTTTTGCGTGAGATGAGAATATTTCAAAGTCAAAACAGCTATAATACTAGATACTATACTCTCTCCAGACAACTTCTCAAATGTAATGCTAGAAAGCCCTGATAAATGGGAAGCAGTTTTGACGCTTTCCAAAAACATTATTACAATAATTAAAGTAAATAATCAACGCAAAAAGCATAACCATCAAGCTTTAAAACTTTAAATGCGATAAAGCTCTAACCGGATGTTGAAGGATGATAAACCCATACCCTTCCATTTTTAAACGAACAGATCTCACTTCATGGATATGTCTTCATTTTCTACGGTTTTCTCTGTTTTTTTTTCTACTTAGGATGTATTCTCAGTAAAAAAAAATTTATATATACACTTTTTAACCATAGAAAAGGGGCCGTCTTTTAATCACGTGAGGTTTTTTATGTCATTTTTGAGGTTTTAGGCTACCCCTACCCCCCTACCCAATATCACGTCTATTTTTTTTGAAAATTTTCTTCAAGTAGAAACGGCGAGACAGAAGGCCGCGGACAGCGAGACGACGAGTGGCGTCACAAGGTCCAGCGCCGGAAGCTAGCTGAGAGCTAAATATTGTTGTTATGTTGCTTTTTAGGCATAAATTTGCTTGCTCGGGATTTCACGTGGCCGCAAGAAAAAATACACGTGATCGTCACAGCATCCCCTCCCCCCTCATCGTGATCAATCGTGATGTTATTCTAACCCTCTCCCCCCCCCTTGTTAGAGCCTCACGTGATTAAAAAGGGCAATCCCAAACATAAAAGTTTACAAGTTAAAAAAAAATCGAAAAAAGAGGTTTTCTTGAAAAACTCGAGAACCGTTTAAGATAAAAAGCTGAAAATATGGCTGAATTATTTTTATTTCATACCAAAACGATCCCCCAAGTACGAGTCGAAAAAGCCGCAAGGGCAGATTTCCAATATAAACTCGGCTATACCCTATTGATTTCGTTTGATGTTTGAAATAATTGTCTTCCCAATTGGGCGTGGTATGTCGTTGTAAATAATACATTTACCTAGAGAAAGCAGAGATCTTTTGTTCAAACCCGAGTAGAACAAAAACTGTATTCTAACCGACTTCCCTCGACAGGCAATGGCAAACCACCGAGGTAATCTGCCTTGAAAGCCCTTCATAAAATGAAGTAATCAGCCAAAACCCACCCTGGGTTATAGTAGCACTACAAAATAATCAATAATTTAGAATTTAGGTATTACAGAAACATTCAGAAGCTTTAAAAATTTCACGAAATGTAGTACAAAATAATAATACTTTGTATAGGTGAAGCTTTACATTCACTTTTGTTGGGGTAGTTTTGCTTTCAACATTATTAAATTATTATTTAACTAAATTTCTAACAATTCCATTCGTGGTATCTGCTAATAACAATTAGATTAATTAGAACAAACACTAGTACGTATACAAAATTATAGTAAACGTGCACATAATGCTTTGTCTAATAAAACCGACATGAGTTATGTATTTTCGCAGGCACTTAAATAAATTAAATCACCACAATTGCCAAATATCTAATACGCAGAAAAATTATGGAAAATTCGAAATTTTCCTCCTTTCGCTTTCTCGACTGCGATTTTTTCCAACTTCTTTGTCGACTAAAGGCTGGCCACACCACGTATACTTAGGTTTTTTGCACCTGTAAAAAGGTATTCGAGTTATCTCATAATTTAGTGCTCGATGAAGTCATGGTTCATTCGTTAATTTGGCCAGACAGTATATTTGCAAATACTGCGTTGAATTATTGAAAATCCTACGGTAAAAAAACGTAAAATATGTTGAAATCGATTCATTTTTCTTTCATACTTTAAAACGGTCACGCTTGTCTTACTGCGTTAACTAATATAATTGATTATTAAATGCGGACAGGTGATTGGCACCTCGGATCACCTCTCCAAACTATAAGACTAGACTGTTTGTTAAAAACTCGATTTCATTTTATAGCTAAACGTTAGGGCATTTCGATAAATCGAGGAAATTTTGTAAAACGTTCTCGTAAAAATAATTATGGCGATAAAAAATGATTTATCAGAAATTTTGTTGCTAAATTTTTTATTATAAGAAATTGGACATAGTAAGAGATAAAAATAGCACACAAAAACAAGAAGGAAATTTATCTTTGAGATTTCTTTTAGGGAAATAAATGTGCCAATCAAATTAACTCTCAATAACCTCTCTGCAAACTTGGTAACTTTTACTTGCTATCACAGTTTACGACTCCCTTTAGACTCATTTGTTTTGCGAAAATTTAAAACATTTATAAAAGCGTTTGCGAGTGTTAAGAATAGCGTTTTGTATCAAATTCGACTCGGGGTTGATTAAAATGTGTTGATGACCGGTAGATTCTCTTGCCGAGAATTCTAGGGGATGGCGAGTTAAAAAGGTATGCACACGGAGGGTCCCGTGGGACAAATCGTGACGCGAGTGATGAGCAAAGCCACCACCACATACTATTACCAACAACGAATTCCCCAAAGTAAAGCCAATAATGAAAGATATGTATCGTTACGTTTTTCATTCAAGTTTCTCCATCTCATTTGTTTTTCCATTTTATAGTGAAATAACACGAGACGAGAGAACGTTCGTGTCTATTGTTTAAAAGAATATTACGGAGTTGCTATGTTACATTTTAGTGTAGTTGGCTTTGACGTAAGAAAGAATGTAATAAAAACGGAATAAGGGGAAATTCTTATAGGGTGAATGCTGTTGATTGTTCCCTCGAATTATCAAGGGGCGAATAGATAGTTTTACATACCGTACGATAATATTGCAGCTTTCAAATCAATTTTTCACTCGTGTACGATTAGAATTTTGATTAATCGCCTGGATTTGGGAAACAAAATTGCTAAGATTACGTTGGATTTGGAAGTCGAAGAAGAGATTGTCGACTAGGTCGACAAATAATATTTAATAATAATCGTTCGCGTATATGATAATGAATCAAAACTGTGAATGAAGTATCATATTTCACCGCAATCTGCAAAGTTTCAGTGTCAGATGTTTTTCGCTAAATTTACGGCCGACCGTTGGTCGTCGCTTGTAAAATACATAAATCACTTATTTGATTTAATCAGATGTTTACAGGTTTATGGTGTAAAGTTTATTTATTCGCGCGTAACTTGTAAAAAATATAATTTATTTCCTTATTTCTAAAATTATTATTTTCTAATTAATCGTTGCTTTTTCGGAGCAGATTTCAGAGATATCCAGGTTTCCATGCATCTCTAGATTTTCTCATTTATTTATTTTTGAAAATAAGACTCGAGAACTTTGTTGCAGTTATCACTTTGATGGAAATTGACACTTTCCTGCAAGTTTCTCACAAATATTTGATTGTTACACAGAAACTAAAACGAGCACATAACGTTTACTAGGTATATCAAAAGGTTTTCATTTTTGTGAAATTGCCGGTTAACCAATGAAAATTTACCGTCGATTTTTATTAAAAAGATTTTCCACTTCAAACACTGAAAACTACTTCATAATTTTGTTTGTGCTATTTTAAATTTAAATCGCAAAAGTTCCTAAACAGCAATCATACGTACCAGTTCTTGTAAAATCCATCACCGATGTAAAGGAAGCAGAAAAATTTGCTTCGGTTAAATTTAACTAAAAATAATTTAATATTTTGTTTTTAAGTTTATTAATTTCGTTACCGCCTCAAAGTATTTTAGTTCAAAGACCGCATACATTTAAGAATCGCCTCGAGGGATACTTGTAAAACCGTGCTAGTTATGTAAAGTACATTCTAAACACAAGTCAATTGCATGACTAAGCCTAATTTGCATTGTTGTAATTGATCACATAATTTAAGATGTTTGATACCTTTTAACCTACCTAACGATAAAAAAACTTGATTACAATCACATAAATTTGGTACAGAGTAAATCGATGAGAATTGGTAGATGAAATACCACCGGTTGGGTGGATATTTCGACATTTTGAACATGGAACGTGAATTAGATATTGAAAAGAATTAGAAATTCGTGTCAGAATTTCCTTTTTATTTTAATTATACCAATCCAATAAATTAGCTATAATAATAATCGTTGGCCTCGGCGTGTTTTGATTGCGTTAAATATCCTTTTATACGCACTTTTCTTTGAAATCGGATATTTTTTCAAGCTTTTACTTTTGACATCCACTTTCCCGTGTACTTCAAGGAACCTAAAAACGAGGCTTTAAAACGGCCACGATGTAAAATAAACAAGTTAGTGCACTTCTAAGGGCTATTCTTCTTTGTCATTCTGTGAGTGAGATTTCCGTAATTCCATTATCCGCATTCAGTTCGCGCCTCTTCTGGAAACATATTCAGCATAAATATAGTTCCGTTGATTCCCTAAGGGTTCGAAGGCGCAACGGCCAAGACCTGCTAAAATTTTCAATTCGCAATTATCGGCTCTTCGAAGCACTTGATTATAGAGCTCACTGCGTCGCTACTTAGCTTAGCAATCCTTTGGGATGTAAATTTTTTGTATTCCAGATTAATAATACAATTAATTAAATAACATGTCCGTGCTGTTCAATTAATTGATTAAATTTTAATGAACCGAAATGTATATCTATCTACCTATTGTACCTTAAATAATGCTAAAATATTATGTTTCACTTCATATTATTCGAATTCTCTCTAAAATATAGAAACAATATACCTACACCTCTAACCGACGACGATAAAATGTATAATAGAATTTCTTCAATTTACTTAAAATCAATATTGAAAATAATGTAACTGATTCTAACTGCGCCCCTGAGAGAACGATCATTAACAAATTTTATCAGCTTGGTTAGATCACCATTGAATTTTGCTAGAAAAAAAAGTATCAAATTGAATTTCCTAATGGTTTGCAGTTTTTTTTTCAATAATTGAATTTAAAAGATAATTTATAATATTTTAAATTATATTCGGTCTAAAAAATTCCGCTAAACTTAAAAATTTAAAAGCAGGTTCTATTCAAAATGAAGTTTTAATTTCCCTACTTTGCTTTAAATCCACTACAATTTTTATTATCTAAATTTAATCAGCAAGAATTTGGTTCCATTAATGGAAGTCAAAAACTGAAGTAAAAAATATATCATTATGATTAATTCGACCCTTATTTAGGATGTGGGTAAAACGAAACGGTTAATGAATTAGGGATTTTTCGATCATGATCAGGTAATTTTATGTAAAAAAATGGGTTTTAAATTTTGGTTTGACTTTAGGGGCTACCGAGGTATAAATTACAGCAAACAAGGTTACCATCGAAGGAACGAGTACACTTGGAGCTATTTTTGGGATATACATACAAAATTTCTTTTATTAAAAATGTTTCGCATTAAAAGTAAACTTTTAGTAAAAATACGAATTCAAGTTTTACAAATTACACAACATAATTTTTAATAAAGCTACTTTTCCCTCAAAAACATCTAAAACTTTTAGGCTTACTGTTCACTTTATAAAATGAAAAATTGGTTAGTAAATGTTTTTCTAGTAATACTTACAAAAGTTGAATTATTCAAATAAATATTTGAACCGGCATGTAGTAACTTTTCATAAAATTGTAATTTTTGATAATTAAAATTGGTTGAAACTTTCAGCTTTTATTTCGAATTAAATTATATTTTTTTATTTCAGATTACCAAAGTTACCAGCTCAAGTCTCTCGAGTGAACAGAAAATTTGGGTAAGTGCGCTTTATAAATTTTGAAGTGAATGAGGTGTGTGGGGTTGGAATGGGACAATATCCATGTTTTGACGTATTTAAAAAATTTTTAAACAACTTTTTAGAATAAATAAAAGTTCCGCCTTGATAAAATTGTACAACCCCTAATTATAAACTTGATAAAACATTTTGAAACTCAATTATCGATGTCATATTTATCTTTTTGAACAGGTGCAAATAACTTAATGCACTTGAGATACCTATTAAAGTTTTAATAGCCTTTTCACACTTGAAAAACTTTTAAAATTGTAATTTTGTTTTGCACCACTCCGTTTGCTCGAATTTATTTAATTCTTCTTAAATTTTAAAAACACTGCCCTCTTTTTTTTTATTCGCGAATTATTTAATAGTCGATGCTGGATGGCATTCCATATTCCCTAGGCTTTTCTCGTTCATATTAAGTAATATACTATTAATAAATCGCCAAATGATTTGTGCAAAAGACTTATTAGATTCCTGTTAGAGCAGTGTATTGATGAAATTCTGTTTGGTATATTGATTTCGTTTACGCACGAAAAGTCACTTGAAACCATGACAGGTTTCTCTCATATGAAATTAACTGTACAACCAAAAGACCACGTTCTTAAAAACGAGTGTTCAAATTGATGGGTTTTATGTTGGCATGTAAGAAAGCAGCAAAACTCTAAATAAATGATTGGAGTAATAATAATTTGCGTTATCATCATAATTGATGTAATTTTAAGCAAGTGACAATAGCTTCTAGAAAATTTGCATTAAAATTTTAGGTTGCTAATTCGCTATACATTTCATGGTTAAAGATAATACTTAACCGAGCTAACGAGTAGGTATTTACTTTTACCGACATTTTCACTATCTCCTTACCCAGTAATTGAAGTCATTATGAATTTGATGCGCGTTTTTACGACTTAATGTGATACTTTTCGCGTTTTGAACATTTTTTTAGTAAGGGCGAGATTGATTTGGTGCGTATTAAAAACCTGATTCTCGAACGTTATGTGGGCTTGTAATTCATTAAAGTGTTAACAAGGGTCATAAGACCATAAGATGGCGTCATTGGCTAAGGCAAAAGCGTGATTACGAGCAACACTAGACCCATAAACAATGAGATTGATAGAAAGATATCGATATTCAGGATCCAGCTCAGGTAGGTTGGATCGGGTCTTTAGTAGCACCTGGCGTGCTATTTTGTTTTATAGACATGGTAGAAACATCTAATTATATCTACAAAAATAAAATTACTTTTAATAACGCCAGGATGGGTTCGAGTAAACGGTTAAATTTTTTTGGCGTTTAAAATTATTCATTTACTAATTAGTTTTCGTGCAATAATTGCAACGTATATACGGCGATGATTTTTGTTTCGATGAGAATTGCAAGCAGCGTTTACCATATTATTGACCTACCTAGTCGTCTACAAGGTTATTAATACTCAACTTTGTGCGTCCGGTAGATGTTGGAGATTGCAAAGGTGTTATTAGGGGCAATAAGCAGGTGCCGAAAGCATCCAAGTATCTGTCTGCTTGTTACGAATCTACCACATCATTACATCATTTGAGGCTGCTTTAATATAAAAGAGCATCAGACGTTCGCAATTTCGGGTCGACAAAAGGCGAAGATAACATATGTTCTTGCATGCCAAACATAATTACCACTTGACTGTTTACACTAAATTACGTTTCTAATAAAGAAAGCGCAACTCATTTGTATACGCACAAAATGCGAAGAGAGTTTGTTAACTTTTGCGGTTACACGTTCAAATTAGTAATATTAAAACGACTAAAAGATAATTAACGAGGTAGTGCAGCAAAAAAAATCGTTAAAGAAAACGCGCAGTGCTTGAGCTTTGTGCGATTTTCATAGACTCGTCAAAACCGTGAAGGTTTTCTAATTTTGAAATTAGTGTTTAACATGGTCTGACGCTTAGACCGTCGGATTTGGAGATTATCTCTTTAGTTTGATTCTACAGATAGTTGAATTACCTAGAGCATTTTCAACCGTAGAGCTTTGACAGATACATGCTGCTCGTAAGAGGATTGAACGCAGGACCGATTTTCCATTCCCGTGAAAACCGCACTCTCGTGAAAGCCATCCAAGTCGATAAACGATGATTAATCCGACGAGTTTCAAACTGATAATTATATTAAGAAATATCTGTTTGTAAGAAAAATCAAAAGAAGAAAAGCTCTGCAATGCTCTCGAAAAGGAATTTACAAAAAAATGCGGACGAATAGTTTTTATATTACGGGAAATTTGAAAGCAAAAAGAAAAATAAAATCAGCTTACGAAGGCTTTATCATGTGAAGGTGTTATTTTAAAAGGGTTACTCTTTGATGTAACGGGGCTGGTAATTCGCTTTGAAGGCCGTTTCGTACATAAGAAGCTAATCTTATGTAAATTCCAGTTTTCCCTATATTTTCTTCGTATTTAAATTTAATATATAAAAATTCAACTAATAGTAGCCCGAACGTTTTTTATACGAATTTTTACTTTGTAGTATATTTTAATTTTTTGAAAGCAAACAACTTGGTTGGCTTAATGTCAATTTTATAAAAGCTCTTTGAAAGTCTCGAGAGAATTAATTTTTAATTTATGCCTTCCCCATGGCATCGATAATTTCGGTCATTAAAAAATGATTTACTAATTAAATATTTAAAAAGGATTTCGATCGGAAAAATTGAAGACAACATGAATCATAATAATTTTTGTAGAAAATCATAAAATTAAGGACGATGCTTATTAGTAGGTACCAGATTCCAGGATAACGACCATCCACGTGCACCCAATAAGACCGAATAAAGTGACAGAAATGGGGTGGAACATTCTTTCCGTCTCTTTTATAATCCCGACTCGTCTTCCTGTAATTTCCATCTGTCTGACTTGTTAAAAGAACACTTAGGAGGGTGAAAATTTAGAAAAATAATGAGGTTTCCATAAGTAACCTAACATTTTTTAAAATGGGGTGTGGAAAGTATAAGAGAAAGTGCCACCCATCGCAGCAGCACTGGTGACCGAGCTAGTTAGAGCTCTCATTTTCGCGAATGAAATTTTCTTAGTTAATTTTAAATTTTAATTTAATTTTCGCGTAGTAGGTATATTGTAATTTTACTTATTAAAGACTAATGCACTCATAACAGTGAGTTTTATTGCGTACGAAACAATTTCTTTAAAACATTTATGCTCAGGTAATAACCCTAACTTACCCCTATAATTATAATAAGTTACAACGTGAATTTCTGATTATAATTAAGAACGTTAATTAAAATATTTGTTTACTTATAACGGGATATAATTTCAACAAAATTAAATAAAGTGTCGCTATAATTTTTAACTTAAGTAATTCTGTTTCGTATTTTACGATGACGTGTATGCTACTCTAATTTATTCGCCTTCTTTTTAATTATGTAAAATATTTCTTAATGTGAGCCCAACTAATTAGCGCTAAATTATATCTCGATGGCAATTAGAAAAATTAGAAGAGTGCATTTTTATCGCTCATTTGCATTGGATCGAAATTTGTCATTTCAATTTATTCGGTAATGCATTGGTGGCACCATCCGAATATACTTAATCATTGCATCTGCTGCATTAAAAACACATTTAGGTAAATTAAAGACATGGGCAGTCTGCCTAATTCCTCTCTAATCAGCTCCTCGTTAATTCACCCTTGTTAAGGTGTTGCCCAGAAAGATAATGACCGGAAACTAAGGCCGACTTTTATTTTACGATAGTTATGGTCAGGTCGGATCGGGTATCGTACAATTTGGTTCTTTCATTTCTCTCGCATAGCTTTAATTATATCGCAATAAATATAAAAATATGTCGAAGGTGTACTTTTACACGGGAGTCGCTTTTTATAAAAGCCTTAAGGGTGAAAATATTTTGCTTTTGCCTTGGCATAACAACGTTAGCGCTCGATTGAGCTTTAGCTCGAACCTTCAGTCAGAGATCTAAGTAGGCACTGTAGTAAATCGAACTCAGCCATTCGTTAAAATGGAGTATTCAAAGAAGGTTATTTGGAAAATACAGATCTACTTCGCGAGAAAGTAATGCCATTGTTCGGATACCGTAATGGTTTTAGAACCACAACAATTGTTATTTACTTTAAATGCAAAAAAAATATCGACAAGCTGCAATTTATTGACCTACCAACAAAACCTCAAAAATCCACAAACTTTATAGTGTAGTTGTCTCCTTGTATCGAATAACTTTTGCTATTATTATTGGTAATAAAAGGACACGCTCAAAGCTATGGAAGCGCTCGCCATCGCTTTGTTATTTTTTTATATTTATTTACTTGATAATATAGGAAAATATTAAATTTAAGGACAAAGGAAAGTAAACATAAAATTTATACATACAAAACTACAGAGGTCGACAGACAAAGCTGTATAATATAATCTATGTAATATTTTCATAAAAGTAATAAACCAGGATATTGTCTAAATTTTGATGAGATAAACTAGTGCCTAATAAAAAATATAATACACATTTTTTAGTAATCGCATTTTACGTGAGATATTCAATATATTAAACAGTTTCACTCAAAATTAGAATACAGAACGTTTGAACACGAATGCAGTTTGTAACATATAACTTACGTCATTTCCGATATTGAGCAATATTTTGTATTAAATGTAGCGATTAAAGTAATTCCTAAGTTTTCAGACATTCGTTTCTTTACAATGCATTTGATATGGGTCACTGCACTCTTCAGGCTTCGAATACTTTGATTTTCATTTTCTATATAAGATATTACTCAATAATAAACTTAAATTTTGTATTCGGAAAAACTTTCATAAATATAATGAACAAATTCATATATACTATGAATTTTGTTCATTAATTCTATGAAATTTTAGTTCATTACTTGAAATTGTGTAGAAACTATGTAAATGTGAAAGTTCACCGGTCGAAATTAATCCATTCTGAATTAAATTTGAACGAGGAAAGTGTATTTTTAATTTTGAGTAATAATCCTCGAGGGGTCTTGATAATAATTTCTAAATTTTGTAAACATTTTTTGTAAATATAGATATCAATATGAAATTTTCAATTAGACGAAAATATTGTAGTACCTACCTAATATACAAAATGTTTTTAAATTTACCTTTAGGCTAATAATTATCGAACGAATGATCGGGTCAAACTACCAAATTGTTTTATTTAGCTTTTTATTAATTAAGTTTTAATACGAAATCCATTAGTTATTTGATTTATAATTAATTAATTTATTGACGTGCATGGTAGTGGTGGTACCAACACTGTTATTAGGCGATAAATTGTTCAATTTATGCATTATTGGTTTGATAAATATTGCAGGTCGGTAGAAAATTTGAATTTTCATGTTTTCAAATATAATATCCATCTTTGTTATAAAATTAAATTTGCGACTCCATTAAATTGTGGATAATGAAACTCGGTCTGAAGTAGTTTTTTAAAACTCTTAAAGAAAATCCAAAAACTTATTCATGTCCAAAACTTCTAGTCATTAAATTAAAAATTAGTTACTTTTTGAATAGAAAACTTTTGGCACAGTCTTGCGTTTGTCACAAGCAAACTCTTGGCATTTTAGTTAATTTTTTATCTTGGCAATAAACTTTTAAAAAATCACCACCACAAATACGTCACCGATTAGGATTGTCAACTTGTATAAAAATTTACATGAAGATTAGAACCTAATAAAATTGATAATGTTAAAATCGAGTTCATCCCACACGAAACCACTATATTTAAATAGCTCGCGATATTGTTTTCTTGGATGTAGATTGACGTTAAAACTAAAAGATTACATTATCAACTGCGAGTCGAGTTATTCTTGTAATTTATTTATAATTAAATTCGGTTTTCAATGAAAGTTCTGTGTGAAAAAGATTAAAAAAACTTGTATTTATATGTATTTTTAACAAAATTATTTCGGAATTTTTGGATTGCATAAAAATAATTAAAAATTTTACGTGATGGCTCTCTTAAAAGAGTAGTAGGTGAGAAAGCAGAGAAATTTTCACGTGGGTTATTAAATTAACTAGTTTTAGAAATAATTGGACCATTCCGTCCTAATCACTATCACATTGTGAACTGCTTTAGCTTATCAGATTCTGCAAATAGCCAGCAGCCGAGCTACAACCATCATGAAATACAGAAATTGTCGAGATACCGGCAAATGGACATCGTTGCTACGAATTGTGTATCTAAATTGTCGTTCGTGATAGCACAGGAATTACAAAACAAAATTAATATTAGAGTGCAATAACGCTTTACGATTATGGCTCGCATTTAATACAATAACGAGTACCTGGGTAAATACCACTAACAATAGTAGCCTGATATCGAGGAAGAAGAGTGGAAAATTAAGATTCCTTCGGGCGGTCCCAAAGTAACACCTATGCCAAAGATTAGATTATTGCAAATGGTAGTTTGGAAGAATACAAATTCGACACTGATCGAGTTTTCAAGAGGAAGCTAATAATAAAGCTTGCTTTTCATTCTGATATTAAAATGTCAAAGTTATTCTTCGGTACTCCAGTTAAAATAACATCATTTAGTTGCACGGAGAGTAGAAAAATAAGGTCAATCGGTATATAAAGCTAACATATTGCAAACTTTTAACTAGGAAGATACTGTTTATTAGTTCCTATAAAAGATGCTGGATACAAGGTATAAACTTAATTTAAGACGATCGTGCTGAAGAATACAAAACTTTTCGCCCATTTAACACTTGAATTTAATAATTTTGAAATAAAAGTCGAATAATTGTTTGTCTCACAAAAATTCTCGATGTTAAATTTTTAATATAGTCTTTGTTGATTGTAATGTCTGAATATTTTTTAATATTTTCTCAGGGGGAAAGTCGTTCGTTACGCTTCCTGCAGGATATTCATTTAAGCGATTCGGAAATCAACAGTATCTTAAAACTGTCATCATTCCTTATAATTAAACTTGTCATTTTTATACAGAACAAATGTTTTCTTTTGACAAACGGAAACAAATTTTAAGAACTGTTACACCTCGGTGTGTTTGTTGATGCAATTATGACCTTTTTGTATTTCGTCGCTTTAATTATTAATTATTTTTTTTGTTTTCTGGTAGCTCAAAGTTATATTTCGTACTTTCTCAACTCCTCAGTGCTTTTTTTCTGTTTCGGTATAAAAGCTTTTAAAATTGTTTCTTCCGACTCGGTGACGGTTGGCAGTAATATGTTTGTTAACATATACGTTATGTCTTAAAAGTAACACACTTAACCCATATTAAAAGATATTTCGAATATCAAGTTTGCGTTTAAAGCTAATACATTATACGGTTTTATTGTAAAAGTTTCGTACAAAAGTGACATAGTACAACGTTATTATCAATGCAAGTTACGTCGTTTTAATGTCACGACATTTACTCACGACATTGAGTGAACGTGATTCATGCATATATCGTGTAATTGAAATTGAACATTTTTAGATGCAATAATAGACCGCACTGATACCGAATGCAGCAGTAATGGAGAAAATATTTTATTCAAATTTTTCCACATTCATTTCCAGTATTTTATGCAATAATAATTCTAAAGCAATTTAGTTATACTAAAATGGTGCTTTAAATATGGAAAATTGTCAATTGTTATACTGCAAAGCTCGTTCAAAAAATGCAGGAGTATATAATTTATTATTGACATAAGTGGCTGATTTAATGAAACGCCGAACGGGGTAATTGGGATTTAACAATTAAAAAAAAATCGCTCACGAACGTTAGTTAATTTTTAAATGGTATATGGTTTCGCCGTCAGGATTTCTATCGATTTCGTCCTAATGCGAACAGTATTACGTGAGAGAGTTTCGATAAAATGAATATAACTTGGGAGTTTAGCATGTATTTTATATTATGAAGATAAATAAGCTGCACTTAGGTGAAAATGGATACGATGACAAATGCAACGTTCTCAATCTCCAAGTTTAAAACTTTTCTTATTTCGTATTTATTATATTTCATCAAAAATATTATGTCTGAAATTGTGGTAAAGATATAATATTGCAAATGGTGTTACTATTTTGAATACATTATCTAACTCAGACTGCATTAACCTACTTCCCTTGAATAACGCGTTTCCTAAATTACCGACAGTTTGCAACGAGTTCAGGTTGAAATATCTAACTTTTGTCGAATGTGCCTCATCATCGTGATTTATAATACGGATTTACAGGATTGAGTGAAATGTAACATAAGCAATTTGCTTCAAAATATAGCCGCCGCTGTTTTTATTGGTTTTGACGAGTAAATCTTTAACCAATTTAACTATAGCCATTATCGCTTTTATGTTATTGCAAAAAAAGAATTTAACAAAGAAAATTATAAAATTGGAAGAGAAAGTTTACACATACCTAGTACCTACAACGATATAGTTTCCCACATGCCTCCTGAATACTAAATGTTCTTGCAGGACCATTAATAATACCAGTCAACAAATTTTCACTTTTTCAATAGACAAGAGGTACCATTTTTCTTGCCGAATTTAATATGTTGAATTTGTTTTCGCCAGAATTCTTCACAAAAGTATTTTTTCGAGTTTTGCTAAAAATTTAAATAGGCTCATAATCGGATGGTTTGCTCTTTCTCGTAGCAACGTATATACGTGTATACGTTACAATTTCCCAACAACATAATTTGTAATTTCCTTAAATTAAATTTCCACAGTTTAAACCAAGTATAATAAATACACCAAAACCAAATTGTACTATTATAACATATATAATACATCTGTTGGAGAATTGTTGAATGCACAAACTAAATAAGTCTTAGATATGCTTTACATTACAACATTTCTACTAAAAGCATAATAGCGTGAAACGAGGAAGTTTCTTGATTGCCACGGTTACGAAAAATGTTATTACTTGCATAATTTATTTAAATTTAATGCGGATTTATCATAATAAAACGAGCTTTAACATAACTCTGATGTCAAGTTTCAAATTAACTTATTTTAACAAAATAATATACATAACATCTCAAGAACGCTTGAGAGAATGTGCAAAGTTCTCTTTCAAATTTGTTGCACCGTGCATTATCAAATTACTCACTTTGAAACTGATTCGAGAAATCCGGTTCGAAGGACCAATACAAAGTAAATTTACCAGATTTTACTGAAGTTCCGATATTCTCATTACCATTTAAAAAATGATTTTTTTAAAATGCCGGTCACGTGCAGTTTTCTTAGTACACGAATGAATAGTGTACATACTAAACAGGAGTGTATCTGAAAGCAACTGAGAGAAAACACCTTAATAATATTAATTCTTTCTAATAACAAAGTACACGTGATGGGGAGCTTTAAGCTCGCTCATTGCTATTGCCGTCGTTTAAGAACGCTTTGAAATTTCTACTATTGTTGATATAATATAACTAAATTATAAGTGTAAATAGGCATATTTAGATAAAATACTCAGGTAAAACGGAAACGTTTACTTGTACGACCCTTCGAAAAAGCTTCAAAATTATTGTCCCAGATTTTCTTTGTTGTATGAATTACAATAATAACAATAGCCAGAGCAAACTATTCAAATGTTTTATCAAATTCAAGCATAATGTTTTCTTCAATTCCGAGCAATCCATTTTCAAAATTAAATGTTTTTGTACATTAATTTTTCAGCACTGAAAATTGCATAGTACTTTATTTAATCCAATACTAACAAACTCGTAATCGAATACCAATGTATTTGAAAGTAAAAGCGCTCATTAATACATTTCAATTAATATTTCCTTTTAAAATTTTTAATCAGTATAAAATTTCAAAATCGATTTATTTTATATAAATTACAAGTTAAACTCACCAGATCGAATCCCCGAATGAAATAGTATTCCCAAATCTGTTTGATATTATTGATTAACTAGGACAAAACGTTTGATCAGAATATACAATTTCCTTCGGGTAATTATTGCTATTTATAGAATCGGTAGACAAAACAGAACATTTTAGAAAAAATTATAATAATGCTTAATTGAAACCATAATATTATTTTTCATAAATTTGTTGATGTTTAATATAATAATACAGAGCATTAAATTTTTAATACCTAACGACCAAATAAAATGTCTGGAAACGGTGGCTTTAAAACGTTTAATTTTTCTTCAACATGTCACACAAATTTAATTTCCTAGAAAGTTTTTCTACTTCTTTCTGTTCATATTTAAAATAATGACTGTTCTGTGCAGTTGAGCTTAAGGCGAGCGCATTACATGAGACTGGCTATTACATTGAACCTAACAAGACCAACCATTTTTCACTTTTCTCCGTTTATTTGATTCTCGTTAATCAAACAACACGTTAGATGTTTATTGTAATTTTAAATTAAATCCTCCTAGCGTAAACGTAAAGCTTAACGAAGTTCTCATCTGCAACCCCGAATTTTAATTATCTAACAATAACATTAATTGTTTTTCAAGACAAAATTAAAATTAATTAGTTTCAAATTATAAAACGATGTGAAACAGCTTCAGATTAGTAAATCTTTCTCGTTTTCTCACCTTAAAGGCTGTTCATAAAGTCAGCATTGCAAAACCAAGTGGTAATTCCCATTGTCTGAGAAGTACGATCCTTTTCAGCTCTCTATCTGGTAAAAACCGACGGTGAGCCAGTGTCGTGAAGGTTTTCAGGATGGCATATGCTTAAAAAATATAAACTAACAGCAAAATTACACAGGCTTAATTAATCTAAACCTTGCAAAGATGAAATTTATGAATCTCCAGTTATCACGAACCAAAAGATAACTTCTATATGTAAATAATTATTATTGTTCCAATAATTTATTACATCTCTGGAAATAATCCTTTGGTTAGGACTAACAGGAGATCGGTAAATTTGGTCTTAGAGCAAATATTTTTCAAGAACCCTTATAAACAAATGTGGGACAATAGAAACTAAAATTTATTGATTTAAAAGATTTTAAATTCACAACTAAATTGTTAAATAACAGCTTTTGCGTTTTTCCTAGCGGAAATAAAGGACGCAGAATATGCATAAACCATAAACAAATGCATTATATTTTTTAAATTAGCCATTATAAAAAATAATGTAAATGTTTTATCTAAATTTGCTTTATTATGAAACGTTTTTAAATTATACGTTTTAGATTATAATATTTTCTGAAAAATTTGTATTATCAAAATTAATACATATTTAATTTATCTTCAATTAATTAAAAATTATTAAGAATGTAAATATTCAACCGTGTCCTGATCTTCCTTAATTTATTATATTTTTGTGTAATCTAAACTTCTTTATATTTTTGCTTTCATGGCAATTTTTGGGTCAAAAGACCCTTCCGTCCCCCATGTGGGGTAAATGGTCGTGGTATAACAAGCATAACATCCAGAAAACTAAATGTCGAAAATCTTTAATTAGTTTGTTAAACTAATCGGTTATCTAATGAAAGTTTAAATAGCTAAAATATTTTGTATAATTTAAAACAAGTATTTCCAATGTAGCCGTTAAAATGTCTCGAAAATGGTTAGATTTATTTGTTTTCTTGCTATAGAGAGATATCCTTATAGAGATAGCACGAATATAATAACTAATATTTAATTGCGTTTTTAATAAATACGATCCCGTTGACCTCTTTATCAACTTTTATTACTTTATCATAGCAAATTTCTCGAGTAAAAAAAATAAGTAAATTTTAACAGAATTGGAAAAGAAACTCTTTGATAATTAAATTTGATAGTTTTGATAAAAAGTAGCCGATATTAATTTGGTTAAACAAAACGAACTACCCAATTAAAAGCTCAAAATGGTTTTTTGAGACGGAAGTTCAGTTTGCCGAGTTGGGTATCTTTTTCTAGGATGAGATGGCTGCGTAGGTAATAAGTAGCAGGTGGTGGTGACTCTCGCATTATTTCAGATCCGAATCCCGATTTTAGATGCTCGAAAAGCTCACAGTCTATAAATTTAGATTTTTCGAATTCGTCTCACATTAGCGATAAAAGTAGCCTCGGCAGTAGTGAATCACGCAACAGATTGGTTTCATACTAGTCTGGACTCAACCGTATAATCATAATCCTGCCGTGTTTTTGTCCTGAATGCAGGATTTGGAGGACGGAATTACGTTTTCCATGCTGAAAATAATTGGATTATAATGTTTCGTGTTTTCAGAAAAATAATCATACGTGGTAGTGAATTGGCTGGTGTGCGCTAAATTAAACATATTCATTGAGAGCAGGCAGAAAAAAGCTTTAGTTATTGAGCTTTTGCGAAAGCCGGCGTTCTCGAGCAGTATTAGGGGTTTCTTTGCATGGCGCATATCTTCATAAGCTTAAATTTCTTTCGAGGCGGAGGCGCCAGACGCCCTAATCGGTAAAATCCGTACATTTTCGTGGCCATCTGTCCGTGGATGCTGGATGCTCTTCTCGTGTTGCCTTGCTGCTAGTGCGTGTGCCAGTACGTTCGGGTTTAGATAGCTTACACGTCCGGTTGGGGTAGGATGTGCAGTTGGACACAGCGATCGTTCGTGTGCCAATAATAAAATATAAATAATATAATGGAACGAAAATTTTAAATCCGAAACAATAAGTTCGTAACGATATTAATCTCGCCGTTATAATAATTACCCGTAATATTTAAAATACAGCTATTAAATAATGTGGTTTGTTGCATTTTTAAAATTTACCTAAAGTTGTCGTCGCGTATAATAAACATCAATTACTGGTTACTGTTAATATTTACGAGGGTGAATTATACGGTATTTGGCGGTGCGCGGGGTTTGCGTGAGAATAAACGTATATAGTAGAAACAAGAAGGTTTTACGTCAGTGTAGCGTCGACTGGCCGTGTGCGAGGGTTGTCGTTGATCCTTAATATGTGATTTGTTTAAATTTTATGCTAATCGTTGGTCGATGTAATGAGCGTTGTTAACATTTTGCGGCCGTTTTTTAAAAAATAACTATGGCGACGAAATTGTTGTTAATATGTTGTTGTGTGGTCGCGTTAACGTTTGGCTATGTGCTCGGAAGCGATGGAGTGTCGACAGAGAGTATCGTCCAACAACTGCGATACGAAGCACCGGACGATTGCCAGTGGTGGATAAAGGAATCGACGGTGGCCGGTGGGCAAGATGAAGTTGCACTTACGTGTAAGTTGAGAACAATAAACAGTGAATTTGACACAACAAATTTTAGCGTAATTCCCTCCGAACACACGACCTCATTGCGTATAGAATGCAACGACGTGATTATGTCTCGGAGCAGTCTAGATGATCGTAGTTTTGTGCATTTAATTAAACTTCGTGAACTCGAACTAGAACATTGTAAATTAGGACGGTGGCCCGCAGGTACACTAACGGGGTTGCGAGACCTTAGAAACCTTACTGTGCGAACACATAACACTAATTGGCCCGCAATGAGTTTAGATCTATCGACCGAAAGTTTTGTACCGGTTAGGCAGCTAGAGAGATTGGATTTAAGTTGTAACAATATATGGTCATTTCCGGAAAATATATTCTGTCCGCTAACCAATCTAGTTGCGTTAAACGTAAGCGAAAACAGATTACAAGACGTTAGTGATTTAGGTTTTCGAGAAAAAACCCCGGGAGCGCCGCAACCTCTAATTAGTATTCCCGAAGAAGAGCATTTGCATCGCGTGGAAATGCCTAAAGGTTTCACGCATCCGTGTAGTTTAGACATACAAGTTTTGGACGCGTCTTTTAATCATTTCGTTTTAATTCCGGCTGCCGGCTTTAGTGTTATTCGTCGGTTACGAGAACTTTATATTCACAACAACGAAATTTCTATGGTCGCAGACAGAGCGCTCGCCGGTCTCAAAGCGTTACAGATATTTGATTTGTCGAACAACAAAGTCGTTGCGCTCCCTTCCGAGTTGTTCAAAGACTCCGCGGGATCCATAAAAGAAATTTATCTTCAAAATAATTCCATCAGCGTATTAGCTCCCGGACTTTTCTCCAACTTGGATCAACTTCTGGCTCTGGATTTATCAAAAAATCATCTGACAAGCACTTGGATTAACAGCGATACATTTTCTGGACTCATTCGGCTCGTGCTATTAAATTTATCGTACAATCGAATTTCCAAATTAGATCCGGCATTTTTTAAGGATTTATACACGTTGCAAATTTTAAATTTGGAGCACAATTTATTGCAAAGCATTCCGGCCGATACGTTTGCGCCCATGAGCAATTTACATACTTTAATTATTTCATATAATAAGCTTACGTATTTAGATGCGTATTCGTTAAACGGCTTATATGTCTTATCTTTGCTTGCTTTGGATAATAATTTGCTCGAGGGTATTCATCCTGAAGCTTTTCGAAACTGTTCTAGTTTACAAGATCTAAATCTCAACGGCAACGTACTTTCGTCTGTGCCTTTGGCCCTTAAGAACATGCGTTTGTTGCGAACTGTAGATTTAGGAGAAAATTCTATTTCCAGCATCGAAGATCCCGGTTTCCGTGGAATGAACAACTTATACGGCTTACGATTAATCGGAAATCAACTGCAGAATATAAGCAAACGAGCTTTCGCAGATTTGCCGGCACTGCAAATTCTAAATCTGGCCAGAAATAAGATTCAAAGGATAGAGCACGGTGCCTTTGAGTTCAGCCCTACGTTGCAAGCCATCCGCCTGGATGCTAATCTTATGACGGATATTAACGGTCTATTTGTAGATATTCCCAGCTTATTGTGGTTAAACGTCTCAGACAATCAGTTAGAGTGGTTCGATTACGCGGTTATACCTCGCGGATTGCAATGGCTCGACATGCACAAAAATAACGTGAAAGAATTAGGAAATTATCATTCTCTGGATTTGGAATTGCGACTGCAAACATTAGACGCCAGCTTTAATAAGCTCACCAAAATAAATGCTCTCGCAGTGCCGAGCAGTGTAGAATTACTCTTTCTTAACGATAATCTCATATCCACGGTTGAGGCGCACACATTTTTAAAGAAAACTAATCTTACTCGCGTGGATTTGTACGCCAATCAAATTGTTAGTATGGATTTAAACGCTCTTAGATTAACGCCGGTAGATCCAGAGAAACCGCTTCCGGAATTCTATATAGGCGGTAATCCATTTCAGTGCGATTGCACTATGGAATGGTTACAAAGAATTAACAAGCTCGACCATTTACGACAGCATCCTCGAGTAATGGACTTGGAAAGCATTTACTGTAAACTCCTATACAATCGGGACAGCAATTATCTTCCGCTCATCGAAGCCGAATCTTCTCAGTTTTTGTGTACCTACAAAACGCATTGCTTCGCATTGTGTCATTGTTGCGACTTTGACGCTTGCGATTGCGAGATGACCTGTCCGACTAATTGCACTTGCTATCACGACCAATCGTGGTCAGCGAACGTCGTGGAATGTTCGGACGTCGGTTACACGGAAATGCCCAGCAGCATACCGATGGACGCCACGGAAGTTTATTTAGACGGAAATAATTTTGGAGAATTATCTAGTCATTCGTTTATAGGAAGAAAAAACCTAAAGGTTTTGTATGCAAATAATTCTAACGTCGCTGCTGTGTATAACGACACTTTCGGCGGATTACGTCGACTCACAATTTTACACTTGGAAAATAATCGAATCAAGCAATTGTTGGGCTTCGAATTGACGACGTTAGAAAATTTGAGAGAATTGTATTTACAAAAGAATATAATTTCTTACATCGACAATCGAACGTTCTTGGAATTAAAACACTTGGAGGTGTTGCGTTTGGACGGAAATAAATTGTCTTCCTTTACGGTGTGGCAATTTATGATGAATCCTTATTTGGTCGAAATTGGACTGAGCGATAATCCGTGGTCGTGCGAATGCGATTACATTCACAAGTATCGTGTGTGGTTGCAAGTAAATTTAGGAAAAGTTATGGATGCCGGAAGAATTGCGTGCATGTTTAACAATTCGACTAAACAACTAGGACCGCTTATGACCGATTTTAATTCGACAACTTGCGCAACATTTACCGTAAGGTCCCACGCAATTGTCGAAAGTCAAGTAATGAATGACTATTTACCCATGTTACTTGTCGCTATGTGTGTTTTCCTTGCGAGCGTTGTTATAGTGTGCGGTGCGTTTTATTACCGGAGAGAATTAAGGGTGTGGATATATTCTCGGTGCGGTTTGAGAATGTGCTATAAAACTACTGCGTTCGAGGAACAACAAGATAAAGATAGACTTTTTGATGCTTACGTGAGTTATAGTATTAAAGACGATGCCTTTGTTAATCAAATACTCGCGAGCGGGCTCGAGAGTTCCGAATCCAATTACAGACTTTGTTTGCATTATAGAGACTTCAATGTGTCAACTTACGTCGCCGACACCATCATCGAGGCGGTAGAATCCTCCCGAAGGACCATAATTGTTTTATCAAAAAACTTTTTACATAACGAATGGTGTAGATTCGAATTTAAATCTGCCCTACACGAAGTGCTAAAAGACAGAAGACGTAGACTTATATTTGTAGTGACCGGTGAGCTACCTCAACGTGATTTAGATCCGGACTTAAGGTTATATTTGAAAACTAATACTGTGATCGAGTGGGGAGATCGTCAGTTTTGGCAAAAATTACAATTTGCCATGCCCGATGTGAAGAGATCTTGCGGTTATCAGCGCTCTTCTGCTAATATTTACGCTTCCACTGCTCCGATGCACTTGGAAAGGTCGAGAAGTCCAGCTTTACCTCCGCCGCCACCTCCAGGTAAAATGCCGCCCTTCTTACAACACTCGACGAGTTTACCTCGAGACTCGAGAACTCTTCCCCATCCTTTGTGGACGTAGCGAATGATACGTAGCAGGTGAGTTGATAATATAAATAAAAAGTAACTTTGCCAAAAACAAAAAAATAAAAAGGTTTTATTTTCTACATTATGATTTGATGAGTATTGGGTATCTATTATTCAAACGCCATCGATCCCAACCAAATGGAGTTTAGTCAATATTTTAAGTCTAATTTTGTAACTGTCAATCTTGACGCCCTTTTAATGTTTTAGCGCGATAATCCTATAAATTTTTATTGCGCGGGTTAGGATCGGTCATCCGGAAACAAAGTCATCTGTCATGCTATAAATTTTTATCGGAATAAACACTTAAGCATTACACTTTAATGATATGCAAAGTTGAACGGTTTTCGAAGCCACTTCAATACTTTACCGGGCGCGGTCGATGGTACTTATCGGGGTTTCCGATAGAAAAAATTTTTGACAACCAAGTACTTAAACTATCCTAATAGTATTAATTCACATAAAAACTTAAAAGTGTGGAAAGTAGAAGTTTAATAATTCGGCTTTTCGGAATATTTTAAAAGAATCTGCACTGTTAAATTTTATTTTAAAAAAAAAGGGTGGACGAAAGAAAGCATTTAGTCGAATGATTTAATTCGGTTCATTGTGATGATAAAATTGCCGCTTCTATTTATTCCACCCCTTAATTTGCAATTTTATATAAAATAGTTCGAATGGATAACATTGAACTTGGAATCAAAAAATGTTAAACACGAATTTCGCTAGGGGAAGCACCCTTAAAATTTAAGAGTGTGCCAAACGCAGTGGTTTGTAAATACTTTTTTCTTAATTTTTTTATCAAAAATGAATTTAAAAGACCTTTTTTATTATGAATACATTTTGAAATATAAATAAGCTTCTGCAAGTAGCAAAAAATATTTATGAAATTGAAAAAGAAGTTTTAACGAAATTCAGAACATTTTTTGTAAAACTTCTGACATCCGCAACTTTTATAAATCATTCTAATTATCGACTTGTTCAATTTCGTTTATTTTTATTATTATAACATTCCTTTGTCATTTCCACGGCCGTTGCAGCCTCGGCGGGTGTCTTTTAGGTCTTTGAGAGAATGCTCTTTGTTGACAAAAACTCGCTACTTGTTATATTTAATTAAAGGGCATATTGTATTTTTTCGATAAACTCGTTCGAGAGTGAATTTTGCAAAAAGAGAGAATAATAAATAAAAAAAATTGTTGGCGGTTTCGATGCAGATTATTATTAGAGGAGACGGATGGGATAAGAAAGAGCAGGATTATTATAAAAGGGGGTCGAAGGGGTGCAACCGGATTAAAGCCCAGGGCCAGCACAATGGAGATCGTTAGCAAACGATCATCATTTGACTATCGGCAGGTCACTTCCGCTTTCGTTCGGAAATGGTACGAACGACGCCAGTTGAGAACATAAAAAATCTAGTTAGCTTTTCTTACAGACGTCGCAAACGTCTTCTTATATAGAATGAAAAAATTGCTCTTTTATCAAATTGTGTTAAATCCCCAATTTTATTTTTAATATTTAGACAACGAACGTTCAAAGGAAGAAAAACTTCTTGTTCCTTCGGAACCGATCCCATAATTAAATTTCCAAGTTTTCAATCATCAGCTTTCTTATTGTGCAAAATAAAATATGTAGTAGTCGATTCGACTTAAATCAAGTTTACAAACTAATTCTACTATTTTATAAACAGAATTTCAATGAACCGAAAGCAAAATATTGCAAAAAGTAAATCGATAAAATATCCTCGGGCCATAAAGCATCGAAGAACAAAAATATAGATACACGAGGTTTCTGAACAACAAAATTGTTATACCTAAAAAATAAACTTTTTTCACTTATGTTTGAAACTTTTTATGTCAATTTGAAATATTTTTTACGAAAAATAAATTAATGTAGCGACGCAAAATTGTTGTACTCGAACGTTTTAATGGCCGGCGATTCTTTTTGAGACGGCTCGGCGTTTGAACGATCGAAAAAAAAATTAGAAAAAAAAAAAACGCCGAGCGAATTCAAATTTTCAAACTCGTCATCCGTCCGATCTCTCTGATTGATTTTATCAATTTGTGCGTAGATAATGAACGAAATTTATGAAATTGGACTGTCGATACTTAAATAATCTCGGTTGACAGATAACCTAATTTATGTTTTTCTGTATTTCTCCATTCTTTACAAGTTTCCCATCGGCGCCCAAAACATACGTTTTCTAATTTAAAACTTCTCGGAAACACATCAACTTCCGTCCCTTAGTTTGACTTGAATCTTTATTACCAATTTGCAGCCCTTAATATTTCGACATTGTGAAATCTGATTGCTTAGTTTACAGTGGAAAGCGTAGTTGTGTTTTATTATTTATTTTATTACACACTCGAAACATAATCTTGCTCTCGAGATGTTCGAGTGGTGTACAATTTGTCGGCAAATTGTTTCGGTTTTTGATTTACGATGCGTTACATCACAAAATTTGAAATGTAAAGAAAAATAAATAATTCAATTGATCGAATCTGTGACTTAGGACAAACGCTTAAAACTTGAATAGCATGGCAAATTTTTAAGAATTCCTGCGTTTCTTTTCACAAATGGAATTTGAAAGAACTTATTTGTCTATTGTGTATGCGTCTAACCGATGTCATTCATATGGTCGTAGATTTTAAATTGGGTTATTGTGATTGTTAGTTTTGTCATAGCGCTTCTATGGTTTTCAATGCCTGTGACAGATCTATCTCGAGACGACAGATTATTTACCTGCAACTGGCAATTATTTAAAGCCGGCTGCATAATATAATAATCGGACGGACGCAACCGACAATGGGCCGGGCGGGGGGGGGGGTGATTTACCCCGTATCGTATTCGATGCGATTACTTCTTTGTTATCAATTGGAGATCGTATCTCGACACTAATGTGATTCGTTTTAGTCTCCATTATCCTTTAATGACATGCCTGCGAAGTAATCGAAAATCGGGAAGCGTTAATCTTGGCGTTTGTGGCATTAGCGTGCCACTATAATATAATATAGAGGGATCTTAGTACATATTGCCGCTGATTCCGAACCCACCGCATAAGATGTATAACGACAGAATCATTCTACATTACTAGGCTAAAGCGGTCCTTGGAAATTTTGGCTCGACTAAATGAAGAGAAGTGTATCCAAGTTACACGGACCACTATAACGAACGTACACCATCTGCCATCAACCAATAATGTTAACTAAAGGTACAACAGTTGCTAGAAACAAAACCATAAAACGGGAAACGCGAGAACAAGTGCTGTGATTTGGAAGCACATGAGACTGTTATAAAATCTTGTAGAAACAAGTAGCATGAAATCAATATTTGTATTGCTTAGTAATGTGCTTTTTCAGATTCTTTTTATAACAAATATTTGAACTGGTACCAGGCAGGCAAGCGTTGCCACTTGATTAGAAAATTTTCTTTACGATTTGTTTGCTTACTACTTTAAACAGCATGGCACTTCTCAGATGATGCTTTATAAAATGTCAACTGATATTTTCTCATGTAAAGCGACCTCGACCTAAAGGGGCGCACTTATACCGAAACCTATAGCCTTTATCAAAGTATATTTACTTCTTTCTCGTTCAAGTTATAGTAAACAGTAAAAGTGAGATGCCAAGTGTGCGCTCCACCCATCCTTTTAGAGCACAATGGCCGTACCGGCCTGTAGTTAGTTCTCCATTCAAAGCTACCGCACCAAAAAGCATCACAATGAGAACAAGCGAGATAAAATAGATTCGATTCAAAGCAAGAGAAGGAAGAAGGTGCAAGTTAAATCTTTATAAACTCTAAAGTGGTTGGATATACTTTTTGCTGTCACCGGCTCATAAATATGTATTAAAATTTATATTGCCAAATTATCACCTGCCCTTTATACACACTCAATCTAATTTGAAACATTTTTTAATACAAAGGAAACTCGACTTTAAAAATATTCTTCCTTTCGATATTCGGTAGCATTTCTAAACGATTACCACTCGAATAATTTTGGTTAGAATTTTAGGAATTGAAAATGTTCTATTTTTGGAATCCTCAAACCAGATATATCTTAATTTATCTCTCATTAACTAAATTTAATTAATACGAAATCAACCAAAATTACACGCTTTTCTAAAAGAATGCCGATTTTATTATAGCGACGTGGACCACACCTAATTAATTAACCTATTAGGTTTACTTTAACTCTTTATGGTGTGGGAAATCTTGACATTATTGCTTGTTTCTTTGAATTAAAAATATAACAGAAATTTCACGACAGGGTAGTTCGTTCGATCTACCGAAATCCGTAACTGCGGCAATTAATTATTAATTAAAAATTTCAGTAATTATTTTATGAACTTTTAGCAATAAATTAAAACAATTAGCCTTCTTAAGATGATTTTAATTTGTATTTTATTGTGTTTGCTCGCCTTGTTAATTTCAAAATTGTAATTTATTGTTTAGGCTATAAGTTAAGTAAACAGCTTCATTAAAATATTTTTACAAACTTAGTTCTTATCAATTATTATAGAAAAGAACTTCTTTGTATATATTTTAATCAGTAGAATTTTATAACAAAAATAATTTCAATAGACTGTTTAAAAATAATTAAAAATAATTATGTTTGAACTGACTAATATAAGCTGTTTCTACAGCAGTCAAAACTGTTCTGAAACTGTCGGGCGTACGCGAAGGATTCCTTTTACTAACTAAACTATCCAAATTCGTAGCTAACTTAACAGAAAATTTTATTTTGATTAAGTATTTTATGAAATTTTAGAAAAGTTTACGATAACTCCAGGGGTAAACCGTAGAAGAATTTTAGTGTGCAAAATCCAGGACCTCGAAGTGGATTAATTACAAGAGAATTGTCTAGGGCAAAAAGTGGAATTGTTGTAAAAAATTTTTGAAATCTACACTGTAAAAAGCTAGGTTTAAATTTACCACAAACAAATTCATCCTAAAATGATGAAATTTCATGTTTAACCATAAAAAAAAAAGAAAAAAAAGTGCACCTCAGGGTAAATTTACCTGAGAATGTTTTATTTATCTTAAAAATGAAAAAATCACTGAGTTTATGATTATATTCAGAATTGTATTCTTGAATTCATAAGAATTCCTAATATCAGCTTGTTTTCACCAACAAGGTGATTTTTAGCCCAATAAAAGTTAGGCACGAATTTGGATAGTTTATAAACTAGGAAATAATTGTTTTAAGAGTTGTAACATAGTTATTATATCATAAATTCAAGTTTAAAAATTGACAAAGTTGTGTAAACACTAGAAATCCAATTAACAGTAATAAACGAGTTTACTATTGCTTTCTTAAGATGTTTTAATTTGTGAAAAATTACATGGAAATATGTACATAAATTTGAAAAGTCAAACTGTCATTTGATACGATCTGGATAATAAAAATGTTTGTAGAAAATACAACTTGAATTAGGATTTTATGCTGATGTAGGAAACAGTTGCTAATTTGAATTTCCGGCAAAACTTTTAATATCTTCATGTTATTGAGATGTTAGTAAATCATTGTAGATATTGCTTAAACCTTTGAAGACTTCATCGAAATGCTATATCAATTTGAATCAAATATTTTTCATATTTTACATAAAAATCCCTCCGCGGTGATATCATAAAGACTACAATCGCTTCAATAGCTTTATGCCACAAAAAGTAAATTAGCTCCGAATAATACAAGTTAATTGTTGGTTATGAATAGCAATATTAGTTAAAACAAATTTAACCCGTTTTAACATTATTATTTCGGAATTATCTCAAGAATGCTCTATTTTGAAATTTATATTGAGCGTCGTTTGTTCATTTACTCGCTTTTGACTCTCGAAACTAGTGGTGCTCTTTTTTTTTGAGTAGTTTCTCTGTTTCAATATTGATGTTTTTAGTTTTTGCATTCTCCCTTTTTGTATTAACTTGGATGATTCCCAATGGCGTGTAGTAGCTTTTATAAGACTGAAAGCTCAAGTCTATATGATTTTTACTATTTTTAATTAAAAGTTCGGAATTTGTATTCAATTATATTGTCTTTAAAAATAGAAAATTCTTTACTGCTAACTTAGTAAATATCAATTAAGAGATGATTTCTGAAAACAAGTAAATATTTTCTAAAATCTAGAAAATAAACTCAAAAATCTAAAAAAGATATAATTTTATTCATTTTTAAATTTTAGTTTAATATTCTTCCTCTTATATGAATATGAAATATTTTATAACTTCTTCAAAGAAAATCCTGGATGACTTAAATAGATTTCGAATGTAGTTCGGACTACCCATAAACTTACTAAATAATACAAGTATAAAGTTGGTAAACTAAAGAGGTTTTAAAGGTCTAAAACCTCAAGACCTAGTAAAAGCAGATTTACTAATTAATTTGTAAACTAAAAACCTCTGTTATAAAATAGCTTAACTACATCGCCGACAGGACTAAGATTAACTGAGGAAAGTTGCGTCAATAAACAATGCTGCATATCCCAATTCTTTATTCTGTATATAATTTTTTGTATTCATAAAAGTCGACAACTTGAATGCTATAATATTCTTATTTACTACACTTGAATAATTAAAAATCTAATTGGCCGTTAGAAAAACTCTGCTGTAAAATAGAAAAATCTTTATTGCTGAAAGCCTGGGGATACAATTTTCCAACTAAAAGTTAATTATAATGTTAATAAAAGCTGTAAGTTATATTTATGCATGCAATACATAAAATACAACATTGGTGTTTATTAATGAATTTAAATTAAACTACCTACCTTCAAAATACTCAACTTGATAATAATTTATTAACGAAAGATTCAACGTCGTATCGATTTAAAATTAATTATATAAAAATTAATTACGGAAGGCTCACTACTAAGCACTGTTGCAACAAAATTTTGTTATACTTTCTTTTATCGAACTAAATAAAGTTGGTTCGTTTTTGTTCTTTTAACAAAAACGGATTTGTTGATTAAACATTAGTTGGTTGAAAACTTCTAGCAGCAAACTATTCTTGTTGCGGCTAGAACTGTAACGAAATTCAATTAACAAAATATAATGATTGATTTAAATGGTAAAATTTGTAGGAATCACTTGCAAATTTATATATTAGCTTAGATATTTACTTTATCTATACATTTAAAGTTTAAATTATGCCAGTATAAAAAATATAACCTGACAGGCGCTTTTCGAGAAATACGAAAAGTTTCTCAAGATTATTTAATTTAAAACAACCGAAAAACTTCTGGAAAAAACTCAACTTCGGAAACCAAATAATATTTAATCACTATAAAAATTCACGCATTTTAGTTTTAAGAACAAGGTTTGATTTTCAATATTGTATATTTAACATATTCTGCTGTTATGCGAAAAGATTTTTCGAATTGTTTTTTACTCTTAAAAACAGCGTTAACCTTCTTTGATGTGTTTCAATTTTTTCCTTTAACACTGCAATTTTTAGATTTGCTTAAATCTGATAATACGAAATGTGGAGTAAATCCCTTGGATGCTCAGTTATTTTTGTAAAAGTTGAATAAGTTACATAACATAAAAGACATTGGATTGGAAACGGATTTAAATCTGGAAAATCAAATTATAAGTCTCAGATGTAGGAAGCTTTCTGAAACAATCGAAGCATACCTTTTGCAAAAACCTCTAGGAAACGCTTTTTCTTTTCATTATACAGCCAAACTGTAACTCCATGATCTTGCAGATGTATTTTAAAGGGAAAAACTGCAAAAACTGACGAGAAAATTAGGAAGTTAATACAATAAAATTAAATATACACAAAAAAAATCACCTCGCATACAAGTTTTAATTATATAAACTCGAAGACAAATAATAACAATTTAATAAATGTACTTACCGAAATTTACAAATTTTAATAATGGCTCTTTGATGTATTTCGTTTAAAGGGTGGTTTATGTTTGCACTTGAAAAACTTTTTACGGTTTTTATTTTTATACTTTTAACCCAGAAATTTTAAAATTTGCGAGGAAATAAATTTAATTTAAATTTTTTAAAAACAATATGTCGAGTAATAAAAATTTTCTCTCGGTTTGAAAAAGGTTTTTTCGTGAAGAGCAATTTTCTCTTTTTTGAAATTTCAAAAATATAATAAAATACATGAAATTTATGTATAGGTATACTACTTTTTTTATGAATAAATTCAAATTTATTTATGAAATTTTCTTAATTAACTCGGCCTTAGAGTTTATATCAAAATAATAAACTTTCATGTTTAAAATGTTAATATTAATAAAGAATTAAGAGTCGGTGGTACTTGTAAAACGTACAGCACGCGATTAAATTATTACGTAATGGAGTTATTGTCGAGAATTTTGAGATTGGGGTTGAACAATTTAATTTGTTAAATCTTGTTTAATTAGACATATTTTGGATAAAATAATTTTTTAATGGGATAAAATTTGAATTTCGTATCTTGCTGTTTATTGTTCCGTGAAATATATTTTATGCAAGGAACAAAACAGTGGTCTGGCTTTTCAAATGCAAATGCCGACGTTTGACAGACGTCTTACCGCAACTTGTTCGGGAAATTATATTAAGTACGAAAGGGCTGTATTTCTAAAAGCAGATTGAGATTTAAGAACAATTCATCAAATTTATATTCATAATGTTTCCAGACTTATTGTACATAAATTTTACTTTTTAGCTAATATACTATAGCACCAGTTCATTATGATGGATGGAAACTAAATTTGTAAAATGATCATAAAAAAGACGTGGCGAATTTATATGTCACTATGATTTGATATATTGCACTACCCTAGTATTGATTTTGGTATCACTACTCGTAAAAGAGCTCGAAAGATTTAGAAATATTTTTAGTGTGTGTTATCTCTCGACCCATCTAATTTTGCTAAGTTTTCATGTCGAAACTTGATTATTATTGCTGCGAGCTATTGTTTTAAATATTTTTTTGTATAAATGAAAAGAGCAAAAAAATTGTATTGTAATTTTTCGAGTGCTAAGTAGCTTTACAATAATAGAAAGGCTTCGTCTTCAAATTGATATCACAAAAGACATATATAATTGCTCGCAAAAAATTGGCGTTGTTTCGTCCTGAAAAGGTACCATTGCATGTTTATTGTGAAAAGAGATATGAAATTGTATTTTAATGGCATTTTATAATGAACGAATCGTTAAATTTAACCAGAAAAAGAGAGGACGGTAGTAGATTGACTCTTGATGAGCATTGTGAAGAAATTGTCGGCAATATTTTCAACGAAACGAGTTTCGGTCTTGCAATATTTAGCCAGCACGAGAATTTCATTAAAAGAACCATGTGTGCAGTTTTGCTTCGGGCATTGGTTTCTGATGAGAATAGTTTTCACTCAACGTTCCTTATTACCCTTCAAGGAACGAAGTTAAATATTTTTGATTTTTATTGCACTTGCTCTTTAGTCCAATTATGAACGTAATAAATTAAACGTTAACTTTTAATGAAATAACAGAGACCGGTTCAATTGAATTACTTGTAATCTCGCGTTGTTGCTCCAAAGTGAGGCTAGCATAGGAAATGTTGGGTTGTTTGTTGCATGTGTTTTCTAAAATTCTAAAAGTTGCAGATGTCAGGGTTTACGTTAATCACATGGGTAGACGAAATGAAGTGTTAACGACGTTAGTAAACGATTCTGCCGAAAGCTATTCAAAACGTGTTTTTTTCGGTAATGGATGGCGTGCAAGGAAAACTCATCAATAATCGTAATTAGGGAATTACGTAAATTAAAATAAGATAAGAGTATTAAACGATCGTTTAAAAAAAATCGGAGCTTGTTTGGAAAGTTTTTCGAAAAAAACGTCAGTTGTTTTGGCTACTTTTTAATTATCGATTGTTAATTAAAAAAATATTGGAACATATACATCATGTTACAAATCTTTCGCTTGACATTTTCGAGTCAGATGTTGTGGCATCTAATTTTCTTGTTAACATTCTTCAAGGAGGCCGGGTTATTAAAGTGGCGAAACACAAAAACAAGCCACTTAAAATTCATTCCTAAACAGTAATTTATCTGAACAACCTGTTAAGACTAATACTAATTCAAAGTGTCTGTTGATCCCCTCCTTCTATTAAGGATACACCTTGTTAAGTAGCTGAACAATGAAATACTGCTTTATCTAACATTGTCAGTAGCAATTAACATTGGCCAACGCGGTTGTCTTATTTTAAATAATTTAAAATACCTTATAAATCGTCAGTTATCGTCTATCTCGAAAGCGGTGGCTTGGAAACAATGGCGTAAGATCTGCTTACAATGGTCTATATATATATACTATTGCAGACCAGACCAACACTAGACGATTCTCAAAACTATCCTTTTCTTCTTGTCTAAGCTATTAGTGTTCTGTATTTTATGGATATCTCGAATTAAATTGAACATAAACAATTCTTATCCCAGTTTCAGTAATTACTTTTATATTGCTACCAACATTTTAGTATACTTCCCGCATAAAATATTACCTTACTTAATTTTATCTGCAATTACTTACATTATATATCTACTATATTGTAAACATTACAAAAAATTACTGCGGAAGTTCCATCATACTTGAAAGAATCTAAAATGTTCACTCGTTCTAATTTATTGTAATTATTTAAATTTTATAAGTCGCCGCCATTTTATCCGCCATAATACTACTACTACATTCATTTGTTCTTGGAAATGTATAAAAGTTTCTTGTTTTTTCCCGTATCTCGGGTGCAAAGGGAAAAGAAAGCAAAACCGACATCTTTGAACTTCGGTATTAACTTAAAGACCTCGGTGGAGTATATGACAATGCAATATTAAGTTTCCTGTCAATCATGCACGCCTGGGGAAAAATGGGGTTGAGTATGGAAACTCTTGCATTCCACATTATTGTAAGAAGAAAATTTGACATCGCGAAGAGCGATCACCTTGTATATTTCGGTAGCTATTTCTTTTTATTATGTTTCGCAAGACACTCAAATCTGTCCTGGCAGTAGCTTCATAACTTTTAATTAAGCAGCACTTCTTTAAAATTTTTTATTGCGTTACTTAATTCTTGATTAAAGTTTTCCAGCAACAATCCGGACAATGCTGCATAAAACTAAAACTTTTTATGATTCCTTTTACTATCTCGAAAAACCTTTTGTATGTTTCCAGAGTTTAAAATTTAAAAAGGACACAATACAACTAAAAATTTAATTATTAAACTTCCCTAGTTTCACTATTGTGCCTTCGTTTTCAAAAAAATTTCTGAAAAATACGACGAAATTTATTTTATTTTCAAACAAAGTCATCGTTTCGGTTTTGATTTTGCAAGAAATTTGGCCTACTTAAATGATTTATGCGCTCTTTTTTGAATAAAAATATGATTTATTTGTGTATATTTCCCTAATTTTATTAAGCTTAATTTAGAAAAATAATGCATTACATCCCCATTAAAAGTTAACACCACGTGAATATTACATAAACTTGTATGTTGAAGAGAATTTATTGGTTAATGCGAGAAAATCGATTTTAACCCAAATTACTGCAAAAGGGATTTGATAAAACTTGTACGATTTTAGGGGCGATAAGAAAAATTGGAATTTTTTTCAGACTAAATCGGCTAATTTATGGTTATAAGGATACTTTGTAGAGCGATAACTAAAAGTGTTGGATCTGAATTGAAGTAATAATTTAAATTGCGGTTTACAAATTTCTTTGCAAAAATTTTCCAAAATTAACATTCGAAATTATAATTTCGTCTGGCGCAACAAAAAGTGGACATTTCTTTCGAATAATATAGGACGCCCACAGTTGTACAGGATAAATCTAGCAAAAAGATAATCTGGTTAAAATTGTATAAGTAGATATGTAACAAAAACGCTCGGCAAACATGTAGGTCTTTACTTTATACAACCCCAAGTAAAATGGAGATAAAACAGAATGGTATCAAACGTTCTTTCCCTTCAACGTTCACGAATAAATAGAACTTTGTAAAGGGAGAATCCGATCCATTTTAGTTAACAATGTTTGTGTACCAGTAAACCCGCCTTTAATTATCCGCTTGATTGTTTTCATTTCGAGAATTTATTTTGCGCTGCTTTAGGAAAATTTTCCAAACTTGTCAAGTCATTGGTACGACCATCATCGTCGTCGTCGTCCTCTTTCTCTACAGATTCCCCTAAAGATAATATGTTGACACGATGAGGAGAGTTTTACTGGAATTGATGGCCGAAAAGACGTAGTATCATCGATGCCATTGTGACGATCTAAGATGGCCGAAATGTTGCGTTTTTTTGATTTCGTTTGATCCCTTATAATAAATTTTATTGTCGAATTACTTGCGATTCTATGCACGAAATGGACCGGCGGTGGTGGTGGCTGGGCGGCAACAGCAGGCGAAATAAAATAGTGTCACAATGATACATATCGGGAGTTAATTTGGTGCAATGGCTCATGAGTGTATATGACGTGTATAACCGACCTTATGGCACCCTCGATGACGAAGAGACATTGTTATAGAAAGTTTGGTCTTAAAGATAACATTTTTTTTGTAGCACTTGATTTATTTTGTTTAATTAAGTAATCTATTGTCTCCATCGGTCCACAATGAAACATGTAAACTGGTCGAATTATTGTTGTTTCGAGCACCCCTATTGTTAAGCCGGCACAATGAATTTATAAACGTAGTCGTTCCTCGGGGATCTTTTCTCATGATTATGACAATTGTGAATGTATCGCATATAGTCGTGTATATGATTTAAAATCACGTCTGTTATTGGTTGTTAAATTTAATGAATCGAAACGTTAAGCCTGCGTTTAAAAACCTTTAGTCACCCTTTTCACTGTAATAATAGTGTGGTCAAACGTATTGTTTGGAAAATTCACCCCGTGCCGCGTCTCGACTCGATGACCAACACCCCTGCGTCTAGTATGAACAATGGGGGTAGATTACATACTGTGAATTCGTTTATTTATAACCTTCATTTTACGCAAGAACGAACTTGACTGATGACGAAATTTTTGAAATATAGAAATCCGAGGAGAATGTTTAATTTTGTGCGAAACACAGAATTTGGCCAAACAGAACAGAAGTAATGTCAATTGAAGCAAAACCAAAGAACAATGGAAGTAAGCCAACATTATTTTCTAAATGTTCAAAGCTTTTCTCGATCTATAGAAGTGATGAAAATTCGAAATGTATTTGTTCGCTTAGTTAACAATGAACACAATAGATCTTACTTAATAGATAAGAAGATTTAAGATTAGTATTATCCTGGAAAATCTTATTATTTTCTCCTAATATAAGATAATTTTATATCTTACGTGTACGTCGGATAATTAACGTGGATTACTGTTAGGTTACATAAAATTTTAATTGTCTTAGGGACCTTTATTAACGGAGCGACGAAGCCTTGTTAAATTATCGCAGGATTTTCCTGAATAAAATTTAAACATTTCTAATAAATAACACATCATTTAAGTTTAGATGCGATCAAAATTCGCCACACGCTCATTTTGCACGCAGCTGCGTTAATTGGGGACCTTTATTTTATTGCGAATCGTGATTCTGGAACGAATGCTGAACTCAGACTGCTGCTAACATTCACAATCCCATCGTTAGTCGCACAATGAGACCCGCTCTTTAATATGCGTAACTTAGGGCCCATCTTTATGAGAAATTTAATAACATAGAAGTAAAATTAATAAAGTTTAAGATAATAATATCCATCCAGTTACATATTTTGTATTCCAAAATTGCTTAAGCTTATTATAAACTGTTGGAAATTTTCGAATTTTCTACACGCTACACATATTTTTGTTTACTAATAAAGTTATATTGCTTTGCCAATAAAATTAGGATTTATTTCTCGGCAATTTTAAATAACTGCTCAAAATGTTATCGTATTAATAAACAACATTCAAATTACTGCCTTCATATTCAAAATAACAAACTTTTCGCATTACCAAATTCGAATTAAATTAAACTATTTCATGATATAGCTATATTCTGCTCTAAATATTTTACGTTTTATACTTTTTTATCTGTATTTTAATATTATTATGAATAAAGGGACACATAACTTTAGTGACTCTATAAACTTCGTGTCTATTCATTTACTACCCCCACAATTAAAAATTCCAATACGAAATTTCTTATGGTTTTTGCAGCGTTTAAAGAACCAAGTCGCGAGTAGGTACGTTTAAGAATTAAAAAAATACAAAACTTAACAATATTAAAATTATGAACTGAGGTCTCAGATATGCGCGCAGAATAACTAATTGCTATTATGATTAAAACTTGGGTATACTGATACTATCCGGTAAACTCCCCTATATACAATACGAACTTATGTGCCCGGCTTCGCTCGGTTCAATTGTCCCTATTTTGCGATATCCCATAATAGGAGTATTAAATTATCACGCCATCTACAATTAACATTATTTAAGATCAGCTTGGAGAAACGTCGATAATTTACGAAGCGAAATTAAATATGAAAATAATTATACTTTGAATTTCGAAGTTACCCCAATAATGAGAAAACAGCTTGGTATTAGGTTGATATCTTAAAGGGTGAGATCAGCGGCGTCTCCTATTTTAGTTTAATAGGGGGCGACGACTAGAAGAGAAAATCGAAAAATCATAATGTAGAAAAGGAAACATAAATATTTTAATTTCTGAAATGTTGTTAATTGTGATGATGTTTTTTAGTGGTCCACGTCGGCAAACGTACTGTACGAGCTGAATTTGCAGGATGAGGATCTCGAACTGCTAAACTGGTGATAGTGGATGTGATAGTAATAATATTATTGTGCGGCTCCACTTTTATATTCTAAATTAAAATTTGCTAGAGTTTTAGTGTATGGAGGACTGGTGATATCGAATTTACTTAAAAATTTATAGAATATCTAGGGTTTATAATAAATTGAACATCCTTCAAATAACTGTATCAATGTTAATTATGTTTTTTCTTAAAAATATAGCTTAATGAGCTTAATAGCGTAAGTGTACATAAAAATTTCTGTATTAAGCTGTTTTTAAGATTGTCCTATATTTACGTCAACTACGGGTTTTTTTTTCTCAAATTATATCTTCGTAATTTACGAACTCATTTGCCAGAAATTTTTTTTACATAAAATATTTAATTCATTAAATGTTCTGGCGATGTTGTAGTAAATTAAAGCAGTAACCACAACGATATTACTAGTTTTAAGCTACTAAAATTTAACGATTAAAATAATTGTTTTTTTGTACATTCTGTATTATATTTTTACGAACAATTCCAAAGCACACTGTATATATTACGCTTAATTATTATGTAATTTAAAATAAATTATTTAATTTTTATTGAAGACATTCGTCGACCATTTTTATTATTATTTATATGTATGTGTCCATGTCCTGCAAGACGGAAAGTTTCCCATAAATTTTAATTCGTCCATCAGACGTAACGCCGTCACGTAGCCCCTAAAACTGGAAGCTTTACGTAGAATTAATAATTAAATTATCGACTTTTTGTTTAAAAAATTTTACAAATTTTTCAGTCGTGCCCCGACTGCGCCATAATTTTAAACTTAGCTTGTCTAGTACAATAAAAGATTTATTTACAAAGGGCGCATCCATCTACTTAGGGTGCAAGTTGTGCAAGGCACCAAAGCGGTAACAGTGAGGGCAAAGTTTCTACAAAATTTTAACGTTAATAAATTTATCTAGAAATAACCGACTAAACTTTGAAGTTAATATTTTATAAAAACACATTCAATTTTAGACACTCGACTAAGTTATCGTTACACAAACTAACGGAATAATTCATTCAAAGTTTAAATTGAAATCGTAGAGGTTTTTGTTTTGCAGCCGCTGATATGATGTTATTTTGAATTATTTTTCGAAAAGCTGAATTTCACTTTTTCCGCAGCCACGGTTTCTTATGAGGCATAAAATGCACCAGTAAAATTTCTCCCCAATTTTAAGTGATTTTTTCGAGCAATAAGTTTTGATTACAATCCCCACCGAAAACTGTTGTCTAATATTAAAGTCAAACTTTTAAAATATTCCTCTCGTCCCAAACCAACACATACCGTAGCAAAAATCGTTTTTCGTTTACGCTCGATTTAGTTCGAAATATTTTTAACTAATAGGATTTATGACGAGTAGTCAATTCCGAGGGCAGTTAATTGGGAAGAACTTTTATTTTAGGAAAACTACCATATTAATCAAACCTCTTGAGTGATATCCGATACGGGGTACTTTGACAAGATATACTCTTACGCACAAAGGTGTGTCTCCTTTGTTTTTTGTATAACCTTTTTCTTGGCTAGGGTCTACCTTATTTATCATTCCGCCCTCACACGACTGCGGAAGTGGATTCGGCCTAACATTGATTATATTAAATTTTTTTTCTCTTGCAGAGTTATTTTCCAGCCAGATCAGACAAGAAACGTGTTTAAGAGAACAATTAATTTTTTTTATAAACCGAGATCCATATCCCGTTCTCATAGTCAATTACACGTTATATCTGATCGAAATGCATTTAATTTTCCAACTATCTTGTACACAACATTTTTAAATTGTCAGCGTTCCTTTTTTGTAAACACAATTACTGTCACTAAGATTATAAAAGACCATCTTATGCCTTTACAGAACAAGACAGACATTATGATGTATGAGGCAACGCAGAATAAAGAACCAGTCTTGAACGCTGAATGTAGCAATTTATCTTGCTGACCAGGGCTGTCTATTATAAAACTAAACCTTACTGACCGCAACTTTACGACCTAGATTAACGTTAATGCATCTTATTTAGTATCGGAACTTTGAATCTATATTTGTTGGAAAATTCATCGAACCACATGCTCAAACTCAAATCAGTTCCCATGCCCCTAGTAATTTGCTATGAATATCATTTAAAACCAACAATAGCTTTTTTTACCGGCCCAAATAATTTGGTCATTTAATAAAAACAACCCAAAGAAATTTATTTGCAACATAAAATTATATAAAATGAAGGCATGTCAACACGCAAATTATATTTATTTGAACGTTCTTGCACAACCCTACATTTTTATAACTTAAAAGCCACGAAAAGCTAAGATCGTTAACATTTATATAAATTTAATGGCCATACTTTATTTTGTGTATAAAACAAAATTTAGGTTTTTTGGGTCTTTGCTATAAATTATTTGTATTCATAATCAATTCGACCAACTATTCTGTCTGGGGATAGAAGATTGTATGAAAAATATTCGACACGAAAATTTTGAGCAACACAATGGTACGTATTATTATACAAATGATTTTATTTAAGTTCTTGTCGTATATAAGATTATTTGGTTTCACAAAATACTTACTTGTTTTTACAAGCATATCAGGTATTATACTCCATCGAGTATCGACAAGCCGATGGTGGCGAAAAAGCGAATTGACCGTGTTTTTATACTGAAAGCCATTTCCTATTCAAAAGCTGTGTCAAGGACATGTACAGAATATAAGATTTTAACCGAATATGACCAAATATACAGCATATTCCTGTTGATTTGCACCATTGAACACGTTTTCTATTTGTATGTTATTTTTGAATAAACTGTCACAAAAATGTCGCCATCCTCGTGTTAGGAATGCAACACTTTCGGTTTACAATTTTCAATAAATTATTATTACTTCTCTTTGAACTTGACCATAAACCGTCCGAGGTTCATCAACCGAACATGACGAACTGGAAGAATTATTTCCAGCAGAAATTAAAAATCAAACAAATTAAATTCGACATGTTTATTCAAGTTTTAACTATTAATTTTTATGTAAACGCTACAAAATTTAAAACCTTCACGTGCGGAAGAGAATCTTGATAATTGGGACATTACTAATTTGAATGAAAATTTATTCGTCTGTCAATAAGTTTTATTTTAGGAAAATTAATTTTTTTATCTTTGAAATTAGAGCCTAAATACATTATTGCGATTAGGTGCTTACTTTAAAATTTACATTAATTTAAATCATCGGCTCAATAAGTTTGACCTTTACAATGGAAAGTTATGTTATACGCCAGTTTTTGGGTATTTCTATAAGTTTTTACATAAAATTAAGATAACAAATTAAATTATAAGTTTTTGTTCATAAAATATCTTCGGTGCTTTACAAATCGATAAATTAACCAGCGTTAAAGTATTAATTTAATAAAGTGCGTTTAAATTACTCCAATAGTAATATTAAGTATATTATGTTACTTCTCTTCGGTTAGTAATCAATTTAATATATTACAATTTTCCTGACGAATTAAAATTTTTTTAATTAAATACTATGCAAAGATATTAAAATATGATGGCCGATTTTATTTAACATTTCGAAGCAAAAGCAATTTTAAAATAGGAAAAATGAAACTTCAGAAATTAGTTTTTTTTTGAAGTTTTTAATAAGAAAGTAATCTTATATAGCAACAAAATAATTCACAACTGAGAAATTAATCTTTTATTTACCTTCTCGAATATTTTTTTTATAAAAATACATTTTTGAAGGAATGTAATTAAGTTTTCAATTTTTTTAATTTCCGAGAAGGGTCAACCTAAAAGATTTCCATTTGATTGAATATGTACACCGAGAAGCTACGCTTGACATATTAAAAGGGAAAGATTGACGCAATTTCCAACTTGCATTATTTAGTTATACCCACATTTTTCTTATTTAAATAGAAATATTTTCAGGAAAAAAACATATATACATGGTGGATCGGTAACGAGCGTACGTTTAACCACAAATGGTTTTTATATGAATTTGCAAAAATAAAATCTGTTATCAGATTTGATTCAAAAAAATATATATCTTATCAACAAATCTGCTTCCGATATCTTCTTTTGTCTATACACCAAAATTAGGTACACCAACTTTTCAGCTCCAACATCAGACAACAACGAAAAATTGAAATTTTTTGGGTAAGTGCTTAAAAAAAAATTTTTTTAGTAGGGATAATAATAGAAATTAATATAAATAAGTAGTGCACGTTGTTTATTGGAATTTACACTTTGTAAAAAAATTTATTTCATTTAATTTTTACCAAAATTACTATATAAAAAATCACGTGATCCACAACACTAGGTTGCTCCATGTTCGGCATGATATCTCCAGTAAATGTTGATCGATCTGCAAAAATTAAAAAAAGTTTTTGTAAAGTTAAGCTGTAGTTATAGTCTGTCGAGCCAGAATTTTGATATTTTGATTTAAACATTTTATAAAAATAATCGAAGTGAAACCCATACTTTTTTTTAAACTGCCATGAATTCATAAATTCCTAAATTTTTCGAAATTCAAAATTCCGGCTCGACAGACTATAACTACAACTTTACTTTACAAGTACTTTTTTTTTTAATTTTGCAAATCGATCAACATTTACTGGAGTTATCATGCCGACCGTGGGCAACTATCTGGATCTGGACATTTAACATTTTTTTATTCGGTCTGGACGTTGGGGGTCCGAATTTTTACTAGAATAGTGGATAGCAAGCATAAGAATAAATAAATTGCGAACGTATGTGATGACGTAAAATAGCTTTCCAAATGTGGTTTCGTACTATAATGATTAGAGTACCTACATACCTGGCAAATTAAAATCGTGTCTACTGTGGTTTTATTTATTCCTTATAAATACGTATGCTGTGTTCTGGGAAAACAGCATTATCATACCATATTTTGAAGAGGATATCGACCAAGTAACTGCCTACAGCATTGATTTAGTGATCAGAGTTTTTTTACTGCATTTTCTATCAATCAACTCAACGTTTATTTATATTATCTACTTATTGTATTTCCAATTGCATAATCACAAAATATAAAAATGACAGACACTTAAACAGAAAACTTAGGAATCAATAATTATGAAAAAAACTGTTTTCTGCATATACTTTTTTGGTATTAAAAAAAAGCTTGTAAATAGCAATAAACTATTGTTATGTAAATTATATAATTCAATAATTTCAGATATATCACTAAACTTTTCAAATATTTAAATAATTGTAAATTATAGTTAATATATTTCACTTTTATTGAATTTATTAACTTTTCACTTCATTTAATATTACGTAACAAATTCAATTTACGAAATGTACCAATATCATTAATATTTCATCGATATCCTTATACCAATATAAATATCCTTCAATTAAATAACATAATCTTTATAGTCCTGAGTTTTGATATTAAATTCAAAACTGAAAGACACTGTCTTGATATTTATCGAAGGACTTCTTTGTGGAAAAGTGTGGACTTGGAAAATGGTTTGCACTATTGATTTACTTCGTAATGTATACGAGCTTAATTGAATTTTTATAAATAAAAATAATTAAAAATAAAATTGAGAATTGGGATAAGTTAGCACTACTTGTACTATGTAGACGATAATATTGGCAACTTGAAGGAAATAACTTGGCATTGTGCATACAATCCCATTGAAAGACTTCTCTCAGCTGTAACGAGAACTCTTCACAATTTAGATCGCTCTACTATAGTTTAATAGTTGTGCGAGATAATCAATTCATAAGCAATTTGTCCTCCTTGCAAGTTTACCTGCTCATTATTTATTAATTAATTATTACGCTTGAACCAATTGATTGATTTTTTAAAATATGTATTTCAAAGCAATTGTAATTGAAGAGTTAAGTGTTGTAGAGTAGGCTTTATTTGATAACCTGTTTTAACGAGCTACGATTTAATCAAAATTCCGTTCACACTGTATTTAAATGAATACTGTGTTTAAATTTTATTTCGTCTGTTTATCGAAAGCTGGAATTTTTAATTAAATTCAAAATTGTTTTACAATGACAAGTAAATTTACTAAAACATTAAATCTATTTCCTCTAAATAACGCCATCATTTGTTTTGCCTTTTAACTGTAATTATAATATTATTTTAATCTAAATTTCTTGCCTCGAGACGTATGCGGCTTAGGTAGGAAATTTAATTTATATTTATGCAATATAAATACGGTAATTTTCCTGTGTGTTGTTGTTGCATAATGTTGCATAATTTTTAATCAGGTAGAATAAATTAAATTATAGGGAGAAATAAATTCGCCCCAAGTTTTTTCCCGATGGAAAATTTAAAACAAATTTCTTTTTACATTTATTGCACACGCAGATACAGGTGTGTCAGCATACGAAGTATAAATTCTATTTTATGTAAATCGTAGACGAATGCACATTTCCTAACCAAGTTTGAAAAATTCACTCTATGATGGATTGCGGGAGTTTTAGCACTAAATTTCAGCTTCTTTTTTTCAAAAAAATAAGACTGATTAATTTTAAACGCGTTAGGGTCGCATTTTATTTTTGAAAAACATTATATAATCGCCCCATTTCACCGAGGAAATTAATTTAAAAAACTTTCTTCATTGTGTTAAATTTTTTTTAAACCATTTGTACTTCATAATGGTTAAGAATTCTTGTAAATCGCTATTTAAGTTTCTTATTTTTAGTTTTAAAGAAAAGGAAAACTTTGTTAATTAGTTTTAGTTTTAAAACAAGTTAAATTAACTTCAAGTTGCAGTATATTATATGAATACACTTTGAAACGTGAATTTCGACGATTAAGTTCTTAGTTTTAAAAACTGAAATTGAACTGTTCCGAACTGTCATGCCACTTTTGCTATGTATTAGATCACCATTACCTTATGTCGTTAGTGGGCAGCTCAAAATGACATAATCGATCTCTCTAACTGATATGATCATGGGATATTAGTTCTTTAACAGACATTATTTACGGGTCACCTTATCTCTTCAAGATATGATTAATTATCCACTTAACATAAACAAAATTTTGAATCCAATGCTGCAACTAGAAGGAGTAATATCTTAAGGTGATTTTCAGACCCTCAACTTAATAATAAAATTAATTATTCATTAGACTTCATTGTTATTAGAAAATGATTTTCCCGAGCAAAATGTTCTACATTACAAGCAAGGTTTTGTCGAATTACGACGTTGAAAGATATAAAATTCATTAAAAATAATTATTATCGAACGACAGACAAAAGGTAATTGAATATCTTTTTTATATTTCAGTGAGGGAACAAATAACAAGAGGACAAATTTCAGAAGGACAGATCGTAAGGTAAGACTTTTACTATTAAAACATCATTGTACGCTTTACTTTGTTTCAATTTTATCGTTAATTTTGAAAATCAATCATCGATAAGTACAATATGCTATTGTTTGGCAAAATAATTTGTCCTAAACCGATTACGTCAAAAATGTACGTCTACATACCACTGTTTTTATTCAATGTAGTATTTTTTAATTGAAATTCTCGTTTTAACGTTAAATTATTTAGACCAATATACCATTAGGGATGTCACATTCATTTTTTTTCGTAGCTCAGTCCCACTGTTGCAGAAGTTTTATACATTTCACCACATGAAAATTATAATACCAACTTTGTATTTATACTTCTACTAAATTAACCACGAAAATGAATTTACTTGGTTTGTTTTAATTTTTATTTGCTAAAAAATTTCGGTCAGTTTGTTACGGTGCGATGGGTAGGTAGGGTTGGGTTAAGAATACAGGGACGGCTTTGAAGTTACAAACTTTCGTTGTAATTTAATTATTTTTTCGACACTTTGGATAATAAATTTATTAAACAATTTGATAACGATCGTTATCAAAGATATTATTCCTATCGAAGTTAATCTATTGGGTCGTACTGAAATTGAGCAGTTACTGAGATCAAACGGTTCTTTTTTACAATTGGGTCATTCCATGTCAAACCAACTAGTCACTCAAATTGACCATCACAAATTTCTTTGAAACTTGGGTTAATTATACTCTTTTAACATCCCGAATTCAAATATAATTTTAAAAAAATTCTAACTCTTATAGTTTTTGAGTTATTTAATTCTAAAAATCGCAAAAACGATACTTTTTAGGCTCATGCTCAATCATACAAAATGTTATAACTTCAGTTCTATAAGTCGTAAAGAGCTGTGCTATAGCTCATTTTAAAGAGGATTTAAAGGGCTAAAACATTGAGTTGAATTGTTTATCATAACTGCTGATCCCATCATGGTCCCACTCTGAAATTTTTATGAGGTGTTCACCAAGTCACTATTATAAATATAAATTATTTTTATAATTTTCAAAAAACACTAACTCAAACATTTTTCAAAAACACTTTTTGAGGTTTCCAAAAAAATTTACTTTTATTAGAAAATAATCAAGATTAGTATCAAATTAAAGCCCTTTAAATCCTCTCTAAAATGAGCTGTAGCACAGCTCTCTACGACTTATAGAACTGAAGTTATAACATTTTGTATGATTGAGCGTGAGCTTAAAAATCACATTTGAATTCAGGATGCTGAAGAGTATAATTTACCAGAGTTTCAAAAAAATCTGTAATGGTCAATTTGAAAACTATCCATTCTTTGTTTGATTTCATGTGGAATGACCCAATTAGGATATATTTATAGATTTTCATGCCAAAATAGGTTTGTCAAGTTTTTTACACAAAAAAATTAAATATGATATTTAGTCCAGTTGAAAGATCTTGAAGGAATCGACGATCGATAATAAACAGGTACCATAGGGAAAAAATTGATATATCCATTATATTTTTAAAATTTTTAAGGTAATAAGAACGACATAATTTATAAATAAAGCTCGGATTTATATGCATGAAAATACTTGAAAATATGAGCATAATGCACCGAATTTCCTTAAAATATGCACTAAAACTGATAAAAATAGATAAAATATGCATTGATATACAAACTAAAAAATATGTAATTAATTTTTCATTTTTTTCAAATTTTCAATAAGAACTAGATTTATACAATTTAATAATTTTAATAATTATAAATCTGGACGAATTACGTAAAATTGGCAAAATTCAACCTACGCTTCGGTGCATATTTGAGTAAATAATGCATATTTGGGCCACTTTTGGTGTCCAGCCGCAGCTAAAGATTCATATCTTTCATGCTTTCTTATGCGAGTGTTTTCGATAGACTGCGATTGACTCTGGATTAACTTTTACTTAACGTTTAACTAGCCCTTAGTGTTTGTGCAGATATGCTAAAGATATGTTTACTAAGCTGCGGCTGGAGCTCTGCGACTGAAGTCGCAGTGAATGATTTCTTATGGGAATGCGTTTCCTTAGAATGTAATCTCTGCAGGCGACTCTAAGGTAACACTCCCATGGGAAAGCATGCAGAGCAGTCACTGCGACTTCAGTCGCAGAGCCCCACCCGCTGCTTAGTAAACATATCTTTAGCTTAGCGAAATTATCTGCACCAACACTAAGGGCTAGATAAACGTTAGGTGGAGCTCTGCGACTGAAGTCGCTTACTTACTTATGGAACTGTTTCCTTAGAATACGATCTTTGCAGTCGACTTCAGGTAATACTCCCGTAAGAAAGCATGGAGAGCAGTCACTGCGACTTCAGTCGCAGAACCCCTGCCGCAGTTTAGTAAACATATCTTTAGCTTAGCGAAATTCTCTGCTCCAACACTACGGGCTAGTTAAAACAGTTAATCCGGAGTCAATTGATGTTGATCCTATCATTCTGTAGGAAACACATTTAAAAAATGATTTATTTTTTAAATTCAAACAAATATAAGAATAACACAATACGTAGAAAATCAAAATTCAAAAAATTTAAAAAAAAGAGACAATTAACACATAACAAGTCAGAATTAAGAAAATTTGAAAAAATGAAAAATTCGTAATACGATAGTACAATATAACGTTATTTCATGGTTATTGCCATTCTTCAGTTGCACGCAATCGCTTACATTGTGAAATAAGAAAAAAATTTCAAACTAAACAAAAATATCGACTAAATTGTACAAAATTGACTTACCGTAACCTCCAAAGATTATCAAAACTGAACTTGTTACATGAAGAAAAAATTTTTATTTTGAGTTCTTTTTCTAGTTTTACGCCTCACGGTTAAAAAACGTGGTAAATTTTTGAATTTTGAATTTTTTCAAAGTTTTTAGAAATCATATTAAGAGAGCAGTGCCTTCGGATTTCAAACTAGCAGTGCTAGGTAAACGAATTTCTTAGTTCAAATCATTTTTAAATTATTCATACTTCATGTAACAAGTTCAGTTTTGATAATCTTTGGAGGTTATGGTAAGTCAATTTTGTACAATTTAGTCGATATTTTTGTTTAGTTTGAATTTTTTTTCTTATTTCACAATGTAAGCGATTGCGTGCAACTGAAGAATGGCAATAACCATGAAATAACGTTATATTGTACTATCGTATTACGAATTTTTCATTTTTTCAAATTTTTTTAATTCAGACCTGTTATGTGTTAATTGTCTCTTTTTTTAAATTTTTTGAATTTTGATTTTCTACGTATTGTATTATTCTTATATTTGTTTGAATTTAATCATAAATACATACTAAAAACCACAAATTTACTTAAAATTTTTTATTTTGAGTTCTTTTTCTAGATTTATTTTTTATTTATTTCATAACTAATCTGTTGGCATATCAATATTAAAGAACATGCAAAAGCATAAGATCCGAGCTCTGTAGCTCTGAGCTTAGTAAAGATATGTTTACTAAGCTGCGGCTGGAGCTCTGCGACTGAAGTCGCAGTGAATGATTTCTTATGGGAATGCGTTTCCTTAGAATGTCATCTCTGCAGGCAACTCTAAGGTAACATTCCCATGGGAAAGCATGCAGAGCAGTCACTGCGACTTCAGTCGCAGAACCCCACCCGCTGCTTAGTAAACAAACATATCTTTAGCTTAGCGAAATTATCTGCACCAACACTAAGGGCTAGATAAACGTTAGGTGGAGCTCTGCAGTAAATACTTGCTTATGGAATTGTTTCCTTAGAATACGATCTTTGCAGGCGACTTCAGGTAACACTCCCATAAGAAAGCATGGAGAGCAGTCACTGCGACTTCAGTCGCAGAACCCCTGCCGCAGTTTAGTAAACATATCTTTAGCTTAGCGAAATTATCTGCTCCAACACTACGGGCTAGTTAAAAAAGTTAATCCAGAGTCAATTGATGTTGATCCTGTGGCGACCCATTATCAGGATTAACATCACTGCTTATAATCCGTTGATCCGAAGGATTATAGGATTATAAGATAAAACACTATAAAGGAGAAAGACCTATTTGAACTTACCAACCAACCAACCAACCAACCACTCAACCAACTAAGATCCACAACCATCCGCCACCTCCTTACTACAAAAGGTAGCATCCAATAAATATTAATCATTCGACAATTGTATTTTGAATATATAGCTAACCAACGCTATAACTGGTGACCCCGACGATTTTTATACAATCAAGAAATTTAACTAAATACGATTAAGAATGACTAATACCACTGGAAACACAGGAATTCAAGAACAAACAATGGCTAACAATGGTAACACAATAAACCACACCCAAATCATGGCTTTAACACTACCACCATTCATGCATGGTAGAACAGAACGATGGTTTAAGATCGTGGAAAGCAAATTCGCACTTCGTCATCCGAAAATTACGAGCGAAGAAACAATGCTAACGTAATAAACCACGCCCCATCCATAGGGTCTTCTCACCAAAGCGTTCTCCGGTCCTTGGGAGGTGACCAAGCCGCCTACACTCATGCCGCTCCAGTCGCCACCTGCGCTCAAGCCGCCTACACTCATGCCGCTCCAGTCGCCACCTGAGCTCAAGCCAACTACGCTCACGTCGCTCCAGTAGCCCACTAAGCTCACGCTGCTCTAGTTGCTACCTACGCTCACGCTGCTCCAGTCGCTACCTACGCTCAAGCCAACTACGCTCGCGCCGCTCCAGTAGCCCACTACGCTCACGCTGCTCTAGTCGCTACCTACGCTCACGATGCTCCAGTCGCTACCTACGCTCAAGCCAACTACGCTCACGCCGCTCCAGTAGCCACCTACGCTTATGGTGCTCCAGTCATCGCTAAAATCATTTTAATATGTAACATTTTTTTATCGTTCACCTTTTTCACTAGAAAGGGGGTGGTGTGGCGACCCATTATCAGGATTAACATCACTGCTTATAATCCGTTGATCCGAAGGATTATAGGATTATAAGATAAAACACTATAAAGGAGAAAGACCTATTTGAACTTACCAACCAACCAACCACTCAACCAACTAAGATCCACAACCATCCGCCACCTCCTTACTACAAAAGGTAGCATCCAATAAATATTAATCATTCGACAATTGTATTTTGAATATATAGCTAACCAACGCTATAATCCTATCAGTCTGTTGGAAGATGATTTATTTTTTATTTATTTCATAACGAATCTGTTAGCATATCAATATTAAAGAACATGCAAAAGCATAAAATCCGAGCTCTATTGATATGATCTGTGATATGATCATTAGGAGTAAAATCCGTATACCTACATATTTTTTTATTGAACGATTACCATTTTATGCAATACTGCAAACTTGACTATTTTGTAATATAATATTTTATATAAAAATACTGAAGTATGCTCTTTGAAAATAATATGAAAAGAATAATTCAAAGGTCTGGGTAAATATTTAAAAATTTTACTGTTCTGAATATTTATCATAACATTTTGCTACTTACAAAATAAACTATTTATTGAGTAGATACTATGATACAACATCAAGGATTCTTATTTGCATTGCATTTACTTTGTTTAAGTTTAGAATATTCAATTGTTTTAATTTTAACGCTAAATTTTAAGTAAATTTATAAGTTTCATCAAGTGGAAAAGTAAATGGAGCTTTGTTAAAGAATACAATAAGATAAATAGCATTAAGTACTTATTAAAAAGTATTAAATGTTTTATTTTGAACTTGGCATATTTTTATAGAACAGATTGAAAACTACTGGATAAGAGAATATAAATTCCACTTCCTAACAAAATTTGAATATTTCTAACAGTTTTCATGTATCTAAAGAAGTATAATATCTAATATAAGAAGTCTATATAGACAAAAATATATTTTAAGTTTATGTAAAATTTTATAAATCCTTTCCTAGATTTATTGCTTATACGACCATCAGAAGCTTTGCAGTCCATACGTTTCGGATTTTCACACCAAACTGAAAATCCGTTTTAATTAATTTAATCTTGTAGAGTTCTTTCATTTTAGTAAAACCTTGTAATTCCGTATGCTTCACGAAAATACATAGTACCTATCTACTAGTTTTAGTTCCTCTCACGAAGATTTCAAATCACGTTTTTATTCCGTTATTCAAATGATACACATCAGGCAACTATACTGCCATGGTCAATCAAAGCTGCAAATAAAATTTTAATTTTCATCTAATAAATCCTTGGTTCGACATTTAATTGAATCTGGCGGAACGAAACAAGTTTTTAAAAATTATGAGGAAAATTCTACTGCCAATGATCATTACAAATCGAACAGCTACTTCATTACTCATCAATTTGCATGCTAACTGCATAAATTAGTGCATTTAATACCTATACCATTTAATTATGAGTTAAGCGTTGTCTGGATTAACTTTACACGTATGCACATCCTCGTATCTCGGACTATTGCTGCAATGTACACCAGTTAACTATAATTAAGGACCTTGATCAGATTATATTATACATTAATAGGATTTATTATATACAAGGTAAACTAACTTTTGTCTCATTTACCTATAACTAAATAAATTATATAATATTATATCGGATTATTTACGTAAATTTAAAAAGTTTTGCATTTTATTTAGTTATAACTCCGTATCCTTAATCCGTAATAAATGTAAAGCATCCTTCCGGTCTCGACTTGATATAAAAGTTTATTTTGATTTCTATCGCCGGTATTGCGGACTGGATAAGTAATTTTTCGAAATGCACTTTAAAATGAATTTGTACTTTTTAGAAATGAAGAGAAAACCTTTTTATTTTTCCTCCTTCCTATATTCATAATAGATTTATCTAAAATACGGTGTATAAAATTGCAAAAACGTGAATATAATAAAAGTGTATGCACCGAAACTGCATGAAAATGTACTTAAATTGATGTATGAATGTACTTACTTACTTCAAACATAAAATATAATCTCATTTTACTAAAACGATTTTAAATTCTGTATATTATAATGGGCACATTACAATTTAACTTGTCCCATTTCGTAATATTAATGCCACTTATTAAATTGCAAAATCGAATACTATTTAACCCCAGCGTACCATTTACTTTATGGGGAAACTAACTTGAAGATGTAATAAATATGTATTGCTTTACACTTAATCGATTTATGCGTAGACACTCATTTCAAAATTGCTGGTGTAATATCCAATTTTTGACTATTCATTTTCCATAATACAAAATTTAATGTTATATTATTTGCTTTATAATTAAAAAACTATTAAACTTGTGTGCTTATAAAGGTTTTATGTTCGCATGTAAAGTATTTCGACGATTTTATATCTTTCGCAAACAAATTTAATTTTTTAATTAAACAAAACATACAAAATTTCGATAAAATGTTTATTTTGCATGATAAAATATTGATGGTTACAATAATTAGTCGTTCCTAAAAGCGTCGTCCTTTATTTTTAGAGCTTTTTCGAAATAAAATTTTAATGAGAATTATAAAAGATGTCCCTTAAAACGAAAATCAAATTTTATATTATTTAGCCTTCGTTTGGCAATTACAGCCTCGACTACATACGGGGTGTAGTGGTAAAATAACCGTCGGGGATTTTAGGCGTATCCTAACCAGTTTTGATAGATTCATTTCTTTGGTAAATTATTATTAAACGCTTTTATTGTACTTTTATCGTATCCGGGAGCAAAAGATGCACGCCTTCAGGACTGGTTAGTTAGCAACCCCCTTTTCTTGTCGTGGTCGTTAAGAATCACGTAACAAATAAGTTCTTGCAATTCAATAAGAAACTCATAGAAATGTCGTCCATGGTTTGGAAGAAAGACTATAGCAGTAGTAAACCAATTGCTTCGACAATACCCATATTTACAATAGTAGGGAACTATGTACTTGCAATTTACATTACCCATAAATCAAGAAACGATTTACTCATCGTCCATTTACCGACTAATGTAAACATATTGGCGACATTGATTTATTAAAATTATGGTCGTAACTCGGCCAATTCCAAACAATGCCGCTGAAATTTTTCGTTTTTTTTTAAACACGGGTTTAATATTTAACGCAGTGGTCTTGCAGTTCTTAAAATATCAGGGAAACATTATCGAAATTAATTATTCACGTTGAATACCTACCGGTAGCTTTAGAAAGACTTTAAATTCTGTTTTCTATAAAGTCGTTAGCTTTAAAGCTTTGCATTTGTGTAAAAAAATTTAGCAGTAGTTGAATTATTAATTTAGGTAATTCCCCAGCGATTCGGTTCGGACTTGCAGAGTTACGTAACAGAGCTCGATTCTACTGTACAAGCAGGCAAGAACTTTGAAGCCCTTACTTAATTTAATTATATGTAGCGACGTTTTTCAAGTTTAATTTAATTAAACTTACCAGTACCTGCCTACCAAAAATTTAGGATCTTGCTGCTAGTTCTATAAAATTAATTACGTTATTGTTATATTAAATGTGTTTTAATTATTAACCAATTCCCGAGTAAAGTTTGCTCACAGAAATTCGTACTACACTTAATTTTATAGCTTTAAAGTTGACCTTAACAATTTACAAGTTTAATTGGATTTTCCAAATTTATCCGCTTACTTTCTGAATTTGGCCATTTTTATACGACAGGACCACCGAAAGGCTTAGAAAAATTAGCAACTTTTTAAGTTGCTTGCCAGAAATATTTTTTTAGCTGCTTTTTGAACAATCAACTTTATGCGACATTAACCCAATCGTACGGGGCTCAGAACCAATTTTTTTTTATTATGTTTGCTTAACCCATAAATAAATTCCGAACAATTTAGTGTAGTTACAAGTAGCTTAATAAGCAGTAAAATATACCAGAAAGTTCCAAATAAAGGGGCGCTTTATTAATTGTAAGAAATACCGAGCAATAAAAGCGCTCCGTTAAATTTATTGTTTAGAAGTATTCTCTAATAATAAACATAGTAAAGCTGAAATATTTTTATGTAAATTGGTGGTTTAATCTCTGTTTACAAATATAAATGTTCCGTCAGGTTCGCAAAAAAAGGATTATTACATAGAGAGAAGAAGGTTAATAATGCAAATTATTTTATTGAAAGTTTTAATGGCAGTGTAGTTGATTATGCACTGGCAATTTTAAAATTTGCACTTAAATTCAAATTGTAAATAGTATCAAATAATCGATCCACTTATAAAGTAACTGTAATATTAGATTTTAAAATTAAACTAATAATTCAAATTGCCGTATGAAAATGTGTAACCAGGTGTTATAGATCGTTTATCATTTGGAGGTTTTATAATGTTGAGTTCTTTTGCCGAACCTGTTTGAATCGATTAACAAAATTAATTATTATTGTTTTAACGTTAAGGATTCTTTGAAACGTAAATGGGAATTAACACTTGTCACAGCCGCACTTATACTATGTGAACAGCACAACGCCCGCCACTCAGCCTTGTAGTGATTCAATAGGGTGGTATGTAAATGTGTCAGTTTTCACGCCCTGATTGACTTGAGTTGGGGGATTCGCCCTGCACAAAGCAATCCGCAACCCTCTCCGATGCGTGCAATAATACAATACTCCCACACCCCATCAGCAGACATAGCTAATAATACCTTGTCATCATGACAACTGCTCTTGACACATCAGCCTGGACTTGGAGAAGGCTTTTGTAATTCCAACTTGCTAATATAGCTTGTAGCTTGATATGCCTATGTATCAACAACATATAGCTATATCACAATTTGTAAATATTATATTTGATTTGGTACATTCTGTGCCTTCATTCCATATGCGCATTTCAGAGTGGCACCTTATCACCTAAAAATTAATTTCAAATTCGCGTTTCGAAAAGCACAAGACAGGGTACTTTTATATTTTATAACGTAACATGAAATTTTTAAATTATACTTCACTGAAGAAACTTTCTGACGTTTTCATTTTATAAAGCTTCATAAAAAATCCAAAGAAAAATATTTGACTCGCGACTAGAACACTTACCTGTTCCCAATTTTTCTAATACTTAATTCTACCGAGCAGAAGACTTTTCAAAATGAAAATCCATTTCGCAAAGTTATATCGTCTTAGTTGGCAAAGTTTCGTTTTTGGACAACGCTATGCATATCTTGGCAGTTCAGAATGGGAATGGGCATACTATCCTAGTTTTGTATTTCACCACAAGAATGTTCATAATAGTTCATTAATTTAACGGTTTTCCAACTGAAAATATTTAAACTTTCCAGCCAGGAGATTCGAAAATATTATATAAATATTTGAATAATAAAAAACGAAAGACAGACATAATATGAATTGTATTGTACTAATCATTTTGAAAAAAATGATTATATCGGATTTTATGCTTTTGCATGTTATTTAATGTTGATATGCCAACAGATTCGTTACGAAATCTGGACAAAATAGGTAAAAACTAATCCGAAAAGCTGCTTGTCAAAATGCATATTTTTAACATTTGGTGCATATTTGAGAAAATAATGTATATTTGTGCATATTTGGCCCACTTTTTATTAAAATTCTTCAAAAAGCTCCAAATGTGGCTCAAATATCCATTATTTACTTAAATATGCACCAAATGTTGAAAATATGCAAAATTTTGCAAATTTTACGTAATTCGTTTAGATATATCATTAAAGCTTATTTCATTAAATTTTATAAATCTTGGTAGTCCTTATTGAAATAGTAGTCCTTATTGAAAATTTGAAGAAAAAAAATTGAAAAATTTGAAGATTAGATATTTTTTAGTTTGCAAATCAATGCATATTTTATCAATTTTGGTGCATATAAATCCGAGCCCTATTAATCATGCTTTCTTATGAGAATTAATTTATTAACTGGATTAACTTTTACTTAACGTTTAACTAGCCCTTAGTGTTGGTGCAGATAATTTCGCTAAGCTAAAGGTATGTTGACTAAGCTGCGGCTGGGGCTCTGCGACTGAAGTCGCAGTGACTGCTTGTGACTGAATGTTTTCTTATGTGAGTGTTATCTTAAAGTCGCCTGCAAAGATAGCACTCTAAGGAAACACTCCCATAAGAAAGCATTCACTGCGACTTCAGTCGCAGAGCCCCAGCCGCACCTTAGTAAACATATCTTTAGCTGGGCGAAATTATCTGCACAAACACTAAACAAACACTAAGTGCTAGTTAAACGTTAGATACAAGTTAATCCAGAGGCAATCAGTCTGTAGGAAACACTATCATAAGAAGGCATGATTAATATGAAAGCATAAAAGATACGAATCTTTAGCTGCGGCTGGACACCAAAAGCGGCCCAAATATGCATTATTTACTCCAATATGCACCAAAGGTAGAAAATGTGCAAAATTTTGCAAATTTCACATAATTAGTCCAGATTTATTATTCATCAACTTCTTCCTTTGCAGGGTTTAGGTTCTGTTGCCTGTTCCGACTTATTAAAATTATTAAATTTTATTAAATTCGAAAATTAGATATTTTTTAGTTTGCATATCAATGCATATTTTATTTATTTTTATCAATTTTAGTGCATATTTTGAAGAAATTCGGTGCATATACATGCGCATATTTTCAAGTTTTTTTGTGCATATTAATCCGCCTCTTTAATCATGCATTCCCAGGGAGTGTTCAACATCAATTGACTCTGGATTAACTTTTACCTAACGTTTAACCAGCCCTTAGTGTTGGTGCAGATAATTTCGCTAAGCTAAAGGAATGTTTACTAAGCTGCTGCTGGGGCTCTGCGACTGAAGTCGCAGTGACTGCTCTCTATGCTTTCTTATGTGAGTGTTATCTTAGAGTCGCCTGAAAAGATCGCACTCTAAGGAAACACTCCCATAAGAAAGCATTTACTGCGACTTCAGTCGCAGAGCCCCATCCGCAGCTTAGTAAACATAATATTTTAGCTGGGCGAAATTATCTGCACAAACACTAAGGGCTACTTAAACGTTTAGGTAAAAGTTAATCCAGAGTCAATCAGTCTACAGGGAACACTCGCATAAGAAAGTACGCTTAATATGAATGCATGAAAGATATGAATCTTCAGCTGCGGCTGGACACCAAACGTGACCCAAATATGCACCAAAGGTTGAAAATATGCAAAATTTTGCAAATTTCACGTAATTCGTCCAGATTTATTATTAAAATTATTAAATTTTATTTAATAATTAGAAAAAAGATTGAAAAATTTGAAGATTAGATATTTTTTAGTTTGCATATCAATGTATATTTTATCTATTTTTATCAATTTTAGTGCATATTTTAACGATATTCGATGAATATTATATATTCGCATATTTTCAAGTTTTTTGGTGCATATAAATCCGAGCTCTATTAATCATGCTTTCTTATGAGAATTAATTTGTTAACTAGATTAACTTTTGCTTAACGTTTAACTAGCCCTCAGTGTTGGTGCAGATAATTTTGCTAAGCTAAAGATATGTTTACTGATAATCAATTGATACTTGGTTTAGGTAGTGTAACTCGATATTAACCATATCAATAGTTTAGAAAACCCAAAAAATGCAAAAAATCAAAAAAATCCTAATTCATCGCCTGATGATGCCATAGTATGGTGAAAACGTTTGCAAATACTTACAGTGTATTTTACATGTGCTAACTTTTAAACATTTTACTTAGTTCTGAAAAGTGTTTAGTGCAGTTTTTGGGTTTTCTAAAATATTGATATGGTTATGTTTACTGAGCTGCGGCTGGGGTTCTGCGACTGAAGTCGCAGTGACTGCTCTCCATGGTTTCTTATGGGAGTGTTACCTTAGAGTCGCCTGCAACCATCGCATTCTAAGGAAACACTCCCATAAGAAAGCATTTACTGCGACTTCAGTCGCAGAGCCCCATCCACAGCTTAGTAAACATAATATCTTTAGCTGGGCGAAATTATCTGCACAAACACTAAGGGCTAGTTAAACGTTAGGTAAAAGTTAATCCAGAGTCAATCAGTCTATAGAAAACACCCCCATAAAAAAGCATGATTAATATGAAACCATAAAAGGTAAAAATTTTTGGCTGCTGCTGGACACCAAAAGCGGCTCAAATATGCACCAAAGGTTGAAAATATGCAAAATTTTGCAAATTTCTCGTAATTCGTCCAGATATATCATTAAAATTATTAATTTTATAAATCTAGGTAGTACTTATTGAAAATTTGAAGAAAAATGAAAAATTTTAAGATTAGATATTTTTTAGTTTGCATATTATGAATACATATTTTATTTATTTTTTATCAATTTTAGCGCATATTTAAGGAAATTCGGTGCATATATATGCGCATATTTTCAAGTATTTTGGTGCTATATAAATCCGAGCTCTAGTCATCGGATAATATGTTTATTTGAATAAAGGATAAATATAGTCAGTCAAATGGATATCCTGCGTAATGATGTTTTTGATTAAAATAAAGGAGTATATTGGATGACTAAATATAAAACAATTCAATGTACAAGTCGCAAAAAAGTAACAGTAGAGATACTAGGATGAACCTGAGCTACTTTTGAGCAAAACTTTTTTACGTCCGAATTTGATTTTTATTTTAAATTAGGAATAAATTTGCCAATAAACTATCTAGTACATTCATCATAATATAATCTATTTTTTTAAACAAATTGGGCTAAATAAACTGAAGATACAAAGTAAATAGGCAATGACGTCTATGAAACATATCAACAAATAAAACTAGCATAGATTTAGATATGCACAAATTTCAGTTCTGAAAGCTTCAGGAGATTGAATAAACAAACAGCGGAGCTGCCACTACGTCATCCGGAAGACCATTCCAAAAAATTGAACACTCTATTTGGCAAGAAGTGCTCTCTGGCTCTGATTGTGAAATTCTCGAAACGCAACTTCAAATAATATCATAGTGTAATTTTTACTTTTAGTCGTTTTTACTTTTCTATTTGAGGAATCGATGTTTTACAAGTTGATGCCGATGCCGTTGCGTATAAACTGGAAAATTTCAAAAATTAAAATCCTACTAAAATTTTGCTGGGACTAGCCAATACTTACTCGTTTAGGATAATAAAGTAAAAAATAAGAAGTTAACAAATATTAACCTTATAAAAGGGCAATAAAAGGAACAAAAAAGATTAATTTGTTGCATTATCTCATAATGGACGTCATCTGGTCTTAACGGTTCGCGAAAGGTTGCCCGCATGCTCGTTAGTGCAGCACACACTTTTCTAAGTTGCCTACAAGACAAACAAAATCTATTATTACTTCATTTTTGTCATTGATTACAAGAAAAAGCGGAAAAAAAAACACAAACCACAATGAAATTGTGCAGAATGCGTATTGGAGATAAAACAGAATCGGCTCCAACCGCTCCAATATGTCTCAATTGAAAAATGATATCCAAGTCGATTTTTCTAATTTATTCGCTTCCATATTATTTCAAAAATTTCCTCAAATTTCGTCAACATATTCTTTTTTGTAATTCGAATGTGTCCACATAAAAGATAAGGAAACAATTTATAAGCATTTTGTGTATATTTTCTATTTTTTAAGCACTAAAATTGCAAGAAAAATGTTGTCCCACAGGATTTCTAAGAATAAAAACAGAAACTTAGTAGAAAAGAAAGAATTCCCTCAGACACATCGTACATAATTCAACTGCTACCTCAAAATCCAGTAGTTTTCCTTCCGGTTACATTTCCACTTTTGCACCAAATCTAGACACTCTCCTCTTTCCTTTCATATTTTTACACCATCTTTGCTGATGTTACGTGCCATAAATATAGAATATTTTACCAACCATGCAAGTAGGTACTGCATACGAGTACATACATACATTTATTGTAATTGCAATTATTATGAACGTAAAATGTATCTATTATACAATCCATAATTATTATTGTTGGATTTTATTCGCAAACTAATTAAAATTAAACCATAAAGTTTTGCAAATTGATAAACTATTTAAGCCTTTAGCAGTTTTTGAATGTGAATGTTCAATAATTATAAATCAAAGCAAACACAATTTAATTTTAATTATGAATAGAATTTTAATTAAAATACGACAACGGAAGTCATATTTTTAATTAATTTGTTACATTGTTTAATTTTTTAGTCGTTACACCTGCAATAATTTTAAGTTTTCCACTACAGATCCAATCCATTAAGTGTAATTTTGAATAATTTACTCAATTCAGTTGCACTAATTTGCCTAGTAATTTTGAATTAAAATATTCTAAAATCATTAGAGAGAATTACCGTCCACTTTCAGTAATTATTCACGAATAATTAATTTTAGACACGAGTTTTGTTTATCCAACAAATGCAGATTATACGTAAAAAAAATTGAAAAAGTTCGAAACGTCCAACTTACTTTAAAGTATACTTCATAACTTAGAAAAAAAAACTATAATAATCTGTTTGAAGGGATCCTTGATCTAATAAAAAATACATTACAATACATATTAATCGATAATTCATCGGCAGCCAAAGTTGTTTAATCAGGGTTGATGGATGGAAGGGTGCCGTTCTCTTGAGAAATCAATCACTTCTTTCATCCGAAAAACGGCTGCCAGTTTCGTAACTACATTCAAAAAGCCTTAACAAAGTTTTCCGTACAACATACATTAATTTTTCTTGAAAGAAACAAAATTATTGTTATATATTTTTTTTGAACAAAAACATTTTTCGTTTATCTGATTTATATTACTATAATAATTAAAATGCGGCAGGAAAATGAATTTTCGAATTTTGCTTTTTAAATTTGGACATAAAAATGCGAAATCATGCACATTCTTAATCTTAAGAAATTTACCCTAGTAATGCGATTTTTTAAATTTAAATTTATTTTCCCCTGGGTAATTAATCGTAATCTTCGAGTGAACCAACTTTTGATGAACTTTTGTAAAGTTAGTTTAAGTCTTTATAATTGTAAAATCGTAGATAAAGCAAATTTTTATCTTGATTTATTTAATGGATTTTATGCTTTTTAGAATGACGATATAACGGTCATGAAAATTAATTTTCTTGTAGCTGCACGCTAACGTTTTAAGTTTTCAATATTTTGCGTGATGATAATGGTAAGTTTGCGGTTCCAATAATAAAAATGCAATTATTAAATTTCGAACTACATATTTCATATCGGTAACTACAGTTCATGAAATGAGAAGCTTAATTTATGTGCCGTTGTCATGGCAATCTTAAACTTTTTTGCATCAGTCGTTATTTCTCCCAATATCTGATGCGGTGACTTAATGTTACATTACATGCTTTTTTAATCCTTGATGAATAATATACTATTTAAAAATCTGATAATTTATTTGTATATTATTGACAAAAATCAGGACTAAAAATGAAAAAACAAAGCTTCTATATTTCTTCACACTTTCTGCCTGTTGCATTGTTTATTTTCTTTACACTTTTTAATTATTTTTACAATAAGCATTTCACTTCTTAGTTTCAACTTTTCTGCAGTACAAAATTTTATTAAAAGAAAAACTTATACAAAAGATTTTAAAAGTAAGAACATGACGAAGATGGATTTTTAGTTTTCACGTAGTCTATTTATTTTAAGAAATTTATAGAAATCAATAGGTGCAATTCCACTAAAAGGTATTCATTCAAAAGGAAAGATTACATATGCCACATAAGATTTTTTATAATTGCTGTTATAATAGACTAGAAATTATTATCCTTCGAATAAATTTTTTTAATTTAAAGGCAGGAAAATTTGAAAAAAAAACGATATTATGATTGATCAGGTTTTCCACCTGATTTTTCATTTTACAAAAGAAAATCTTGATTATATGTGGTTCCGAACAATCATAACTCCGCTACTAAGTTGGCGCTTATATGCAGTTACGGCTTAACCAAGTCGATATCCCATCAACCTGAAATCACAATTTAAGTGACAGTTTCTACTACATAGTAGAGCACATATTATGTAATGTTGGAAATTAAGACAGTGAAATACATTTTATCCTTTTAATATTTGACAGGTAGGGCGTTTAATCCTTTCCCATCCCATTAAAGACAAACCGCCCTATTCGTAGATAATGTAGTGGTAGTGGATTACAAAAATAGAAATGAAACTTTGATCTACAAAGTGGGATTGATTACTTCATTTCGAATGTTACTTTTGTTATATAGAAGCTTTGTTATTTGATATCAAAAAGTTTGATTGTTTTATATACTAGTTTTACTTTAACTAATGAAGTTGGGACTGAAATTTTTGGTTTTTACTTAATTGAATCGACGTCAAAGTAAAAATGAAGTTTCATAACGCAAGCACAAAAAGCTCTTCAAGATTTTTAATCTGAAAGGTATAATATTACGTAAAGTTTGAAAATTGGTGGTTTCCAAACAAAACTCCCTAAGAAAATTTAATTTACTCTCGAGTCATAAAGTTACTTAAGAAATTGTGGCAAAAATGTTGACAATAGCCAGGCTTAATTTCATTTAATGGATTTGATTGTTGAATCTATTTATTTTCAAGTTAGTTTGGTGAAAGCTTCCAGTATATTCGGCGGGCGGGCGGACGGGCGAGCTCGAAAGAGTAAATATTTTGTTTCATATTTTCGAAAGCCTCTCAATTAGTCAGCATTTTTATAAAACTACACGCATTAGAAAAGATATATAAGGCATTTATACGGTTGGTGTACGGCATTTTTGTGATATGAAATACGTCCATTGAGTTTCCTCTACGAGTCTACGGTGTTCATAATTCACGAGCTCATGATAAATGGTCCCCCACTTCACCTGTCCTAAATCATTGGAACTACGAGCGGGGACAAGTAGCAAGTTGGAGGTTTTAATTCACTGTTGACTGTCATGTCTCGGCTAATTCTGAGTTTGGACTAACCCTTAGAAAGTCAAGTTGACATTGCTGATGTAAATAAATTTACACTTAATTTCCAGAAATATATCATTTCTTTTAGCGTTTGTCACAACAGAATGTTCCGGGCGCGATTATATTTCCATCAATTTTGATATTCCATAATTAGCGAGCTTTCGACGTAACACTTGTTTCAGTTTAATTCTTTTCTTTATTCAGAATGTGGATGATTGATTGTTGCCGGTAACAAATAAAACTGAATTTGGTGGGAGCTAATTCAAAAATTTTTCTACAACTGACATCTACATGAAAAGTAAATGCAATCTTCGCGCATTTGATCGATGAGGCGATTGAAGTGTCTGAGTACCATTACTAGATTAACTACATGAGTGAACTTCTGTGCTAGCGATAACACGTTTCCTACTATATCCCTCATATACTTATCGCGACACTTTATTAAATGTTATTGATGGCAGCAACTTTTATTTTTGTCCTACGTTTTATCTTTACGCAAATATTTTACGATAAACTAAAAATATTGCATGGCGCGTCAAGTCTGTAAACAATTTGAGAATATTCCAGCTCCAGAATTTCATATATGATATTTATACCCAATAAACTGAAACGCAGCCCAAAATTTAAGACTTTCTTAAGATCACTTTTATATTTCATTTAAAAATTCCATGGAAAAATTATTTTATAACTCGCCTTGCTGCTCCTGCCAACCACCAATACGTAATACGTAATAGCTCACTTTCTGCACCGATTTGAGTTACATAATAAGCACTTTTACGCACTAGTACGAATAGGTTTAGAATTTTTAAATTAAAAAATTAAATAGGAATCCTGATGTTTTATCTTGTATTTGTGCGAGATTGAAGTGTTTAATTTGATAAAAGGTTGGTGCGAAATTTGTAAAATCGCGTGGCGACAAAATATTCGCGAACAATGAAGATTCACAATAAAGTTTGACTTTTAAAATTATTTCCTCTCAATTTTCAATATTAACTTTGATTGTGAGATTTAAAAAAAATCACAAACATGACATTTTTGCTTATAAATGAAGTCGGAGAATGAAAAATGAATTGAATTTCCTTCACGGTAGACGTTATTTAACATTAGTTGATATATTTTACAGATAAGTACATTGTTAAATTATGCTTGAAATATCGTCTCGTGACAAATTATTACTTCAAAACGAATATAAGTTTCATTATAATATTTTAAACCGCAAGTCAAAATAATACGGTTTCAGTAAGAACAAAAGGTTTTGTTTGACATAAGAAACACTATCAAAATATAATCTGTAAGACCCGTTTCTAGTTTATGGTGAATTTGTTCTGAATTTTGGTTTTGCACAGAATACTCGTTGAATGCTCCGAGCGGTATTTTGTCATTGTCAGATTGATATTGGTGGTCGCAAGGGATGTTAGTGACAGTGACCGTTGGTAGTTGAAAAGTGCAGGGACACAAATGTCACACCCTACTTTTGTCGCGAAACATAAAATAATAGCAAAACCTCATTAATTACATTTGCTAATTACCTCATTAAATGTAGATTTTTAAATTAAAATTATGAAAGATTGAAAAATCTTGATGCAGTGATTTAAAGATTTTAAACATACCCTAGGTCCGGGGGGCAAATTACTTTCCTATGTTACCCCAGCCACTAATCAAAAAATATATTCTACCATCAATTTTAACCTATTAAGGATTGAACTTTTAAAATTAATATTAATGGGGCCCTTGCTTTAAAATTAATTTTCACTTATCTACAATACCTACTATTCCATGCGAAGGAAGCACCGTTAACTTTTGTGTAAACTTCTAAAAGATTTCGAAAAAGTATTTTAATAAATTTGGTTAATTATCCGATCGTAAAATTTTCCGTATAAGGAATTTCCATCGTTTAAATATTTCAATTCGACTATTTCTTAAAATTCTTATTATCTAGTCGATAATTTATGTATCAGTAACACGCAGATAGCTATTAAGAAGGCAATTATAGCTGATTATGCATAAAAATTCTATTAGATGAAATTGGATTTGTTCCAATTTAAACCTAAACATTTTCGAGAACTGTAATGGCAAACCACCGAGGTTTGAGCAAACAGTACTGTGGATAAGATAGGAAAAATTTAGTGCTACCGATTTGTAGCTTTTAATTTGCATAATTAATACGATCGCGTATCAAGCTGTAGTTCGATAATTATAAAATTTTGATTAATAAATAATTAATTAATTAATTTTACCGAATGCTTTTGTACGAGCATTAATTTGATTATGTTTGCATTCTGACTTTGGGCATTAAAAATATTTTATTAAAACAAGTTTATTGCGAAATGCTTTCATTTTCAACAAATCAAATTTAATTTTACAAATTGAAATCTTTTGGAAAGTGAACGATTTGTTGAAAAAAATTTGAATGAAAGAACAATATTTTTAATCTAAATTTTGAATTGTATATTATCGTACACTTTTCATCTAAATTTAAATTTGTAAAAGTTTCTCGATAAATTTAGTCAATATAAATCAGAAAATGTTCGTTCAAATTCATCACATTTCCAATATAGAAAAATACGAAAGTTTCTCTTTTGTCAGTTTGTTAGAAGCGAGGGAGGTCTCGCAATTCTTTAAATATCGAAATCAAGGATTAAATCCTGAAATGTAAATTTAATTACGAAAAGGTTGACTTTGAAATCAAAATTTGAGATTTCAATATTTCTGTAGTTGATTACAAGGAGTGAAAGCCACCTTATTAGCTTAGAGCGGCGGCAAATCCATTTAAGAAACTTTTAATTAATTCTAAAACATCTATACGACGAATATATACTCCTCCAAGTCTAAAACAAGCTTTTTATCGGATACCTTAATGACCAATCAATTCGGTAATGAATAATAAACTAGTTCCATTTAAATCCAATCCAAACAACTATTAAAAATCTTAGACTCGTTGTAATTTTCATTAACAAACAGGTAGACAAACTTGTGTCAATCGATAAGAATCTTCGATATAGAAAAAAAAAAAAGTTTCTTCGAAAACAATTCTTAAATACTGCGTAACAACTTGGGCTTAATCTGTAAACTTGGTCTGTATATTTTTGTATCAATACTTCTAATCTTTGACCTCATTTTATTCTCGGGGGTACATTTTGCACAAATATACACAATTTAAGATAAAATACTTTCTATTTCGCTTGCACTGAAATAATATAAAGAACAAAAAGAGAAAGGTTAAGTTGACTTGCAATTTTCTAAAAGAGGAAGCTCCGGGTTTGAAGACAGATTGTCCGAAACCGCTTTCCGGAGAACTCCACCACTTGCTTCACAGTTATGCAAATTTATTGAACGCAATTCGCAGACTTGACACAGTGCAGCAAAGACTAGTAAAGTACTATCACTACAAGTTGATATTTTATGGTATCAAACTTTTCAAATAACTTGGAAATTTTTTAGATTTTCAATTTTCCTGCTGTCAGTGCATTCAATCTATGCTAACTTATCTTTCATCGTTACACTAAAGCAGCAATGCATCTTTTAAGTTGAAAAACTTTTGTTTAAAGTACCCCAATCATTCTGTTATCATACCCTTGTTATAAGCACAGATTTGTATGAAAAATAACTTTAATGTAGAAATGCTTGCTTTTAGTGCTTAAATTTTATCGATTCTGAATTTATTTTATTATACCAAGTTGAAAAAACTTTCTTTGCCTTAATTTGATAAGTTCAGCGGTTGTGCCCAGCATTTTTACCTTGCTCGTTTTCCATTTCCTTTTGAATTTTACGTGCCGCTTTAATTAATCTTTGTTTTAATTTTTCAGATTCAGGATTGCGGTCTTCACTTGCAGTACCAAACAGGTTAGTAAGTTGTAAATTAGATAAATTTATATTACCTAATATATTAAAATGGTAAAGCGACATCGGAGTGGCAGGATCGGTTTAAGTCAGACGCCAAGGATACAAGGATGCAAGTGCAGATGCATCTAAAATTATAATATAATTATTTATGCTAAAAGCTAAAAACCTTAATTACTTTTCCTAAATTAAATTTCGTTCGCATCGGAACGTTCAAGTCGGTCTTGATCCTTGTAACAATATCGTCTAGTTTCAAAATCCGAAATACCATACCATAATAATAATATTATGTAATTTCGTATAATATGTGCTTTGCCATCTATTTTGTAGTTGATTCATTGTAACAGTTACTACATCTTCATATTCATAATATTATGTAGAATGTAATTAATTATGTTCATGCACCGTGATGATCTTGTAATTACCATCTTAGCTTTTGATACGAAAAATCAGAGCCATGGGTGCAATGGAGCCGTCTCACTCAGCGCTTAAGTTCAGAAGGCGCCAAAATTGTGCGTTTTTTATTTAATTTTCTCTAAGAATTAATGACTGGAGGGACGAAAACGATTTACATTTCGTTTGGTAAGCTATGGAGATGAAAAGTTGATATTTGTAGCTAGAAAGTTGATTTGGGAGAGGATTATTTGTCGTAGCCGGTAATTTGCTCCCCGATAATTTCATCTTCAGGTAATTTGGTCCACGGTTTTGACCCCGATAATTTCATCCCCAATTTATTTATATTATTTCACTGCATTTTTGTAACGAATTACTTAAAATAATTTATTAAATTACATTATTTTACAAAATTGATTCTCTATATGTTTGTAATTTGGTGATAGTTATATTGTCCGTAAAATAGAGATAACCGCGCGAAGATATGCATCAGTTATGTAGGTTTGTGTTAGTTTATGAATTTTCTTTAGCAAAATCGCCCGTAAAAGAGATATCCCCTCGACGATATGCATCGGCTATGTATTGCGATGAAACACGTAGGGCGTATAAAGCCAGCAGACGTGGGAGACTTCCACGGTCCTAAAATCGAATTTGAGCTGTTAAATAAAAATAAATAAATCAAAGTAAAATTTGTAAAACTTTAATTCAAGAAAAACTTTACAATCCGAAATATAAAAAAATATAACAAACCAAATTTTATAGTTAAACAAACAAGCGAAAATTAGAAACCAAAAAATGTGTATAAAACAAAAATATGGCCAACAGTGCGCGCGTGCGGACGAATTTTTGATAAAAAATCGCGTTATCAAATAACACGCATAAATTTGAAAAATTGAAAAAGAAAAAATTGAATTGTCTGGGCAACAGATGATTAAAGATAACAAAATAAATAAATAATTCGTGATTGAACCCCAAAAAGGGAAAATCGTGTAAAGTTAATCATAGCTCTTGAAAGAGATTGTGTGCATGTGTGTGCTTTGAAACAACCATAGCATACACCGATAAATCAAAATTAAAATATTTCGATCCAAGAAAAATAAATTTAATTTTTGGACGAGAATAATCTGGAACAACAATTTGGAACTGGAATAGAAAATCATTTTGGAACTGAAAAGGACAGTTCTTCTTTAACGTGGGAGACAGCAGAGGTACTCAAAACCCATTTAAAATCACCACAAGGACAGAAGTTCAGGTTTGCATAAAAATAACTTTTAAAGTGCTCGCGATTTAAGCGGAATCTTATTTGGTTCGGAATAACGATGCGTCACTGCCAATATTTGTAAATCCAAGATAAATTTTTTTAATTCAATTGTTTTGTTTAACAAAAATAAAATTTCCATTCATTCAATAAGTGGGATTTTTTTTTTTGAATTAAAGAGATTTAAAGAGTCACAGCCATCAGATATTTTACTACCTTACCTCAAAGAGTTCAAAATAGAGAAAGTAGACACTAATTTAGGTTCTTCACCGAGTCGTAGCAGTATAGGTTATAGTGTTTTTTTATTCTTTATAAGAATATATTCGGGTTATTCCATCGAGATAGTTAACAAAAGATGCACTGGAGGGCGTTCCACGCCCCCCAGACCCCCCGGATTTACACCTTCAGTTTATAATATTAAGGAGCATCCTACAAGAACGCACAAAATGTTCCAGTTCTAGGAACTCTTAGAAAATAAGAAATTCGGGAATAATTTTAGATTGCACTGGAGGGCATCCCATGCCGCACATTTTTAAAATACCCCAGTTGTTTATTTTAAATGCTAAAATGTTTTTAGTACCCCAGCGTATGCTATGGTAACAGAAACTTTTAAAAACACAAAACGTAGGAGTAATCCGGGGGGTCTGGGGGGCATGGAATGCCCTCCAGTGCACTATTTCTGTGGTCACATGCTAGAAGGGTGTAAGTACAAATTGCTAACTTTAAAAGAGAAGCAAAAACGTTTTTTTTTTTAATTTCAACTTGAAAAGTTGCTAGCTTATATAATCACTAAACTTTTACTTTGAAAATGTAATTGCTATCTCACAAATGTATTACAAATTTCGTTATAACAGAAGTAAAAAATAATTACTGATATTTTGATTGATTTTAAGTATAACATGTAAAAAAATTCGTAAATTTCCAATTATTTATTGATATGACTTTTCTCCTTTTACTTTTAATCTATGTAATTCTAGAAAAAAATGGATTTGGGCATAAGTGGACTTATTCCTGTATAGCATGTGACTAAAGTTTTCTTTAAAACCAAACGTTTGCCTTCTTTTGGTATTTTATTTTGTGAATTATCAGTTCACCGCGGTTTTACGATAAAATAAATCAGAATTAAACTCAAACAACATCATTTGTACTTTGTACGTAATAGAACCGCCATGTTTGATATTTGGTAGCGTTATGAGCGCCACCAACGGTCAGGTAAATCGCGAATATTCTATACAATGTAATATTTAGTATTAAAGCCATTTATCTAATCTACACCCAGAAATATGCCTGTGAAGGCAAAAGTATGTGATAAAAATTGATTTTAATTAGTTACTCGAGTTTACCTTTTAATTATTTAACCTACTTTACTCTCTTGTTAGCTAATGTACTATTTTGTACTAAACTTAATTTGAAAAATTGACGTAGTATTGAGAATCTTAATGCAAGTCCGAGTTTCTGATATCGTTTGGTCATCATTATTATATTTGCGTAATATAATTTTGTATATCAGAGTCTAGGTGTTCATCAAATTAACGTAAGGGTTTCCTGAATATCAAAATAATTTCAGCAACCAACTACGGTTTCATTTGTATACTTCATAATGTTTAAATTTTAAGGCCGATCTTTTCATCTTCAGTTAAAACTCCCGATAACTTATCTACCAGATACGAAAACTAGCATCTGCAAAGAATTAATTTTGTAACATTGCAACATGAATATTTTAATTTATGATTTTTATAATGAAGAAATTTGCACTGGAGATTAGAACTCTTAGAGTAGCGCTACTCTAAATCTATTATTGTGATAGTAGGTAGTTTTAAAGTAGGTATTATTAATCTGCCTTTGTTACTGCTGCATCCGCTGTGGAAATTTAATTAAATTTTAACGTCTATGCACAGATTGTTCGGACTTGGCTGACAATTCGTTGCAATTGAGATTACAGTGACGGAACGAAGGAAAGTATTGTAGTTATTGGATAAGGTTGGTCTTGGTTCTTTTGAAAATTAATCTCGGGATATTCTTTTGTTTCAAACCGGTCATTTCGGCGAGTCATGTTAAAAATTTTAAAATCATGTTGCTTTTATGAAATTAAACATTATTTATATTGCAATGGCATGGCACGGCTATGCTGTGTAATGTAGAATGTAATATTTAGATGGCACAGCAGGTGTTTGGAAAAAAACATCGATGAACAATTTGTACATTACGCAGATGATGTTCAACTATGTATTTATCTTTATATAGATGACAAGCAAAAATAGTTAATTACCAGCTAGTACAAATAAGGAGCACTTAAATGCTAATCTAGACCTATTAAATACCTAAGACATCCATAGCTTACGTGTAATTAATGTTCGTTTTGAAAATATTAATTATCTAATGCACAACTGCCAGGTATGCATTTATACTTCTATATAACGTTTAATTATCCTATCATGGATTTCAACGAATAAAAACGAGATAATTTGATGGCACCATTGTTTGCTCAATATTTATTGCAATTTTTGCATAGATAAATATTTTGATTATGTAAATTTTCTACTTACACAACTTTTAAATTACCCAGCCACGCTAATAATAACAACCGAGCCAGCCAGTCGACCTTTTTTTGTAACACAAATGTGTGATGAACTATGAACTCAATTTATGTGGTTTGCAATTGGTGGTTGAAACATGACTAAGAATAATGAACGTTGTGTAGTAAGCACGTATACAATGAGAATGGGCATTCGCTTCTTTTTTCACTTCAAGAGGCGAAGGAAAACCTGAAAACTACAAATTCTTTCAGCTTTAACAAAATTTTAATAAGCTGCGCTTAATTTATCTTCATCCAATTGAAAACATACGGAAAACAAACATGACCTCCTCCGATATTAAATTTTTCACGCCATTTCCACTTAATCTTCATTTAATATTTTGCAATCTACATATTTATTTTTGTGCATTTTTAAATCCTTCACCCAGTTTGCTACTTCATTTCATAACTGCGCTCTTTTCACTTTTAATCACAATTCCAGAATGCATCTCGACCTCTCCCGTAAAGGATCCCGAGCTTTTTAATTATTCATGACAGTTCTTTTATGGATGAAGTCGTAGGTTACTATAAAATTCACAAATAGCTCGGGCACATCAAGGATGAGTTGAACCCAGTGTAAGCTTTATATGCATGACAAATTCCCGTACATTTTTCCACTTATTTCCCCAATACGCCCTTTCCATATCGCGTATTATTTCGAAACGGGCCATTTAATTTCTGCGCATTTTATAATAAACAACAGGAAAACTCTTACAACTCGAAATGGCTGGATGACTATTAAATTTTCTTTCATAAGCATCTCTTGCCACTTCAATTATTTCGAGCATCTTTTATGCAACAATTCGCCGGTGTTTGCCATCCAATAAGGCTATTTACGGATTTAACCATTTTCCCTTTACAGACAAAGCGACAAATTTACTCTTTAATGTTCATTTCACACACCTACTATTTGTTTCCATGTCTACAGGATCGTCAACCACTCTCAGAAGTATTATTTGCATATCGTTTGCACTGTCACCCTTGCATTCACTAATCCTCCATTGTCATTTTAATTTGAATTTACAAAAGGTTGAAATATTAAACGCCAAAGGAACCTTTCTACAGGGCGAATGAACAAAGTGAACTTTATTTTTTGACATGCACAATAACGAAACTTATTGATACGAGATCATACATAATATTTAAATGCTAATAAATAATATACAGGGTGTCCAAAACTCAACATGATCCCTGGGCCAGCTCACGACTGACCAATTCATGGAATTCATGATTGTTGTGTTAGTTGAATTATCTAAAGAACATAATTTGCATTGTGTATATAAAATTGCAAGTACATAATATGAAGCGTGGGTACATTAATTTCCTCTGAGAATTAATTTAATACATATCTAGTCATCGAGGCAATTAAGTGGACACTTTAGCATCGGAAACAGAAGAGTAAAGTCATCTTTTCCTCACGGAAGTGGATAAATTAACATTAATAAATTGAATATAATTTTTTTAGGTTGATTATTATTAAACAATTCATCTTGAAAGTACAAGTCTTCTATCGGAATACAACAAAAATACGATAAATCAAAAACATTTTTATGTTTGTTTAAATCTACCCCAAAGCGAGTGGGTTTGAACAGGCCAAGGGTAGTTTTGAACAAACAGTTTTGAAAAAACACATTTATTTATGAATGAGATGATATAGATTTTATATACTCTAGTCAAGTGCCCGAAATGCCATAAAATGATTTTGTGGCAGATTCGGACTTAAAAATTAAAATTATTGCAAGAAGAAAATTGCTGTTTAATAGATATTTTGGTAATATTGACTGTACCGAGAACTCCACCACAAAAAATAAAAAGATGGCGGTTTTAGATGATAGAGAGGCAAAAAAATCATGCAAAGACAGAATAATTATAATAATTTTATAGTAAGCAGTAAAGCTATCGAGAGAAATCCACATTGCGAAAAATTCGTGATGTGTACCTAAACTAAATAATTAGATAAGTACTTATAATTATTTTGAAATTTTTGTCATTTTTAAAATGCGAGAATTTAAATTCTAACAAAACACAATTTTAATTGGAACGAAGTTGCACGCCATTCTATTATTAATTCAATTAAAAAAGCAACAAAAATGTTTCGTTTGTGTATTTAATAATGCAAATTTGAAATTACGCATAATTATCTCTTGTACTTGCTTACAGGAATAACAATAACATTAATAAAATATATCTAATTTAAATTAACCGCGTTTTTTAATTATTCGGGTTTCGCCTTTTCCCCAAATACTTCGTGTAATTGGAGCTCCGTTGTGGTCATTTTGGTTATATTTTTGATATTATATTTTTTTATGTTGGGCGGCGGTAACAACTCCCATTTAAAATTATTTTTTAAGGAAATTAGGTAAAATGTAAAAATAATTAAGGAAAGCATTAATTATTAGCTTAAAATTGGTTATAAATCCAAAGTCACTAAAAGTTATATTAGGTTTACCGACTCATTTTGAAGCTGTATTTGTTTAATTTGGCTTTGCAATCAGCAAAGTGGAATTAAATATTACTGAAATTTGATACCTTCAGGCGATTTATGATTATAGCTACTATTAGCTAGCAGCCGGTTTATTTCACGAACACTACGTAGAACTTCCAATCGCTTATTATAAAAGTCTTGAGCTTTATTTTATAAAATAATCAAATTACCGAAAGAGCGGCTAGAAATAAATTCGTTTCGAGTAAAAATATTGTAAGTGGAATATTAATACCAAAAAAGTTTGGCTGGCGGTTATTTCAACAGCCGAAACTTAGTTCTTGGAGAATTAAACTTAATTCATCGGTTTAGCTCCTCATCTTGCGCTTAAAAGATAAGCAGAAATGCAAGCAACTGAATTTGAAATTTAGTTGCTTCTGTATAAACATTGTTAACGTTTGAATTTAATTCTTTTGAGAATATTGAGGATTTCACTACTGGGATGTGTTTGGAAGAAGCAGCACAGCAGCAAACAGACCGTAAGTAGATAATTGGGATTTTTCCTTTTCTAACTGGGGGATCGATGGAAAATTTGTTGTCGCTACCTCGATTGTGTATGGGTAAAAAAAGAAATAAATTTCAATTATGTCGAGATTGGTGTAGAAAATTATATAGTAGTTACTACGATGATGTTGGTAGTGTAAACAATTATAAATTGGACCATAAAACAAATAGTAGTTATGATTAGCGTGGAGCGTTTGTATAAGTTAATATTTCTTAGGCTGATAAACGGGTTGCTTCTTGTTTATAAATAACTTAGGTGCTTTTACATTAACTTCGCCGCAGCATGTAGAGAGATCTAGGTGTGAAACTGGTGGGCTTATTAATTACCAGCGCTAGCTGTAAATAATTACCGAGAGGGTCAAGAATGTGCTCGTTTTATGCTACACTTTAACGTTCACACAATCACTTACACACTCCGGATAGAATTAGCTATAGTCTGCTTACACTTTATTTTTTAATTGTTGTTTTGTTTATTATTAATGAATAAAACCTTGCCTTACAACACAAATTCATTTGTAAAGCATATTTATGGTTATAGTGGAATTTGCATTTTTCAAAACTTTTAATTTCGCTTCAAATTTATCCACACTTTTTAATGACACAACCAAATTGCTTTCTTTAAGTTAACAATTTCTCTGATTTTACAACTTTAATTAGTTTTATGCCGACTCGTATTAAAATTTTAATTGCTTTACTATTTTCTATTAATATTTATACACTTGCACAATTCGCCAGGTAGCTTAATTTGTTACTTTTTAATACTACTATGTGCTCGCTCAAGATTGTAATAATTAACTAAGCGTTAACGCTGACGTGGAACCAGTGGCGGGTATCTTAACGAGTTCGGTGAGATCGGTGATCACCAAATCTGCGTCCGCCACTGAGTACATCGCGAATGTTAGACGAAAATCACCAAAACAACATTTTTTTGTTGTTTCCGTTTCTGCATGAGCAATAAAGCCAAAATGTTGTATAATTAAAATGCCCAGTAGTTTCCATATGACATGTTATGTACATTATACATGTAATTATATTTTATATTATAAAAAAAAAAAGTAGTTTTAAAATCCTTTGATTAGCCAAGTTGAGAAGCATTTTTAAAGTAACTTAACTATGCTGTCATTACACGGCATTCTTGTTAATTAACGTTTAATTTGCGGCATTACAGTATAACAAAAACAATATATTAAAAAATTTCTTACTTAATTACAAGAGCACAATCAATAATATTACGGGCATTAAAATTAATTGTTTTTCTTGTGCAATTTTGTCGGCAGCCATGTTTGAACTTTTAAATTAAATTTATATTTAGATGTTGTCAAAAAAAATTTAAATTTATATTCTTTACAAAAGACTACTTCTGAACAATAAATTTTGATAGCAAAAATTGTTATGCCATTGTTAGACAGCTAACTTATTTTCAAATCTTTAACAAAAACCGGAATACTTATTTGCTTCATAAAATTTTGAATTATTCGAGAAATATATCATTTGTGCTTAGCTTCTTATTTCGGTTTGACTGAATTTAAATTCGAAGCTTTTCCGCCATACTTTTATTGCTACATCGTGTTTTGAGTGATTTTGGTTTAATGTCAAATCTTGATTGTCTTACAAAAATGGGTCAAGCATATTTGAGATTTTCAAGCAAGGTTCCGTTTATGAAATTTTAAAATATTACATTTTTTTACTTCTTACTGGAAGAAACAATGATATTGAAAAATTGTATATAGTGTGAGACAGTGGCGGAACTACAGGGGCGCGATGCCCCCGGCTAAAAGGGGTCCCCAGTTGTACTGTTTAATTTTTTTAATTAATTAATTTCAGTTTTAATATTCACAATGTGTAAACAAAGTGGGCATCAATTTTCAAGGCTATAAAAATAAACAAAGTTTTTTTATAGTCTTATAAATGAGTCAATAAAAAAATCCGAAACGTCGGACAACATATTTCTATTTTGTTCTAAAGTACATTTAATTTCATTTTATAAATTTATAAACAAATTTATTTGAATTAAATTGTTTACCTTGACTGAAAATTGAATTTCATTGACTTGGCACTAAAAATGAGAAATTTCCTAACAAAATTAGGGAAATCTTAAATTTTCTATGACTTTTCCAGATTTTCCATAGAAGTGGGAACCCTGTAATTGTTATATCCGGAATAACCAGTGGCGATTTACGAGGGGGGCGGCCTAGGGGGTCCGGGACCCCTTTTAACTAATCAATATATTAAATAACATACAATTATTTGTTATTTAAATATTTAAAAGTCTTGAGCGATTTTCAAATCCTGATTTATTTAATAAATTAATTATTAATTAAATTAATCAAAAAAGCTTTTGAAAAAGGAACGAAAACTATGTTTTATGAAAAATTATTTTAGTACTTATTTCATATTTGCATTAGAGCGTGTGACCTTGAAACTTTAGAAAAAAAACACCTGCGGCACTGAATGCTAGACAACTCGCTTCGCTCGAGTTTTAAATGTTGTTATTTTATTTTTTGATCTCAGGCCCTAAAGTTTAAAGATCTTTGCGATGATAATCTCGTTAATCCCTTCTTGCGCACCGGTGATAGGCAATTTCGCGCACAATTAGTAGTATATACAGTGCTGAAATCTAAAACCAAGGGCGGATCTAGGCAAAGTTCAGTTCAAAATAAAAATTTTTAAATTTTAACAAAATGTAGTAAATTTTGTTGTTGTTTATGACTCATGGGGGGGGGGGCGGTTGATATCCCGTTGTATCTGCCTTTGCCTGGCAATCTTAGAAAAGGGGAAATTTAGAATATTCTAGAAGATCTGAGGATAGCCAATAGCCAAGGAAATCTCAAACTTGAAAAAGGAAATAAAAGAATTAATCTATGAATTTTCCCAAGTTTTCCTTGGGAATAAAATAGTATTCTAAAGTTTTACTAAGATTTCTTCATAGAATTTCCTAAGATACCTTAAAATTTGCTTGCATTGAAGGGAAATCTGAAGAAATTCTGGAAAATTCCAAGACATCTTTAGAAACAGATACTTAAAAAATTTGCAGAAATACTGAAAATCTCAGGAAACTCCAGAAAATTTTAGTTAATAGAAAATCGAGGGAAATGCAGAAAACTCGAGAAAATCTTACGATATTCTAGGAAATACAAAATTTTTTAGAAAATTCAAGAAAATGACATTAATTTTACAATATTAGGAAATGCAGAAAATTAGAGGAAATAGAAAATTCTAGAAAATCTCAGAAAAATATCCAAAAGAATCTCGAAAAAATCTAAAAAATTTCAGGATTTTAGGAAATCTTGTGAAGAAGGGAATCACAGAAAATTAAAAAATAAAAAACTAATCTAAATATTTTTGATAAGAATTAAGGTTTAATTTTCAAATGGTAATAAAAATTAAATACGGGGGGGGGGGGGGTTACTCGTAGTTACTCGTCTCTATATCCGCTCTTGTTTGGAAGGAATATCTTGGAAATCTTCGGAATTCCGAGTCTTGTATAGAAATTGTTTTTTTTGTCTTTTATGCAAGCAGGGCCCGGTTAACAACTTCGCACACGGGTACCTCACCTGTTTGTTACGCCACTGGTGTGAGACTATAACAGGTGTTTTCTTGTGCGAAAGACGTAAAATCGTCTAAAGGCTATCATGTTTTTGGTCTTTAGCAACAGTTCATTTAAACTAATATTAATAATTCGAATTCGAATTTGTTACATCAACTACTATGTAGCATGAAGAATTCTGTCACACTCACACGCCTAATATAATATTTTATTGTTTTTCATTATGCGGAAAACTTCACAAGAACAAAAGAGTTTATACTCATTCTTTCATTGTCATTGATAAGTCTGTCAACTTTGTCTGAGACATGAGAAAAGCAGCATTCTCAAAGATTTGCATGTCTCTAGAATCATAATGAACAACAGATTGCTGAGAGCATTCTTCGTAGTTTTTCTTATTTTTAGTGTTGGGAATAATTCACTTTTTTCTTGAAAAATTTCTTTTAAGTAGTAGCATATTTATATAATGTAAGTGAGTGAGTATTCCATCTGGACGCTGATGCTAACTCGGACAATTTGCTAATTTTACTCTTCCATTCGTAAATGCATCTATGGCGCTAAAAGCTAATGGAACTTTAATTTTAGTTGCAGGCGAAAAAGAAAGCAATTTCTATTCGTGGTAAAGGTTTACTTTTTAATTTTATACATAATTAAGTGAAGTGAAAGAACGAAGTAATTATTTCTAATTAATTGTTTTTTAATAATGAACGTCAAACCGTTTTAATGTTAGGTATACGACAATATTGATATCTTCATCAGAACAGATTATATTTACAGTTCGTTATTAATTATATTAAAATTTACAATATAACTTTGATAATTACAAAATAAAAAGTTTTTTTTCGTATTTTACAAAATGCAAAAATGATTTCGCTACCTACGTATGAAGTTGAGCTGTAACCTTTGCGTAACTAATAAATTAATCATTTATCGATGTGCAAAAAATTATTACTTTTTGTTTCGATATAAAATTAAAAGTTTAGTTTAAATTCGAATTTCATATTGAACTGACGTTCATTGAGTGCATTCGGTTTTAAAAACTTTGATAAATGTGAAATTTTTGTGAGTTTTCTCTTGATAGTTTCAATGGGACTCTTTGGATAGTTGGCAAATCCAAGTGAGTTTATTTTTAAATTTTCAATTGATAATTATAATTATTCTTGCTATGGGGGGAATAAATAATAAATTTATGCAGAAAATAATTATTTAGATACTTTCGGGCATTATATTAGGGATTATTTCTATTAATTGTAATTTTGTCGGAAAAATTTATTATATTTCTTACAAAAGAAATTGAATTGCCGTTTTATATTATAAAGTTGTTTTTGTTGAAAAATTTATGCGATAAATTAACTTCAAACAGAAAAAATTTTATATTATATTAACGTGGTTCTTCGAGAGAATAAAATTTTTTACATAAAAATACAATATTGTAGTATTCATGTGAAAAATAAACTTGATTGCAATTCTGCGATAACAAACATGGAATACAATTTGAATTATCTCTAAACAATATCAGCGTCGTACCTATTATTTCTTAAAACATATTCTGTTAATTCCGCCGCCAGTTGTGGTTCAGCACTTTAAAATAACAAAAAAAAGTAGAAATTTGTCATTTTTCAACCCTTCATTATAATAAAGGGTGTTCTTCGATGCCATGAATACGGACCACCCTGGGCAGTGTAGGAGTATGTCGAACATTCGATTTCATCAAGATAACATTCATTTTTAATATTTCAAATAGGACACTCTAATATAAATTATATTATTATATTTCTGAATTGTATTTATATTAAATTTCATTTCAAAATGTGTAGGGATTTCGTGTACAACGCACAAAAAATTCCTCGTTTTCTATTTAGATTTTAATAAAAAATAAGTTACGTTATTATAATTTAAATCAACAAACTACAAAATATTATGTAAATATTAAATAAATGTACATATTTCAGTATATTAATTCAATTCAGTTCAATATATTTGAGGTTTTAGGAAAAGCCGAACTACCGTACAATAGGGGGGGGGGGGGTCTACTGTTATATTTAGTATTTAATTCAAATTTAAATAATAATGATTCCTCGTGAGTTATGAATATGTTAGATAATTTTAACATTATAGTTTACGCCTCGAGCGTTATACATACTCCTCGGTAACAAATTAAATATTTTTAACCGCAAAAGTTCGGGATGTATTAGTGACGCATTAACCACACAAAACGGTATGTAAACTTTACTTCCCATATTTAGATAAAATTTCGATCGATTTCTGTTATGTAAAATATGCCAATATGCGAATTTTCTTTGTTTACTTGTTTAACTTGTACCGGAGGCAGATATTTGCGGAATAAAACGAGAATTTCATATTTTAGTTGTACGTTATTGTAATCAAATATATTAGACATTGTTTACCATTTCAATATTTTCATTTCAAGTTTGATGAAACAGTAAATTTAAAAATTATAATTAGTTGTCTTCTTATAGTTTAAAAAAATGTTAATTAACTTCAGTATGTGAATACAGTCAGCACTCCATAAAGCTTGCTTACAGTTTAGCTTCGAAAATAGTTCTAATGTTTGTGTTGACAGATAAATTGTAAAAACTGGGATACAGATGGGTCCTTGGGGTATTTTGTTTTAAAGTAAACGTTTAGTATTCTAAGCGTTTTACACGGTTTTCAGTAGTTATTATCTGTATAATTTCGAATTGTTTGACATGCGGTACTTACACGTTAAAGCTCTTGATCGCTACACGAATAAAGCCTGTGGGGTTCATGTACATAACCAAGTTTTGTATTAAATTTTAAACTTTATATTATTTTTTTCTATAAAATATTTAACCTGGGGTTCCGACGGAACCAAGCGCCTATATGCGGTTAGATTTTATTGTTTGTTTGTATGTTTGTTTGTTTTGTAATAACTCCAGGACGAATGCACCAAATGATTAAGATTATTCCAGGGGCCAGGGGGCAGATAAATGTATGGATGCTGCTATAGAGCTCATTATAATAGGAAAATGTGGTTATACAGTGAAAATGCGTTAATACATTTTGAATTTATTAATAATATAATAAGTTGGGGAAATATATGCAATTTGTCTATTCGTATAGGAGGAACTATGCAATAAAAAAACCGCATTAAAGGTAACCTGTCTGCTCGTTAAAGAATTCCGTCATGAAGCTTACTTCAATTATGTTTTTACGTCTTTTGGTGTAGCGACGAGGCGTGATCTTGTGATCGTGTTTAGGTATCGTTAACGATATTTAACATTAAACCAAAAAGTAGAATGTAAAGAATTTTTATGCAAGTCGTTATCTTAGCCCAAATAGGTGCAACGTACACCTACGTTTTTATTAGTTTTCACTTGATAATTAAAATGCTAGGTACTAACTCTGCAAGTAATTAAAACGTTCACAAAACCAATTTTTGTTAGAAATAAAATGAGGAACACAAAACTTTAACTTTGAGTCTACACCACAAGTTTGCTAAGTAAATTCCGAGCGCTGTGCCAGATACGATATTGTGCAGGTAAATTTGAAAATTACCTACCCTGATCAGAATTTTGTAATTACGCTTTGAATTTTTCTCATCAAAAGTTTAATTCTTTTTATTACAAGGAAAATATTTTTTATTACGATTTCCTTTTGGGATAGTGCGGGTTACCACAAGAGAAAAACATTATTTTTAATAAAACCACGGCTAATATACTTTTATTATCGCTATAATTAACTGTCTAATTCACAAGTTAGTTTATACGAAATCTAATTAAAAATAATATACAAGATACCAATAAAGATAGCACTCTACACGCGATCCATATAATACTCACGCAATATATAAATGTGAGAGAAAAGTAAAATATAATTATAGTGTAAGAGAAGTATCTTTGGTGTAAACTTGATAAAGATGCCTACAGTAGTATTTTATTTTATAAATTGCATCTAAATTATATTTTCAGGTAATTCTTTACCAACGTTTTCTTTCGATTATAAATTAAATCAGATGGCGAGCCTTTAATTTACTCAACTAGATAGGTAACAATTTTGTTTGTTTAATGAAAATATTTGATTTAGCTTGTATACAAAATAATTATCCTCGATACAACTCCGCCTTCGAAAGCAAAATTTACTGAAAATTATGATTTCAATGTTTATTGTTTCTAAATTGCCCTTTTCTAAATTTAAAAGCTCACACCCAAAATTATTTTAACATTTTTTTCCTTAATTTAATTTATAACTCGAAATCCGGTGATTCTAGACAATAAGGCCTTATAACCTAATTTGTAGATAAGCAAATGATCTTTAAAAAAGTCCTAATCCATTAAGCTTAAAAAATTAATAATATCGGAGCTATGGCCGTTTGAAATCAGAAATTAAAAAAATTGTTTTAAAGGAAGGTACCCCCCAAGGGTTTGGACACCCTGTATGTAGCTATATAAAATGATACCAAATTTTTTTTCAATTCTGAAATGGGGTATTCTCATGTTACCTGAGCAATATCAAAAGATAAAGAAATAAAAATATCCATTTCATTAATATAAAGTTATAAGAAAGCTCATTGTTATAAGTTTTGGGATCGGTTTAAAATAAGTTTTACTTTGCGTTGGCCTTTTAATGTGATTAAGTTTCTTTTCCATTCATTGAAAATATAAAACTTAAGCGGTAGTTTTTTATTGTCATTTATACGTGGATCATTCATCCATAACTCTATCTCTTGATCAGAATTTTTGAATGGTCGTTGTATCAAATGCGTTATTCTGAAAAACATTTAATTTTATTTTGTTGATTTTGATGCTACGAAACGATAAGGAGGACGTTTTTTTGTTCATAAAAAACTTAACGCCTAGAAGAGAGATCACGATATTAGAGCAAGGTATTAAAATATTATAGAGAAATATAAGATCTAATCCCTAGCAGCTGCTTCGGCTAAGCCATTTCTCAGTATAATAACATTTTATTTAGGTATCAGTGGGGGGTTTTCTTTGACAGACTTGTTAAGTTGGAGTTAAAAAATACACACTTCATGCACCAACACCTCCTTTTAAGTTATTAAATGGCTTAAAAATTTACACCTTTCATAAATAACTGGCTAATGTGGTTAATAAAAAATAAACATCACAATAGAAATAATTAAGTTATATTAGATTTGCCGGGAAAACTTGGCGTTGGGATTTGAAAACTCGAGTTAGTTTTATAATTAATTTATATTTTAACAAACTTTATTGCAAAATTACAACTATGAATGCAACTGTAATTAGTGGTAGACTTGACGACTCGAAAGTTACACCGTAAACATGCTAAACAAAAATAATATCGAGATTAATTTTTTTTATCAAATTACCACCACATAAATTGATTAATCATTTTTTTTAAATTTATTGGAGCATTCATTCAATCGTCTGTAAATAATCTAGCGTCCTTAATCCTATCAAAACGCAATGGCTCTTCATCGGTTTTCTATTTCACTTTCTAATCTGATATATTATATATTGTTCACTGAAAAGGCTTATAAAAGCGGCGAATTTGTCGCGCGATTCATAACACAAAATTATTATTTTGCTAAATGAAAATTTTGCAAGTACTCGAAATAAATTAAATTACACCAAACGGAGTTTTCCCTTAAAGCAGGATTAATATTATTCAAAACTTTATAATATGAACATCGAAGACGCTTCTAAATGGAATCAATATAACTTATCAATTTGCAAAATTGCTGCACTTTTACAAAGCAAATTACTTCTTCAAAAGTAATATAGCAGAGAATACAATAATTTTATTTAAAGCAAGTTTGTTGCTTGGTAACGTATGGGGGCAAATTGTGTGACAAAAATCATAAGCCCATTAGGGTTAGGGATTTTGTCGTTCAATTTCACTAGTGACGTTACCAAGCAACAAATTTTGAGATTCTATATTTTTATATTTTACAAAATATAAGCTCCAGTTCCGCAATATAAAATTAAAATTTCAGACTGGCTTAAATTTGTTCTGTTATACTATTATATAAAATAATTGCCTAAGGGCCTCAGCTAAAACTAAAAAACTTGGTTCTATATCTATATTGAGATAAAAATTTTCACGACACCAAAATTTAAATATGATTAAACCCTCAGAAAATTACAAATCTCTAATTTGGCTGATTTTTGGATATATTGTAATTAGTTCGGTAACCAGGTAGTTTTACCTGATAAATTTCTGTGCCAAAGGATTGAAAAATGAGGTTTGCGAACAAAATTTCCTTGTGCCAAAGCCGCCATATTGAAAAAACGTTGCCAAATCACGTTTTTTTGCAAAAAACTCAAAATTTTGGGCAACCTATTGATTTTTCGAAAAAATGAAATGTATCATTAAAAAAAGTACACAAAATTTCCTACAAAAAAGCTTTTTGGTTCATTTTCTAGGAAGAAAATTAACGCCACAGGCACCATTCGCGTTTTTGCTGGTTTTTCGAAAAATTCAAATTTCATGATTTCTCCTGTGAAATAAAGGTTTCCATGCCGACGGCAACGGGTAAACATATAGCCTCTGGTCGGCATGGGATTTGAATTTTTCAAATTTTTTCAAAAAATTTCAAAAAAAATTGAATTTTTTGAAAAACCGGCAAAAACGCGAATGGTGCCTGCAGCGTTAATTTTAGTCCTAGGGAATGCACCAACAAGTCATTTTGTATGAAATTTTATTTACTTTTTGATTCATTTGATTTATTTTTTCGAAAAATCAATAGGGTGTCCAAAATTTTGATTTTTTTGCAACAACACTAGTGCCCGGTTTCAGAAAGGCTAGTTAAAATTTAATCTATGATTAAGGATTTTCAACAATGTCGCAACAATGAATTTTTATTGTTGAAAACACATACAGTGGCTACCCAAAATATTAGAATCCTTCTATGTTATCAATGTAAATTGCACATTTTTAAAAAAATCAGCAAATCTTTTTAGACATTTCTTGTTAAAAGTTTCATTGTCTTCAATTTTGTACGAAGTACATTTTTTTTAAATTTTGACGCCCCGTTTTTGACTGGCAGCTACCTTAACCCTAAGTTGCACCTTGGTCCCATTTGGGAACACAAGCATTACATAGTTTTAAATACTTATTTCGCGAAAAATAAACTTTCTATGCACAATGTTTCTATCCAGGAACATCTTTCTTCAAGTTAGACAGGCTACCAATAGATTGGAACACATAACATATCGATAATGAAGATAATCAGCTACTGATGTTAAAAATGGCTGAAGTTATGTTTTTCTCGTTTTTAATGAAGTGTGTGTCATATTGTTAGAAAGCCTAATTTTTGAGTTAAAAGAATGATTGATGGTATGTATACCTTGTTTTCTCGTACTTTTCGTTTACTTATTTTTATATTTTGACTTTGAGTTCAGACAAAACAGGCAAAACTTGATAAATATATTTTGAAAATAAAGACGAATAATTTTTTAAAATATTTTTACGTGTTACAAACGATAAAATGAACCACATATTTTTTTTTCAAAAATAAAATTATATGCAATATAGGGTTAAGCAAGACCGTAAAACACAAAAAATATCGTCATCTATATCTCGGAAACGGTGCGACAAAATAGAAAAATGCTTATGAACAAAAATGTAGAGAATCACGTTTTCAAGAAAAAAATGCCTATTCATTTTGTAGCACCGCTTCGGAGATACAGAGTAGATGACAATATTTTTTGTGTTTTACAGAGTCTTGTTTAAGTCGCCGACCCCAGTGCTTTTTTAAATTCAAAATGTAGGTGTCAATCCGGGGGGTCTGGGGGGCATGGAATGCCCTCCAGTACATTCTTCACCAAATACCTCGAATTGACGTAGATTCAGATGAGAAATATTTACCAATGAGATACTTGCCATAGGGTGCACTGGAGGGCATTCCATGCCCCCCAGACCCCCCGGATTGACACCTACGTTTTGTAAATTTAAGAGGCAATTAAGTACATACATAGTTCTATTTCGTTGCACCAATTTTGATGAAAAGTACAACATATCCAAAAATCAGCCAAATCTACAGAAAGAGATTTTCCTATGAGAATGGTGCGGGGTCCTTTAAAAAAAATTCTGTCTTTAAAATTATGAAGTACAAATTCCAAAACCGCTGTCCAGTCAATACTTTAGATACTAATCTCGTCCAATGCGATAAATAGAATATAAAAAGTTATCGGGTTATATGGAACCCAATCAAACTCATAAAGTTCTCAGGTCGACGTTCGGACGTTTCGACGTTTCAATGTGATAAGCACGAAAGATGCCGAAGATAAAATACTCCAGAGCAAGATACCTCAGTGCTTCATATTAGTTTCCTTTGACGTTAACTCGTTATTTACCAACATCTCCAAGGAGGCTACCTTGGCTTCACTAACGAATAATTGGGACCTCATTGAGCCGTTTACTATAATATCCCTATCAACATATTCATGTAACTTGTATCACTGATTTTCGACAACAGTGTTTTATGACCAATTGGTGGATTCAGCTATGGGTGACCCATGCTCTCCTGCTTTTGCAAATTTTGTGATGAGTGATCTTCTGTGCAATTTCTTCGGATCGGTGCAATTTGAGTTACCATTCTTATTGTTATATGTTGATGACATTTTCATTTCTGTCCCAGAGGGGGAAGTAGACAACTGTATTAAGATCTTGGGTGCTTATGATGATATGCTCTCTTTCACATTTGAACGTGAAGTTGATGGTGTTATCCCTTTCCTTGACCTCCTGGTCAGGAGAATGGACGATGGAAAACTAGTGACTTATATATATATATATAGGAAGCCTTCATCGACAGACAGATTATTAAACTACCACTCATCCCATCCCAGTAATCAAAAAGTTGGTCTCATACATACTATGAAACATAGGATAAAGTTATGCGTACCTGACCACCTCGTGAACGCTAGATTACAGAATTTAAAGGTCCAACTTCTGAAAAATGGCTATCCAGGACGCTTATTAGACTTAACTCTTTTTGGTAATAGAAGACCACTTCCACCTTTAGTTCCTCCAGATTTACAGAATACAAGCTGTGATACTAAATACATAAAGATCATGTATCCTCCTCTTCTATCCAAAACTAGTCTTTCACAATGGTTTCACTCTTGGTAAAATCCTGTTTTCCACCATCAAAGACAGGATTCCCATCTTACAACGCAGCAACGTCGTCTATAGTGTCAAATGTTCCTGTAACTGTGTCTGCATTGGCCAAACGAAACAACTCCTCTCAACTCGCATAAAACATCTTGATGATATTCGGTTAGGCTCCTTGAAGACGGGCTTATCCGAGCATACTATCCAAAGTTCACATTCGTTCCGACATGAAGATGTTACCATTTTGGAAGTCCAGCCGAATTATTATGAAAGAATATTTTTGGAAGCAGCACACATTTCAACTGTTGACAACAATATCAACAAACAGACAGATTATGGATATATCAACGCTGGCTATATAGGTCTGATCAGACATTACCTGCGGAGGACTAAGTAGCGGTGGTTGGAGTTCTGCACCCTTGTGTCGTTACAGTGTCGGTTTTATTTAGTGTCTGATATCTATATTGTTGCATATTTCAACTTTTAATTTTAGTCCCGAAGATGGAGTGTATAAAGTCCTCCGAAACGTCGACTTGACAACTTTATGAGTTTGATTGCGTTCCATATAACCCGATAACTTTTTATATTCTATCTTGAAAATCTTATTACTTTTTAAGTAATTTTAGACTTTTCGTACGCAGCGCACACCGAATTGTCCGAAACGTGTGGAATTTTTGGAGATAATTTTATAATCCAGGAAACTTTAGTGTTTTTGTGATAAATGTTAACATTTTGCATTGTAAAAGCAGCTTTTACATTTTTAATTAGGATCATTAAAAGCAACCCCTTTTAATGATTATTAAAAAACGGAAGTATCTTCATTATCGATATCGAGTTACTATATTACAACACAGTACCTACCTCATTTATTGCATAGAAAGTTAATCTTTGTCAAAAATAAATCTATATTAATCTACGGATAAAAATAAATCACAAAAGCTGCGGTTGAAATTTAAAATTAATGAAATATTATGACCCTTCAAACTTTGATACCAAATTGAAACAAAGCGTCACTCTAGGAATATTTTTTCTATGATTAATTTAAATACAAATTGAAATTAACTGTTGACTAAAGGTTAATACCTTTTTTATGTAACTATATAGCTAAGCATTTGTGAAAAGCTATTTGTCTTCGAAAGCTCATTAACTCGGCAATATTTATGTGATGTGTCAAAACATAAGCGATACAGTGAAAAGCTGTTAAGCAATTATACTACACTTTAAAATTGCTAAGTATAATTTAAATTATGGGATACAATTATAGGTAACTCAAAAATAAATAAGTTCAGTTTATTTTCTATTATTTATTTAATAATACATAACAATAAAATATCCATTAACCTGTTTCATGCGTGTCTCGGATCTAACTCCCCAATACTACTCACTGCTTTGCGTGCACCACACACAATCATAATTTTAGTTTTACTAAAATAAATTGATTTGCTTCTTAATTCTATTGTTATTTATTTATAACTCACCATTGTTGCCGTTTCGTAATTATTATAATATATAATATTGAAAATTAGATGTAGAGTCGTCGGCGTACAATTTGGATTAATCGTGAAGCTTCCCGAAATGGATCTTGGCGAGTTTGAGGTGAAAGAAACGCCCAACGCAGTGATGATATGTCATTTTATACCGCAATAAAACGTAGTGGTGTATTGCATATTGTAAATGCTTAAAATATGAATATTTTGTGTAATTCTTCCATGTCATGCTATGTCGGTTGCAATGCTATGTGGTTAGAGACATGACTGGAAGTAATAATTTATGCAAAAGGCAGTTTCAACCGACATTGTGCGATGCAGCAGATGTTTACTGCAGTAACAGTTTGCGCTATTGCCCCAAAATGTTGTATTTTGGATACACGTATTCGTTCATGATTGCATTAACAATGCATATTTCTAAAACGCTGCGATATAGTTGCAAATTGCAAGAGAACATATCTTTTTGGAAGATTTTTCAACTTAATTTAATGAAATTTTAATATGTGGAATTTGAAACGCCCGACCGACATCAAAGGTTGCGGATTTTGACGATGTAAACGTTAATAGGTTATATAAATGCACTTGCATTAGCAGAACTCGGTGCATAACTTGATAATAAAACCAAAGTTTGCCTGGTATTTCAATATTAAACTTAAATTTGACTTGACAGAAAATCATAAATTTAAATTCTTATTCGGTTGAACCTTTTATGGAAAAATAGGAAATAACATTTTTATTTAAAAGTTTTTCTCAAAGTAAAATTTTTGATAAAAGTAAACTGTAATTAAGTATTATTTGTCTTCTTCCTTTTATATGTCAACAATTTTGTCTAAACGCAAAGCTTAAATTATGTTTAAAAGAAAATATATTTACGTGAAAATTTTTTGCAGATTTTACGAACAATCGAGAAGGAGCAGCGTCAGGGACGAACGAGGTGAGTGATAAAGCTGTGTATTGATAAACGGTTTGCATTTTTCGTATAAAATTAAAATGTCGGTTAGCTTCTTTTTTACATTTTGTAATTGCGCACATGATATGGGTCAAACCGTAATTACATTTTGTAAACTTTGTCAATAATTAAAAGTGCATACGTATAGAAATTCGGTGGCATAATAACAATATGACAACTAAAAATACATTTCGAGATATTACAATGCAAAATGCATTTGGTATTCAGCAGCTTCTATTCAGATGCCAACAATTGCGCTGCCATTATCGCAATCTCCTGGTAATATTGGAAATGACACATGAACGATCCAATATCCGGGACATTTCAAACGTAGCATTTCCAATGTTAGTTGACAGAAAATTAGGCACTTAGCGGTGGGTCGTAGGGAACCGGTCTCTTTGAAATGGTAATCCTACTATTCAACTTTTGGATGATTGACAGGCCCTTTCTTTATCGAGTCGTTCAGCTCATATTTGTGCAGCCGCGACGAAAACCTGGTGTTAATTGCTGTCATGTTATAATAGAAAAATAACTTTTTAAACCTTCTAATTTCATTTTTGTCTAAATAATTTTTTGTTAAAATCCTTCTAACCAATTTCATGCACGTCAGTTAATTTCGGTTTTAAATTACCTCAATTTATCAATATCCAAACAAGGTTATTGTATTTCAAACCTTTATCAGATCACTTGGCCTATTTGGAATGCACGAAGGATAAATATTCATAAAGGAAATTATTCAAGTGCATCAAGCAATTATGACGCCTTGTGATGAGATTTAAGCAAAGACATTCCACTAGTAATTACATTCCTTATTCGATTCCCTGCAGAACAGTGATAAATCACTTTTCCCTTCTCAATCTCACTATATACTCTTTATTTCCCCCACTGCTAGTTACCGGAGAGCGCAATTACTTCTTTTAAGGAAAATATATTCTAATGCAGCAATCATCCATCTTATCTTATAAAATACGTTTAAATTTAATTGTAGATTTAAAAATTTAAATTTTTAATTTATCCACAAGATTTACATTTATTAAACAAGACGTTTTAATGGAAAAAGAACTTTTGGCAAGGCAATTGAACTAATTTTAAATTTGGACAGACATAAATAACGATATAACATTAAAAGATGTAATTGTGCCATTATTTTTGCAAATATTGTATTTAAATTTTTAGTTTCGTTTCTATAATCGCATAATATATTTACTATACAGGCCGTACCGAATATAATATCAATTCGTTTCGATATGCGAAAATTCGTTCCACTCAATAGCGCACGCGTGACGTATGCATTTATAAGATCCCAGAAAAGCTCGTAGTTAACATTATTAGACGTGGAATAGTAGGGGGATCACCCGATAGATAAAAGCAAATGTAGTAATGAAAATACATACTGAGAACTTTTTTCTTAAGTAGCTATAGCATTTTATTTTGAAAAAGATATAAAATAAGCAAAAGTCCTGATTTATTCACAATAGAAATTTTTATTCCTATCCAATATTTTAAATTATATTTCATCTTCAAGTTTTATCTTACTCCAACAACTATATTTTGGACTATATTGTCATTCTTTGCTAGATTATATGTTGTAACCTCACTCGGGTTTCATTCAATCTAATACAAAATAAAGCTTCTTTAGCTCTGACTTCTTTATTAAACATCAAGAATGCGAATCAAAATGTCAACCAATTTACTTACTTTATTACTGCTTAGAAATTCCGATAACAAAAAATACATGCGAGCTTTAATATCAAAATCATAACCGACATTCTTTCGTGAAACAATATGTGGGAATGCATACCACAAATCAAATTCTGCATTTTTGGGACATCGTTCACTTGTAATCATGACATTTTACAATTTTTTTTAAATAGGTACAATATTCATATGTTTATTTTGCACTTTTCAATATAATAGCTTTCAGGGACAACTGAAGTCTGCAAAATAGTTCAATTTTACTTTTGTTGCCACGAAATTGTTTGTGAGCTATTGATAAAAAATTAATTGGGTAATGTCTGGGTAAACACGTCAAATTTCGATAATATAAAAGTTCCAAATTTTTTTAAGATTTTCGCTTCGCTTTGTAACGGATAATGTGAATAAACACCTTGTCAATCGACAGAAATATATGCTTTCCTCGCATGATTTTTCTTGAACAGCAACTGCTTACAAAAATTTACAGATTAAATTTGATTATTTTGATCTCAAAGCAATTTGTAAACGGTTATTTTTCCAATGCAGGTTATATTGTTATTATTTTTGTATTTATAATAATTATTATAATATGATTGTGAGTGCAGAGCAGACTCACAGGATCAAGCTATTTCAGCGCCGAGTGCAGATTAGGTAAATGGCTCCTAATTTATTATTATTATTAAGGTTTACATTCCTTTAGGAATTCCTACTTTTTAACAAAAGTCTTTCCAATTCATTTCAGGTGAATTACTCCTCTTGTTGTCTTCTTCGTTTTTCATAGTCTAACGTGTGTTTTTGCCTCGTTCACTATTCTTTTCCATTCCAATCTATATTCGCATCTTCTTTAAGGTCGCTTTAAGGTCATCCATCCACCTATTTCTTGTTCTTCCTCTAGGTCTTGTTTCATTCGGTCTCCATTCGGGTATCTGTCTTAATTCACTTTGTGGTTCTCTTCTTGTGATGTGTCCCAGCCAGCTGATTCTTTGAGCCTTCATGTACCTCACGATGTCACCTTAACCCAAAGTCTTCATCACTTCACAGCTGTCGGCTGCTAGGTTTAACCTGGTGATTGAGAGCATAGCAACAATTGTTACGAAAGAATGGCAAATATTAGCATACGCTGATATTGTTATTATAGCCAGGTCAAGACAAGAATCGACCAGAGTGTTCAGCAAAATGGAAGAAATAGCGAAAGAAAGGGGCTGAGAATAAATGACAGGAAGACCAAGTATATATGAACCTTAACAGAAACGAAGACACAAGACAAAGCGAATTTAAAATAGGAAATTATACGTTTGAAAATGTAAAAAAATTCAAATTCAAAATTCCAGCTAAATAAGACCAACTATATAACATCGGAGATACATGAGAAGATACAAGCAGGCTGGAGACCTTATCATGTGAACAAGAAAATATGAAAGAGCAAAAGCATATGAATAAGAACTAAGATAAGAATATACAAGAGAACGGTAGTAACGTACACAAGAGAAACTATAAACTTGACAAAGAGAGAAGAGGAAAGACGGAGGGCGTTCGAGAGAAGAATGATGAGAGCGATTATGGGTATGAAAAAAACGGGAGAAGGTGAATACAGACAAAGAACAAACATGGCGCCTATTGGTCGGTTAAATTCATACCAAATGATCCCCAACCAAATAACCCTGGCAAAAATCCCGAAATTAAAAAAAAAATTATTTCAAAATTAATTTAAAAATAATCATTAGTCACTTTGAGGATTAGTTGCTGTAAGGATTATTTCCTTGGATTAAATCCAAGATTTGTGTGCATGCTTTGTGATTAATTTTATTACATAGCAGCCTTTCTCTCTTTCAGAACCAATAGGTACATTTATATTATGTTGTGGCAATAATTTTATACAATCAGTTGGCTACATATACATAAGTTTTGAGTTTTTGAAACCGGGGGGTCTGGGGGGTGTGGAACACCCTCCAGTACACCTATACAAAATTTTTCCAAATGTCTTTTATAACCTAAGTAGATCCAGTAATGCCCAGTGGAATCACAACTTTAAAACTGGAATCGAAATCAGTTTGCTATTTGAAATATGTTCGATAGAATGTACACCTATTTGTGTTTTTTTAACACACTTACAGGTGTACTGGAGGGTGTTCCACACCCCCCAGACCCCCCGGTTTGTAAAAACTGAAAACTGACATATATACATGTTCTGTGTGATTGCAGTTATTTTTTGCTGAAATAAACAGCAAAAATAAGTGAAAAAATTAAGTAGTGGCGGTGCAAGAGTAGCTAAGGGCCCGTAAGCAAATATACAAAACGGGCCCCTAAAAAAACAATGTATTAATTTTGAATTGCATATAGTATTTAAAAATCTCTTCTTTGGGATTAATTACCCTTTATGGTCCCGGGCCCCTAAGCATTCGCGTATTTGATATCACCATCGGGCAATGGGCCCGATTAATGCCCGATTTCTTCACCTTGAGATATCTATCGCAGGGATTCCCAAACTGGGTTCCGTAGAATAGTCATCAGGGTTCCGCCAAAATTATTTATTATTAGCTATCAAAATAAAATAATACCACGGTTACAAATATTATCCCGTTCCTCAGTCGTCACCTTCAATTGTTTCGCATAAATAGCATTTTCTCAGAGCTGGCTTAAGAGGGGGGGGGGCTTTTTTTAGTGGTATAAAAAAAATTAAAGCAACAAAATTTAAATCTCCAAAGTTTACATTTACTCAAAATTTTACATTTGATCTAAGCGCGGTTGACCTTCAAAAATCAAAAAAATTTGCCTGCGGCGCATTTTATTAGAATGTACAAGACCAATAGGTCTCCAAAGAAAGTTAGCCCCGAACCTCGCATATCCTTTATCCGGCTCTGCATTCCCTTGAAAAAATGCGAAAAAGCTAAAAAAAAAGCTCATTGCTGATATGGGGTTCCGTTATCTTTCAAGTTTAGAATCCCTGATCTATCGGATAAGTATAACTATAAGTATAACCAATCAAACAACCGTAAAAATTTAAATTACGGATGTTTGATTGGTTATTCTGATCCGATAGATAGATATCTCAAAGTGAAGAAATCGGGCATTAGTGGCTTAAGGGCGCATAGGGATGTCTCCCTGCCCTCCTACCTAAAATCCAGAATCTAGAAAAGTGCACTGGGGGTATTCCAGACCCCCCGGATTACACCAATTGTTTTGCGACTTGAATAATATATGTTTAGGGCTTTGGAATCGGAAAAAAGTGGTTTCGCTGCTAAGTCTGAAAATAATTTTAGTTTTGCATATCAGAGAGTAAAAGTCTAAACAAATTGTTTAAGTCACAAAATATTGTGGGGTATATAAAAATCCCTTTTTTGGGATTTACTACCCTTTATAGTCCCGGCCCCTTATCACCGCCACTGAAATTAAGTAAAACCACGGAAAATTCGATCATCTTTAATGATTTTGTTTAGAATTTCAGGGAACAAATCTTCTCCCAAATCAACTCTCTTGTTACAAATATTAATTTTTCACCTCTCTAGTTTACCACAAGAAATGTAAAGGCTAAAATAATTGTTAAAAAAATAATAAAATAGATAGTGGGGGGGGGGGGAAGGTATCTTCCGAAAGCGGTGGATGATGAGGGAAAACGGAGGTCATATTCGGATTCAGAAGGATAATTTACATAAGATCAGGGCTCGAAAAAAAAATTTGATTTGCAAATCCGTGTTATCATTAGGGGCCGTCCATTAATTATGTGGACGTTTAGTGGTGGAGGGGTCTAGCCGAATCTCACGTGGTGGAGTTTTGGTAAATATCACGTAAATTTTTTTTCGTATGAAACTGTAAAATTGCGAGTGAACTGGCAAATGACATCTCTTACGACATCTCACCAGGGGCAGAGGGGGTCGAAAAATCGCCTAACGTAATTAATGGCCAACCCCTACTTATTTTACTTTACCGCAATTAAATCAAAGAAAATTTGAATTATATGAATTAAATTAAAATTTAATATTTTCTAGAAAAACTCACAATTTTGGAGCCTTCTGATTAATCCTGCTCTGAGTGCAGAATATAAAATATCGATAAAGAATTCATGTCAAAATGCCAAGTGCAGGTGATTAAATTAAAGTTACACCCAGACAAGTTTTAAAATTTATTTTTTTAAAGATAATTGCAGTGCATGTTTAAACACAACCGGAAAACTTCTTTTCGTAGATGAAATTTGTCGTGAGAGAAAAGCCATCCAAATATAATTTCAACTTTGTTGCTTATCAAATAAATCAGCTTTCAATCCGTTTGAAACAATATACTATTATTAATTAAGTTTTTTTACAAAAAAAACATTTTCTGTAAGCGCGCAGATATCAATTAAATCGATAATAAATGTAACTGGTTGTTTAAAGGGAGATTACGGGTCAAGCAAGCAGAAAAGTTGTAGCCTTCGAGATGTTACATAACTAGAATCGAAATCTTGAAAAATAAAGAGAGGTGCGCGAGCCTTGGAAAATATGTAGTTCAAATAAGAAACTTCCGACAAAAGAAATCCGACACTACCCCTGCATTATTAAGTTACCATGAATTACAATGTAATCTTTTAGCGCTTTCCTCAGTCTTTCGTACAATTCAGTTTCTTTCTTCTTTTTCCCCACATTTGATTATACGATTCACCCTTGTTATAAAGCTTAACATATATATAGGTAATAATGACAGTTTTGGGTTTTCAGTGATAATGCACGAGAAACTTGGTTGGAATTTTGAATTTCTTACCTCTTCGACGATGCACTCAAATTATACTTACATAAGCTAAGCATGCAATTTTTATTCTGTATCCACCACACTATGTTGCAACCAGAAATTGGATTTGTAAATATCTAAATAAGCTCGAAATTTTCCTAACTACATAAAATCTAATACCCAGGTAAATATTTATAATGTATATCTGGAGCGTCGAATTTATTATTGTTTTTCCTCATCAATGTACAATAGCCCGCGCCGTTGTTTATTTTTAGGTCAAACTGGTATCATACAATAACAACAGTAATTAATTATATGGTTATAATTAAGAAAAGAGTGGGTATATGTAAAATAATTTGAATATTAAAATATCAGTTGAAAGTGATACCGAAATGTTCTGAACGTTTACGACGAGATTTGCATGTACGTGATGTTATTGAAAGGTTGAGATCAACGTTTTTATGCCATCAACTTGTATAAAACGTATAAATTATACTAATAGAAATGCTGAGAAATAAAAAAACAATAAATTGTATGTTAATTTCGATTAATTTTTTATAATAAAGAAGCAAATATAATAGTGGCCGCCGATGAGCAAGCAGATGATGTAGCTCAATCTTTCCGGTGTAAACGAAATGAAATTTAAATTGCAAATTTAATTCATCACAATTACAAGTTTTAGTAGTAAATTTGAAAATTTAATGATTATTAATTGAATTTTTCAAATTTGATAAAACAATTACCCAACCTCAATTTAAATTTAACTTATGAAATAAACAGAAAATTTATTTTAATATGAATGGAGCTTTTGTACTTTTCATTTAAGTCTGTATCAAGTGAACTTGTTCTCAATTGAATAGTCATGAAATCGAATTAAACTCTTCTTTTGTGATAGCGTCACGTCGCATCTCATTATTCCGTCGCAACGACTCGAAGCTAATTGAATAATGACGTCACTCGACGGTTCAGGCATTTCAAAGGAAAAGAAAACTGAAAAATTTAATAACACCAGTCAGTCATACCCCTGCAGGCGAACATGTCTTGGAAGCGACGCGACGTCGAAAGAACGTCACCTTCACACCGTCAACAAGGCATGAATATCGCAGCGGACTGCGGTTTTGTTCGGATGTTTTTGCGAAATGACGAGAGGTTTGTGAATTGTAAAATTGGTTTGTCGGAAAGCTTTTATACGGTTCGCCTCTTGACACTAATTTAAGTAGGTATGAGTTTTCGAGAAAATAAGCGTTTTTCTTGTTCTACGTTTGAAAAGAGTGATTATGTTAAATTGCATTCTAAAGCTCTCGAAATTAAAAAGGGGGACCCTTTTAAGACTTAAGCAAACCAATTCATGCGCATAAATTAGACGGATTTTTATTATTTTTAAATTGATTTTTAGTTAAAAATAATTACACACTTTTCATTCCGGCTTTTCTCATTTACACCGAGATCAATCGCGTTCAACGCTAAAATTGCATTGTTAATTTTTTTTCTTTCGAATAAAATAATTTACTTCGTAGATTTTAAAATTAACAGCTTTAATTTTAATTAAACCGTCTCGTCTTGATGAAAAAAGACTACACATAAACTTTACTTACAATCGCCGAGTTACAAATGTTTAATTGAGAATCCTTATCTTGTATCTTCGGTTTTATTTTTAGATTCTTTTTTTTTACCAACCCAAAAATTAAATTGAATTGAGAGAAATGTTCTAACTGCTTTTATTGAAACATCATCAAATATGTTCATTCTTTAAAAAACCCTGCAAATATCAAACAAATTAAAATATGTATATGCTTTGCACCGAAGGAACCGCGCCTAATCGCTCAAAGTACAATATAGATATTTAATTAATATAATTAGTTTTTATGATCGCACAATTATACAACCTTAATCTTTCAAAAATTTGCAGCGTTGTCATTCTTTAACTTAAATGTAAATTTGCGTTCTTATGAGAAACTTCCAACTAAAAAATTGTGCAAAATTAGAGAACAAACGATTTTCGACTTAATGAGTAAAATTTAACTTTCAAACTTAAACTTTCAAGGTGCCTTGGGTAGATTAAAATGGTGGTTGCAGATATATACGAGTATCTACTATGTAACATTGGCGAAAGGAAAAGTTATAAAGTAATCAATTATTTTTTAATTACCAAGTAAGTGTGAACATTTTCGGCATAATATTATATTGATAATATTATAGGTAATCAAAGAATAATTTCAATATTTTACATTTTAAATTAAAGCAAAGAGTTGAAGCGGATAAAAATTTTGTTTAAACTTAGATGGGTGAGTGCTTCAAGAACTACACTAGGTATTGGACATAACGGCGGTAGTCAAAAGAGTGAGTCAAACTTCGAAGGTACCACCTGAAACCAATGTTGTTGGTAGGTACGAGCCTGAACAAGTGCAAGTACTGCACTTTGGTATAAAGGATTTGCACTGAGTAATTCGGAATAAAAAGAAAAGGTGCACTGGAGGGTATTCCATACCCCCCAGACCCCCCGATTTACACCCAATTTTTTTGTGGATTGAAACCTTAAATCCAACAGTCAAGAAAGTTTAGGGATCCCTCAATATGTTGAAAGCTTCGAACCCGGAAAAAAGTGGTTCTGCTGATTTTCCCACAAGTAATTTTATTTGTGTACTCCCGGAAGTAGACGTCTATTAATCTATTAGCTATTGACAAACCGGGGGGGGGGGTCTTTTTTTTGTGAGCGTCTGGAGTGGGGAAATCTTCAAAAGACACCACCCGTATGTGTTGGGTGGTAGTGTAGGATTTTTACCGACTAAAACCCCACTCCTTCGAGGTGCCGGGAATCGCTAGGCATTTCTTTGCTCTTTTTTGACTTTGCTCTTCAAGTTTGCATCTCGTCTTGGAGTTTAGCCTTGGCAGAGATGATGTCCACCAGCATCCTATCGATAACATTCCAGTGATCCTCGCTAACCAGCATCAGCTTCACTATGTTCGACGGAGACAAGTTCTGCCCCAGCTGCGTTTGAGCGGCTGTTCTGATGTCCGTCCATTTGATGCAGCAAAAGATGGTGTGTTCCGCATCGTCTAGCTCTCCACAGAAGAGGCCGCTGGGGGTATCGGATCTCTTGAAGCGATGGTTCCAAGTCCGGGATTAGACGGTGTGTCCACCGGCCCTGGTCCGATGCCGTCCACGAAGCCTGCCACCGCTCCTTGATGTCCATGCACCTACTCATGAAGAGGGTCTTGTTGTTAGATCTATATTTGGCATCTCGCATCTCCGCCTTAAGGTGGATTGGCGGAAGGGACGCCAGCACAAGTACCGCCCCTGTGGATACCGTTCTATATGCTCTGCATATCCTCAGGACACTCTTCCTTTGGGTTGATTCGAGTAGGCGCCTGTACGTTACCCTTCTGAGGGCCGAGACTCTGCTACCGCACTCAACAGTCTTCTCCTCGCCTAGTCGGGCCCATTTAAGTTAGGCATAATCCTGCCCAGTGCGTTTGTAGTTCTTGCTGCTCTTGCAGCAACTCTTTCTATGTGGGGCTTGAACGACAGGTGTCGATCTACGTCCACTCCAAGCACCCTAACGTGGTCACTTGTCAAGATAGTGTGTCCGCCCAATGAGAACCGGAGCGGCCTGGCCCACCTCTTCCCCGAGACAAAGACCGCCTCTGTCTTCTCTGGCACCAACTGCAGGCTCCTGGCCGCCATCCATGCAGATATATCGGCCACCGTGGCGTTGACCAGTCGCTCAAGGGGTCTGGGGGGTATGGAATAACCCCCCCCCCCCCATTGCACCTTTTACTTTTTGTTTACTCACCAAACTGAGGAGTTACTCAGTAGCCAATTCCTCTAATATCGAGAACATTTATATGATTTTGGATCATATCACTATTATAATAAACTGCAATTAGAGTATACAGAAAAACGCCACTATAACGAGAACCGCAAGGACCAGCCTACTTACTCGTTATAACAGATCGTCCGTTTATGTTTAATTGCAAGTTTCTCAGACTATTATTTTTAGAGGCCTGAGGTTAAATGTATTGATTTATTATTACAATTTCAAATATTGATCGAATTTTAATGTAGCTATTGGCAAACCGGGGGGTCTGGGGGGTATGGAATACCCCCCAGTGCACCTTTTACTCTTTGTTGAATCACCAAATCTGAAGAGTTACTCAGCAGCTAACGCTGGAGTATTCCGCAAATCCTCTGACAAGAGAACAAATTGGAAACTAAAAACTGAGAGAGAGAGATATGATTTTGGACAGTGGCATAACAAGTAGTTGAGGAACTCGTGTGCTAAGTTGTTAACGGGGTTAAATAAATAACGTATATAATCAGTTTTTTAAGATAAACAAATAACAAAACTACATTAAGGACTGTTTTTACAATAATCGGATAAACTTAGTATAAGGTTATTCCGGTGTAACAATTACAAGGTTCGCACTTATTTGGAAAATCTGGAAAAGTCGGGGAATTTAAGGTTTCCCTAATTTTGTCCGGGAATTTTTCATTTTTAGTGCCAAGTCAGGGAAATTAAATTTTAAATCCAGGTAAACGATTTAATTTAAAATTTTTTTTTTCATTTTAAAATTTTGTTTTTGAACCCTGAATTATTTTTCTTTATGTGTTTTTTGCATCGGCAAATACATCAATTATTTCGCCAATATCTATAAATTTCAGGTAAGTTGATTTTTAATACATCGGAGCATTGCCAAATTGCTTAGCCTTCTATGAAGCTAAAAACGATTTCTTTGAATCAAAAAATCATTTTGTTGAGTAATTTTTTTTCAAGCAAATAAATTTTGTTTAATTTAAATAAAAGAATTTTTTGATTTAAATAAATATTTGTTGGACCAAAAATATTTTATTTAAATTAAACAAAATTTATTTGCATCAAAAAATTAGTTTTTTGATTCAAAGAAAACGTTTTTACTGTGTATTGGGGGCCTTTTTAGCCGGGGGCGCCGCACCCACCGCATCCTGGTAGTTCCGCCCCTGATTTTGGATCATATTACTAAGCATTATAACTCGGAAAATTGTAATTTGTACCAAAATTGACTGTTTTCCAATAAAAAACGTCATTCGTTTCAAAATATTCACTTGAATACCTTCCAGGAGCATATCTGCCGTAATGTTTCAGTTATTGGTTTTGAAAAGGCCAAATTGCTAATTTTCGTTGGCCTGTTCCTGACAGATGACAGGCAAATTGTTTAATCAAAAATATCTACGTAGCAGTGAAAATTCACTGAAAAATTATAATTTGTCTGCCAACTAACTTTTTATGGCTTTTTATTTGTTTTATTTTTTGTGTACGAATTTGGATTCAAAAACCATCTTTAAAAAATGCAATTTTCATAACGAAACAACTATTAATTGTTGAACTTATTTCCAACAACTCATTGCGGAGAGAAATTGGAAAATCCACGTTTTTAATCTACCCAAGATAAGAAGCTTCTTTTTTTCACACTGGCAGCCTGAAACACTAGAAATTCTGTTTTTGAAGCACTTTCTATTGTGGAAGACATTTTTATCCTCCAGTTTTTCTTCTTTAAAGCAAAAATTTGAGTAACTTGAATTTTTAATAGTTATTATTGAACTGTTATATGTGTTTGGTGATTGATTTACAGAAAACGTTAATAAAAAGTGTCAGATTAACGTTTATTTGGCAAACATAATGTTGCAGTTTCTGTAGCAGACGTGAGTGTGATTGAATTTTGAAGTAGTGAATTGAAAAGCATAATGTCATATTATTAGCTAAAAGTGAGTTACTTGTTTGCAAAGTGTTCATTCTACAACTTACTTACGTAATAAAGCATAGTTTCAAGTTGCGACATAAAGTTGGTTTGCCACTAGAGCATGTGCTAATGGATAAGGCGTCGAGATGTGTTAAGTAAACCGCATTGCTCCTTATCACATTTGCATGTATTGACGATGCTCTAATGATCACGCACAAAAATATTCATGATATTATCGAGAGCATTTCAATAGACCGCCGAATGCAAAAATGATTTGGATTTCAAGAAGTCATCTGAAAAAGCGCGATGCTGTATTGGCTGCAAACTTGGCAAATAATTTTTAATTTGGAATGTAAATTATGAACATTACGAACCAAGATGATATTTTACCGCAAGCAATGTGATTAGCAAACATTCAACAAATTAAATAACCCTCCCTCTCTGTCATTTGATATTTATGATTCTAAAGCTCTTAGAACTTCACCCCGACCTCATTAAAGGTTTTCACCCTTATTGGATTCCTGCAATGCGAAACAGGATTACATGGTGAATGAATGTCAATCAATGTTCAATGTTCCAATTTAAAAACTCTATTTTCATAATGACTTAAGCGGAGTTTAAATCCCTTTAACGTTTGTGCATCTGATTTTAAAATTCGTAATTAAATTATTAAATTAGGGAGTAATTCTCTTTGATGTAGAATACAAAACAACCTTTCATGACATACAAAAATAGTTTTGTTGTACCACCGTTCCACGTTAAATTAAATATCATTATTAAAATACCACGAGGCACTTGTAGCTTCGAAAGATCAAAGTTAAAAATTATTGGTCAACTTTTTGTTATGTCGAGGATTTGATATAATTTTAAATTTAATATTGGCTAAAGTGTCTCAAATGAAATTTTGCAAGTAATATTATTTAGAGCAGAATAAAAATTTAATAAAAATTTTTTTTTTATTTTCTTTCATCAGCTTAATATTTAATTTTACTTTGCTTTGAAATATAATTAACTTTCCTTTATATTCCTAGCGATTTTTTATATAGACTAATGAGTAGGTGGGCGCTCTCAATATGTACGTGCTGGCTGGGAGAAGGAAATCTCCCGACCTTTTCGTAGGGAAAAACTTTCAAAAAGGGTAGAAGTGCCGTTTAGAGCATAGAGGCGTAAATTTAATTAAAATGAGCCGAGCGAAACTTGTTAATATTTCACAGAACTAATGCAGTCGTTATCATTTTTGGTTTAAAAAATTTTAATTCGGTAATTTTATTTGGAAGAAAAATAAACAACTTTTGACTTGCATTAAAACATACAATAAAATAAATATGGGGAGAGGGTCGAAAATATTTTAAAGTACCTACCGCATAATGAAATGATGTGTATCGAATGCTTCAAGCATACGTAATGTTCCAAAGGACCCTCGCAATAAATTTTTGAAATTATATTATGCTCGTTCAGATAAACTACTTGGTTGTATGTAAATTGTATTGGTTACATCGTGCAGTCTGTAATTTCGTGGTTGTAGTAGTATATGAAAGGAAATTAAAATATTAATTAATTTTACGTAGCTGCCAGTTTTGAACTTGTTTTTAAATTGGAGAAATTTTCAGTTTCGATTATAATCGTGATTCATCTAATTTAAGAGGGTAATAAATGGTTCACGCTTAGAAATTTTTTATTACACCAAAATTGCATTTTTATTATGAAGCTCCCGCCCATTGAAAAAGTGCAGTTTTGTGTACATGCACTTTGAAGACACGTGACTTGAGAATTGTTAAGTTGTAGTACGAACACCCTTCTTTTGTATAATACAATAAAAAGACCGACATTTCCTCTACACATGTATGTCGGCTTCAATCCCGACCATTCACAATTGTCGTGTATGTAAACTACTGCCATTGTAAAGCGACCTCTCAATTGCAGCGACTGAAAAAGTCAATTTAATGTAGTTTTATCAAAATTACATTAAATTAATTCCTGATACTCGATTAAGATAACATTTAACGTAATTAACATTGTTGTCACCAGTTGTTGGCACTGTTGTGGTGTAAACATTGGCATATCAATTACTGGAATAGCTACTGGGTGTCTACAAAGTAACGTAAATAAATTGGTAACATTGTTTCCGAGTTTTCATTAACAAATTCTTTGTTCTTCCTCTCCTAATCTTCATAGTCAAGTTTTTAACAACAAATTTTTATGTGAAAGCTTGAATTTATCGCATAAACGAATTTCAGCTTTACAATATCTCAACAACAAAAAATTTTTTAATTAAATTCAAACACTAACATTGCTTCAAACAAATAATTTTCAGTAAAAATATCTTTTATAGTATTTAAAATTGACTAACCTTTCGTTTTATTTACACCATAAGAGATTATATAGGTATAGCATACTACATATTTCATTTCAATAGTAAATCAATATCAATTAACGAAACCGACGGTTTTTATAAAGGCGATTAAATTATTTTTAAACTCTCAGATTTCTGATGCGTAATTAAAAGTGCATTTGCACGTAATTTGTCCGAATGTGTACGAGAAAATCATTGAATAATTAAAAACTGCAACGGAACGGTTTGATTTTCAGAAACAACAGATTATTTTGACCATATCAATATATTAGAAAACCCAAAAAGTGCACTAAACACTTTTCAGAAATTCGCAAAAGTTTTCACCATACTATGGTGATGAAAATTGCGAATATATACTTACAGTGTATTTTATATGTGATAACTTAAAAACATTTTAGTTCTGAAAAGTGTTTAGTGCATTTTTTAGGTTTTCTAAAATATTTATATGGTTAATATCGAGTTACACTACTTACCACGATTAGATTATTTTGTTAAATAAACTTACAAAAAATACTTGATCAATATTTCTAGAACCTACGAGCTTATTCCATCACAAAACGGGGTTGAAATTGTTTAATGCCAATTAAGTATTACCTTTTTACCACAAAATAAAATATTAAATATCTTTAAAATCAATAATCAATTTATTAGTTAAAGAAATTGCTATATTTTCACATTTACCTTTTTTATTGTGATTATTCTTTTGTGATACAGATTAAGTTTAAATGCAAGTTGAAAATGTTTTGTGATTCGAATAAGAAAATTAAATGCGATCCAGACGTTTATATTTCCGAAAATATAATAATGTAGTAAATTTGTAAAGTTCTTTTTTTAATGTAAATTTTCCATGTTTCTCTTTTAACCTGTTACGTATTCAAAATATACTTAACACAAGGTGTAAAGTTGTTTATCAAAAAGGTGTAAACAGAACTTTTTGGTCATTAGCATTATCACAAAGCTCAGCGATCAACAACGAGTCAAAAGTGTTGCCGAAATTCACTTTTGCAGTAACAGTTTATATTACCGAACTGAAAGAAAAATAAAAAAAATATATTTTCAATAGCATACAAATATTATTTAATTTTAAGAAAAGTTTAAAATGCTTAACTTTTAGTAAAAATAATGTAAATTACATAAAATAAATTATTTTGTGCGTTTCAAGTAAAAATTGCAGGTTTCATAAAGATAAAGTACATTTTAATATATTATTTCTGCGTGATAATTATTTTATCGCATAAAAATATTTTTTAGTAATACGTACATAAAGAAAAACACATTACACGAATAAAATACATATTTTACTACGGGAAAACATTTTACTTTATAGTTAAATGCATTACACGACAGGAATGTGTATTGCACGATAAAATTAATTTAGCCACGACAAGGTATGAACTGTAGAAGAGAGCAAATTATCATTAGGAAAAGTTTTTAGTACGACAACTTTACTACAACAAAATAAAATAACTAACCGACACAAGGATAGGTTCAACGCCATTTCTTTCATATCATTAAATATCCAGTGGCGTATTTAGAGGGGGGCAAAGGGGCAATTGGACCCCCTCCAGGGATGACTCGGATTGTACCCCTAAAGCACAAAGGATGGGCAGCTAGACGGTGGATCTCTTTTTTAGCGGTGCAATATTTAAACAGTTAATTTCGTACAGGGTGATTCCCGTTATTCTATATTTTCAAATTATGCAAAAATTTGCTGCAAAACTTGTTGTGCCGTGGAGAAATTAAAATTTTTTTTTATAATATAAAAATAAATAAGTTTCTCAAATTCTAATTTTCTTTAGCTGTACATTTTAATTTCCCTCACTTTTGTTCAAAAACAAAAAATTCCCAGCTTTTTCCGACGAAATTTGTATAATTATTTTCTCTTCTGTAGGTATTCTAGAAAAGTGGGAATTTATAATTTTGACAGTTAACCTTCAAAGTAACATAAAAATTGCTACTAAACTCTGAGCAGTAAGGCACTTAAATAAATGTTTTTCCAAGCTTTAATATTCTCTAGCCAAAGGTTTAAATTTTCCTCATTTTTGCTTAAAAATTCAAATTTTCCGGTTTTTCCTGGCGAAATTTGTAAAATTATAAATCCCATATTTTCTCCAAGTATTCTAAAGGAGTGGAAATCCTGCGATATGTACTGGAGGGTGTTCCACACCCCCCAGACCCCCCGGTTTACAATTTCAACTTTATATATTTAGAAAATGAGCCCAAAATAAAAATTTTAAGTAAATTACGTAGAAAATCAAAAATTCAAAGAATTAAAAAAGACATAATTATCACTAGAGCTCGGATTTTATGCTTTTGCATGTTTTTTAATATTAATATGGAAACAGATTCGTTATGAAATCTGGACAAATTAGGTAAAAACGAATCCCAGAAACTGCTTGTTTCTCTCAACAACATTTGGTGCATATTTGAGCAAATAATGCATATTTTAGCATATTTGGGCCACTTTTGGTGTTTCATGAAGAATTTTAATAAAGAAAATAAAAAATTATTGTTAAATTTGCCAATTTTAGCAATTATTTTATTTAATTTTTATAATTTTTTAAATAAAAAATTAAATTACTTAAAATTAAATAAAACAATTGCTTGAATTAACAAAATTTAATAATAATTTTTTATTTTTTTCTGTTTAAAAAGCACTAAAAGTGGCCTATATTTTCCCTCACTTTTGCTTAAAAATTCAAATTTTCCGGGTTTTCCAGGTGAAATCTGTAAAATTATAAATTCTCTCTCTTCTCCAAGTATTCTAAAAAAGTGGAAATCTTGCGATATGTACTGGAGGGTGTTCCACACCCCCCAGACCCCCCGGTTTACAATTTTGACTTTATATTTTTATATTATTTTTATAATTAACTTTCAAAGTAACAGAAAGTTGCTGCTAATCTCCATGAACAGTAAGGTAATTAAAGAAATATGCTTTTCAAGTTTTAATTTTTTCTAGCCGAAGGTTCAATTTCTCCCATTTTTACTTAAAAATTCAAGTTTCCCGGTTAGTCTTAATCTTAGTTTAATATATTTTTAGGTTGGTAAAATTGTAAACCGGGGGGTGTGGAACACCCTCCAGTACATATCATAGGATTTTCACTGTTTTGGAATACTTGGAGAAGATAGGGAATTTATAATTTTTCAAATTTTGAACTGAGTGTTTTTTTTCACTCCCCGTTTTTTGAAAAATTATAAATCCCATATTTTCTCCAGTATTCTAAAAGAGTCGAAATTCTGCGATATGTACTGGAGGGTGTTCCACACCCCCCAGACCCCCCGGTTTACAATTTTGACATTATATTTTTATATTATTTTTATAATTAATTTTCAAAGTAACACAGAAAGTTGCTGCTAAACTCCATGAGTAGTAAGGTAATTAAATAAATAAAATTTCCCAGTTAGTCCTAATCTTTCTTAGTTTAATATATTTTTCGGTTGGTAAAATTGTAAACCGGGGGGTATGGGGGGTGTGGAACACCCTCCAGTACATATCGCAGGATTTCCATTTATTTAGAATACTTGGAGAAGATCGAGAATTTATAAATTTACAAGTTTCGCCGAAAAAAATCGGGAAATTTGAATTTTCAAGCAAAAGTGAGAGAAATCAGAGTGTTTTTTTCACTCCCCGTTTTTTGAAAAATTATAAATTCCCTATCATCTCCAAGTATTCTAAAAGAGTCGAAATTCTGCGATATGTACTGGAGGGTGTTCCACACCTACCAGACCCCCCGGTTTACAATTTTGGCTTTATATTTTTATATTATTTTTATAATTAACTTTCAAAGTATCACAGAAAGTTGCTGCTAAACTCCATGAGTAGTAAGGTAATTAAATAAATAAAATTTCCCAGTTAGTCCTATAATCTTACTTAGTTTAATATATTTTTCGGTTGGTAAAATTGTAAACCGGGGGGTCTGGGGGGTGTGGAACACCCTCCAGTACATATCGCAGGATTTCCATTCTTTTAGAATACTTGGAGAAGATAGAGAATTTATAAATTTACAAGTTTCGTCGAAAAAAATCGGGAAATTTGAATTTTCAAGCAAAAGTGAGAGAAATCAGAGTGTTTTTTTCACTCCCAGTTTTTTGAAAAATTATAAATTCCCTATCATCTCCAAGTATTCTAAAAGAGTCGAAATTCTGCGATATGTACTGGAGGGTGTTCCACACCTACCAGACCCCCCGGTTTACAATTTTGGCTTTATATTTTTATATTATTTTTATAATTAACTTTCAAAGTATCACAGAAAGTTGCTGCTAAACTCCATGAGTAGTAAGGTAATTAAATAAATAAAATTTCCCAGTTAGTCCTATAATCTTACTTAGTTTAATATATTTTTCGGTTGGTAAAATTGTAAACCGGGGGTTCTGGGGGGTGTGGAACACCCTCCAGTACATATCGCAGGATTTCCATTCTTTTAGAATACTTGGAGAAGATAGAGAATTTATAATTTTACAAGTTTCGCCGAAAAAAATCGGGATATTTGAATTTTCAAGCAAAAGTGAGAGAAACCAGAGTGTTTTTTATTCACCAAAAAATGACACGCTGTAGCAGGAGCAGCAGCAGCGTGCTGGGATTTTACATATCAGGATTTCATAAAAAATTCGAAGATTAGATATTTTTTAATTTGCATATTAATGCATATTTTATCTATTTTTATCAATTTTAGTGCATATTTTAAGGGAATTTGGTGCATATATGTAAATGCGCATATTCTCAAGTATTTTGGTGCATATAAATCCGAGTTCTAATTATCATATAACAGGTATGGATTCAAATTATTTGAAAATATGAAAAAATTCAAAATACGAAAAGGCTCTTATTTCACGGAAATAAGGTCCAATTAAATAATTAAATAAAGAATAATACAATACGTGAAAAATCAAAGAAGACTTAATTATTTAACGGAAATAAAGACCTTATTTCCCGGAAGTGAAAACATTTAAAGTAATACAGAAAGTTTCTGCTAAACTCCGTGAGCAATAAGGTAATTAAATAAATATGCTTTCCAAGTTTTAATTTTTTCTAGCCGAAGGTTAAACTTCCCTAACTAAACTAACTAAAGGTTAAATTTCCCGGTTTGGATTAATTTTGGACAATTATTTTTAGTCCTAATCTTAGTTTAATATATTTTTTGGTTGGTAAAACAAATCGACCAACTAGAGTGTTTTTTTTCACCAAAAAATGACACTGGGATTTTATGTATTAGGATCGGTTACAACTGACAGGCATGAATGGATTAACGAGATTCCGAAAATCTAAATTTTTGATTAAACCGAGATTTTCTCTTGTCGCGCAAAGTAAATGAAAAAGAAACAAAAAGGTTATATTTATTTAAATTTAACAAATACATACAATAATTATTTAAATATTCGAATAGAACCTTTATTACTGCTACTTAGCTATTGTGACTTCTGTGTGATTTAATTTGACACTTTTGATTGGGATATTTATTATACCACACCAGCAACTGTCTTCTATACAATGTGCATTATTCCAATTAATAATGATAAAATAAAACTGATGTTGGGCTTCCCGTTGGCCTATTGTATGTCTCACCTGAATTATAATAAAGCTTCACCTGCATTGAAATCTGCCCCGCATCCAGTGGCGTGCGATAAATATTTTATTATTAATAATAATGTAATATTAATAATAATATAATAATGACTCCAGTACATCTTTAAAATTAAGAAAACCTTTTAGTTAATATGTGAAAAAATATATCATTGCGTGCAAATCGGCGCGTTGAAAAGCTAGATTCCATAAATTGTTGTTTTCTAAACGAGAAGCAACATGAGCGTAGGAAAGCAATAGGAAGCTTTTTAGATTATTTCATGAAAATTTCAACCATTTCTGAAATCCATAAATTTCTTCTTTTTGATAGCGTATGAAGCTGAGTGCATTCAAAAATAAAAACATGTAAACACTGTTCGATTATGCTTTCAATTTTGAGAAAAGAAAGCAGAAGCATTTCTGCTGTGTTTTGAAATTTATTTCCTTCGAACTTGGTTGATGAATAAATAATAAAAAAACTTTTCTTTTATTAAGTGGGCAAAGAAAACGTTTAAAAGAAGAGCCGCAAAAGCATTAATTCAAAATAGCAACCCTAACCATAAATGTTATATTGTTGAACCGCGTTATAAACCAGCAGCATGTCGCTTTAATAATCGTAAGTATAATTTATTTCTTTGTGCATATCTACATATTATTTAATATTACTAATGTGGCTAAATCGATTAATATATGTGTGAATAAACTGATAAAAAATTTAGCACGTGCTGATAAACGGATAAATTATTGTTTACCCCTATGGCAATACTTAGGTTTTATTAAAAAGGGGTTGCGTATAGTTTTAATGTTTATTAATGGATTAAATTACGTTCTACGTTCTATTTTATTAACTTATTATTGCCGTGTTAACAATATTTAGTGTATTTTTTTATTAAACCAAATTAAATGTATTTTTATATTATTAGATTTTCTCATATATTGTGCTGCTATGAGTTTGGTAAGACAATCAAAAGCAAAAGTCATGCCATATTTCTTGTACGTGTTTGAAGATACGAAAAACATATGAACATGTAATTTCTTTTAGTAGTCTTTTAACTGCCTATAAATTAATTCATTTGGAAAAAATTCTATCCTTTTGAGATAACGTCTCGTATATTTTGTTATTTTACGAGAATAAAGAAAATGGAAATCCGCCTTTGTTTTCTTGTGCATCATTTTTTGAAACTTAAAACATAGTCGTGTAATATATCGAAAAATATAAATCTCGTGTGTATCTACATCAAAAGGGAGTCAACGGGTTGACTTTTTTAAATAACCAAAAGTAAAATTTTTAAATCGGAAAAAGACATTATTTCTGGAATATTTTTGAAGCGATTGAGAACTCGAACACACCGGATACCCTATCAGGATATCTTCATTCTAACGCCGTTTGGGAGAGATACGTGTTATTAAAGGGTAGAAATTTAAAAAAAACTTTTCAAACGTGAAAATTGATCGTAACTTGATTGTAATTTAACTAAAAGATGGATTTTGAAAAAAATTTAATTGTTTAGGAATTATAAGCATAAGCCCGAAAGTATTAACGTCGTGCTAATATCTAAACGATGTTTTAACGTGTGAGAAAAAGCAAATGCTAAATTTTTAGGGAATTATGAACAGCTTTGACATGCTCCTAAATCGTGCTTTTGTATAAACCCAGCCACCCTTTATAATAAATTAAATCGCTTTTTAATATTCTGAATGTGTTAAAGCCTTAGTTGTATGTATTTATGGTTGGAAATATTTGATTTGAAAATCTGAATCGCTGCAGTTTAATTATTTGAATCACAATTACAGCATTAGTTAATTACGAAAGTTTCACAGATTGTTGTGCAAAAATTTTCCATTTTAATACCAATTAATTTAAAACGAATGACTTAAGAACTAAGGGTGTAATAACTTCCGCGAGTTTCATTAAAGTTGTGTTTTACAGGTGAAGATACGAAGTTTAAGGAAGAAAGTTTGATATTTCAATTACTGCTTTGATTAATATAGAAGAGACGTGATAAATAATGTCTGAGATGAGTTTTATAGATCTTAACCCAAAACTTACGATAACAATGAATAATGGCAATTTCACAACTTGGAAAAAGAATTGACTTATAAACTACGTCGATCTATCCCTAACAAATAATAATAATAAATTTCGATAACTATCGGATTACATTTTTTATTTTTTTTAAACAAATTTTAATATTCGAATTATTTTTAAGCTTTATAGAGCGTATTTGTCCATCGATCTATAAATTGTAACAGAGAAAAAGGAAGAGGCACTTATATTAAATTGTCGACAATAAAGGATTTCATCAAGTTATGTATTTCACTATTCACAGTAGGAAAGGCAGTTTAGCGCAGAACTTTGCCCATAATTACTATTTTATTACAAAAATCCAATGAAAACAATTATATTTATCGAAATGTTTTAAATTTTTTTATTGCACTTCGAAGTTGCGAGCCTAGCGAGGCTTTTCTTAAAAATATCTGGCGCCAGAGGATGCTTAAATTTTACCTGCATTTTCTAATATAAAAATTTTGTTCTAAATACTTCATTGATTTCACTTTAGTTAGATATTTGGAATATCTGCTATTATAACTACTTAATAAAAAATATAAAAAGAACATAGGCTCTCCTTAGCCTTTTTTCCTTCCAACTGCAGGACAATTGGCCTCTTTCTCTGAGAGAAAGGTTTAGCATTTAGACCCCACGGTTGCTTAATCCGGATTGGGAAATGCCTGTAACCCTGTTTTTAATAGTTGATAGCGGCAATCATCAACTCAGGGACCGCCCGGCTTTACGTGCCCTCCGAAGCGCGGAGACGGTCATATGGAAGTTTTAGACTCTCCCCGGAACCTATGAAGCTAATGACCGTCTCAAAAAATGTTTTGAATGATTGCGTAAATCGGCATCATCAAGGCTTTCAAATTATTTAAAAATCCAAAATTATTTTCATTTTTACTATACTTAGACAATTACCCTCTTCTTCAATTTTTCTTTTAATCTGTCTATAATTGTATATAGTAATTCTCATTTCAACTTGCCTATCAAACCCGACTTCATCATGCTTGCATTTACCAAACTGTCTTTTGCGAGCCTTAGTTCGCTTTAAATCGTTTTTATATTCATAAATATTCGACAATTCGTTTCCAAGTTCTTCGTACTTAAACATCTTACGGATCTCTTAGAGAACAAAAGTATCCTATTAATGAATTGTAGATTGAAACAGCTATTGATAAATCTGTTTCGATTTTTTGAAGAGATTGCTAGTTTTGTCACATTTATTCAAAATGTCGGACCAAAAATTTAGTTAAAACTTCAATTTCCAATAATCAAAAATTTTGTAGTAACCCATTCACTACAGCCTTTAAGTAGGTAGCTTTTTCCGTTTCATTATGAGCTAAAAATTGAGCGCCCCTTTACTACTCGGCGCCTATTGGATAATCCGGCCCTGGTTAAGTTGTATTCCATAATAAAGGTCAACAAGTTTAAAGTGCACTGGAGGGCATTCCATGCCCCCCAGACCCCCCGGTTTGAACAACTAAAAGTTTGTGTGCATAATTAGTTTTTCATTAGCTTTATTAAACAAGGAACTTTAGGATCTGTCAGTTAATTTATACCACGAATTTCACTTTTTCCTATATACCATTGGAAAGAGAACAATTTTTTAAGCATATTAAAAAAAAATTTCTTGGATTATCCATTAGTTTTCGAAAAAACGGCATTTAAAGATTGAAAATTTTACATATGAAATCCCATATAGAAATTAGTGGGAGGAGCCAAATTAATTTAATTTAATTCAGTCATGACTCTACGCTACCCTCCGCCCCGGTCCCCTCCGCTCCGGACACTCCGGGCCGTTTTGGCAGGCGCTTACTCATTAAAAACATCTCTGAACGTAATCCGCCTCGACTGGGTAGCCTGCACTCATTGAGGTACAGCACGCGTGTGACCGCTATCACTAAGACTAGTTCAGAGTACACGTACCGTCAACAGAAAACCCGTTACTTGCAATTTCTATGTTCTCCCATGTTAAACATATGGAAAATTATCCTCATTCCAATGGTATATAGGAAAAAGTGAAATTCGTGGTATAAATTAACTGACAGTAACCGGAACTTTTACTCTTTCAGAACATTTACACCGGAGGAACTGAGGGTATGAAATATTCTCCAATGTACCCTCCCACAGTAACTTGATTATGGAATACAACTTAATATATACAAATATCCCCTCCTCCCGCCGGTTGGAAAAATAAAAGGTTGGTGAGCATAGATCTTTCGCTCCTTAATTTTTTGGTTTAAGAACAAAATACATTTTCAGGTCACGTCAGGACCCACCGGAGGGTCTGTGAAGTATAAAATGACTTCCTGTAAATGTATGAAGTAATTTAGAATATTTGTGTTTTTGTAAAACTTGGGGGCATGGAATTAATCGCAGTAGCGTAGCGTGGGGGGGGAGGGTTGCAAATGCCGCGCAGAATAAAATTATAATTTTTTTATTTTAATTTCTTTTTAATAATAGGTATTTAATAGGGTTTGCCCCCGGGTACCAGAAATCCACGCTACGCCACCGATTAATTGTGTTCAGCAGTTATATTTCATAATTAATTACTGAATCAACAAATTATGAGTACACTAGAGAGCATTTCATGCCCCCCAAACCCACCGATTTGAAAAACAAGATCTTTTTAAAAATATAGATCTTTCACTCTTTCAGAACCGAATACATTTTCAGGTTGCAGCAGTACATACCAGCGGGTCTGTGGATTATAAAATACCTTGCAGTATCCGACAATCCCACTAATTGTATGAAGCGATTGAGAAACTTTGTGTTTTTCAAACCGGGGGGTCTGGGGGGCATGGAATGCCCTCCAGTACATCATTAATTGTGTTAAGTTGTATTCCATAATTAAGTTACAGCGCCAGACTCTCAGCTGTAAAGATATTTGTCTCTGAAAGAGTAAAAGTTTTTTTTTTTTGATAAAATTAATCCAAAAATATGTGAGCAAACTTTCCGTTTCTGAAACCTGGGGGTTCAGGGTACGTCAGTAATTGGGTTAAATTGTATTCCATTATCAAGTTATTGAGTCAATAAAAAAAATAACTGATGTACTAGACCCCCCGGTTTCAGTAACAAACTGTTTATGGCCATATTTTTTTATGAATTTGATTAAATTAAGGCCTTACATACGTCTAATAGCAGCGTCAAAAATAAAAAGATTTATTTCACTTTATTGTTACAAAAATTATTATATAAAAATTTACGTGATCATCCACAACACTAAGTTGTTCTGAAAGAGTGAAAGTTCCTTGTTTAATGAAATTAATCAAAAATTATACGCACAAACTGTTTGATTTTCAAACCGGGGGGTCTGGGGGGCATGGAATGCCCTCCAGTGCACTCGAAATTTGTTGACCCAGTCACTTGATTATGGAATACAACTAAGCAGCAGTGTGGCGTAAAGGTGTGTCATACATGTACGTCACACCGGTTTCGACGTTGATGTTCGTTGGTGTGTGGGCAAAGAGCGACATACATGTTTGACGCACAAGTGTTCTATTTTACTTGAATTCAGGTATGTCATACATCAACGGCCACAGACCGGCGTACATGTGTGTCATACATGCACGTCACACCGATTTTGACGTTGATGTTCGCTGGTGTGTGGGCAAAGAATGACATACATGCGCGACGCACAAGTTTTTAATTTTATTTGAATTCATGTGTGTCACACATTAACGTTTATGCATGTATGACGGTCTGTGGACAAACTTGACTCTTTTCTCTTAAAATTATTTAATTCAGTGTCTCGCGTCTATTGAAGAAATTTTTATTATAATTTTATTACAATAGCCAAAATGGCTGATTTACGAAGTTTGACGAAAGATTTTATGATTGAGTTCATTGAACTTTATAAAAATTACCCTTGTCTCTGGAAAACTAAATCGAAAGATTACATGAATAGAGCTAAGAAAGATTCAGCTTATGAAGTTTTATTAAAAAAACTACAAAGTAGTGTCGACGATCAAACTACATGTGTGACACTCAAGTATGCTAGTCTAGGGGCAACAGCGCACCGTCATACATGTACGACGCACATGTATGACACACCTGCATGACACACATGTACGCCGGTCAGTGGCCAGCTTAAAGCACACAGGTGCAGTGACGGCGCCAGGGGTGGGCCAGGGTGGGTCACTTTCCCACTCTGTTGATTGGAGTTCCCACCCAAATTTTTTAAGTGCTTATTTCAATAATGTATTTTTGTCAGTTGATATATAAATTTTGTATGCTCCTGCCCACCCCAAATATATTGGGCCCAATTTGTGCTCTTATGATCGAAAGTGTTGTTCCTACTAAGGATTTTATTTTTTTTACAGCCGCCACTGGTAAGACCTAATAAAACTTGTGCATATCTGCAGTTAAAGTAATTGACCAAACCCTTAAACGACTTGAGCTTTTTCTTATGCTTCATTCACTTCACTTGTACTTGTTGAATGCAAATCTTTTATTTTCAAATGTTTTAACATTTTCAAATTGCAAACGCAGCAAATTTTAATTAAATTTAATTTTAAGTTCTTTATGATCCGATGCACAATTTGTAGAATTTCCAGAATATTTAAAAACTAGACTAATCATTAAGGAAAGTTACTCATTAAAAGTAAGTTTTCTTAGTAAATAAAACGTCGTCGTAAATATACGAGCCGCTTTTAAAAACTTGAGATTATAAAATTGCCAATGCTTGTAAATTTACCCAGTTTTAAATTTTGTTTGTCTTTTCGAGAAATTTGTCAAATGGCAATGCGGGTGATAAGAGCATTGCAGAGGGCAATTTAAAAGGTATTAAGTTTTTTGTTTTTTTATTTATGTTGATGTTTTTTTAATATCGAGAAGTTACACTTTAATTAGTTTTCTTACTAATTTGTTACACTCTTGGGAATTATTGAACCTTTTACTGCGATTTACTGTTTTTTGATTGATTAAATCGATAAAAAATTTATATCAAAACCTAGGATTTTATTCTATCCATGAGTTTGGAAAACTTTTTGATAGATTTCCAACTTTGTAAATGAATAAAGTAAATGTTTTTAAGTATAGCCTTTATAAAAGTTTTATGTTATTGAGTTCTGTAAAAGTGAAAAATCAAGCGAACCTTGATAAAATATTTTTTTTCGTTATTTTTAAATAGAACCTTTTTGGCTGCTTTGGTTAATAAGTTAAATTATTCTCGAGCGCCACAAGTAGTAGCAGCTATTTTTTATTTTTATTTTGTCGAATTTTATAATAATAAATCTAAAGTTATTGCCGATCGCATAAAAAAATGATACGCATTTCGGCATTTAGAAGGTTAATTTGATTCATTTCTTTGTCACTTTTTGTCGTATCTTTTGTATTGGCGCATTATGTAGCTGGAAATGCGAAAGTCAAAGAGATTTATTTAACATCGACCTTCCATCAATGTCTAATGGCTTATATGCCATTTGTCATCATCTAAAATTCAACAATACTTTAGTGGGTCGATATGATTTGGCCGAAACCATTTTTTTACATTAAGGACAATTGCTGCACAATTTGAATTAATAAAGATTACAGCAGGGGAGCGACCTTTACATAAATCCGAGTAATCTACAATTGCATTTGTTGGAAAAGCAAGTTTCTTGTAATATAGCAATACAATAAATACTTGGCGTTGTTAGGATCGGATGGAAATAAAAATATCAAATACATTACAATGGAAAACTAGGAATTAAACAAGAATAGTACTTGACTTAAAACCGCATAAATAAGTGAACATGTTATAAGAGTAAATCGTTTGCTCACGCCTTATTTTACGACGTGATTCGGTGAGATGTAAAATACGTACGAGCCGGTTCTTGTAAACTACATTATTATAGGTCGCTATCGATTACAGAATATGGTAATTGCTTATTATACACTGATGTACACTAGATAACTCTACAAATAGAAGTTTATTGCTGAATTTAATTTATTTATAACCACGATTATACCCAACAATACAAAAATTTACTTTATGTGGTTAATACATTAATTATTATTGTAAATAATCTTTTTTCTTTTTTTATATTATATTGTCTACGTACACAACATAGTATACTATATTATGAAACATACTGTAATAAGTCAATGAACGCTATTTTTGCTGTTGGACGGCTTTGGCTTGTTATTACATTTTTTGTCTAATAATTCATAACTAAGCATGTAATTTTCCTACACAGCTTTCCAGCGCATGCATTTTTAAGCAAAAAATTCTTTATTTAAAATTTATCAGAAATCTTTAATCACATTTTTTGTTAAGAAAATCTAAATAAACTTTTAAATAATTCACTTGACAAAAAAGCTTTTGCTGTTATATGTCAACATTTCTATTGCCAAGTGTATAAAAGCATAGCCTTCTTTGTGAAGTGGAAATTTTTATCCTTTTAGTGCAAAAATATAAAATTATATCACGCGGATGCTGTTCGGCATCGCTAATGTCATTTGGTGAATTGAACAATTACTTTGTAAAGAACAGCTTATAAAGCTCTAGTTTCCTATTTTTAACAAAACAATTTTTTTTAAATCCATAGTTGCAATCTGGTCGTACGCATATAAATAACTTTTACAGGGTAGGTCTAAAAATTTCGAAGCCATTTTATTACATGCTGATAGATCAAACGATAAAAAAGGTAGTCTCGACGTTTTTCTTAGTTTTCAGTAAACTGAAAAATATATTTTTTATTTTTCTGATAAATAATTTTTCATTGCTTTTATTAAATTAAATCTGATGTAGGTAAATGGTTTTTCACCATTTTGATGAATTCTTAAAATCATATTATTTATCATTTGTTTCTAAAAGAAGTAGTTTGTTGATATACCTAGTCTGGACATAAGTTCTGTTACACAGTATTAATTAAATTTTTAATGTTTCAAAATAATAAATTCAATTATGATATATACTGCTTTATTACTTAATATATAAAGAATACATTTTTAATATATTTACTCAAAATGTCCTCCTTTAGCCTTTACACAAGCCTTTAAACGCCGTGGCCAATCATCAATTGCGGCACGGACGACTTGTAACGGTATCGATGCTGCTGCTTTCACCAAATCCCGCTTCAGAAGCTCGATATTTTTATGAGGCTTACTACAAGCCATGTTTTCAAGAACTGACCACAATTTATAATCCAAAGGATTCAGATCAGGACTTCCAGAAGGCCATTGTTCTGCTGCAATAAACGCAGGTAAATTTTCTGCTAGCCACCTTTGGGTTGTCTTAGCTTTGTGTGCTGGTGCAGAGTCCTGTTGGAAAACCCAATGGTTTCCTTGAAAGAGAGAGTCGTTAAGAGGCTTTACCACGTCTTCTAACATTTCTTGGTAAATTGGTGCCGATGTTTTAACGTCTTTTTCACAAAAGTGAAGTTGAGTAACCCCTTCGTAGGATACACCCCACCAAACCATCACAGATGCTGGATAATGGTCTCTTTGAACCCTCGGAATTTTTTCTGCCGCTTCTTTAGAGCTGTGAGCATAAACACGATCGTTTTGCTTATTAAATTTTTCTTCGACGGTAACAATTTTTTTCATCGGTAAACAAAATATTTTTAAAATTATTATTACCGTGCCTCCTCAATAGGGTTTTCGATCTCTCGTGCCTAATTTTTTTTAAAGCTGTTGTTAACCTTTGTCCTGTTGCTCTACGAAAAGCCCCAAGTTTTAGGTTCTGCCTCAATACGCGAGACACGCTTTTTTTGAAATTTGCATCTCTATAGCAATAATTTTTTGTTTTCGCAGAGGATTTCGTCGTATTCTTTCACGCACTGCTTTAATCACTCGTGGAGTTCTTATGGTACGAGGACGTCCACTTCTTTTTCTGTCAGCTATTGCATTTGTATCGGTAAACCGTTTTATAGCACGACTTACAAACATTTTTGAAATTTTTAACGGCTTTAGCAATTTTAAAATTTCACTATTTGATACACCACATTTATGTAACGCAATAACTGCTATCCGATTTTCTTTCACACCCCAATCCATGTTGCTGGTTGAACTCAAAAATTTTAACTATAGTCTGTACAAGTTGCCAAAAGAAAGGGCTTTCTAAATATGTAATTGTTTTCCACCCTCTGTAATCTTAAGCTGTAAAATCTAACGGTTCTTTACAGGTAACAGAATTTATGTCCGGACTAGGTATTAGTTTATTTTGAACCAGGATAAACAGCAGTATTACGCCAATAGCTTTGCATAGATAGTTGCATTTCTAGAAACTTTTCCACTTGAAAAAATTCGAAAATCGGCTGCAATTCAATAGAAAAATTAATGCAATTTTCATCATTTTCAACACATGAAGTAGAGCTTTTAAGAGCTCCACTCATGTGCTCGAAGCTTGAAGTTTCTTTTATAATTTCAAGTATTTGAACTCTTCACTTTCGTTTCTTTCATTCATCGTCAACTTGAAAACTTGCAATTTTCGTAACCCAATTGTTTCGGATACGAAAGAAATACAGCGATAAGGTTTTTACTAAATTTTTACATCAGAAAAAAGCGTTTTAGTGACCATAACCGTCAATCCACGCAATTTTGTATTACATACTTGTGGTTTTCTCCATCAATCCTGGTTTAGAAAATGTTTGAAAGTTGAGTCAATTTAGAAGTCGATTCAAAATTTCAGCAAAAAGTCGACCAAGTTTTTTTAACATTATTTTCTCTCTAAATTTTATACCTACAGAAAATCGATTTGTTACTTTTAGGTAACCCAAAAAAATTTAATTAATTATTTTTAATTATCCAAATTAAAGCAAATGTTTTCGAGTTAACTGTCAAATTAGTCTCTTTTACGTACAAATTAACAAAATTTTGATTGATCCTTTTCGTAATTGAACCCGAATAGTTCGTTTTACTCTTTTATGTTGCTGCAAGCCATTCTTTAATTAGCCATGTGACAATGATCAGCGGCGAATCTAATTGAATGTTCGACTAATTAGTATTTGCGATTAGGAAACTAATTTTTATTTAAATTACCGAAAGCATTTCTTTAAATAGATTTTTTAGCAATTCAAAGTTTCTTGGAGAGAGAAATTTAAATAAATGACAGATATAGAGTTTTTATAAAACAATTTTTCGCTTAATTAGTTTATTTATTAATTCTTGGCTTATTTTTCTAATTAATTTGCTTTGAGATAATATTAACATGTTTATATTAGACTAACATGGTGTGCGATCAATCAAAAATGTCAACTTCTTGCTCTTTTCAAAAATAAATCACACAAAAACATAAGTATACAAATAACGCCGGCCTCTATTAAATTTTTTTTTCGAGGGTAGCCAGTCATCAAATCTATTTTGTATAATTGTTTAATTGTATGGCGAAGGAGTTTCAATTATTATTTATCTGTTAATTTATACCGAAGTGGTTTTGAAAGATTACATGTCAAATTTAATGAAGATTAACCTCAGCAGATGATATTTAAAGCTACCAGCTAAGTTGAAAGATCTCTTATTTCTCGTTTGAAATATCACCTTTATTATAGTTACGTAAATAAACACTGCGTTAAATCTACAGTAAAACCCCTACCGTGCGAACCCTATGCCATTTTAATTGATACGTGTGGGCAGAAGAAGTGGGCAAAACGGTTAACAATCGCATTTCTACTAAAATTTTAATATATTATTATATATTTAGTATGTTTACTCAAAACTTTGAGCACTGTGTAATTATATACTCTCCATGTTGTGCAGTCGTTTCATTAAGACTAAGTAGATATAATATAAAGTTCAACATGTTAGCCATATTTACTTTAAACCACAAGATAATCTAGTCCTATACTGTTGTAAGATTAATTAAAATTAGGCTGGAGTAGTATATAAAATTTAAACTTGCAGGATTTAAACCTCAAGCCGTTTGATCCTCCATCAGAAAATATTTGCTCAACTAATAAACTAATATTGAAGAACTTAATAATAAATAACTATAGAACCCTTTTTGTTTCAGAAAAATGGGAGCTACCTCGACTTCTCCGATGATGGTGAGTGAATTTTGTTTCATTTTGTTGCGGTGCCTGTGCTCGAAATAAATAAGTTTTTTCTTTATCGCGAAATTGATATCTTAATATCACTGATAAAAATGAAATAAGCGGTTGAATGAAGGCGGCAATCGTTTATTTCTTATAAATTTCCGCTTTAAAAAGCTTTGACCGTGGAAATGAACGCGTTGAGTGAGCTATTGTCAGCAGCTTTGATAAAAACATCTTTGAGAAAGCTCTATAGCCAATTCCATGGAAAGTTTGTCGCGTGTCGTTGCACCTTGAAAGTTAAATAGGTTTTTTTTACAATCTTATTACCATTTGGGGAAGTTTGAGAAGTAAAATAAATTTTCGACTATTAATAAAATGTTCAATTTTACATTATGTGGTTCAAGTTGAATTGTACGATAACAAGCGATTATGTGTATTATAGAACCACAAAGATTTGTGGTTTCGGAAGCGACCTACTCATTTCACACAATTCGCGTCCAAAGCACGAATTGCTGTATTATTTATTATAGCTTGCGCGTTCGTCTTTATCACGTAGCACACTTTCTATATCTTTGTATTTATTCCGTGTTCGGATTGCAGATAAGGCACGTTGATGGTTAACGAATTATTTTACTCTCAGAACAACCACAACAAAGCAATCTAAATTATAATTTAGTCATCTTTATACTTATTACGAATGTAATGCAGAATCGCTACAAACTCGATCGCACTAGCTATAGAATTTGCCTTACAGCATCGGATAGTTTATATTGCACACGTCCCCATTCAATTTTCAAATTCCTTGATACTTCAATTCAATTTCATGTAATTAAATCTAATTAAATATTCAATTATATAAGAGCACTTGCCTTTCCATTCCGATATTGTGTTTTCGAAATCTTCATTTAAAGGCACTGTCGCTTAATCCGTTTTGCCCTTGTTTGTTCATGTAAATTAATTGCCGTTAAATTATAATATGCATCTCAAGTTCTCTCGAGCTTTTCTTACACTCCACCATTCAAAACGCAAATTGCTTTCCTTACTACATCTCTAGCTAGGAACTACCTGTTTACATCATCATTTTTATTACAAAATAATAATAATTGTAGTTGCCAAACAAAAATCAACTTTGACCTTGTAGATAATGATCCGCAACGCAGGTATCCAGGGATCTGGATATTGTAAGTGTCGCCCTGAATGGTAAACCTTGAATTGCTTTATATTTAATCGCAATTAATTTTGTTATTGATCAGTTCATGTAAAAGCATAATGCAGCCCACGTAGCTTCTATTAACTAGAGACTGAACATTGGATAGGCTTAAAAGGTTATAGTGGTTAAACCCACTTACCAGATCCATACCATCCGCTTCAACATGCAGATATCTCAAGAATCAGCAATGTACACTTTCTGTAATCTAATTTTTTAAAAAGTAATGATGTTTTAACTCTTTATACGATCCAGGAAATGATAGAATGGACCTGGCAAACTAATAGATTAACTATTAATTGGCGAAAGATGCTTTTGATGTAATTCCCAAATGTAAAGATTATAACTGTAGGTTAGCTTCGGTTTGGAATACGTAGTCTTTGTAAATAGAATCAATCAGATTTTGGTGGTTTGTCGAAGTTAAGTTCATTAAAATTGAATACTATAATGTAGAACTTTTTGAGTTTCTCATGAAATAAATTATAATTCTGAATCGTTTTAATTAGCTCTCGAGAAATCCGACTTGGCAGCATCTCCAAGAGCATAAAACAGCATAAAAAAAATTACATGCTGCATTTACATTTGAGTCTTTCGTAACATTGTACCAATTAACTTTGATGTTTTATTGGCACAGTTGGCACAGCAATCGTACAGATATTACACAATATTGTTATTATAATAATTATCATAATATAATACAAATGCAATTTTAATTAGGTGTCAATTTATTGTCAGGTAATCTAGCTTTTAAGTTAAGAATATTGTGGAACTTCTAAACATGTGTTCTCGAAATTGAAGGAATTGGCTACTGAGGAACTCCTCAGTTTTGGTGAGTAAACAAAGAGTAAAAGGTGCACTGGGGGGTATTCCATACCCCCCAGACCCCCCGGTTTGCCAATACCTACATTAAAATTCAATTAATATTTGAAATTGTAATAATAAAAAAATGGCTATGTGAACATTGCATAACTTGCCCCATTAAATTTGGGTATAAACATTATCGTTCAACTTCCTCTTTCCGGGTACCATTCGACGAGAAAGACCGCGAGGAAGCTACAGTTTGCATCAAAAAGTCAAAAAGTTGAAAAATTAAAGGTGCAGATTTGTCGGGTACCGTGCGACGCGGAAAACCTTAAGGAAGCGACAGGTCGCATCAGCGGGGCTCCAAAATTACGCTACGTGGGACGTAAAAAAAGTAAAAGATGCACTGGGGGGTATTCCATACCCCCCAGACCCCCCGGTTTGACAATAGCTACATTAAAATTCAATTAATATTTAAAATATTAAATGAATACATTTAGTCTCTGACCCCGAAAAATAATAGTCTGAAAACCTTGCAGCTAAACATAAACTGACCGTAATAAAGCTAGCTACTTCTATTACCATAGCATAGACTTCCTGAGCGGCCAGCTTGAGTTCGAATCTCACTTAAGCACGTTTGTCGTGAAAACGATGATGTTACTTAATAAGAACAATTTCTTATATTAGTCGATCCTTTCCCGTTATTGTAAGAGATTATTAGTATTATTATTATTATTATTTTGTGATTGATTAACGGACTTCTACTACCGAGCGTGCAAAAATCAAATTAATTCTAGAATTTGCAGAAGAACCAATTGTTTTAAGACTCCAAGCTCTAAACATATTGTGAGACTCCTAAACATTCTTGTATTTTGAATTTAATTTTTCAAAACATCAAACAGTGGGTGCAAACCGGGGGGTCTCTATTATTCACAAATTACTTAGTAGCCAATGTTGTAGGATAATTAATAATCTCTAAATTAAGGCAGGTATTTCTGAAAAATAACCAAAAAAGTGAGAAATTTGTAGGTATTTACGAATGAATTAATAATGTAACAAATTTTTGCAATTTCTCTAATTGCTGAGTGCGCCCCTGCCTAGAGTCTGAACTTTCGTAAGTGTGAGAGTGTTTTTCGTGTGCTCGTCGAATTTGAGTAAGTTCTTTTGCATTTTTGTATTGAAACTTGGTGGGGAGACACCTAATTTTGACGATGATTTTTACTCGTTCGATCGGTTGTTCTGAGCTGACTGGAAATCCCGTAATTGCTTCCGAATGGCCGAATATTATTTTTAAATAATTTCTTCTTCTTCAAGTGCCATACACTATGCAGTGCGTAGGCGATCACTTGGCTGAAGCCAAAGTGACGTACTAGGGAATTTAGTTAATGGGGTGGTTTCTCTTTGCTTTCCCCCATAGCCCACAGATCTATCTTGTGCTTTTAGATCACAGCAGTGTATTCGGACGCGACCAGGATTTGAACCGCGGTTACCCGCTTCCCAGTCTACGTTTGATAATTTTAACGATGTTAAAATATTTTTACTGTGTTAAGAATTTAATTGTTTTGGTTCAACAATTAGCGTATGCTGCTTGTTCTTAGTTATGTTTCTCCTAAGGATAATAATTGAGACGGGCAGCTGCGACTTTTTGGCGTTTGGTTGCAACTGCCACTTGGCAGCACACTTCTTGCATAGATTGTTTTTTCGTTTTATCGATATCTTACTTCCGGAACTTATGACCCTCGCTTTCCGCAATAATTACAGCTAGATTAACGTCTTGGGCATCTACAGTAAATAAAAGCTGGTTGATCGTTTCTCAGCGTGTAGAGGAAAATTCTGGAGACCTATGAGGGGAAGAGGAATTGTTTGTTTTTCGGCCTGGCTTATGGTTGGTGCTATCAGTTATCAGCTGTCACCTCGGGTGGATTTTTATGCTGAGCTGACGGGCACAATTCGTACGAGGGGTCGGAGATTGGGAATTCGGTTGGTCCCCGAGGGGGAGAAGGAATTTGTTTTATTACAATGAGATTTCCGCTACTATGATGCTTCATTTGTAAATTTGAGGCCAATTTGAGTTCGAGTCTCACTTAAGAATGTTTGTTGTAAAAACGATGTTGTTACTTGATAAAAATAATTTTGTTGTAATAGTAGAGCCTTTCCTGTTATTGGGTACAAACCTTTTGGAAATGTAAGATATTATTATTATTATTACTTGCAGGATTAGCAGAAGAACCAGTTTTTTAAGGCCAAAAGCTTTAAACGTATTATAAGACTCCTAAACATTCTTGTATTTTGAATTTAAGTTTTTAAAACACTAAAAAGTTGGTGCAAACCGGGGGGTCTGGGGGGTATGGAATACCCCCCAGTGCACCATTTTGTTTTATTCGCAAATTACTGGGTAGCCAATGTTGTAGGATAGTTCATATCCTCTAGATTAAGGCAGGTATTTCTGAAAAATTATCAAAATAGTGAAAATTTTGTAGGTATTTACGAACGAATTAATGAGATTGCGATACTATGATGTATCACTTGTAAATTGGGGCGACTTTCGTGGATGTTTTTACCAAGTGCATGAGCTCAAGAGATCTACCCACTTTGAAGACTTCAAAAAGCTTTTAAGTTTCATCTTACCAATTCTTTTTTTTAATTTAATTACTTATCTATCGTTGTTCCGTTCATAGAAAACAGATAAATCTGTGTTTTTTTTTAGAAAATATAGCAACAGAGCAATTTGAGAGAGTTTGCTGGTGGCCCTCTCTTATGACCGCTTTTGACTGTTTTTAATTCAAATGAGAATTAACCGGTGATTCGCCTTAGTATATTGTTAAGATATTGTTTAACCCTTTATGGGCAGATTACGAAAAATAAAAACAGGGTATTTTTTGAAATTACATAATATCAGTTTTCATAATTGTTGAAATATCGTCCAGTATCCCATAAAGGGTTAATTGCGAAATCGAGAAGTTGCATTACCAACGTTAAACTTTAATAAAAATCTAAAGTTTATTTTACGATGGTTTTCACCGGTTGAGTGAAATCAAATTTTGTGCAAATGGTTTTTCACTTTTATGATTTTCATACTTCTGTAATTTAAAATTATATTAATAATCGATTTAATTGGAAAACATGAACTTACATAATGGTAAATTCTAGTCATTCGGAATTCTGTTGAAGGTAATACAAAGTGCTTATTGGAATATTTGTAACAACTTGTAAAAATTAATACAAGTTAATTTTGGGACAACAAAAAGTAAGAGCGTTTTATCAGTATTCTCATGGTATAATTAGAACTCTTTTCATTGTGAGTATTATTATTGTTCATATAATTGCAGAAAATTAATGAAAATGATTTGAAAATGTGAGCATGGCAATCTTGTTAATGAAGTTATAAAATAACAAAATCATGAAGTGTTGATTAAATTGTTTGATTGCTTATCCGTTGTTTTGTTGAAAATAATATCGCAGTTTCGTTATACCTTCTAGCTTCATTATTATTATTTGATAGAATTAATTTTTTTATTAAGAGATTTTGATCTCCGTGTTATCTTACATACAAACAGTAAACAGAAACGTATTCCGATGGGATCTATTTAGTTTCTTTTCGGTTATATCAATTTTCATATATCGAAGACCAAGAATTCTTATAGGAAAAGTTGAAGCTTTTCATTTTAAAATGTTGAGCATATTTAAAATTATTTTTACTTATTTTATGTTAAGCTTGACTGATAGTGCGTACGTGAGATTGTCAAATTCTTAAAAATAAATGTTTGACTTTTCTCTTATTTGCGCTTACATGTTTTCAATATTAAAACATTTAGGAAAATTTCTTTTGAAAAATATTTGTATTTAAAAAGTATAATTCCGTAAATACCGAAAAATAATAAGGTTTTTATTTAAAAAATCGCACGACTGGAGCTTTAAAAAAATGCTTCCTATTTATTAATGTAAGCCACGTTATATTTTGGAACAATAAAAACAAGTGATTCTAAAAACGCAATTCTTCCGATGGACAAAGATAAATAGCTTTAGCATTTCAAAATGCGTAGGGCATTACAAGAAGCTCACTGCACTGAAAGCTAATTTGCATAACGCTTAATCAGGTGTGCGTATATATCGGTTTCATTTTATTGTTCTAACCCAACGCATCATCCGAATGCTTTAAAAGTAATTTGAATTTATTGACCGGACATGTAGGCTATAGGTCGATACAAATATTTAAAATCTTACCAAAAAAAGTTGTATTTGCTTTTTAATTGTGTTACGGTAAAACGGCAACTGTATGATGTTGATTAAGCAACTAATAATTACATTATCCTGTATAGTAGGAGGATCCACGTTCGTCAATTCATCACGATTTTTTGTTCCAATAATTTCAAATTTCGAGTCATGTAATTACGTTTATTTATCGCGCTTTGTTACTTCGTATTGTAGCTTTGATTAACCGGAGAAATTTGTGCGCCACCGCCACCGCGCAGGGTTAATAATATTTTAAGGATAAAAATTTAAACACATCATTAGTAGTTACGAGCGATGATCGTATTTTTTAACGGGCATAGTGAAAAGACTTTTATTTGTTTGACAGTTTGATGTTATTATTTTGTAACGCAATTATTGCCGGGACGTAGGTCTATTTGGAGGTTAATTTGATTATTTTTGCATTTCGGTTAGACATTTATTTGACATTATAAACCTGCTAATTTTTGAAAATTTTGATTGACTTTTGTTTTGACGTCGACCTACATGTACACTAAATTAACCCTTCAGATGGAACAAAATTTAATACTTAGTTTGACATTTAATAATTTATTGCATAAACATTTGAATTATAAATAATATTCTTGTATGTCTGCATTAGTGCTAATAATAGGTACATTTTAGGGTGTGTAGATAACTACCATTCTGTTTAATTTCGTAATTGTGTAGACAGCCACAACATTTATGTGCAATTATCGGTATTTAGCACAGGGTGAACGACACGGTTAAAGCTTCACAAACTTGCCAGTCGATTCTACCCAAGATTTTCACGTTAATTACCTTTATAGTTCATATTATACTTGAAAATATGAGAATTTTTAATTTGCCGTTTGCGGTGGCAGTGGCTCTCCGAGTGGACTATTATTGCATTTATTGTAGTGGCCTAACGGTAGAATAGCGAAAAGGTTGGTTTTCTCTTATTAGAGCCAAAAAAAAGTATATTAGAACAATGAAAACAAGCAGGGTAAATTCTTAACAAATTGTATTACAGATTCTTTACAAACTCTAAAGCTAAGAAAACAATTTAAACTTAATCAAGTTCTTGTAAGGTAAAGTCACAAGAAGACAAGCAATCAAAGTAAAGTGTGATAATGTTTCGAGACATTCACTCGGTAGCGCTGACAACCGGAAATTCACGAGGTAGGTAGACGGAATCACTGATAGCGGAAGGTGTCAGCGGGTTACCGGAAGCACTGCCATCTAGTCGATTATCTGTGTTTGTATGAATACTTGATAGTACTGCTGTCGTTATAAATTACACTTTGAAATAAATTCCACTTTTGCGAAATTTAGCAACCGCTACCCATGTTATTTAAATGAAAACTATATACGAAAAGCATTTTCCATCAAAAGGATATTATCAATTATTAGTTAAAATGTTAATGCAAAATTGTATATATCTACTTGCGCTTTGAGGCTTCGACTGCGCCACCCTTGAAATGTAATTTAAATTCAAATGAAATAATGACTATAGTACATATTTCCATTCAAGTTTTAAGATATTGGATGGAAATTTAATGAGAAAATTATGTTCTTTTCCAAAGCCCGTTATCTAGAATTTAATTTTCTAACGCTCAGCTAAATGAGCACACAATATTGTGTGGGTAAATACGTGGGTTTATTGAAATTTTCAGTTAAATTTTAACAAAATGGCTGTTTAATAAATCGAAATGAGATTTTAAAGGTTGTAAGTACAAGTTCGTGAAAATGGTTACAGAAAAGATACAGTGCTACAATTATCTGGTCCCGAATCATTAATCATACTCACGAAGGGTTAGATTGCTCCAAAACCTTACTTCTTGCTGCCCATAGAATAATAGAACTTAGTAAAAACGAACCTTTATCAGCGCCATCTTGCAACAGTGGTTATCAACAAAAGCGAGCCTTAATCCCCAACTTGGGTATCTTAGAACTTTGCAAAAAGTGTTTCTATCTCTGTTAATAAATTTCATAATCGAGCTGAAAAATGTTCAGTTTTGTCGTCGATAAAAAGAGTTTGATGTTAATTTTTGATAATTTTTTGTGCCGAATTACAAAATTAGAATGATATAAAGATAAATTAAACAATAGGACCGTTAAATCCCCAATTGGCTAATAACTCTCGGCTATTTGTTTACTGTGATAAGATTTAATTACAATTTACTGTTTGTTAGTAAAACATAACGATAAATCAACAATAGCATACGTTTATTAATGTAACTTCAAAATTTGAACCAGTTATTGATATTGCCAAAAGACTTTTTAATAAATAAAATAGGGCAGAGGAGGAAGGTTTCGAAAAAGAACACTTGACGTCAGAAAGTGTTAATCCATGTAGACCTACGACTTATAAAACTCCCTCTATATTAAATTCTATGGCTTATAATATGGTTACCAAAGTAATTCACGTCAAAGATAAAATACACGAAATGTTAGCTTTTATCGATCAATGGTGACATATCACTTGCTTACAACTTCGAAACGACCAAATTTTGGATTATTTAGTTGCTCACAAATTCAAAAGTTTATTTCATTCCACAAGTCAAATGGGTTGCATAACTTTCCGTGGGTTCATCCTATTATTATTTTTCAAAAATATTAATATCTTGGGTTTTTATTTGGACCGAATAAAATATTTAGAAAATAACATGACCGAATAACAGTCGATATGGCGTAGCAATGTATACTTCTAATGCAATCAAACCCTTATAGATTTCGGGATCAAGTTTTCGTGAAAGCATTTGTATTTCCAACACGAATATTGCAGGTATTGTAATGCTAGCTGTTTTAGTTTCAGATGAAAATTTGTTGGGTGGGCTTCGGGAGATCAATAACGTAATCGTATCATTTCGAATATTACTTTTTAGTCCAAACTACTTTTTCCTCTTTCTGATATCATCATCAGTTGTTAACTTTTTTTTGCACAAAGGACCTTGTCACGTAACCGAATATAATAGGGTCTCTCGCATAAAAAGTTTGGTGACGTAGATCGATTTTAATGCATGTAAATTTTATTTCTGTGTTAGCGACCTAATGGTAAACATGTTTCGGTGAAAATCTGAAAATGCGATTTTTCAGCGGTACGTAGTCCACTTAAAGTTTAATTAATAATCTTGAACGTGTGAATTTTACTTTTTCCTTTAATTTTCTAGATTTTAATTACAAATTACATTTTATTTATTTCCTTACCTAAATGCTTTTAGGGAAACTCGTTTCGGGCATTTGCATTTTCTACTGTAATTAACTGAAGTGCCTAACCTCACTGCACAAACCACAATTAAAAATTTAATTGTTTTTTCCTTTAATTTAATATTAACATTGAAAATACTGTTACGGAAATCAAATTAAAGTTAATTATTTCTCGAGGTTTTTCTGAAAATTAATTTTCTTTATATTTTAAATCTTTTAAATTAGAAATACAAGTTTTCGTTGAAATATCTATTATATTTTATTTTGTAATTATCCCAAAGATTTTTATTTATAATTTATTATTTCGTCTTTCAATTTATTTACGTACTTCATCGGCTTCTCTTACCATAATCGTTTTGTTTATTTCTCTATGGATAAAATTGGCATTGTTACTACCATTTATTGATAAAAAAGTGCATATTAATTACTTTGATAATTTTCTAAGATTTCTTTTCACTTGTATACCAGAATTCCTCAGCAATTCCCCCTCCCTAAAAGTTTAAACTGCCTGGTCATTTTAACTTTTCATTTCCATTTAGACTTCTTCTTAACGGCAATACACTGCTTCAGGTGTGGCCAACAGGTCGATCGTAGCTGCTGATACTAGTCGTGATTCATAAAAAGCCGAGGAGGAAACCGCTGGTGAAATTTGATGTACAAGTGAAAGGAAATTTGAGAAAATCTAAGGAAATACAAGAATATCTTAGAAATAACAGATAATCTTGCTTTTTCAACTTTTTCGAAAGGAAATCATTCGACAATCCAAAAAAAAAACAAGGAAATTTTAGGAAATTTGATGTACAAATAAATGAAAATTTCAGAAAATCTAAGGAAATTTTAGGCAATCCGAGAATATCCTAGAAATCATGAGACAATTTGAAAGAACCCAAGGAAATTTGATGTGCAAGTAAAGGAAAATTTGAAAAAATTTAGGGAAATCTAAGAAAATCTTAGCTTATCTTAGAAATTACAGATAATCTTGCTTTTTCAACCTTTTCGAAAGGAAATCATGAGATAATCTAAAACAAAACCTAAGGAAATTTTAGAAAATTTGATGTACAAGTAAAGGAAAAAAAAAGTTAAAGGAAATTTTAGGCAATCTAGGAAATCAAAGGAAATCCGAGAATATCCTAGATATTACAGACAATCTTGTTTTTTCAACTTTTTCGGAACGAAATCATGAGACAATCCAAAAAAACCCAAGGAAATTTGATGTTCAAGTAAAGGAAAATTCGAAAAATCTAGAAAAATCTTATGAAATCTAGGAAATCTAAAGGCGCGTTCTCACGATTCTAGTTTAATTGACCGATTATAGTAAGTTGATTCACAAAAGTTGAATAAAATATGAAGTGTGAACCTTTGTTGATGAACTAGAAAGTTGTTCAACTAAATTAAAACAAAGGTTATTTCATTTAAATTTTGTTGATCAGCTATAATCGGTCAATTAAACTTGAATCGTGAGAACACACCTTAAGGAAATCCAAGGATATCTAAGATATTACTGATAATCTTGCTTTTTCAACTTTTTCGTAAAGAAATCATGAGACAATGCAAAAAACCCAAATAAATTTTAGAAATCTAAGGAAATGTAATTCCTTAATTAAATTAATTAAATTAATTAAAGTAATTATTATTATTATTATTAAAGTAAAGGAAAATTTGAAAAAATCTAGGAAAATCTTACACAATCTGGGAAATCTTAGGAAATCCAGGGATATCTTAGAAATCATAGATAATTGTGTTTATTCAACTTTTTCGAAAAGAAATCATGAGATAATCCAAAAGAAAACCCAAGGAAATTTCAGGAAATTTGATGTACAAACGAAGGGAAATTTGAGAAAATCTATGAAAATCTTAGGAAATCCAGGGATATCTTAGAAATTACATATAATCTTGCATTTTCAACTTTTTCGAAAGGAAATTATGAGAAAATCCAAAAGAATATCCAAGGAAATTTTAGGAAATCTAGGAAAATCCCAGAAAGGGTTCTAAAAGGAAATCTGGTGTACAAAAATTGAGTCTGTGGTTTTCTTCTCGTTTCTCGTGTAATAAGCTAAGAAAATATGTTTTTTCTTCTTTTTTTTGTCTACTTTTACCTTACTATTAGAGTATTATTTATATATCAATGGTATTTCCTTGACATTTCCTTGACATTTCGATAAATCGGAAGATAAAAATGTAAAAAGTATTTATCTTAATTTTAATTAAATTTTTTAATTTGTAAATTAAAAACTGTTGGCCACCCGTGCTATTGGCCACCCGTGCTATCAGTAGCGGTGATATCAATAAGCGAATGTAAGCAATGCTCAGGGGCCCGGGACCATAAAGGGTAGTAAATCCCAAAAAGAAGCTAGGGCATGCGGGTCCTAGCTACTCTTGCACCGCCAATGGCCCATTGTACTACCTCCGATGCAGCTGTCTCGATCAAATTCATCCTGGAGACAAGATGGCTTGAGAAGTGACAAGACGCTGCATCGGAGGTATTTGTAACAAATTTTTGCAATTTGTTTTATTGCTGAGTATGCCCCTGCCTAGAGTCTGATTGGGGAGATGGAAGTTTGCGTTTTGTAAACGCAAGAGCGCAATTTGCAGGATTTTGGTGTGAGAGTGTTTTTCGTGTGCTCGTCGAATGTTTGAGTAAGTTCTTTTACTTTTTGCATTGAAATTCGTAGGGAGACACCTAATTTTGACGATATTTCTTTTACTCGTTTGATCTGTTGTTTTGTGCTGACTGGGAATTTCGTATTTGCTTCCGAATTGCCGAATATTATTTTAAATAATTTAAATAATTAAATTTATTTACTTATTTTGGTTGCAACTGCGGTTGGCAGCACATTTCTTGCAGAGAATATTTTTTTATTTGATTGTTACCTTTTTTCGGAACTTATGACCCTCGCTTTCCGCACTATCTACAGCTAGTATAACATCTACAGGGCATCTACAGTAAATAAAGGTTGATCGTTTTCCCAGCGTGTAGAGGAAAATTCTGGAGGCCCCATGAGGGGAAGAGGAATTGTTTGTTTTTCGGCCTGGCTCATTATTGGTGCTATCAGTGTTAGGATTAGGAATTTGGTTTTTAAGAACCAAATTTTCACCTCGGGTGGATTTATGTGCAATTCGTTTGCGGGGTCGGAGATTAGGAATTCGGTTGATTCCCGAGGAGGTGAAGGAATTTTTTTATTACATAGTATAATGGGCCCGATTTAGTGGCCTAAGTGCCCGTAGGGATATCTTCCCTGCCCTCCTACCTAAAATCCAGAATCCAGAAAAGTGCACTGGGGAATACCCCCCGGATTACACCAATTCTTTTGTGATTTAAGTAATTTGTTTAGACTTTAACTCCCTGATGAGAAAAATAAAATTACTTTTGGACTTAGCGGCGAAACCAGTGTTTTTTCAGACACTCCAAAGCTCTAAACATGTTGTTTAAGTCACAAAACAATTGGTGCAATCCGGGGGGTCTGGGGGGTATGGAATACCCCCCAGTGCACTCTTCTGGATTCTGGATTTTAGGCAGGAGGGCAGGGAGATATCCCTACGCGCACTTAGGCTACTAAATTGGGCCCATTGTGCGATGGTGATATCAAATAAGCGAATGCTTAGGGGCCCGGGACCATAAAAGGTAGCAAATCCCAAAAACGATATATTTAAACAATATACGCTATTCAAAATTAATGCATTGTTTATTTTGGCGCCCGTTTTGTATATTTGCTTACGGGCCTTAGCTACTCTTGCATCGCCACTGCATGCTATATATAATGAAGTTGGCCAACCCTGCATTATTTTGTAAAATTTGAAAATAGACTTTATTTAAGCTGCATGTTTTCGAGATTTTTACATTCAAATTTATCTCCTGAAAATCGCATTGATGTAGAAAAGAAAATTGATTGTCGGCTACTTCGTTTACAATTTAATAATATGCGATTATAATAAGATTCCTTCACATTTTATACGATGACTCAATAAAAACTCTAGATGTAATTCGATTTGAATGACGAAAAATTCCACACAAAAATGAAATCAATTTTTTAAGTAATTAAAAACATAAACAGCAAAACTGAAGTTTATACACAATATCGATCAAATTAATGTTTACCTCAAAACTGTAAGTTCCGGTAAACCGACATGCATTCTCTTTGTTGAACTAAAATCAATCTTTTTTAATTATATTTGCGTTAAATATACCAAATGCACTGATTATATTTTAGTTGGAAATTGCTGTACTTCACGTAAAAATTGAAATATATTTGTGTGAGTTTCGAAATTTTATTAAAGTTATAATTTCGAGTGACAAATTTAAAATAAAAATACAGATTCTCGTCTGTCTCGTATCATTCGTTTTCGTCCTTGTATCACAATATACTATTTTGAATTAAATCGTAACTTTTTGAAAAGTTGAACAAGTACTTTTTTATGCAAATAAGTTTAGAAGTTATAATATAAGTATATTATTATAATAAAAACTATTTTATAAATTAATCATATTATCCCAATTATTTTATGAAAAAAATCCACTTAAAAGTATTCATTATCGTCAATGTATGGGGACTACTCATGTAATATAACCACATTGATTTCTCCAGAGTATATTTTCAGAATAATTTCATGCTTTCTGAAGAGTTCGCTATCCAAAACGCAATTTTTATTTTTTTTATAGAAAATAATGTTTACAGAATATTTTCTATTTAATACAAAACGAGTGTACCGAAGTATTTCTCATAAAATGCTGAAAAATGAAATATACAATCTAAAAACTTTATAATTAATTGGAATTCGAGATGAATGGTCATTATCTGACGGAAACAAAGTCGATGCGGGTTTGTGCTGTAAATTAAACAAGTGGCGCAATTACCGCATTTCTATGAGATAAATTGAAAGGATTCAATCGAATTCCTCCAAGTTTGCATAATTACATATCGTGCTTTTTTCGCCCTTGAAAATGCGCAACTTTGTACCATTTTCTTCCCAAGCTAATAAAAAATTTAGGTTAACTACCCTGTTTTAATTTTAATGCAAACGAATGGTATTTTTGTATTCTCATCGAGTTTTTCTTGTTTCTGAAAAGTGAAATTTCATTACCATCGCTCAGGGGTGTTATAGTGAACTAATTATTATTAGCTAGCGACTACCTGCCGAGCTTCTAATTGGCCACTTAATTGGATACGTTTTACAATGCGTCGTCGCCTAAAAGTGTAAGTCTATTCAAGAATATTAATAATTAGCTAAATTTAAATTACCTATCGAGTGTCAGGCATTATTACAATTTCGGGACTCTCTTAGCTCCCCATTGGTTAGTCGTTGTGCCAGAGCAGCCAATTAATTTTCTAGATAATTTCTTGATTTGCTGCTTTTTACCACTTAAACAATTAATTAATTTCTTCAATGCAGTTGCAAGCATTTCGCATAAATAAGCCCTCGAGAAAAGAAAATGTTGCAACTTGAAAGTTTCTTGTGAAAAGCTTGATTCTTATATAAAAATAAATTTAATACTATAAACTTGAAGTAAATATATTTTGCTTCGTTATCGAAAATTTATTAAAAAGAAAATAAAGAAGTCTAGACTTTCTTAAAATCTCCTGCAATTAAAAGAAAATAGAAACATTTTAGTTAAATGGAATAAATACGTCCTCGTTGTTATTTATCATGAAAGGCCGATTTTTTAACTAAAGATTCGTAATATAAAAAGTTATGTTCAATATTTATTTTTCAGTTTTCCAACAAACACAAAAAATTTACTGCAAAAAGCCATTTTACTATTTCGTTCGTCCTCACTCCCATTTTAAAAAGTTAAGGTTTTGTCAAGTGGAAATGTGTTTTAATTTTGATATTTACATAAATAACCCTTTTAATGCTTAAAAAACCTTTAATTTGTTTGGTAATTATAAATAAGCGTCATATAAAAATTCAGAATTTACATTCAAATTTAAATTTTATTGATTCGAATTCATCTGAACATCTAAATGAGGTTGATTTGTGCTGTGGCATATTTTTGAATCTTTCGTAAGCGACTTTCTAATTTTCCATTTTTTGAACTCGCCAAAAAATATATTAGAGCTAGGCTGGGCCGTCGAGAGCCACGTCGGGGCTCATGGCAAAACTTTTTGCGGGCCCCGCTCTTAAAACTTTCATTTAAAGAAAATAAGAAACTTCGTATTTTTATTAAGAAAAACTATTCAAAAAAGGGTTGTCTTGATCTCGAAAGCTGGAATCGATTCGACAAATTTGAAACTTGGGACCATAATTACCCAAAATCGACTCTTAAACCCCAGACCGCAGAATCACTATTGCCCTGTGTTGTAGATAATCCGAGGGTATATAAGACTAGGACAATTCGCCAATACGATATGGGGACGTCCAGCATTAATTACGTGAGGCGTTTAAGGGGGTTTAGCAGAATCGAGATTCTACTGATCGGAACTGAGGCTTCCATTAAGATAAAAATCAGTTTTACAATATAAAAAAATTTACTGTCTGGATTACTCAGAATCCCAGAGGTCCATATGGGTTATGGCTTTCTCTGGCAGTCCTATCGGCAAAAAAGAAAGAGTGAAGAGACCCCCCGGTATATTTATTGTTTTCTGCCTTTAAAACTGAAATTTAAAATCTAAGTAGTTTTAGGGGTCTCATAATAAGTTTATCAAAGCTTCGTTTCGCAAAGGAAATTGTTTTGCTGCTAAGCCCACAAATAATTTTATTTTTGCCCGCCCGAAAGTTAAAATTTGTTAATCTATCGCAAATATCGATAGAAGTAGCTACCTTAATTTTGGTTCTCAATTTTTTTTTTTGAGTCAGGTTAAACCGAGGGGTAAACCGCTGAAAAAAATGTGTACACTAATTCCCAGAATTGTTACTAATTCCTCTAATTCCCCTTAAATATTATAATTCCCTTTTAAATTTAGAAAATATTTAGTAATTCCCCTAATTTTAGCAATTCCCAAACTAATTCCCTACTAATTTACCAAATCTATTACGTAAACTAAACCACAAAATTTAGTAAAATAAATATCTTTGCAGTAGATATTAAAATAAAATAGCTAACACTAGAGGGCATTCCATGCGGCCATGCCTCATATTTTTAAGAAACCCAGTTTTCTATTGGAAATGCTAAAATGTTTTTAGTACCCCAGCATATGCTATGGTAACAGAGACTTTTAAAAACTCAAAACGTAAGAGTAATCCGGGGGGTCTGGGGGGCATGGAATGCCCTCCAGTGCACTCTTTGCTCTTTCTTTACGGGTTATTCAGTTATCAACGTTTCCAGATATTTACAATCGAGATAATTAACGAAGGATGCACTGGAGGGCGTTCCACGCCCCCCAGACCCCCCGGATATACACCTTCATTTAATGATATTAAGGGGCAACCTACAAAAACGCACAAAACGTTCCAATTCTTGGAACTCTTAAAATCTAAGAAATTCGAAACTAAGAAAATCTTAACTTGGCACTACAGTAGGGTTGCCATCCGTCCCGGTACCCCGGAACAGTCCTCTTTTTGGAAGTCCTGTCCCGGTCGTCTCGGTTGATCTACAAAATGTCCCGGTATTGAAGTATTTTCCAGTTCTAAAATTTTTTTTATTTCTCCAATACTAAACGTTAAGCAGGAGGAGCTTTTTTTTTAGTTATTGCCAAATGTCTCGGTCAGTACTTACACAATTATGGCAACCCTACCTTACGGCATAGGACTGCCCCAAGATATCTGCCCACTTTGATTTTGATATACGGAGTACTGAGAGTACGCATTATTCGTTTTCAAATAATTTATGCAAAAAGCGAAATAATGAAAACCATTTGTTTACCGAACCGAAATCAAAGGCGGCGGTCACGCGTTAGCAGTTATATGCGACCACGACATTGCGCGATCTACTAATTCGCTTCCAATTTCTTCTAATTCCCCATTAATTAATTCCCCACTAATTCCACTAGTTTCTTACTAATTCCTCAAATTTCCCAAATAATTCCCCAGTAATTCCTAAAGAATGTACACTAAAATTCCCCAGCGAAAACACTCCTAGAGTTAAACTTATTTATTTACAATTACAACTGCAAATATTGTTAAGCTGTAACTATTGGCAAACTGGGGGGTCTGGGGGGTATGGAATACCCCCCAGTGCACCGTATCAGCGCACCAGCCACCTGTGGACGCATCTGGGATAATATCCGTAAAGGACCTACGTATTTTTTACTATTTGGTTACTGAATAATTCGCGAACAAATAGAAAGAGTGCACTGGGGGGTATGGAATACCCCCTAGACCCTCCGATTTACACTCATTGCTTTGTGCGTTTAAAACTTAAATTTAAAATTTTAGTAGTTTTAGGGGTCTTAGAATGCTGTAAAGCTTGGTGCTCCAGAAAAGATTGTTTTGCTGCTAAGTGCACAAATAAATTTATTTTTACTCGGCCGGAAGTAGAAGTTTAGAAGTTACAGTTATTTTGGTTGAGACATGTTTCAGCTTGTTTCAAGCTTCTCTTTTTTTGAGCTTGAGGTTAAACGTATTTATTTATGATTATTATCAGCACATCAGCCACCTGTAGACACATAACGGATAAATATCCGTAGAGGACCTACATATTTATTACGATTTGGCTACTGAATAATTCGCGAACAAATAGAAAGAGTGCACTGGGGGGTATTCCATACCCCCCAGACCCCCCGGTTTACACTCATTGCTTTGTGCTTTTAAAACTTAAATTTAAAATTTAAGTAGTTTTGAAACCAACTCAACATTAGACTGCCACTGACAAGGATCAGTTTGATTTATCCTAAATTATGTTACAAGGGGTATGTATCGGAAAATAATTTTGTACACAGGACTCGGAATTCCAAATATTTCCATGGAATTCCAAAGATTTCCATGGAATTCCAAAGATTCTCAAAGAATTCCCCATGACCCATCAAAACCAATAAAATTACTAAATTTAGTTTAAACTTAAAAACCTCACCCAGGAATTTCTCCTGAAGAAATAGAAAAAACCAGGAAATTAGAAAATCTTTTTTTATTTTCTGAGATTTTCTTAGCTTGAAAATTCTAGGATATTTAAAAAAATCTAGAATTTTCTACATTTTCCATTTCACAATTTTGTCCTAAGATCTTGAAACTTGCTAGATTTTTCTAAGATTTTTTTGGATTTTCTCGAGTTCCTAAGATATCCTAGGATTTTCTTGGATTTCCTGGGATTTCTTCACATTTTTCCGGTTTTCTGTAGATTTCCTTTCCCTTGTACTCCGGATTTCCTTCTCGATTTTAACTAAGTGGAAAACCAAGTGGAAATTTTATTTCCATTGATATTTCTCTTTTTCAGGAATTTCTTGAATTTCTTAAAATTTCCTAGGATTTTTTACATTTCTTTGGATTTTCTATTTACTAAAATGTCCTACAATTTTCTGAGATGATCTTGAAATTCTTAAAATTTCCATTAAATTTTTGAAATTTTCTTTTTTGGAATTTCATCGAATATCTTCAGATTTCTCTTCACTAGTACACCAGAGGTTTTGACGATTTGAACTTTCCCTGGATCCTCCTTTGATTTCCAAACCAGTTCCAATTTAAAGAATTTCTATGATTCCAAGGAATTCCAAAAGAAGTCCAAATAAGTGTACACAAAATTTTCAAACCATTTAATTGATTATCGATGTAGATTAGTTTTCCTGTATATTCGTTCTTTTTTTGAGGAAAGCAAAATTTTGTAAATTTAATTATAAATATTAGTAGTGTACATATTATATAATATAGTGCCTGCTCCATGTGTGACGAGGGTCAATTTAACCTTTTTAGTTAGTATGCTTGGAAGCAAAACGTAACGGTAACAAGAGAAGGATTATTCCTTATTCTAAATTGAAATATTTGCAGCCTGTAATTATTAAAGTTAAGTTTATTGTTGGGAATGAAAGACAATGACTGGGAATGGAGTTTGTTTGAGAAATATATTTTTATAAGATAATTTTGAATCAAAATCATATACGAAAGAAAATAAATATGCATCTCATAAATGTCAGAATTTCCACGCTTGAAGTAATACTGTAAGTTATAAAAATTGATGGCATTCATAAAAAAGTGTCATCGCAATAAAGTTTCATTTTGTACTGGAAATCATTAGTATAAAATTTTTAACATTTGAGGTTTGAAAATTGGGTTAGCGAGAAAGTCGAAAATATAATTAAAAGAAATGTGTCGAAAGTTATTTGAATTTAACACAAATGCCGAAACAATCGACCGGATTGTATGGCATAAACAAACGTTAAAAGAGTTTACAGTTAATAATTTATCTTATCATCTTCCCTGTTTTGCCTTTGATCAATTATTCAAAGTTTTCACTCACTTTGTGAAAAGCATTTGTTCATTTATTCAGTCACACGAAAAGATTCTATTTTAAACGTATCTCGGTTGCATTTTGCAAGATCCTTTAAATAATGTAACATGCGAAAGCAAAAGGGAAAATAATACATTTAAAATTAAAATCAAAATAAATATACGGCCGCTTCAAACGAGGAGTAGATTTTGTTACTAGATAAAAAATAACGAATGCTGCTACCATTGCATTGTTACTAAAATTTTCTCGACTCTAACTTTCCTAATACTTACATTTAGATGTTTAATGCTAATATAAAGAAACATGGCAATTTATCTAGGAAAAAAGCTTTCTTGTGTAAGCTTAATACCCGTCGTAGATTAAGCTTATGGAAAAGAAGCTTTAAAATCGAATCACTTTTTGTAATAACCTCCAATACGTATTAGGAACGCTACAATGAAGTTTAAATAGTTATAAATTTATTTCGACTTAATTTAAATCCCTTAATGATGATCCCAACGATTATTTCATTAACTAAAAAATTGCAATTAAAACGTGCGCTCATTATAATCTAACAGTTGGCAGTCAAAAATATTAAATACAGTACAGCCTCGTTATTCCGGACAGATATAGTTTTGAGTTTGTTCGGATAACCGAGTTTTCCGGATTAGCGAGATATTTTTTTTTTACTTATTTTATTGATTACAACCCGTGGATACGTATGTATTACTCAATTATTTTATTTTATATAGGTAGTTTACCCAAAATCGTCATCAAAACAACACTTCCCTGCTTATATACGCGCAGGGAAATTGAATTTTAATGACTAGTCCGGTAATAATTAGTAATTGTAATAAAATAAAAGAGACGTCGTTCTTTTCGTTATTACTATCTATGGTAACTATGTAATCAACAAATTGACAACTTGATTTTTTTCAGTTTTTGAAAGCGGGGGGGTCTGGGAGTGTTCCGAACAAAGCTGAATTTACAATTGGCCATCTTTGCATAGCAGTTAACAAATCGGAATTGCAGTTGACAATTTCTAAATGTATCAGTTGACAAATCTGAATTAAAGTTGACGACGTCTGATTGCCTGGGTTGTGCGGCTTGAAGGCCGCACTGATATATCACTCCACTGTAATCACTTAGTATTTTTAAGCTGGTAACTTAAAATTAGCCAATTCTAAACAGGCCAGTGAAAAAACGCCGATACTTTTAATAATTTTTTTCATAAAATTCCTATTTGACCCGGGTATCGAATCAAAGCAAGGTCTTTGGAAGTATCGAACTTCAACGATTTCAACGCCAATCGTGAAAAGTTGAATGCAATTCCTATTAATGTTGAATAAATTAAATTTCCGATAGAAAATTTTTAGTATCATTTTATAATAATTGAAGAACTGGCTTAACCTCGGTTGACAATTGTCAGTGTCAACTAGGTAAATTGACAATGTATCGTAGGCATGAATTGTCAATTTTATTTATTGTTACTGATAATTGAAAAACAAATTTATCACAATTATTGCATGGTTTCGAAGTACAAGATTGGATGGAATATGAAAGATATTTAATAAACTGCCAGATATCAAAAAAGGCGGATTTATGGGGGAGCACACCTCCCCCAGACAAGGAGACAATCCCAAATCTGAGAACACTTTTTGCCCGTCTGATCTTTTTGCCCCTTTCAGAAAAATTCTGGAACCGCCCCGATTAAGCAACGACTTGTAGTTGGGGGGGGGGCCAAATATTAAAAATTAGAGCAAATGTTTAAGCAGGATTTTCACTTTCAAAAGTAAAAGAATTGAGAATTACTCAAATTTGGTCAGGGAAAGTCGAGGAATTTTTTATTTTTAGCGAAAATTCGTAGAAATTAATACTAGAAGGCAGGAAAATTTCTTGGAAAATTCGACAAATAAAAAATTTGCTGAGGTTTGAAAAATGTTTAATTTTGATCTAGGGTTCTAGGGGAAGACTTGGAAAAGTTAGGAATTTTATTTTTACAAGTTTGAAAGAAAACATACACAAGTTTTCAGTTTTTAAAACCGGGGGGTCTGGGGGGTGTGAAACACCCTCCAGTACACCTAAACAAAATTGGTCCCAAAATCTAGCTTTATATAGCTTTTTCCAAATGTCATTTGTAACCTACATCCAGTAATGCTCAGTGGAATCACAACTTTAAAATTGGAATCGAAACCTGTTTGCTATTTGTGTTTTTTAACACACTTATAGGTATACTGGGGGGTGTTCCACATCCCCCAGAACCCCCGATTGTAAAAACTGAAAACTTGCATATAATGTATATGTAAGGTTTATGTTCTGTGTGGTTGCTTTATTTTTTGCTGAAATAAACAGCAAGAATAAGTGAAAAAATTAAGCAGAAAAACGGAAAATTCTTTAATGATTTTTTTTACAATTTCAGGGGACAAATCTTTTCTCAAATTAACTTTATAGCTACAAATATTAACTTTTCACTTTTTTAGTTTACCAGAAAATATGTAAAGGATAAAATAAATAATAGAAATTTATTTGAAATAAATATACATATTATTAACAAACTTCTAGTTAAGAATAAAAAAATTAAAAAAATTACTTAATCATAGTTTCCAATTATTAAAAAAAGATTAAATACGTAAGTTTACACCGATGCGAATGCTTAATTCTAGCAATTCAACAAGAAAGTGTCATCAGTGCAATGAGTTCCCATCACACTGATGGCATTTCCCCGCTGAATCGCGATTGAGAGTCTTTCTTTGAACCAAGAGCCTTCTTTGGGATTGCCAGTGGCTTCGATTAGCTTCTGGCTGATGTCTTTTATGAAAGACCGCGCACTGGGACCTTGAGGGCCAAGGGTCTCTATCGCGATAGGAATGAATACGTAATCGTTTGACAAAACGCTGTATTTTGTTCTTTTTCTGGCTTCGGCCTTTTCGGCCGCAGCACCAGGGCAGATGGCAGTGCAGGGTAAGTACGATGGAGCTACTGTGTCGACAATTGTTATGTCCCATATTAAACATTTTCCATATGAATATGGAATTAAGGACATTCCGTCAGGACGTTTCCCATCAGTGCGGGCCATTAGTCCAGGTGGTTCGAGAACAGGATGAAGACCAATTGAAGTTAGTGCTCGCTTGATGATGTTGTTGGCTTCTTGATGTCTGGTGCTACGTCCTTTGCTGAATTTGCATGAAAGACCATGAGTACCGGTTGCGTCGACAAGTGATCCGCATCGGCAGATGTGGGGTTCCACCGTTTTGCACCCAAGTCTGAGGCCTGCCGATATGCGAATTATGTCCTTATTCAGCAGTGTTCCTATGTTGGACGATGGCAAGGCGTGTAACCAGGAGCTGGATTCCTTTTGCGCAACAGCTGACAAGCGGGCTTGGTCCTTCATGTCAGTGGCGTTTTCAAAAAGACGGTTTTTGGCCACATTAACGATAGGAACGTCCCAGTCATGTTGTTTTGTAGAAGTTGGTAAAGTTGAGGAGCTAGTTATTTGTTGCCACATAATTATTGATTCCGCTGTTGAATGAATATCGATTTGTAAAAAATTTGAAGATAAAACGTTGAAGAGGTCTTGACAGGATGTAGAAGAAGAAATTAAACTTGGTAAGGCCAAGTCAACGGCAGATCTGATTCCAAGTCCTCCCGAATTCACGGGAAGAGAGGCTTGCATCCATTCGGCATTAGATAATTTAATGTTCAAAATTTCACTGACTGCATGGCGTTGTAAATCATCAAATTTTAAAAGAAGACTGTGTTTGTATATTGGTGAAGTGCGTAAAAGATATTGTAGGCGAGGCAGGGCAATGCAGTTTTTCAAAAGAAAGAAAGCCTGGTGTGGTTCCAACAACGATAAGCGCTTACACATGATTATAAAGGAGTCTATCTTCTTCTGTAAAATAATGCTTTCAGCATGAGAGCCAAGAGGAGCTCCTAGTAATTCTAGATTGTTCTTGATGGTGACTTTAGATCCTATGAATACTGACGAAAAATTTTCCAATTCTGTTGACGTAGAGATAGGGCATAACTCACATTTTTCTTTGTTCAAGAATAGACCGTATTTTGGGCCCTCGCTGTCTATAATTTTATAGTCTGTAGCTACTATTTCGGGTGTATCCAAAAGTGTTCCGTCGTCTAAATACCAAACGTTTAATTTTGACTTGAGTTTTAGAAATAATGGGTGGGTTGCAACACAGAATAAAAACGGACCGAGAGGATCTCCTTGTTGAACTCCTTCTTGGGACTCTATCTTGTTGTTGCCATAAAGGAGGGTAGATGTGTTGTTGTAACTCGCATGAATATAATGATAGATTTCCGGAAAGTCTGCCGAGACTAATTCCATCATCGTGTCCCGTCTAATTAGATTGAATGCGTTTTTGAAATCAACTTTGAGCAAAATGTTGTCGTTTTTGTTAATAACTTGTTCGGCGTTAATGATAGAACGGACAGTATGTGCGATGGCTTCTGCGCCACCTGAAATTCCAAAGCCGAGCTGTAGCGGCTTGAGGTAGGGTATAGCACGATTTTTGATGCTATTTATAGCGCATTTTGAGGCCAGGCGACGAAGCGTTAGGCCTACAGCGATTGGTCTGAGGCTGCCGTCTTTCTTCTCGAGCGAGCAAAGACTAGCTCCAAAAAATATGGGCCGGATAAAATCAGGAATCTTGCCCTCAAGAATTTTGTTGATAAAAGCCGTGGTAGATCTTAATAACTTTTGGGCATTATCACCGTTGCGTGAGTCTATCATATCAAGTAAGTGTTGAGGACGGAGACCATCTAATCCAGCTGCCGTACCCTTAGTAAAAGAGTTTAAGGCATTTTCTACGTCATTTTCTGAAACTTGAACCGGGTAATGGTTGGTGGTACTTGGTGGTTCACGGAAGTCTGAGTAACGTTTTGGGTGTTTCTCACGCATGATGATGGTATTGCCTTCAGTCGCCGGAGCGATTTTATTGTCTGAACATGCAATGCGAAGAGCGCCTTTTATGTCTCCGTCAGATAATTTGGCGGCAGCTAGATCGGCCGATTTTTGCTCTGCTTTATTCTTGTTGGATGTATGTTTGCGTTTTGATGTTGATTCCTTCAAAGATTCTTGAATGCCCGTTGAAGATGATTTTTCTTTTGGAAAATTTCGTAGCAACCTAATTATTTTGGTTGAAAGGGAACCATTTTTACTCAGCGAATCAGAATTTTTTTGCTTATGAGGAACTTTGAAGCAGGTGTAACTGAATATAAAAAAATTTAGCCAAGAAAACGTGGAGTCATTACTTAAGATATCGTCTATGCAGCTACAATATTTCTCTGCAGCTAGTGCTCGGGCTCCTTTTGGGATGCGATGTAAAAGACGGCCTCTGAAGCGCATTTTGCAAATTTCGTCCAAAATGTCACAGTTTGTGTTCGATTTGGCATCTTCGCTTGGATGAGGCTGAATTTGGATGGATTGGTGATTTAGAGATAAAAAGGATGACTTCTTGCTTTGCGAGCATATAATGGATCGGCTTGAGTGTATATTTAGGCCTCTTTTTGTATCAAAATCTCTCTTGCATGACGTGCATTTATGTAGACCTTCAGCTTGAATATTGGCTCTATTTCTTGATGTTCCAGCATCTCTCCGATCTTGTGAGGATTGTACAAATGTTTTCAAGAATAGTGGGGTCCTGTTCTTTGGGTATTTGCTTGGCAAATAATCATCATCGGATGAGTCAGTATTTGACAATGACATTGACATTGACATAATTTTGGAAAATAAATAAATAAATAATTGTTAAAAAAATATTAAAATAGATGGGGGAGGGGGCATCCCCCGATAGCGCTGGATGATGGGGGAAAACGGAGGTCATATTCGGATTCAGGAGGTTAATTTACATAAGAATCAGGAGGAATGGTATTAGGGCTTGAAAAAAAATTTGATTTGCAGACCTGTGTTATCATTAGGTGATGTTTGTTAATTACGTGGGCGTTTAAAGGAGGAGATCAAGGATTAAAAAAAACAAAACTTACGATATCTCACCAGGGAGAGAGGGGGTCGAAAAATCGCCTCACGTAATTAATGGCCGCCCCCTACTTATTTAATTTTACCAATTAAATCAAAGAAAATAGCAGCGGCTCTATTGCATCCATGGTTTATCCGGCGTTTTTTTAGTTTAGTCTTATAAAAAGAGTACTGATGAATTGTATTAATATGAAATTGCAACTAGAAATTCGTCCGGATTGCCGAGGCAAAAAATATAAAATGTCCGAAGAGCCGGAGTGTCCGGATTATTGGAGTGTCCAGAATAAAGTGTGTCCGGATAAGCGAGGCTGTACTGCACTTTAAATAGTTTTAAACTCACAGAAAGGAGAATAAGGATTTGCTTAGGATAAGACAACATTTGCACAATGTGCAGAAATTACGAGGTTTCATAAACACAATGTAAAATATACATTCCCAAATCAAATGAAGCTATTTTTACTTTTTATTTTATTTTTTATTTTTTTTAAAATTTTTTTTTTTATTTTTTTTTAATTTATATTTTACTCATTACGAAAACTAATAACAAGAACTACAGATAATTTCACGCAAAAAATAATCTAAGTATTTTTTTTAATAATAACAAGATAACAATATTAAAACTTTTAATATCGAAATAAATGTTATTGTACAGGGTGTTCTGTTTTTCGGGAGCGTAATGCAATTTAATTGTTTTAAATTGAATATTTGATATTATTTTACATAATATTCGAATTATTTAGTGGTCACTGTTATTGGAAACAAAACATTTGACTTAATTGAATATATTATGTATTATGCATATATTTTATTCACTATATCAGTGTTAGAGTAACTATTTAAATCGTCGGATTCCATTTTCACATTTTCATTAAAATATATTATACAATTACAGCAGTTTTGACTGCGCCATATCTAATCAAAAACGACAGCCAAACGTAAATAGTGTATTTACATTCAATTTATGCTCCCATTCTGGATAAAATTGAATGTGTATGTGTGGGTATTTGTGTTTGGAAACAACCAATTCAATTCAAATTCATTTCTCATTTCATGATACGGATGTCTGTAAAAGCGTTTAAAATGTCGGAATAACATCCACAAATTTCTATACTTGGAGTGCACTTTCTAAGTTTAAAGTAAACAGTTTTAATTACTTATTTTATTCCACAAATAAATTTATTTCTCTCATCGCCAAGTTTTCATTTTCTCAATATCTACATAGATGGGGTGGGTAACTGCGGCCCGCTACGTATTTTTATGTGGCCCGCAACAATTTGTATTAGATAATAATTATAATTATTTGTTTGGTCCAGTTTGGTTATCAAAATAAATAAATTTGTTTTGGTTATAACTTTCTAATAAAATTGATAATTTAATTATTTAATTGGAATTAATTGAAATGGATAATTTAGAAATGGATAAGTTGATTTTATGACTTGCCAATAATTGGCATTGCGAATAATTATTGCAATCTGTACATCAAATAAATTTGTGCAATGTTGACACAATAATTTGGAATTGCTGATGTATATTGGATGCACAACAAGAACAAGTTTGCCTGAGCTTCGCCTAGAAGTTACGTTTGGCTTATACAAACAAAGTGCAACTTTAATGAAGTGTACCTTATTTGAACTACCGCTGAGCGTACATAGATATTTTGGATGCAAATAAAATTAGGTGGAAAGCTCGAAATAAATAGTAAAAAAATAATTTGATTTTTAACCCCGTCGAGATTGGAGGAAAATCTCCTAAAATGTAGTAGCTTTTTACTCGTGTATATGGAAGATATTTAAGTTAGTAAAATATAGAAAAATAAATGTCGGATTTGCAGAAAACTACTAAACAAGATCATTCTTATCTCTTTGCTTCCAATAGCAAAAACTTTCCAACTTTTAGTCAAAGACATAAACTTCTAAGCATTCCCCGAAGTGCATTTCCGTGGTGTGAATATATTCGTGTAGCACAAAAAAACATAGACGTTTATGGCACACGGTGAAATTATTTATCTTTTACTACATACACAATTTAACAAAATAACTCTTTTTGTTGCAAACTTCCAAAACAATTTATTTTTTCATTCTAAATTTATTGCCATTTTATGTTATATAGTTAGTTCTATATAGATTTATTCCTTCTTATTTTCAAAATCATCTCTCATGTTTATTTTATTGCATTATAATAAGTGGAACAACAAAATTTATAATTATGCAAGGTCATGTGTGTCGAATTGTGCTGATATAACTCTCCTTCTAATTAATTATCTCATTAGCTAGGTTATCTGAGCAATCCCAAATTACAGCATCAAAACAAGTTAAGATTTCCTTATTTGTTTATGGAAATTTTAAGAAGCTCTGATTATTTTGTTATATAATTTAGTGCAAAGTCTGAACATTTTTCATTTGTATTTTAATATTTGGTGTTTATTTTACATAATAATTATTGTTATTTATTTCAACAAACTGAATTTTATAATCTTATTTAATACCAAAACCGTTTTATCGAAATTAAATTAATAAAGTTTCGAGTTTTAATATGAAATTTGGGGTTTGAACAAATAAACTTTTCAAATATTCAAAATATTGCTTTTAAAGAAAAAAGAGTAATAATTGTGTTCTAAATTTAAAGAGAAAATTCATTTTTGTTTTTTTTTAACAAAAACTTTAAAATCGCATCCTCTCTTATGAGGAGGATAGGATTCCTTTCGGTTTAAGCGTAAAATTTTAATTAAAAATAAAAAACTTAATAAATAAATTGTATAAATTATTATAAAATGAAACTAATTGAGTTTTTATTTAATTTTATTACTTATAAATCAATCCAGTTACTGGACCAGCGCCGGATTAAGCTATTTTAGCTCCTGCTGCAAATTAGGTAAATGGCGCCTAATGGTCGGTTAAATTCATACCAAATGATCCCGGCACAAATCCTAAAATTAAAAAAAAAAACGATTTCCAATTTAATTTAAAAATAATCATTAGAGCTCGGATTTATATGCACCGAAATTTTTTAAAATATGCACTAAAATTGATAAAAATAGATAAAAAATGCATTAATATGCAAATTAAAAAATATCTAATCTTCGAATTTTTACAATTTTTTATGAAATCCTGACATAAAATCCCAGCACGGCTGCTGCTCCTGCTACAGCGTGTCATTTTTTGGTGGAAAAAAACACTTTTGCTTGAAAATTCAAATTTCCCAATTTTTCCTGGCGAAATTTGAAAAAAACCTTTCTGCGATATGTACTGGAGGGTGTTCCACACCCCCCAGACCCCCCGGTTTACAATTTTGACTTTATATTTTTAGAAAATGAACTCAAATTAAAAATTTTAAGTAAATTTGTCGTATATGGTATGTATTTATAGATAAATTGAAATAAAGTTAAGAATAATACAAAATATACAGCCAAAATTGTAAACCGGGGGGTCTGGGGGGTGTGGAACACCCTCCAGTACATAACGTAGGAATTCTACTTTTTTAGAATACTTGGAGAGAAGATAGGGAATTTATAATTTTTCAAATTTTGTCAGGAAAATCCGGAAGAACGGGGAATCCCCCGGACGAACTTTCCAGTGGAAATCCTGCGATATGTACTGGAGGGTGTTCCACACCCCCCAGACCCCCCGGTTTACAATTTTGACTTTATATTTTTAGAAAATGAACTCAAAATAAAAAATTTAAGTAACTTTGTCGTATGTGGTATGTATTTATAGATAAATTGAAATAAAGTTAAGAATAATACAAAATATACAGCCAAAATTGTTAACCGGGGGGTCTGGGGGGTGTGGAACACCCTCCAGTACATAACGTAGGATTTCTACTCTTTTAGAATACTTGGAGAGAAGATAGGGAATTTATAATTTTTCAAATTTTGTTAGGAAAATCCGGAAAAACGTGGAGTCCTCTCCAGCTTTTTTCAATAAGTGCAAAGTGAGTGCAAAATTTTGCATATTTTCAACATTTGGTGTTTTTTAAACAGAGAAAATAAAAAATTATTATTAAATTTTGTTAATTTAAGCAATTTTTTTATTTAATTTTAAGCAATTTAATTGTTTATTTAAAAAATAAACAAATTTAATAATAATTTTTTATTTTCTTTATTAAAATTCTTCAAAAAACAGTGGCCCAAATATGCATTAAATGTTGAAAATATGCATTTTGACAAGCAGTTTTACGGATGCGTTTTTACCTAATTTATCCAGATTTCATAATGAATCTGTTCGCCTATTAATATTAAAGAATATGCAAAAGCATAAAATCCGAGCTCTAATAATAAATAAGGGGCTTTGCTCCCCTATACAATATTCATTAACAATTACTCCCCGATTTTATGAATCCAAGATTTTTGTGATTAATGTGATTAATTTTATTACCTAGCAGCCTTTCTTTCTTTCAGAACCAATACATTTATATGTTGTGGCAATAATTTTATACAATCAGTTGGATACTGGGGTACTCGGTACTACTCAGTGCGTATTGCCTAAACCTCCAAATATACTTATTCTCAAAAAGTGATAGTCTCTTATTATGGGGGTATTCTAATCTAGAGGCATGAATTTCGGGCGGTTTATGAAGCTCTGTACAAACGAAACAAAAAATATTTTTACTATCCATTTTTTTATCATTTGTTTAATGATACTTTAAAATTATATAAAAAATTAACCGAAAAAAATTACTAAAAATTCACCAAGTTATTAGCTGGCCAAGTCCAAAAAAAAGGTGTTCTGACGTGCACGATATCTCAAGTTCCAATGAACCGATTTATTTGAAATTTGGTGCGAATGTTCTTTATAGATGCCGCTATAGCATGAACCATGGAAAAGTAAAAAAACATTTTTTTCACAAAATGGTGGCTGTTTGAAAACAAATTTCTTTAATTAACAATTCCGAATTTTTTAAAAATAGTGAAATTAAAAATTTTGATCTGAGCGTGGTTCATGCTATAGCGGCATCTATAAAGAACATTCACACCAAAGTTCAAATAAATCGGTTCATTGCAACTTGAGATATCGTCCACGCCAGTTTTTTTGGATCTCCCACTTTGCCAGCTCATAACTTTTTTGAGTTTATTTTTCGCTTAATTTTTGATGTAATCTTAAAATATCAATAAACAAATGATAAAAAAATGGATAGTAAAAATATTTTTTGTTTCGTTTGTACAGAGCTTCAAAAACCGCCAGAAAATTCATGCCTCTGGAGTAGAATACCCCCTTAAGTAGGTAAAATCAATCACAGAATATATACACAAATTTTTAGGTTTTTAAACCGGGGGGTCTGGGGGGTGTGGAACACCCTCCAGTACACCTAATCAAAATTAGTCCCAGAAACCAGCTAGCTATAGATTTATCTAAATGTTTTTTGTAATCTAGATCCAGTAATGCCCAGAGGAATCACAACTTTAAAACTGAAATTGAAATCTGTTTGCTATTTGGAATATGTTCGGTTGAATGTACACCTATTTGTGTTTTTAACACCCTTACAGGTGTAGTGGAGGGTGTTCCACATCCCGCAGATCCCCCCCCCCCCGGTTGTAAGAGCGGAAAACTTGCATAATATGTACATGTTCTGTGTGATTGCTGTTATTTTATGATGAAATAAACAGCAAAAATAAGTGAAAAAATTTAACAAAAATACGGAGAATTCGATCATCTTGAAAGATTTTTTTACAATTTCCGGGGACAAATCTTCTCCCAAATCAACTTTCTTGCTACAAATATTAACTTTTGACCTTTCTAGTTTACCAGAAAAAATTTAAAGGCTAAAATAATTGTTAAAAAAATAATAACATAGATAGGAAGGGGGGGCATCCCCCGAAAGCGGTGGATGATAGGGGTAAGCGGAGGTCATATTCGGATTCAGGAGGTTAATTTACATACGATCAGGGCTCGAAAAAAAAGTTTGATTTTCAGACCTGTGTTATCATTAGGGGACATCCATTAATTATGTGGGCGCTTAGTGGTTGAGGGGTTCGAGCCGAATTTCACCCAATTCCACGTGGGGAGTCTCGGTAAATATCACCTAATTTTGTTTTTGCATGAAACTGTAAAATTGCGAGAGAACTGGGTTAAATTAAGTAAAATTAACAATTTAAAGAGAGATTAGAAGGGTGAGGGGGGGGGGGGAGAAAAATCGCCTCACGTTATTAATGGCTGCCTCCTACTTATTTGACTTTACCAATTAAATCAGAGAAAATATGAATTCGTGACTTCTCGCTTAGCGTTTTGTGAGTTATTGATTTCTTTTTATTCAAAATTTAATATTTTATAGAAAATTAAATTAGAAGCCTTCTGAATTTTGGTGCTGGGTGCGACAGCTCCATTGCACCTCACCCATGGTTTATCCGGCCCTATACTGCGCCTAGTAAGTTAACCGATCAACTGCTGACAACACTCGTAGAACAGAGACAGTAGATTATGCAGAGCATTACTTTCCATATTTTTAATTACATTTGGTCGTGAATATTTAATTATTATTATCAGCATTTTCAAGATCAAAGAGTATACACTCTCGTAATATTTAAATTTTTCAAAAGAATTTTAATTGAAAACTGGCATCCAAAAATTTAAAACAAATTTAAATTTTTCACGAACCTTTTTATCATAAATACCTACATAAGTTTCATAAGTAAATAACTTTAATCTTTTCATTTATAATTCCAATTTTCCCTGTTTACTTAGTTTTTATTATTTTAATTAAAAAATTAATTTTAAATTAAATGATTAACAAACGAACTTATGAACGGTGGCATAATTAGTGAGGTTTCTCAGGTTCAGTGGAACTAGAGCAGACAACACGAGAGAAATCGTAATTCGAAATCGTAATTGTGAAAATTTAAGCCATGAAAGGTTTTTCTCTAATTTTTCTCTAACTATAGTGGGTTTTCAATTAAAAATGTAGGTTTCTTAAAATTTTTATTACTTTTTTTTCTTTTTTTAGTTTACATCACATAATGTATTCGGTAGGTTATTAATACCATTTAACATTAACAAAAATAGAATTATTATCATACAAAATAAACATGTAATCTTTTCCTGTCGGTAATCACTTCTACTTGGAACAAGGCCCACTGATAGCATCAACCAAGCCTGAGAAGAGTTCTCTTACGTTGGAATCGTTGGGACATTTCTTTGTGATGAAATCAACATAACAAGATTTGGCTTCACCTACACCGCTAAAATGTAAAATAATAATTTAAAACCAAATTTTATTTGCAATTATGAGAATTCCTACCTGCACAATTCGGTTTTGGTCAAAATTGTATCATCGGCGGATAGACCAAAACTGTCCTTTTTATCTTCACATACTTCTAAAGCTTTGTCGTCGTTTCCAAGAATTTCCAAGCATTCCAAAGTGCTGTTTTGGAAGATTTCTGAAATTCAATTAAAACCAGAATGAAATACTTTTCACAATAATAGTTGATAACTTACTTTCGATATTTTTGCCATCATCAGCGCATGCGAAATTGTATACATTTTCGATAGCGTCGAAGAAGAAGTCGGGGAGATATTTTTCTTCGGCATCGCTGCAATCTTTCAATACATCGATGGCGGGTTGGAAACATTCACGGATTTTGTGAACTTTTCCTGGGCTGTCGCAAATTTGGTCGGAAGAATCGGCTTTACCAAGATCCTTGATTTCTTCGGCAGTATTGGGAACATGGTCGTCTAAGCATTCATTGATTCCATTGAGAATTACCTATGAAGATCAAAATAAATAATTTCAATTTTAGTATAATTTAAAAATCTCACTTTGATATCCTTGGTTGCGGCATTTCCAGTTGCACATTTCTTGTCTACATAATCTTGAACTTTTTTGATCGATGATTCGAGATCTTCTTCGCTTGAATTGTCCAGCTTTTGTAATTTGTTTTCATCGACTGGTACACAATATGCCAAGCCTGGAAAATAATTTATAATTAAATAAGTATAAAAATAAAAAAAAAAAAAAATTACCGATGAGAAGGAAACCCACTAACACGATGATTTTCATTTTTGTTGATTTGCTGTTTTGGAAATACGACAAAGTAGTTCTGGATTCAAAGAATGATTAGTATAATTGTACTTTCTTTACGGCATTATATAGTCCTCGCCAATTTTAATTAAAATTATCTTTTTTAGATACACCGAAAATGACCTCACGTAATCTATTTGTTAAGTAATTATAATTTTTGACATAATATGTTTTCTTTTAGATATAATAATGATAAATTATGCATCCCAAGGAGATTGGTTCCAAGACGGTTGAGATATGCAATTATTGTTATTGCATCTAAATTATAGAAAAAAAAAACAAAATTGCCAAATAATTAATTATTTTCGTACATATTTAAATTTAATTTTTTTTAAATGTTTAATTCTGGGCGTAAGTTCTGTATTTGAGAGAGAGAAGCATAAGCAAGGTTGATATTGGATTTTTTTAAATTTATAATTAATAGAAATGGAAAAATCTTTCTTAATAATTCTCATTGGTAAAAACCGATTTTTATTATTTGGGGCTGCACGGTCCCACTTTATGATAAATGATGTAACACTGGGGGGCTACAAATGGGATATTCAGCTGCCACAAAATTTTAGCAACTTCTACATGCGATAGGTGTCTGTAACTGTGGTATTGAGCAAGGGAATTTGGGAATAGGCCTTATTACGTGCAGGTACCTTACTTACTAATTATGTAATCTTTAAATTTTTTATTTTTATAAATTTACAACAGGTAAACAATCTGTAGTACAACATGAAATGCTAAGGGCAGTTATTTATAATATAATAATTATTACGAAAATAAAAACTGCAGCCTTTAATAATAATTTCTATTTTGAGCATGGGCCTTCGATAGCACCTACAACACCCTCATAGAATTCTTTCACGTTGGAATCGTCAGGACATATCTTTTCTATCAATTTAGCATTACAAACTCTTTCTGCATCCATAGCACTGAAATGTCAAGTATTTAAAAACTAACCATACATAGTTTGTGATCATTCGAAATACTTACTCGCACAATTCCTTTTTGGTTACAACACCGTCTTGCATCATAGCGAAGAAACCATCACCGTCGCAAGGATTTAATGTTGTTTTACCATCTTCCTTCGCTTTTGAAAAACACTTCATAGCACTTTCTTGGGTTAATTCTAAAATTTAATTACAAAAATTCATTGTTTTTGTTATAAAAATAATTAATTTGACTAACTTTGAATATTTTTTCCTTCATCAGCACATACGAACTTAATTAAATTTCTAATAGCATCAATAATAAATTCCGGAAGATATTTTTCTTCGTCATCGCCGCAAGTTTGTACTATATTGATGGCGGGTAGGAAACAATCAGGAATTTTTTCCATCTTTTCAGGATTATCGCAAAAAGCACTCAATTCTTCGGGCGAGCTTGCAATATGAGGCTGCAAGCAATTAATAACTTCTTCAAGAATGTTCTGAAAAAAATTATATATTTACGAATTCAGAATAACTTTGTGAAGTGTCTTACGGTAACATTTTTTGTTGGATCGCTTTCATCTGAACATTTTTTATTTAGGTAGTCGTAAGCAGCCTTCGCCATTAATAGTTCGTCTGGTACTTCTTCCGATGAATCCACCGGCGTGGAATATACCAATCCTATAAAGTAACTTGTAACTAATCATCTAGTATGAGAATGAGATGAACAATTACTTACCCACTGAAAGGAAACTAACTAACAGAAAAATTGTCTTCATCTTGGCAGCTTCGGTAGTGTAATATGGTAGTTGGTTACTAATAGAGTAGGTATATAATATGTACTTTACGATCTTCTTTTATAATACCCTGATTTTTAATTAAAATAATCAATTTCAAGTACACGATGACCTTAAGCAATCAAACAAATTACAAATCAATAATAATAATTTATATAAAAATACAATAACATGATATAATCAACTCAGTTCTTAAAAATTATTAATGCAAGCAATACAAACAAAAATCAAGTTTCAACTTGACAATTCTCTAAAATTCAAAATACATAAGAACAATAAAGTAAAAAAGTTATGACTTATGACAATGAAAATAATAAAATTATATTTATTTGATTATTTGTTGGGAATATATACAATTATTGCTATAATATGCAAAATTTCAAGAAGATTCGCATACTTTGTGAACCATAATTGCATATTTTTAACAATATTAAACCTGGAAAGTTAGAAAAATGAGTCATAAAATTCTAAAATAATCACTAATAAATTCAATTTGTCAGAAACATATTTCATCGGAGATTGAAAATTATCGTATCTCTATTCTACTTGGGTTAGTTCAATTTGATTAGTCTCTGTTTGTTAAGCGGATACGGCACTTCAAGAAGATACCATTAGTTATTAACTCAAAATGAATAGGAATGCAAATATGTAAAATTTTATCGTGTCTCACTTAAATAAAAAAATTTCTATATTGCCTGTTTCTGACCCATTTTTACGCAGCAAGAAATAACTTATTCATACAACAAAAATTTTACAAATTTTGATTTTCTATAAATGCAGTATTCGGCAGGGCCTATTTGACCATTAGACGCATTAGGCACGTGCATAGGGCTCAATGGCCAGAGGGGTCCAAAAAGAGAGAACATAAAACCGTAAAATAAAAATCAAATTCAAAAATTGGGCAATGGAATATCAGGGGCCCGAGCCTAGGGTCCAACTCAGTTAAAAATAAGCCCTGCCTCTTAATTTTTTCCTGTACACTTTCTTCCCCCTTTTTCTACTACTCTTGGTCCATAAATAATGAGTAAACCGTACACTGGGGGTATTCCATACCCCCCAGACCCCCCGGTTTGCCAATGGCTACACTAAGGTTCAATCAATATTTGAAATTATAATAATAAATAAATACGCATAACTCGGGCCCATGACATCTACATCTTATTAAATATTGAATTTAAGTGTAAGAGACACAAAACAACGACGATAAACCGGGGGGTCTGGGGGGTATGGAATACCCCCCAGTCCACGCTTTTATTTTATTTCCAAATCGCTACCTCCAACACAACAAACTAGATTACATCACTTACTCAACCACTCAACAGTGGTTTAGCTTTTTTTTATTCCCAAATTACTCAGAATTGAATGCAGAAAATTTTTGAGGTCTGGCTACTTTAGGAATGTTTTTAATTCTTGGAGCCGCTAAAAATTCCGTTGGTTTAGGTTGGGGCCGCTTCCAGGATGTTATTAATGAATTTAATTAATTAGTAATTTTATTGGTATATAAGGCACATGCGCGGACTGGCAGTATTTTTTCAGGTGTGCTAATATTTATTTGTAGGGGCCCTCTGCAATGACAAATTTGAAAACACTTACCCCTAGATAAACGGCTATTTTCGATCTGTTTTAAACATTTGCCTAATTGATCTATTATGACGTCGACCGAAGGTTTAAGTTACATCCGATTCGGTTTTATATTTTGATTATTTTTAATATGTTGGAATTGAGGGGGTCGAAAAGATGAAAGTTGGAAATTAGCAACAATTTTTGCGGTTTTCCAAAAAATGGAAAAAAAATATTGTTTTAGACCGGAGGACATACATAGATGGAAAAATTAGAAAATCTGAAAAAATGCAACCAGAAAGAGTACACTGTACACTGCAGACCTTCCGGTTTGCCAATGGCTGCAGTAAAGCTCAATCAATATTTGTAGTTATATAATAATCTCTCTCTCTCAGATTCCTTTGCTCTACGTAAGAGCATAGTGACCACTTCATTTTCTTTAGAAGGGTTCTTTAGGCAGATACTTCGGTAGTTTGCCATTTTTCTATGTTTGGTTATGTTTCTCGTAAGGATAATAATTGAGACGAGTAGCTGCGACTTTTTGGCATACTCTTTGCTGAGATTATTTTTTTGTTTTATCGATATCTTTTCCGGAACTTATGACCCTTGCTTTCCGCAATAATTATAGCTAGATAACATCTTGGACATCTATAGTAAAAAACAGCTGGAAGGTCGTTTTTCCAGCGTGAAGAGAAGAATTCTGGAGGCTCCATTTGGGGAGGAGGAATTGTTTGTTTTCCGGCCTGGCTTATGGTTGGTGCTGTCAGTTATCAGCTATCACCTTGGGTGGATTTTTGTGCTGAACTGACAGGCACATTTCGTATGAGGGGTCGGAGATTGGCAATTCGGTTGGTCCCCGAGGGGCCGAAGGAATTTTTTATTACAAGAAAAAGGGAAGTGGAAAGAAAAAAATTGAAAGGTTGAGAAAATGATGTAGTCTAGTTTGTTGTGTTGGGTGTAGTTATTTGGGAATAAAATAAAAGCGTGCACTGGGGGGTATTCCATACCCCCCAGACCCCCCGGTTTGGACGATTACAATTTTTGTATGCATGTTGTCGTGTTTTTACTTTATCATACAAAGTATGAAAAAGTATTGTTATCGTACGGAAAAGAAAAATTGAGATTTTGATGAATTTAGACATATTGGGGTCCCAGAAGCCGAAAATCATCATTTCCAAAAAATGTCTGTATGTGTGTGTGGTCAAATTTTGTGTGAGCTCTACCTCAAAAAGTAATAAGAATTTTTTGACAAAACTTTGTATTTAGTACATATATATTGAGACTTAGAACTGATTAGATTTTGGTTAAAATCGGTACACGGAAACGCAAAAAAAATAATATTTTGTAAATTAAAAAAATAAATTTTTCACTTTTTTTCAAATTTTATTTTTTTATTAAATTCTTCTCTATAATAATATTAAAAAAGTATTAATCAATAATCGTGTAAATATCCTATTTTTGAAAATATTCTTTTTTCAAATTTATTTTTTTCATTTTTTTTCTTTTTTTTAAATTTTATTTTTTTATCATATTCTATTTCATAATAATAATAAAAAAGTATTAATCAATAATAGTGTAAATATCCTATTTCTTTATATTTTTGCTATTTAAAAGTATGATAAAGTTATGGCAATGACCACATCCGATTTTTTTCATATCCAGCGGGGAGAGGGAGACTAGGCATTTTTTAAACTTTGAAACCTTTGAAAATTTTATTTTTAATTGTAAATTTTTCAAGTTTCTCGAATATTCAGATATCAAAAAATATTAAAAACCAGAAATAGAGAGTTCGTCCTCATATATTTTGATTAATTTTGTGAAATAAATTCCCCTTTTTCCGAAACAAAAACTACATTTACTGGTTGCAATAAAATGCACCGGGGTTTGGGTGGTATAAACACAAACAAATTTATAATTTTTCAAACCGGGGGGTCTGGGGGGCATGGAATGCCCTCCAGTGCATCAGTAATTTGATTATGGAATACAATTTAACTTAATTATTACTGATGTATACTGGTACACTATTTTTGATAATAAATATTATCGACTAGTAGTGAATAGAGCAATTTTTTAGAAAAAAAAACAGCCGGTGGATAAGAGGTTAAATTTTATAAATGAAAGAAAATAATTAAGAAATTTTTTTTATTTTGTTTAATTCTTATTTGTAAAGATTTGTAGTAGTAATAATCTGCTGTTGTTCTGGAGGGCATTCCATGCCCCACAGACCCCCCGGTTTGAACAGTTAAAATTTTGTCGTGTTATTTTCATATCCAGGGTGAAAGGGGGCTTCCAATAATTACATGAGACGTTTAGAGAGGTGCGGGGGTCAAAGCGAATCTCACCTGGAAGAGAGGGGGTCTCGGCAAATATTACTTAATTTTTTTGCAAAACACAGATTAACGCATTTACACTAAAAATACGCATTTTAAAAAATCTCACGTGAGATTAGGAGGGGGAGGGGGTCGAGCCAAATCTCACGACGTCTCACTAAAGGGGAGAGGGGTCTAAAAATCCCCAAAATCACCTCATAGGATAGAAGAATATATTGATTGTATAATATAATATGCAATGTTGTTTTGGTAAATTTCAATATTTATTGTAAAATTCCTGCAGAAAAGACACATTGTTGTAACATTTAAAATAAAATGGAACCACGGTTGCTAAAACGACATAGTATGTTATTTTATACGACAGATATAATTTTATTAATTATTTTAAAGCAAAAAACTATGAATATAAAGTAAATTGGATATAATGTAGAGCCTCTTCAATTCGTTTTAGGTTTTGTTCTTGTCTACAAAGACAATTTGTAATACTATAACGTTATAATGTAAAATAAATATATTATAATTTTAAAAAGACTATTTTGAGTGTGAACATGAGACGACGAGAGCATCTATAAAATCTTCAACTATTTCCCTGAAGTTAGAATCTCCGGGACATTTCTTTTTGATGTAGTCAATATAACAAGTCTTTTGTTCTTCGATGCCACTGAAATGTTAAGTACATGAATTTTACCTAATTATAGCTTTTGTATCTTGAAAATATTACCTGCACAATTCTGTTTTAGTTATAATACCATCGTCTGCTACAGCGATTAGACTGTCACCTTCTTCTTCACAAATATTTAACGATCTTTTATCACTGCGCAGAGCATCCAAACATTCCAAGGTACTATTGATGTACAATTCTAAAATTTAGCTACCAAAATTAATTGTTACTGTTGATAAAAAATCACATACAAACTTACTTTCAATATTTCTTCTATCATCTGCACATATGAAATTGTATATATTTTCGATAGCATCCGAAAGGAAATTGGGAAGATAGTTTTCATTATCATTGCCGCAAACTATCAGTACATCGATAGCCGGTTGGAAACATTCCCGAATTTTATCCAACTTTTCCGCACCATCACAAATGTCATTTGAAGATTTTGGTTTAGCAAGATTTCTCATTTCTTCAGGTGTGGAAGGAACGTAAGGATCGACACAACTATCCAATCCAATAAGAATTTCCTAAAAAAACAAAAGGAAGATTTGCGAATTCAGATCTCGGAAATTTCCTACTGTAAAATTTTTTGTTGCGTAATTTTCACTTGCGCATTTCTTTATTAAATAGTCTTGTACGGCGATGAGTATTGATTTATTCGGTAATTTTTTCCCTGGTATGGAGTACGTCAAACCTGCATCACAGTAATTGATAAACTTCAGGATATGAGAATAAAAAGAATTTTCTTACCTGCGAAAAACAAAACAGCTATTATAACTTGTTTCATTTTTGCAAGCCTTGGAAGCGAAACAAGCTACTATTGACAAAAATACGTATTTGTAAAATTATATTATTGATTTATCTACGTCTTATAGTTAGAAGTGATTTTTTATTAAAATTATCGATTTTGCTTACACAATTGACCTTAAGTAATCTGAATAGTAAATTAACTAATTAAAAGAATTTAAATATTACTTAGCAATTACAGAAAAAGCATTCAGTTCATCTTTGGGTGTATTCCAGGTTTTTAATTTGGATTGCAGGGCCGTCGAGAGCCACCTCGGGCCTCGTTGCAAAACTTTTCGCGGGGCCCCTGTTCTTAAAAATTGCATAAATAAAAAGAAAAACAAGAAACTTCGTATTTCTATTAAGAAATACTACGCACAAAACACTGAATGGGTATAATTAATAAAGTAAAAAAACAGTAATCAATATTACAATATTCAAAACAATCCGGTGGGGTCTGACAAACCCCAGCGTTTAGAAATTGATCTAAATATGTACCAAATGTGATCCCATGTGCATGTTCCATCTCAGTAGATTACCATACTGTGTTGGCAACATCGAAAACAGCTGTTATAGTCAAATCAGCTAGTATATGCTGTAAGTAAGTGCTCTGGGGTATGTCAGACCCCACCTGTAAGTTAGGCTTATAAAGTAATGGTTATTTTGAAATTCTGTTGATCAATACACTTAATATTCAGATGGTAGGAAGGTTATTAATCTTCTGGATAGTAATATCCAATACATTATAAATAATCCGAGGGTATAAGGCTAGGACAGTTTGCCAGCACGATATGGGTACGTCCATTAATTACGTGAGGCGTTTAGGGGGGTTTAGCAGAATCTAGATTCTACTGATCGTTACTGAGGCTTCCATAAAAATAAAAATCAATTTTACAATATAAAATAATTTAGTGTCTGGATTACGCAGAATCCCAGAGGCCCATAGGGGTCATGGCTTTCTCAGGGAGTCCTATTCAGGCCCAGATTGGCCCATCGGGAAATAGGGATGTTCCAAATAGGGCCTGTGACTGATTCCTTAAAATTTTTTATTATAATTGTTGGGTAATTATAAATCAAAGATAGAAAGATGTCCAACATAATATGGTAAAAAATCCGAATGAACACGTTGCCGCTGCATGGTCTAAGTTTCCTGTGAATTACGTAATTGATAAATAATCTATTTAAAATTTCTTTTCATTTAAATCTTTTTGACCTTGAAATGTCTTAAATTTTTGCCTAAGGCGAATTTTAATATTTCATACGTGATGGTGGCCGGCTACGAATCCCGGTAAATTATTTGTTTCCAATCCGGCCCTGGTAATATTTCCAAATTATAGTGTTTTAAACTAATATCGATAGGAAATACGAAACTTGTCCGTTATTATTTGTCTACCACTGATGCTTAACTGATGCTGATAATGATTAACGAGAGATATTTTAATGAAATAATTACTAATATTTAACCTAGAAGACTTAAAGAGAGGAGTCTTTGAAGGTCATCGAGAAAGCGATGACGCAATCTATCAAGTCGGAACAGGCAAGAACTGCCTATACCTTGAAAAAAAGAAGAAAAATCATTGCCTACTGAATAATTCGCGATCAAATAGAAAGAGTGCACTGGCGGGTATTCCATACCCCCCAGACCCCCCGGTATACACTCATTTTTTCTGCCTTTAAAACTTAAATTTAAAATCTAAGTGTAGCATAACGGATAATATCAGTAAAAGACCTACATATTTTTTACTATTTTGCTACTGAATAATTTGCGATGAAATAGGAAGAGTGCACTGGGGGGTATTCCATACCCCCCAGACCCCCCGGTTTACACTCATTGTTTTGTGCATTTAAAACTTAAATTTAAAATCTAAGTAGTTTTATTAGAAGTCTTAGAAGCTTGGGGCTCCAGAAAAGATTGTTTTGCTGCTAAGTGCACAAATAAATTTATATTTACCTGGCCGGAAGTAGAAGTAGAGAAGTTACTTTTGTTTGTTTCAGACATGTTTCGGTTTGTTTCAAGCTTCTTTGTTTGAGCCTTAGGTTAAACGTATTTATTTATGATTATTATAAGTTGAAATTTTGATTTATCTGTAACTATTGGTAAACCGGGGGGTCTGGGGGGTATGGAATACCCCCCAGTGCACCATATCAGCGCATCGGCCACCCGTAGACGCATAAGGGATAATATCCGTAAAAGACCTACATATTTTTTATTATTTTGTTTATTTATAATTACAACTAAAAGTACTATTAACTTGTAACTATTGGCAAACCGGGGGGTCTGGGGGGTATGGAATACCCTCCAGTGCACCATTTTAGCGCATCAGTCACCTGTAGATCCGTAAAGGATTACAAAGAGCATTGTTTAATGAAAACTTAAGAAAAAACGGGTCACAAAATTAATATTATATTGTTTTAATGTTTGGGGTTTGTCGCACCCCACCTATGCTGATGGGTTTTTTGTCAGCTAGGTAACGCCAGGTTTTAATAAGAAAGAAAAAACGAAGCTCAATATCTAATTTTTTATTCATTCAAATTTATTTAGTTATTCTAAAATCTCGGAGCCCTCCCCCTTCTCTGGGGGGCCTGTTGGATTGCAGCATAATCTACGCAGACAACTTGGAGTTGTATCAATCTATAACATCAATAATTTATGGTTATTGGAAATTACTAGAAGCAATAAACTAGATATAACGTTGCTATATTTACGTTGGTGTAAAGTTAATTATGAGTAAATGTAACGGGATGACATACTCGAGAAAGTCAAACACGATCACATACAATCGGGGGAGAAATATTGTTCCAAATGTAAATGAATTTACAGACGTGGAAGTTAAGTTTTTGCCACTATATACACTCTATAGCTAGTTTTTTGTGCATTTGTTCTCAAAAATTACTGAAAGTCAAGTAGAACGTCCTCCATTTATTTTATAAATTTTTAGTTTTTAATCAAACTCCGCAATAAATGTATTATTCAAATCTTTCATATGTAGACAAAGCAATTACTGTCTAGACATTGTGTAAATTGATTTTTTTAAATTTTCTTATCTAGTTTGTTTATCAACCTCTTCCACTTTTGCTAGACGAATAAACAAACGCACTATTACTTTTATTACTTTTATTTATTATATACAGAAACTTTAAAATACAACTCAAAAAAATCTAAGATTTAATTATAATCTAGTTGATTATCGATTTTATTTTGTGCAAGGAACGCTAATAGAATTAATAAGTCCATCGGCCAATTCTGACAAGTTCGAATCATTGGGACATTTCTTCTTGATATAGTCAATATAACAAGTTTTGCTTTCAGTCAAACCACTAAAATTTCAAATATCATTAGAACAACTCTCATGAAAACCACGAATGTACAATCTTACTTGCACAATTCCGATTTCTTCAAAATGTCATCAACTTCGTTAAGACCAAACTCACTTAATTTATCATCACACACCGACATAATAGAATCATCTTCTGAAATAATTTCCAAACACTCTAGTGTACTATTTTGGAAGGCCTCTAAAATAGAAAACAAGCTTCATTATTTTTTCCAAAACAAAATTGCTACCTACTTTCAATATTTTTGCCATCGTTTGCGCATATAAAACTGTATGCGTTTTCAATAGCATCGAAAAAGAAATCGGGAATATATTTTTCTTCGGGGTCGGAACAATCTTTCCACAAGTCAATAGCGGTTTGGAAACATTCGCGTATTTTATGTATTCTTCCTGCATCTTGACAAATCTCCTCGGAAGAATCTTGATTCACAAGATTTTTAATTTCTTCGGGTGTATTGGGAACGTGATCATCTAAACAATTGTAAATTCCAATAAGAATTTCCTAAAAAAGTTAAAATGAAAGAGATTAGTGTTCTACAAATCTGAAACTTCTTACGGTAACATTTCTTGTTGCGGCATTTCCATTTTCACATTTTTTATCTACGTAGTCTTGTACGGTTTTTATTATTGTTTCTATATCTTCTTCACTGGAACTGCCCAATGTTTGCAGTTTGTTTTCGTCCAGTGGTAAAGAATACACATATCCTGTAAAGTAATTTCTGTTAGCAAGTCACAACGAGTTAAACTTATTCTTTACCTATTAAAAAAAAACCAACTAATACGCTTATTTTCATTGTAAAAGTTTTAAAAATAAAACCGATCTATTGTAACAATAAACAGTAGTAAACTTTCAGTTGTTATAACTCTTTATGTATATATGCTGGCTGGTTTTTTATTAAATAATATTATCTATTTTAGATACACTTCAAATATTGACCTTAATTATTGTAATCAATTTCTTTAGTAATTAGAAAGATATCTTTTTAGGTTGCTATAAATTTGTTTTCAATGAATCAGCATTAGAATTTTTTAAACATTTAAAATTATTCCGAATTGGCAATGGCGTCAGAAGATAAAAATTACTAAGAAAATAAGAAAAGTTATTGAATTTTATTATTTTAAAAACATTGATAAATAAATAACAAGAAGCAAAAAATAGCTTGTTTTTTTCCTACTTTTGCTACTACTAATATATTTTTATTTTCTACTATTACTCAATTAATTCTATATTTAAATTACTGCAAAAATCTTATGCAATGTTAAATATCAATAAGTTTATCTATGTATCTATGACCCGACATAAACTTGAAGTTTTATCGCAATATTTTTTTCGTTTGGTAGCTAATTGTTTAGTTTAATTATATAGTTAAAAATATAAGCAATTGTAAACAAAAACAATATTCTTAATTTATTTTGCCCATCTTGATTAATTTGTTTACTACAAACAATTTTTATATGTTGTGGTAGCATATTATTCTACCTTTCACAATATACAAATTTTTCAATTCAATATTAAATTAACTAAAAGTTTTTTAAACTATTATTAAAGGCTGATTCTAGTTATAAAGTCATTTGGGAGCTTTGATATTTAAGCAGAGAAATAAGGTAAAATTGACCAACGATAACCTTCAATCTTAACTTAATCCCTCACTTAAATTATAATGATACTTTAATTTAAATAAACCTAACTTTAAAATTTATTTAGAAAATTATTTTATAACTAAAATTTGTTTGTTTCTAGAATCAACGAGGGCATATCTACATATCAAGAACTTAGAAGATCGGGAGTAGGTACTTAGAACTACACCATTGAAGAGCTTTTATAACATCCCAGCTGAACTACCTTCACAGTGAAAAAAGCCATCAAATAAACTTTCCATATTTCATTGGTATTTTTACCATGGTAATATTTGTAAAAGTAAAGGTAAACGTTTACTTCTTTGCTGTTTTGTCCAAGTTATATTTATTTAAGTTATATCTTCGTCAATTTCCAACACAATCGAAGCTAGTATTTTAACAATGTAAAATTGTGTTATTAAAATAACGAATTCATAATATTAAATTAACTTCATATTTATGTATGTTATGAATAGTCTAGCATGGTTCCCAAAATATTTTGTATTGAGTCTATTATACATTGTTTGTAATAAATTAACTTACGAATTTGATAATTTATTACTAATTTCACGGCAGTAAAGTATTGTATTGTCGCCTTACGTTTGATTGCTCTCCTAATTAGTCCCGGACGGAACACTCGTTAAATAAATACTATAGATCAAATTAAGACCAACTAAATTTATTATCAAAAAACGAAAAATTAGAGATTTATGTATTTTTGAGTTGCTTAAGTTGACTTTATACCTCTTCGCTGTTTTCTTAATATCTAGGCATTAAAATACGTCGTATTAACCAATAAAAAGGCCATCTAAATTTTTTAAGATTTTTGAAAAAACGAAAGGTTAACCCCTTTGGTGTTTTTTGACCCCAAAAAATGAAAGTTTGAATTTAGCTTATATTTTTGCGGTTTCTTATCCAGTTTGATGAGAAAATTCGAATGGCGCAGTCAGATTTCCCGTAAGTATGATATTTTTTATTTTATGTGGCTTTAAACGAAACACATTGGGGGTCAATTTGCCCTCTTGTTATTTCTCAATTTTCCACCGTTTTTATTGCTTGCGCGAGGTTCTGACGGCTGTTTCGTGCAGTAGGCAACCAAATACGTCGATTTAAGTAATAAAAAGACCACTAAATTTTTATCGGATTTTTGAAAAAAACAGAAGGTTAACCCCTTTGGTGTTTTTTGACCCCAAAAAATGAAAGTTTGAATTTAGCTTATATTTTTGCGGTTTCTTATCCAGTTTGATGAGAAAATTCGAATGGCGCAGTCAGATTTCCCGTAAGTATGATATTTTTTATTTTATGTGGCTTTAAACGAAACACATTCGGGGTCAATTTGCCCACTTGTTATTTCTCAATTTTCCACCGTTTTTATTGCTTGCGCGAGGTTCTGACGGCTGTTTCGTGCAGTAGGCAACCAAATACGTCGATTTAAGTAATAAAAAGACCACTAAATTTTTTTCGGATTTTTGAAAAAAACAGAAGGTTAACCCCTTTGGTGTTTTTTGACCCCAAAAAATGAAAGTTTGAATTTAGCTTATATTTTTGCGGTTTCTTATCCAGTTTGATGAGAAAATTCGAATGGCGCAGTCAGATTTCCCGTAAGTATGATATTTTTTATTTTATGTGGCTTTAAACGAAACACATTCGGGGTCAATTTGCCCACTTGTTATTTCTCAATTTTCCACCGTTTTTATTGCTTGCGCGAGGTTCTGACGGCTGTTTCGTGCAGTAGGCAACCAAATACGTCGATTTAAGTAATAAAAAGACCACTAAATTTTTTTCGGATTTTTGAAAAAAACAGAAGGTTAACCCCTTTGGTGTTTTTTGACCCCAAAAAATGAAAGTTTGAATTTAGCTTATATTTTTGCGGTTTCTTATCCAGTTTGATGAGAAAATTCGAATGGCGCAGTCAGATTTCCCGTAAGTATGATATTTTTTATTTTATGTGGCTTTAAACGAAACACATTCGGGGTCAATTTGCCCACTTGTTATTTCTCAATTTTCCACCGTTTTTATTGCTTGCGCGAGGTTCTGACGGCTGTTTCGTGCAGTAGGCAACCAAATACGTCGATTTAAGCAATAAAAAGACCACTAAATTTTTTTCGGATTTTTGAAAAAAACAGAAGGTTAACCCCTTTGGTGTTTTTTGACCCCAAAAAATGAAAGTTTGAATTTAGCTTATATTTTTGCGGTTTCTTATCCAGTTTGATGAGAAAATTCGAATGGCGCAGTCAGATTTCCCGTAAGTATGATATTTTTTATTTTATGTGGCTTTAAACGAAACACATTCGGGGTCAATTTGCCCACTTGTTATTTCTCAATTTTCCACCGTTTTTATTGCTTGCGCGAGGTTCTGACGGCTGTTTCGTGCAGTAGGCAACCAAATACGTCGATTTAAGTAATAAAAAGACCACTAAATTTTTTTCGGATTTTTGAAAAAAACAGAAGGTTAACCCCTTTGGTGTTTTTTGACCCCAAAAAATGAAAGTTTGAATTTAGCTTATATTTTTGCGGTTTCTTATCCAGTTTGATGAGAAAATTCGAATGGCGCAGTCAGATTTCCCGTAAGTATGATATTTTTTATTTTATGTGGCTTTAAACGAAACACATTCGGGGTCAATTTGCCCACTTGTTATTTCTCAATTTTCCACCGTTTTTATTGCTTGCGCGAGGTTCTGACGGCTGTTTCGTGCAGTAGGCAACCAAATACGTCGATTTAAGTAATAAAAAGACCACTAAATTTTTTTCGGATTTTTGAAAAAAACAGAAGGTTAACCCCTTTGGTGTTTTTTGACCCCAAAAAATGAAAGTTTGAGTTTAGCTTATATTTTTGCGGTTTCTTATCCAGTTTGATGAGAAAATTCGAATGGCGCAGTCAGATTTCCCGTAAGTATGATATTTTTTATTTTATGTGGCTTTAAACGAAACACATTGGGGGTCAATTTGCCCTCTTGTTATTTCTCAATTTTCCACCGTTTTTATTGCTTGCGCGAGGTTCTGACGGCTGTTTCGTGCAGTAGGCAACCAAATACGTCGATTTAAGTAATAAAAAGACCACTAAATTTTTATCGGATTTTTGAAAAAAACAGAAGGTTAACCCCTTTGGTGTTTTTTGACCCCAAAAAATGAAAGTTTGAATTTAGCTTAAATTTTTGCGGTTTCTTATCCAGTTTGATGAGAAAATTCGAATGGCGCAGTCAGATTTCCCGTAAGTATGATATTTTTTATTTTATGTGGCTTTAAACGAAACACATTGGGGGTCAATTTGCCCTCTTGTTATTTCTCAATTTTCCACCGTTTTTATTGCTTGCGCGAGGTTCTGACGGCTGTTTCGTGCAGTAGGCAACCAAATACGTCGATTTAAGTAATAAAAAGACCACTAAATTTTTTTCGGATTTTTGAAAAAAACAGAAGGTTAACCCCTTTGGTGTTTTTTGACCCCAAAAAATGAAAGTTTGAATTTAGCTTATATTTTTGCGGTTTCTTATCCAGTTTGATGAGAAAATTCGAATGGCGCAGTCAGATTTCCCGTAAGTATGATATTTTTTATTTTATGTGGCTTTAAACGAAACACATTGGGGGTCAATTTGCCCTCTTGTTATTTCTCAATTTTCCACCGTTTTTATTGCTTGCGCGAGGTTCTGACGGCTGTTTCGTGCAGTAGGCAACCAAATACGTCGATTTAAGTAATAGAAAGACCACTAAATTTTTTTCGGATTTTTGAAAAAAACAGAAGGTTAACCCCTTTGGTGTTTTTTGACCCCAAAAAATGAAAGTTTGAATTTAGCTTATATTTTTGCGGTGTCTTATTCAAATTGATGAGAAAATTCGAATGGCGCAGTCAGATTTCCCGTAAGTATGATATTTTTAATTTTATGTGGCTTTAAACGAAACACATTCGGGGTCAATTTGCCCTCTTGTTATTTCTCAATTTTCCACCGTTTTTATTGCTTGCGCGAGGTTCTGACGGCTGTTTCGTGCAGTAGGCAACCAAATACGTCGATTTAAGTAATAAAAAGACCACTAAATTTTTTTCGGATTTTTGAAAAAAACAGAAGGTTAACCCCTTTGGTGTTTTTTGACCCCAAAAAATGAAAGTTTGAATTTAGCTTATATTTTTGCGGTTTCTTATCCAGTTTGATGAGAAAATTCGAATGGCGCAGTCAGATTTCCCGTAAGTATGATATTTTTTATTTTATGTGGCTTTAAACGAAACACATTGGGGGTCAATTTGCCCTCTTGTTATTTCTCAATTTTCCACCGTTTTTATTGCTTGCGCGAGGTTCTGACGGCTGTTTCGTGCAGTAGGCAACCAAATACGTCGATTTAAGTAATAAAAAGACCACTAAATTTTTTTCGGATTTTTGAAAAAAACAGAAGGTTAACCCCTTTGGTGTTTTTTGACCCCAAAAAATGAAAGTTTGAATTTAGCTTATATTTTTGCGGTTTCTTATCCAGTTTGATGAGAAAATTTGAATGGCGCAGTCAGATTTCCCGTAAGTATGATATTTTTTATTTTATGTGGCTTTAAACGAAACACTTTGGGGGTCAATTTGCCCTCTTGTTATTTCTCAATTTTCCACCGTTTTTTTGCTTGCGCGAGGTTCTGACGGCTGTTTCGTGCAGTAGGCAACCAAATACGTCGATTTAAGTAATAAAAAGACCACTAAATTTTTTTCGGATTTTTGAAAAAAACAGAAGGTTAACCCCTTTGGTGTTTTTTGACCCCAAAAAATGAAACTTTGAATTTAGCTTATATTTTTGCGGTTTCTTATCCAGTTTGATGAGAAAATTCGAATGGCGCAGTCAGATTTCCCGTAAGTATGATATTTTTTATTTTATGTGGCTTTAAACGAAACACATTGGGGGGTCAATTTGCCCTCTTGTTATTTCTCAATTTTCCACCGTTTTTATTGCTTGCGCGAGGTTCTGACGGCTGTTTCGTGCAGTAGGCAACCAAATACGTCGATTTAAGTAATAAAAAGACCACTAAATTTTTTTCGGATTTTTGAAAAAAACAGAAGGTTAACCCCTTTGGTGTTTTTTGACCCCAAAAAATGAAAGTTTGAATTTAGCTTATATTTTTGCGGTTTCTTATTCAAATTGATGAGAAAATTCGAATGGCGCAGTCAGATTTCCCGTAAGTATGATATTTTTTATTTTATGTGGCTTTAAACGAAACACATTGGGGGTCAATTTGCCCTCTTGTTATTTCTCAATTTTCCACCGTTTTTATTGCTTGCGCGAGGTTCTGACGGCTGTTTCGTGCAGTAGGCAACCAAATACGTCGATTTAAGTAATAAAAAGACCACTAAATTTTTTTCGGATTTTTGAAAAAAACAGAAGGTTAACCCCTTTGGTGTTTTTTGACCCCAAAAAATGAAAGTTTGAATTTAGCTTATATTTTTGCGGTTTCTTATTCAAATTGATGAGAAAATTCGAATGGCGCAGCCAGATTTCCCGTAAGTATGATATTTTTTATTTTATGTGGCTTTAAACGAAACACATTCGGGGTCAATTTGCCCTCTTGTTATTTCTCAATCTTCCACCGTTTTTATTGCTTGCGCGAGGTTCTGACGGCTGTTTCGTGCAGTAGGCAACCAAATACGTCGATTTAAGTAATAAAAAGACCACTAAATTTTTTTCGGATTTTTGAAAAAAACAGAAGGTTAACCCCTTTGGTGTTTTTTGACCCCAAAAAATGAAAGTTTGAATTTAGCTTATATTTTTGCGGTTTCTTATCCAGTTTGATGAGAAAATTCGAATGGCGCAGTCAGATTTCCCGTAAGTATGATATTTTTTATTTTATGTGGCTTTAACGAAACACATTGGGGGTCAATTTGCCCTCTTGTTATTTCTCAATTTTCCACCGTTTTTATTGCTTGCGCGAGGTTCTGACGGCTGTTTCGTGCAGTAGGCAACCAAATACGTCGATTTAAGTAATAAAAAGACCACTAAATATTTTTCGGATTTTTGAAAAAAACAGAAGGTTAACCCCTTTGGTGTTTTTTGACCCCAAAAAATGAAAGTTTGAATTTAGCTTATATTTTTGCGGTTTCTTATCCAGTTTGATGAGAAAATTCGAATGGCGCAGTCAGATTTCCCGTAAGTATGATATTTTTTATTTTAAGTGGCTTTAAACGAAACACATTGGGGGTCAATTTGCCCTCTTGTTATTTCTCAATTTTCCACCGTTTTTATTGCTTGCGCGAGGTTCTGACGGCTGTTTCGTGCAGTAGGCAACCAAATACGTCGATTTAAGTAATAGAAAGACCACTAAATTTTTTTCGGATTTTTGAAAAAAACAGAAGGTTAACCCCTTTGGTGTTTTTTGACCCCAAAAAATGAAAGTTTGAATTTAGCTTATATTTTTGCGGTTTCTTATTCAAATTGATGAGAAAATTCGAATGGCGCAGTCATATTTCCCGTAAGTATGATATTTTTAATTTTATGTGGCTTTAAACGAAACACATTCGGGGTCAATTTGCCCTCTTGTTATTTCTCAATTTTCCACCGTTTTTATTGCTTGCGCGAGGTTCTGACGGCTGTTTCGTGCAGTAGGCAACCAAATACGTCGATTTAAGTAATAAAAAGACCACTAAATTTTTTTCGGATTTTTGAAAAAAACAGAAGGTTAACCCCTTTGGTGTTTTTTGACCCCAAAAAATGAAAGTTTGAATTTAGCTTATATTTTTGCGGTGTCTTATTCAAATTGATGAGAAAATTCGAATGGCGCAGTCAGATTTCCCGTAAGTATGATATTTTTAATTTTATGTGGCTTTAAACGAAACACATTGGGGGTCAATTTGCCCTCTTGTTATTTCTCAATTTTCCACCGTTTTTATTGCTTGCGCGAGGTTCTGACGGCTGTTTCGTGCAGTAGGCAACCAAATACGTCGATTTAAGTAATAAAAAGACCACTAAATTTTTTTCGGATTTTTGAAAAAAACAGAAGGTTAACCCCTTTGGTGTTTTTTGACCCCAAAAAATGAAAGTTTGAATTTAGCTTATATTTTTGCGGTTTCTTATCCAGTTTGATGAGAAAATTCGAATGGCGCAGTCAGATTTCCCGTAAGTATGATATTTTTTATTTTATGTGGCTTTAAACGAAACACTTTGGGGGTCAATTTGCCCTCTTGTTATTTCTCAATTTTCCACCGTTTTTTTGCTTGCGCGAGGTTCTGACGGCTGTTTCGTGCAGTAGGCAACCAAATACGTCGATTTAAGTAATAAAAGACCACTAAATTTTTTTCGGATTTTTGAAAAAAACAGAAGGTTAACCCCTTTGGTGTTTTTTGACCCCAAAAAATGAAAGTTTGAATTTAGCTTATATTTTTGCGGTTTCTTATCCAGTTTGATGAGAAAATTCGAATGGCGCAGTCAGATTTCCCGTAAGTATGATATTTTTTATTTTATGTGGCTTTAAACGAAACACTTTGGGGGTCAATTTGCCCTCTTGTTATTTCTCAATTTTCCACCGTTTTTATTGCTTGCGCGAGGTTCTGACGGCTGTTTCGTGCGGTAGGCAACCAAATACGTCGATTTAAGTAATAAAAAGACCACTAAATTTTTTTCGGATTTTTGAAAAAAACAGAAGGTTAACCCCTTTGGTGTTTTTTGACCCCAAAAAATGAAAGTTGGAATTTAGCTTATATTTTTGCGGTGTCTTATTCAAATTGATGAGAAAATTCGAATGGCGCAGGCAGATTTCCCGTAAGTATGATATTTTTTATTTTATGTGGCTTTAAACGAAACACATTGGGGGTCAATTTGCCCTCTTGTTATTTCTCAATTTTCCACCGTTTTTATTGCTTGCGCGAGGTTCTGACGGCTGTTTCGTGCAGTAGGCAACCAAATACGTCGATTTAAGTAATAAAAAGACCACTAAATTTTTTTCGGATTTTTGAAAAAAACAGAAGGTTAACCCCTTTGGTGTTTTTTGACCCCAAAAAATGAAAGTTTGAATTTAGCTTATATTTTTGCGGTTTCTTATCCAGTTTGATGAGAAAATTCGAATGGCGCAGTCAGATTTCCCGTAAGTATGATATTTTTTATTTTATGTGGCTTTAAACGAAACACATTGGGGGTCAATTTGCCCTCTTGTTATTTCTCAATTTTCCACCGTTTTTATTGCTTGCGCGAGGTTCTGACGGCTGTTTCGTGCAGTAGGCAACCAAATACGTCGATTTAAGTAATAAAAAGACCACTAAATTTTTATCGGATTTTTGAAAAAAACAGAAGGTTAACCCCTTTGGTGTTTTTTGACCCCAAAAAATGAAAGTTTGAATTTAGCTTATATTTTTGCGGTTTCTTATCCAGTTTGATGAGAAAATTCGAATGGCGCAGTCAGATTTCCCGTAAGTATGATATTTTTTATTTTATGTGGCTTTAAACGAAACACATTGGGGGTCAATTTGCCCTCTTGTTATTTCTCAATTTTCCACCGTTTTTATTGCTTGCGCGAGGTTCTGACGGCTGTTTCGTGCAGTAGGCAACCAAATACGTCGATTTAAGTAATAAAAAGACCACTAAATTTTTATCGGATTTTTGAAAAAAACAGAAGGTTAACCCCTTTGGTGTTTTTTGACCCCAAAAAATGAAAGTTTGAATTTAGCTTATATTTTTGCGGTTTCTTATCCAGTTTGATGAGAAAATTCGAATGGCGCAGTCAGATTTCCCGTAAGTATGATATTTTTTATTTTATGTGGCTTTAAACGAAACACATTGGGGGTCAATTTGCCCTCTTGTTATTTCTCAATTTTCCACCGTTTTTATTGCTTGCGCGAGGTTCTGACGGCTGTTTCGTGCAGTAGGCAACCAAATACGTCGATTTAAGTAATAAAAAGACCACTAAATTTTTTTCGGATTTTTGAAAAAAACAGAAGATTAACCCTTTGGTGTTTTTTGACCCCAAAAAATGAAAGTTTGAATTTAGCTTATATTTTTGCGGTTTCTTATTCAAATTGATGAGAAAATTCGAATGGCGCAGTCAGATTTCCCGTAAGTATGATATTTTTTATTTTATGTGGCTTTAAACGAAACACATTCGGGGTCAATTTGCCCTCTTGTTATTTCTCAATTTTCCACCGTTTTTATTGCTTGCGCGAGGTTCTGACGGCTGTTTCGTGCAGTAGGCAACCAAATACGTCGATTTAAGTAATAAAAAGACCACTAAATTTTTTTCGGAGTTTTGAAAAAAACAGAAGGTTAACCCCTTTGGTGTTTTTTGACCCCAAAAAATGAAAGTTTGAATTTAGCTTATATTTTTGCGGTTTCTTATCCAGTTTGATGAGAAAATTCGAATGGCGCAGTCAGATTTCCCGTAAGTGTGATATTTTTTATTTTATGTGGCTTTAAACGAAACACATTGGGGGTCAATTTGCCCTCTTGTTATTTCTCAATTTTCCACCGTTTTTATTGCTTGCGCGAGGTTCTGACGGCTGTTTCGTGCAGTAGGCAACCAAATACGTCGATTTAAGTAATAAAAAGACCACTAAATTTTTTTCGGATTTTTGAAAAAAACAGAAGATTAACCCCTTTGGTGTTTTTTGACCCCAAAAAATGAAAGTTTGAATTTAGCTTATATTTTTGCGGTTTCTTATCCAGTTTGATGAGAAAATTCGAATGGCGCAGTCAGATTTCCCGTAAGTATGATATTTTTTATTTTAGGTGGCTTTAAATGAAACACATTGGGGGTCAATTGTTATTTCTCAATTTTCCACCGTTTTATTGCTTGCGCGAGGTTCTGACGGCTGTTTCGTGCAGTAGGCAACCAAATACGTCGATTTAAGTAATAAAAAGACCACTAAATTTCTTTCGGATTTTTGAAAAAAACAACCCTTTGGTGTTTTTTGACCCCAAAAAATGAAAGTTTGAATTTAGCTTATATTTTTGCGGTTTCTTATCCAGTATGATGAGAAAATTCGAATGGCGCAGTCAGATTTCCCGTAAGTATGATATTTTTTATTTTAAGTGGCTTTAAATGAAACACATTGGGGGTCAATTTGCCCTCTTGTTATTTCTCAATTTTCCACCGTTTTTATTGCTTGCGCGAGGTTCTGACGGCTGTTTCGTGCAGTAGGCAACCAAATACGTCGATTTAAGTAATAAAAAGACCACTAAATTTTTTTCGGATTTTTGAAAAAAACAGAAGGTTAACCCCTTTGGTGTTTTTTGACCCCAAAAAATGAAAGTTTGAATTTAGCTTATATTTTTGCGGTTTCTTATTCAAATTGATGAGAAAATTCGAATGGCGCAGTCAGATTTCCCGTAAGTATGATATTTTTTATTTTATGTGGCTTTAAACGAAACACATTCGGGGTCAATTTGCCCTCTTGTTATTTCTCAATTTTCCACCGTTTTTATTGCTTGCGCGAGGTTCTGACGGCTGTTTCGTGCAGTAGGCAACCAAATACGTCGATTTAAGTAATAAAAAGACCACTAAATTTTTTTCGGAGTTTTGAAAAAAACAGAAGGTTAACCCCTTTGGTGTTTTTTGACCCCAAAAAATGAAAGTTTGAATTTAGCTTATATTTTTGCGGTTTCTTATCCAGTTTGATGAGAAAATTCGAATGGCGCAGTCAGATTTCCCGTAAGTGTGATATTTTTTATTTTATGTGGCTTTAAACGAAACACATTGGGGGTCAATTTGCCCTCTTGTTATTTCTCAATTTTCCACCGTTTTTATTGCTTGCGCGAGGTTCTGACGGCTGTTTCGTGCAGTAGGCAACCAAATACGTCGATTTAAGTAATAAAAAGACCACTAAATTTTTTTCGGATTTTTGAAAAAAACAGAAGATTAACCCCTTTGGTGTTTTTTGACCCCAAAAAATGAAAGTTTGAATTTAGCTTATATTTTTGCGGTTTCTTATCCAGTTTGATGAGAAAATTCGAATGGCGCAGTCAGATTTCCCGTAAGTATGATATTTTTTATTTTAGGTGGCTTTAAATGAAACACATTGGGGGTCAATTGTTATTTCTCAATTTTCCACCGTTTTATTGCTTGCGCGAGGTTCTGACGGCTGTTTCGTGCAGTAGGCAACCAAATACGTCGATTTAAGTAATAAAAAGACCACTAAATTTCTTTCGGATTTTTGAAAAAAACAACCCTTTGGTGTTTTTTGACCCCAAAAAATGAAAGTTTGAATTTAGCTTATATTTTTGCGGTTTCTTATCCAGTATGATGAGAAAATTCGAATGGCGCAGTCAGATTTCCCGTAAGTATGATATTTTTTATTTTAAGTGGCTTTAAATGAAACACATTGGGGGTCAATTTGCCCTCTTGTTATTTCTCAATTTTCCACCGTTTTTATTGCTTGCGCGAGGTTCTGACGGCTGTTTCGTGCAGTAGGCAACCAAATACGTCGATTTAAGTAATAAAAAGACCACTAAATTTTTTTCGGATTTTTGAAAAAAACAGAAGGTTAACCCCTTTGGTGTTTTTTGACCCCAAAAAATGAAAGTTTGAATTTAGCTTATATTTTTGCGGTTTCTTATTCAAATTGATGAGAAAATTCGAATGGCGCAGTCAGATTTCCCGTAAGTATGATATTTTTTATTTTAAGTGGCTTTAAATGAAACACATTGGGGGTCAATTTGCCCTCTTGTTATTTCTCAATTTTCCACCGTTTTTATTGCTTGCGCGAGGTTCTGACGGCTGTTTCGTGCAGTAGGCAACCAAATACGTCGATTTAAGTAATAAAAAGACCACTAAATTTTTTTCGGATTTTTGAAAAAAACAGAAGGTTAACCCCTTTGGTGTTTTTTGACCCCAAAAAATGAAAGTTTGAATTTAGCTTATATTTTTGCGGTTTCTTATCCAGTATGATGAGAAAATTCGAATGGCGCAGTCAGATTTCCCGTAAGTATGATATTTTTTATTTTAAGTGGCTTTAAATGAAACACATTGGGGGTCAATTTGCCCTCTTGTTATTTCTCAATTTTCCACCGTTTTTATTGCTTGCGCGAGGTTCTGACGGCTGTTTCGTGCAGTAGGCAACCAAATACGTCGATTTAAGTAATAAAAAGACCACTAAATTTTTTTCGGATTTTTGAAAAAAACAGAAGGTTAACCCCTTTGGTGTTTTTTGACCCCAAAAAATGAAAGTTTGAATTTAGCTTATATTTTTGCGGTTTCTTATCCAGTATGATGAGAAAATTCGAATGGCGCAGTCAGATTTCCCGTAAGTATGATATTTTTTATTTTAAGTGGCTTTAAATGAAACACATTGGGGGTCAATTTGCCCTCTTGTTATTTCTCAATTTTCCACCGTTTTTATTGCTTGCGCGAGGTTCTGACGGCTGTTTCGTGCAGTAGGCAACCAAATACGTCGATTTAAGTAATAAAAAGACCACTAAATTTTTTTCGGATTTTTGAAAAAAACAGAAGGTTAACCCCTTTGGTGTTTTTTGACCCCAAAAAATGAAAGTTTGAATTTAGCTTATATTTTTGCGGTTTCTTATCCAGTATGATGAGAAAATTCGAATGGCGCAGTCAGATTTCCCGTAAGTATGATATTTTTTATTTTAAGTGGCTTTAAATGAAACACATTGGGGGTCAATTTGCCCTCTTGTTATTTCTCAATTTTCCACCGTTTTTATTGCTTGCGCGAGGTTCTGACGGCTGTTTCGTGCAGTAGGCAACCAAATACGTCGATTTAAGTAATAAAAAGACCACTAAATTTTTTTCGGATTTTTGAAAAAAACAGAAGGTTAACCCCTTTGGTGTTTTTTGACCCCAAAAAATGAAAGTTTGAATTTAGCTTATATTTTTGCGGTTTCTTATCCAGTTTGATGAGAAAATTCGAATGGCGCAGTCAGATTTCCCGTAAGTGTGATATTTTTTATTTTATGTGGCTTTAAACGAAACACATTGGGGGTCAATTTGCCCTCTTGTTATTTCTCAATTTTCCACCGTTTTTATTGCTTGCGCGAGGTTCTGACGGCTGTTTCGTGCAGTAGGCAACCAAATACGTCGATTTAAGTAATAAAAAGACCACTAAATTTTTTTCGGATTTTTGAAAAAAACAGAAGATTAACCCCTTTGGTGTTTTTTGACCCCAAAAAATGAAAGTTTGAATTTAGCTTATATTTTTGCGGTTTCTTATCCAGTTTGATGAGAAAATTCGAATGGCGCAGTCAGATTTCCCGTAAGTATGATATTTTTTATTTTAGGTGGCTTTAAATGAAACACATTGGGGGTCAATTGTTATTTCTCAATTTTCCACCGTTTTATTGCTTGCGCGAGGTTCTGACGGCTGTTTCGTGCAGTAGGCAACCAAATACGTCGATTTAAGTAATAAAAAGACCACTAAATTTCTTTCGGATTTTTGAAAAAAACAACCCTTTGGTGTTTTTTGACCCCAAAAAATGAAAGTTTGAATTTAGCTTATATTTTTGCGGTTTCTTATCCAGTATGATGAGAAAATTCGAATGGCGCAGTCAGATTTCCCGTAAGTATGATATTTTTTATTTTAAGTGGCTTTAAATGAAACACATTGGGGGTCAATTTGCCCTCTTGTTATTTCTCAATTTTCCACCGTTTTTATTGCTTGCGCGAGGTTCTGACGGCTGTTTCGTGCAGTAGGCAACCAAATACGTCGATTTAAGTAATAAAAAGACCACTAAATTTTTTTCGGATTTTTGAAAAAAACAGAAGGTTAACCCCTTTGGTGTTTTTTGACCCCAAAAAATGAAAGTTTGAATTTAGCTTATATTTTTGCGGTTTCTTATTCAAATTGATGAGAAAATTCGAATGGCGCAGTCAGATTTCCCGTAAGTATGATATTTTTTATTTTAAGTGGCTTTAAATGAAACACATTGGGGGTCAATTTGCCCTCTTGTTATTTCTCAATTTTCCACCGTTTTTATTGCTTGCGCGAGGTTCTGACGGCTGTTTCGTGCAGTAGGCAACCAAATACGTCGATTTAAGTAATAAAAAGACCACTAAATTTTTTTCGGATTTTTGAAAAAAACAGAAGGTTAACCCCTTTGGTGTTTTTTGACCCCAAAAAATGAAAGTTTGAATTTAGCTTATATTTTTGCGGTTTCTTATCCAGTATGATGAGAAAATTCGAATGGCGCAGTCAGATTTCCCGTAAGTATGATATTTTTTATTTTAAGTGGCTTTAAATGAAACACATTGGGGGTCAATTTGCCCTCTTGTTATTTCTCAATTTTCCACCGTTTTTATTGCTTGCGCGAGGTTCTGACGGCTGTTTCGTGCAGTAGGCAACCAAATACGTCGATTTAAGTAATAAAAAGACCACTAAATTTTTTTCGGATTTTTGAAAAAAACAGAAGGTTAACCCCTTTGGTGTTTTTTGACCCCAAAAAATGAAAGTTTGAATTTAGCTTATATTTTTGCGGTTTCTTATCCAGTATGATGAGAAAATTCGAATGGCGCAGTCAGATTTCCCGTAAGTATGATATTTTTTATTTTAAGTGGCTTTAAATGAAACACATTGGGGGTCAATTTGCCCTCTTGTTATTTCTCAATTTTCCACCGTTTTTATTGCTTGCGCGAGGTTCTGACGGCTGTTTCGTGCAGTAGGCAACCAAATACGTCGATTTAAGTAATAAAAAGACCACTAAATTTTTTTCGGATTTTTGAAAAAAACAGAAGGTTAACCCCTTTGGTGTTTTTTGACCCCAAAAAATGAAAGTTTGAATTTAGCTTATATTTTTGCGGTTTCTTATCCAGTATGATGAGAAAATTCGAATGGCGCAGTCAGATTTCCCGTAAGTATGATATTTTTTATTTTAAGTGGCTTTAAATGAAACACATTGGGGGTCAATTTGCCCTCTTGTTATTTCTCAATTTTCCACCGTTTTTATTGCTTGCGCGAGGTTCTGACGGCTGTTTCGTGCAGTAGGCAACCAAATACGTCGATTTAAGTAATAAAAAGACCACTAAATTTTTTTCGGATTTTTGAAAAAAACAGAAGGTTAACCCCTTTGGTGTTTTTTGACCCCAAAAAATGAAAGTTTGAATTTAGCTTATATTTTTGCGGTTTCTTATTCAAATTGATGAGAAAATTCGAATGGCGCAGTCAGATTTCCCGTAAGTATGATATTTTTTATTTTAAGTGGCTTTAAATGAAACACATTGGGGGTCAATTTGCCCTCTTGTTATTTCTCAATTTTCCACCGTTTTTATTGCTTGCGCGAGGTTCTGACGGCTGTTTCGTGCAGTAGGCAACCAAATACGTCGATTTAAGTAATAAAAAGACCACTAAATTTTTTTCGGATTTTTGAAAAAAACAGAAGGTTAACCCCTTTGGTGTTTTTTGACCCCAAAAAATGAAAGTTTGAATTTAGCTTATATTTTTGCGGTTTCTTATCCAGTATGATGAGAAAATTCGAATGGCGCAGTCAGATTTCCCGTAAGTATGATATTTTTTATTTTAAGTGGCTTTAAATGAAACACATTGGGGGTCAATTTGCCCTCTTGTTATTTCTCAATTTTCCACCGTTTTTATTGCTTGCGCGAGGTTCTGACGGCTGTTTCGTGCAGTAGGCAACCAAATACGTCGATTTAAGTAATAAAAAGACCACTAAATTTTTTTCGGATTTTTGAAAAAAACAGAAGGTTAACCCCTTTGGTGTTTTTTGACCCCAAAAAATGAAAGTTTGAATTTAGCTTATATTTTTGCGGTTTCTTATCCAGTATGATGAGAAAATTCGAATGGCGCAGTCAGATTTCCCGTAAGTATGATATTTTTTATTTTAAGTGGCTTTAAATGAAACACATTGGGGGTCAATTTGCCCTCTTGTTATTTCTCAATTTTCCACCGTTTTTATTGCTTGCGCGAGGTTCTGACGGCTGTTTCGTGCAGTAGGCAACCAAATACGTCGATTTAAGTAATAAAAAGACCACTAAATTTTTTTCGGATTTTTGAAAAAAACAGAAGGTTAACCCCTTTGGTGTTTTTTGACCCCAAAAAATGAAAGTTTGAATTTAGCTTATATTTTTGCGGTTTCTTATTCAAATTGATGAGAAAATTCGAATGGCGCAGTCAGATTTCCCGTAAGTATGATATTTTTTATTTTAAGTGGCTTTAAATGAAACACATTGGGGGTCAATTTGCCCTCTTGTTATTTCTCAATTTTCCACCGTTTTTATTGCTTGCGCGAGGTTCTGACGGCTGTTTCGTGCAGTAGGCAACCAAATACGTCGATTTAAGTAATAAAAAGACCACTAAATTTTTTTCGGATTTTTGAAAAAAACAGAAGGTTAACCCCTTTGGTGTTTTTTGACCCCAAAAAATGAAAGTTTGAATTTAGCTTATATTTTTGCGGTTTCTTATCCAGTTTGATGAGAAAATTCGAATGGCGCAGTCAGATTTCCCGTAAGTGTGATATTTTTTATTTTATGTGGCTTTAAACGAAACACATTGGGGGTCAATTTGCCCTCTTGTTATTTCTCAATTTTCCACCGTTTTTATTGCTTGCGCGAGGTTCTGACGGCTGTTTCGTGCAGTAGGCAACCAAATACGTCGATTTAAGTAATAAAAAGACCACTAAATTTTTTTCGGATTTTTGAAAAAAACAGAAGGTTAACCCCTTTGGTGTTTTTTGACCCCAAAAAATGAAAGTTTGAATTTAGCTTATATTTTTGCGGTTTCTTATCCAGTATGATGAGAAAATTCGAATGGCGCAGTCAGATTTCCCGTAAGTATGATATTTTTTATTTTAAGTGGCTTTAAATGAAACACATTGGGGGTCAATTTGCCCTCTTGTTATTTCTCAATTTTCCACCGTTTTTATTGCTTGCGCGAGGTTCTGACGGCTGTTTCGTGCAGTAGGCAACCAAATACGTCGATTTAAGTAATAAAAAGACCACTAAATTTTTTTCGGATTTTTGAAAAAAACAGAAGGTTAACCCCTTTGGTGTTTTTTGACCCCAAAAAATGAAAGTTTGAATTTAGCTTATATTTTTGCGGTTTCTTATTCAAATTGATGAGAAAATTCGAATGGCGCAGTCAGATTTCCCGTAAGTATGATATTTTTTATTTTAAGTGGCTTTAAATGAAACACATTGGGGGTCAATTTGCCCTCTTGTTATTTCTCAATTTTCCACCGTTTTTATTGCTTGCGCGAGGTTCTGACGGCTGTTTCGTGCAGTAGGCAACCAAATACGTCGATTTAAGTAATAAAAAGACCACTAAATTTTTTTCGGATTTTTGAAAAAAACAGAAGGTTAACCCCTTTGGTGTTTTTTGACCCCAAAAAATGAAAGTTTGAATTTAGCTTATATTTTTGCGGTTTCTTATCCAGTTTGATGAGAAAATTCGAATGGCGCAGTCAGATTTCCCGTAAGTGTGATATTTTTTATTTTATGTGGCTTTAAACGAAACACATTGGGGGTCAATTTGCCCTCTTGTTATTTCTCAATTTTCCACCGTTTTTATTGCTTGCGCGAGGTTCTGACGGCTGTTTCGTGCAGTAGGCAACCAAATACGTAGATTTAAGTAATAAAAAGACCACTAAATTTTTTTCGGATTTTTGAAAAAAACAGAAGGTTAACCCCTTTGGTGTTTTTTGACCCCAAAAAATGAAAGTTTGAATTTAGCTTATATTTTTGCGGTTTCTTATCCAGTTTGATGAGAAAATTCGAATGGCGCAGTCAGATTTCCCGTAAGTGTGATATTTTTTATTTTATGTGGCTTTAAACGAAACACATTGGGGGTCAATTTGCCCTCTTGTTATTTCTCAATTTTCCACCGTTTTTATTGCTTGCGCGAGGTTCTGACGGCTGTTTCGTGCAGTAGGCAACCAAATACGTCGATTTAAGTAATAAAAAGACCACTAAATTTTTTTCGGATTTTTGAAAAAAACAGAAGGTTAACCCCTTTGGTGTTTTTTGACCCCAAAAAATGAAAGTTTGAATTTAGCTTATATTTTTGCGGTTTCTTATCCAGTTTGATGAGAAAATTAGAATGGCGCAGTCAGATTTCCCGTAAGTATGATATTTTTTATTTTATGTGGCTTTAAACGAAACACATTGGGGGTCAATTTGCCCTCTTGTTATTTCTCAATTTTCCACCGTTTTTATTGCTTGCGCGAGGTTCTGACGGCTGTTTCGTGCAGTAGGCAACCAAATACGTCGATTTAAGTAATAAAAAGACCACTAAATTTTTTTCGGATTTTTGAAAAAAACAGAAGGTTAACCCCTTTGGTGTTTTTTGACCCCAAAAAATGAAATTTTGAATTTAGCTTATATTTTTGCGGTTTCTTATCCAGTTTGATGAGAAAATTCGAATGGCGCAGTCAGATTTCCCGTAAGTATGATATTTTTTATTTTATGTGGCTTTAAACGAAACACATTGGGGGTCAATTTGCCCTCTTGTTATTTCTCAATTTTCCACCGTTTTTATTGCTTGCGCGAGGTTCTGACGGCTGTTTCGTGCAGTAGGCAACCAAATACGTCGATTTAAGTAATAAAAAGACCACTAAATTTTTTTCGGATTTTTGAAAAAAACAGAAGATTAACCCTTTGGTGTTTTTTGACCCCAAAAAATGAAAGTTTGAATTTAGCTTATATTTTTGCGGTTTCTTATTCAAATTGATGAGAAAATTCGAATGGCGCAGTCAGATTTCCCGTAAGTATGATATTTTTTATTTTATGTGGCTTTAAACGAAACACATTCGGGGTCAATTTGCCCTCTTGTTATTTCTCAATTTTCCACCGTTTTTATTGCTTGCGCGAGGTTCTGACGGCTGTTTCGTGCAGTAGGCAACCAAATACGTCGATTTAAGTAATAAAAAGACCACTAAATTTTTTTCGGAGTTTTGAAAAAAACAGAAGGTTAACCCCTTTGGTGTTTTTTGACCCCAAAAAATGAAAGTTTGAATTTAGCTTATATTTTTGCGGTTTCTTATCCAGTTTGATGAGAAAATTCGAATGGCGCAGTCAGATTTCCCGTAAGTGTGATATTTTTTATTTTATGTGGCTTTAAACGAAACACATTGGGGGTCAATTTGCCCTCTTGTTATTTCTCAATTTTCCACCGTTTTTATTGCTTGCGCGAGGTTCTGACGGCTGTTTCGTGCAGTAGGCAACCAAATACGTCGATTTAAGTAATAAAAAGACCACTAAATTTTTTTCGGATTTTTGAAAAAAACAGAAGATTAACCCCTTTGGTGTTTTTTGACCCCAAAAAATGAAAGTTTGAATTTAGCTTATATTTTTGCGGTTTCTTATCCAGTTTGATGAGAAAATTCGAATGGCGCAGTCAGATTTCCCGTAAGTATGATATTTTTTATTTTAGGTGGCTTTAAATGAAACACATTGGGGGTCAATTGTTATTTCTCAATTTTCCACCGTTTTATTGCTTGCGCGAGGTTCTGACGGCTGTTTCGTGCAGTAGGCAACCAAATACGTCGATTTAAGTAATAAAAAGACCACTAAATTTCTTTCGGATTTTTGAAAAAAACAACCCTTTGGTGTTTTTTGACCCCAAAAAATGAAAGTTTGAATTTAGCTTATATTTTTGCGGTTTCTTATCCAGTATGATGAGAAAATTCGAATGGCGCAGTCAGATTTCCCGTAAGTATGATATTTTTTATTTTAAGTGGCTTTAAATGAAACACATTGGGGGTCAATTTGCCCTCTTGTTATTTCTCAATTTTCCACCGTTTTTATTGCTTGCGCGAGGTTCTGACGGCTGTTTCGTGCAGTAGGCAACCAAATACGTCGATTTAAGTAATAAAAAGACCACTAAATTTTTTTCGGATTTTTGAAAAAAACAGAAGGTTAACCCCTTTGGTGTTTTTTGACCCCAAAAAATGAAAGTTTGAATTTAGCTTATATTTTTGCGGTTTCTTATTCAAATTGATGAGAAAATTCGAATGGCGCAGTCAGATTTCCCGTAAGTATGATATTTTTTATTTTATGTGGCTTTAAACGAAACACATTCGGGGTCAATTTGCCCTCTTGTTATTTCTCAATTTTCCACCGTTTTTATTGCTTGCGCGAGGTTCTGACGGCTGTTTCGTGCAGTAGGCAACCAAATACGTCGATTTAAGTAATAAAAAGACCACTAAATTTTTTTCGGAGTTTTGAAAAAAACAGAAGGTTAACCCCTTTGGTGTTTTTTGACCCCAAAAAATGAAAGTTTGAATTTAGCTTATATTTTTGCGGTTTCTTATCCAGTTTGATGAGAAAATTCGAATGGCGCAGTCAGATTTCCCGTAAGTGTGATATTTTTTATTTTATGTGGCTTTAAACGAAACACATTGGGGGTCAATTTGCCCTCTTGTTATTTCTCAATTTTCCACCGTTTTTATTGCTTGCGCGAGGTTCTGACGGCTGTTTCGTGCAGTAGGCAACCAAATACGTCGATTTAAGTAATAAAAAGACCACTAAATTTTTTTCGGATTTTTGAAAAAAACAGAAGATTAACCCCTTTGGTGTTTTTTGACCCCAAAAAATGAAAGTTTGAATTTAGCTTATATTTTTGCGGTTTCTTATCCAGTTTGATGAGAAAATTCGAATGGCGCAGTCAGATTTCCCGTAAGTATGATATTTTTTATTTTAGGTGGCTTTAAATGAAACACATTGGGGGTCAATTGTTATTTCTCAATTTTCCACCGTTTTATTGCTTGCGCGAGGTTCTGACGGCTGTTTCGTGCAGTAGGCAACCAAATACGTCGATTTAAGTAATAAAAAGACCACTAAATTTCTTTCGGATTTTTGAAAAAAACAACCCTTTGGTGTTTTTTGACCCCAAAAAATGAAAGTTTGAATTTAGCTTATATTTTTGCGGTTTCTTATCCAGTATGATGAGAAAATTCGAATGGCGCAGTCAGATTTCCCGTAAGTATGATATTTTTTATTTTAAGTGGCTTTAAATGAAACACATTGGGGGTCAATTTGCCCTCTTGTTATTTCTCAATTTTCCACCGTTTTTATTGCTTGCGCGAGGTTCTGACGGCTGTTTCGTGCAGTAGGCAACCAAATACGTCGATTTAAGTAATAAAAAGACCACTAAATTTTTTTCGGATTTTTGAAAAAAACAGAAGGTTAACCCCTTTGGTGTTTTTTGACCCCAAAAAATGAAAGTTTGAATTTAGCTTATATTTTTGCGGTTTCTTATTCAAATTGATGAGAAAATTCGAATGGCGCAGTCAGATTTCCCGTAAGTATGATATTTTTTATTTTAAGTGGCTTTAAATGAAACACATTGGGGGTCAATTTGCCCTCTTGTTATTTCTCAATTTTCCACCGTTTTTATTGCTTGCGCGAGGTTCTGACGGCTGTTTCGTGCAGTAGGCAACCAAATACGTCGATTTAAGTAATAAAAAGACCACTAAATTTTTTTCGGATTTTTGAAAAAAACAGAAGGTTAACCCCTTTGGTGTTTTTTGACCCCAAAAAATGAAAGTTTGAATTTAGCTTATATTTTTGCGGTTTCTTATCCAGTATGATGAGAAAATTCGAATGGCGCAGTCAGATTTCCCGTAAGTATGATATTTTTTATTTTAAGTGGCTTTAAATGAAACACATTGGGGGTCAATTTGCCCTCTTGTTATTTCTCAATTTTCCACCGTTTTTATTGCTTGCGCGAGGTTCTGACGGCTGTTTCGTGCAGTAGGCAACCAAATACGTCGATTTAAGTAATAAAAAGACCACTAAATTTTTTTCGGATTTTTGAAAAAAACAGAAGGTTAACCCCTTTGGTGTTTTTTGACCCCAAAAAATGAAAGTTTGAATTTAGCTTATATTTTTGCGGTTTCTTATCCAGTATGATGAGAAAATTCGAATGGCGCAGTCAGATTTCCCGTAAGTATGATATTTTTTATTTTAAGTGGCTTTAAATGAAACACATTGGGGGTCAATTTGCCCTCTTGTTATTTCTCAATTTTCCACCGTTTTTATTGCTTGCGCGAGGTTCTGACGGCTGTTTCGTGCAGTAGGCAACCAAATACGTCGATTTAAGTAATAAAAAGACCACTAAATTTTTTTCGGATTTTTGAAAAAAACAGAAGGTTAACCCCTTTGGTGTTTTTTGACCCCAAAAAATGAAAGTTTGAATTTAGCTTATATTTTTGCGGTTTCTTATCCAGTATGATGAGAAAATTCGAATGGCGCAGTCAGATTTCCCGTAAGTATGATATTTTTTATTTTAAGTGGCTTTAAATGAAACACATTGGGGGTCAATTTGCCCTCTTGTTATTTCTCAATTTTCCACCGTTTTTATTGCTTGCGCGAGGTTCTGACGGCTGTTTCGTGCAGTAGGCAACCAAATACGTCGATTTAAGTAATAAAAAGACCACTAAATTTTTTTCGGATTTTTGAAAAAAACAGAAGGTTAACCCCTTTGGTGTTTTTTGACCCCAAAAAATGAAAGTTTGAATTTAGCTTATATTTTTGCGGTTTCTTATCCAGTTTGATGAGAAAATTCGAATGGCGCAGTCAGATTTCCCGTAAGTGTGATATTTTTTATTTTATGTGGCTTTAAACGAAACACATTGGGGGTCAATTTGCCCTCTTGTTATTTCTCAATTTTCCACCGTTTTTATTGCTTGCGCGAGGTTCTGACGGCTGTTTCGTGCAGTAGGCAACCAAATACGTCGATTTAAGTAATAAAAAGACCACTAAATTTTTTTCGGATTTTTGAAAAAAACAGAAGATTAACCCCTTTGGTGTTTTTTGACCCCAAAAAATGAAAGTTTGAATTTAGCTTATATTTTTGCGGTTTCTTATCCAGTTTGATGAGAAAATTCGAATGGCGCAGTCAGATTTCCCGTAAGTATGATATTTTTTATTTTAGGTGGCTTTAAATGAAACACATTGGGGGTCAATTGTTATTTCTCAATTTTCCACCGTTTTATTGCTTGCGCGAGGTTCTGACGGCTGTTTCGTGCAGTAGGCAACCAAATACGTCGATTTAAGTAATAAAAAGACCACTAAATTTCTTTCGGATTTTTGAAAAAAACAACCCTTTGGTGTTTTTTGACCCCAAAAAATGAAAGTTTGAATTTAGCTTATATTTTTGCGGTTTCTTATCCAGTATGATGAGAAAATTCGAATGGCGCAGTCAGATTTCCCGTAAGTATGATATTTTTTATTTTAAGTGGCTTTAAATGAAACACATTGGGGGTCAATTTGCCCTCTTGTTATTTCTCAATTTTCCACCGTTTTTATTGCTTGCGCGAGGTTCTGACGGCTGTTTCGTGCAGTAGGCAACCAAATACGTCGATTTAAGTAATAAAAAGACCACTAAATTTTTTTCGGATTTTTGAAAAAAACAGAAGGTTAACCCCTTTGGTGTTTTTTGACCCCAAAAAATGAAAGTTTGAATTTAGCTTATATTTTTGCGGTTTCTTATTCAAATTGATGAGAAAATTCGAATGGCGCAGTCAGATTTCCCGTAAGTATGATATTTTTTATTTTAAGTGGCTTTAAATGAAACACATTGGGGGTCAATTTGCCCTCTTGTTATTTCTCAATTTTCCACCGTTTTTATTGCTTGCGCGAGGTTCTGACGGCTGTTTCGTGCAGTAGGCAACCAAATACGTCGATTTAAGTAATAAAAAGACCACTAAATTTTTTTCGGATTTTTGAAAAAAACAGAAGGTTAACCCCTTTGGTGTTTTTTGACCCCAAAAAATGAAAGTTTGAATTTAGCTTATATTTTTGCGGTTTCTTATCCAGTATGATGAGAAAATTCGAATGGCGCAGTCAGATTTCCCGTAAGTATGATATTTTTTATTTTAAGTGGCTTTAAATGAAACACATTGGGGGTCAATTTGCCCTCTTGTTATTTCTCAATTTTCCACCGTTTTTATTGCTTGCGCGAGGTTCTGACGGCTGTTTCGTGCAGTAGGCAACCAAATACGTCGATTTAAGTAATAAAAAGACCACTAAATTTTTTTCGGATTTTTGAAAAAAACAGAAGGTTAACCCCTTTGGTGTTTTTTGACCCCAAAAAATGAAAGTTTGAATTTAGCTTATATTTTTGCGGTTTCTTATCCAGTATGATGAGAAAATTCGAATGGCGCAGTCAGATTTCCCGTAAGTATGATATTTTTTATTTTAAGTGGCTTTAAATGAAACACATTGGGGGTCAATTTGCCCTCTTGTTATTTCTCAATTTTCCACCGTTTTTATTGCTTGCGCGAGGTTCTGACGGCTGTTTCGTGCAGTAGGCAACCAAATACGTCGATTTAAGTAATAAAAAGACCACTAAATTTTTTTCGGATTTTTGAAAAAAACAGAAGGTTAACCCCTTTGGTGTTTTTTGACCCCAAAAAATGAAAGTTTGAATTTAGCTTATATTTTTGCGGTTTCTTATCCAGTATGATGAGAAAATTCGAATGGCGCAGTCAGATTTCCCGTAAGTATGATATTTTTTATTTTAAGTGGCTTTAAATGAAACACATTGGGGGTCAATTTGCCCTCTTGTTATTTCTCAATTTTCCACCGTTTTTATTGCTTGCGCGAGGTTCTGACGGCTGTTTCGTGCAGTAGGCAACCAAATACGTCGATTTAAGTAATAAAAAGACCACTAAATTTTTTTCGGATTTTTGAAAAAAACAGAAGGTTAACCCCTTTGGTGTTTTTTGACCCCAAAAAATGAAAGTTTGAATTTAGCTTATATTTTTGCGGTTTCTTATTCAAATTGATGAGAAAATTCGAATGGCGCAGTCAGATTTCCCGTAAGTATGATATTTTTTATTTTAAGTGGCTTTAAATGAAACACATTGGGGGTCAATTTGCCCTCTTGTTATTTCTCAATTTTCCACCGTTTTTATTGCTTGCGCGAGGTTCTGACGGCTGTTTCGTGCAGTAGGCAACCAAATACGTCGATTTAAGTAATAAAAAGACCACTAAATTTTTTTCGGATTTTTGAAAAAAACAGAAGGTTAACCCCTTTGGTGTTTTTTGACCCCAAAAAATGAAAGTTTGAATTTAGCTTATATTTTTGCGGTTTCTTATCCAGTATGATGAGAAAATTCGAATGGCGCAGTCAGATTTCCCGTAAGTATGATATTTTTTATTTTAAGTGGCTTTAAATGAAACACATTGGGGGTCAATTTGCCCTCTTGTTATTTCTCAATTTTCCACCGTTTTTATTGCTTGCGCGAGGTTCTGACGGCTGTTTCGTGCAGTAGGCAACCAAATACGTCGATTTAAGTAATAAAAAGACCACTAAATTTTTTTCGGATTTTTGAAAAAAACAGAAGGTTAACCCCTTTGGTGTTTTTTGACCCCAAAAAATGAAAGTTTGAATTTAGCTTATATTTTTGCGGTTTCTTATCCAGTATGATGAGAAAATTCGAATGGCGCAGTCAGATTTCCCGTAAGTATGATATTTTTTATTTTAAGTGGCTTTAAATGAAACACATTGGGGGTCAATTTGCCCTCTTGTTATTTCTCAATTTTCCACCGTTTTTATTGCTTGCGCGAGGTTCTGACGGCTGTTTCGTGCAGTAGGCAACCAAATACGTCGATTTAAGTAATAAAAAGACCACTAAATTTTTTTCGGATTTTTGAAAAAAACAGAAGGTTAACCCCTTTGGTGTTTTTTGACCCCAAAAAATGAAAGTTTGAATTTAGCTTATATTTTTGCGGTTTCTTATTCAAATTGATGAGAAAATTCGAATGGCGCAGTCAGATTTCCCGTAAGTATGATATTTTTTATTTTAAGTGGCTTTAAATGAAACACATTGGGGGTCAATTTGCCCTCTTGTTATTTCTCAATTTTCCACCGTTTTTATTGCTTGCGCGAGGTTCTGACGGCTGTTTCGTGCAGTAGGCAACCAAATACGTCGATTTAAGTAATAAAAAGACCACTAAATTTTTTTCGGATTTTTGAAAAAAACAGAAGGTTAACCCCTTTGGTGTTTTTTGACCCCAAAAAATGAAAGTTTGAATTTAGCTTATATTTTTGCGGTTTCTTATCCAGTTTGATGAGAAAATTCGAATGGCGCAGTCAGATTTCCCGTAAGTGTGATATTTTTTATTTTATGTGGCTTTAAACGAAACACATTGGGGGTCAATTTGCCCTCTTGTTATTTCTCAATTTTCCACCGTTTTTATTGCTTGCGCGAGGTTCTGACGGCTGTTTCGTGCAGTAGGCAACCAAATACGTCGATTTAAGTAATAAAAAGACCACTAAATTTTTTTCGGATTTTTGAAAAAAACAGAAGGTTAACCCCTTTGGTGTTTTTTGACCCCAAAAAATGAAAGTTTGAATTTAGCTTATATTTTTGCGGTTTCTTATCCAGTATGATGAGAAAATTCGAATGGCGCAGTCAGATTTCCCGTAAGTATGATATTTTTTATTTTAAGTGGCTTTAAATGAAACACATTGGGGGTCAATTTGCCCTCTTGTTATTTCTCAATTTTCCACCGTTTTTATTGCTTGCGCGAGGTTCTGACGGCTGTTTCGTGCAGTAGGCAACCAAATACGTCGATTTAAGTAATAAAAAGACCACTAAATTTTTTTCGGATTTTTGAAAAAAACAGAAGGTTAACCCCTTTGGTGTTTTTTGACCCCAAAAAATGAAAGTTTGAATTTAGCTTATATTTTTGCGGTTTCTTATTCAAATTGATGAGAAAATTCGAATGGCGCAGTCAGATTTCCCGTAAGTATGATATTTTTTATTTTAAGTGGCTTTAAATGAAACACATTGGGGGTCAATTTGCCCTCTTGTTATTTCTCAATTTTCCACCGTTTTTATTGCTTGCGCGAGGTTCTGACGGCTGTTTCGTGCAGTAGGCAACCAAATACGTCGATTTAAGTAATAAAAAGACCACTAAATTTTTTTCGGATTTTTGAAAAAAACAGAAGGTTAACCCCTTTGGTGTTTTTTGACCCCAAAAAATGAAAGTTTGAATTTAGCTTATATTTTTGCGGTTTCTTATCCAGTTTGATGAGAAAATTCGAATGGCGCAGTCAGATTTCCCGTAAGTGTGATATTTTTTATTTTATGTGGCTTTAAACGAAACACATTGGGGGTCAATTTGCCCTCTTGTTATTTCTCAATTTTCCACCGTTTTTATTGCTTGCGCGAGGTTCTGACGGCTGTTTCGTGCAGTAGGCAACCAAATACGTAGATTTAAGTAATAAAAAGACCACTAAATTTTTTTCGGATTTTTGAAAAAAACAGAAGGTTAACCCCTTTGGTGTTTTTTGACCCCAAAAAATGAAAGTTTGAATTTAGCTTATATTTTTGCGGTTTCTTATCCAGTTTGATGAGAAAATTCGAATGGCGCAGTCAGATTTCCCGTAAGTGTGATATTTTTTATTTTATGTGGCTTTAAACGAAACACATTGGGGGTCAATTTGCCCTCTTGTTATTTCTCAATTTTCCACCGTTTTTATTGCTTGCGCGAGGTTCTGACGGCTGTTTCGTGCAGTAGGCAACCAAATACGTCGATTTAAGTAATAAAAAGACCACTAAATTTTTTTCGGATTTTTGAAAAAAACAGAAGGTTAACCCCTTTGGTGTTTTTTGACCCCAAAAAATGAAAGTTTGAATTTAGCTTATATTTTTGCGGTTTCTTATCCAGTTTGATGAGAAAATTAGAATGGCGCAGTCAGATTTCCCGTAAGTATGATATTTTTTATTTTATGTGGCTTTAAACGAAACACATTGGGGGTCAATTTGCCCTCTTGTTATTTCTCAATTTTCCACCGTTTTTATTGCTTGCGCGAGGTTCTGACGGCTGTTTCGTGCAGTAGGCAACCAAATACGTCGATTTAAGTAATAAAAAGACCACTAAATTTTTTTCGGATTTTTGAAAAAAACAGAAGGTTAACCCCTTTGGTGTTTTTTGACCCCAAAAAATGAAAGTTTGAATTTAGCTTATATTTTTGCGGTTTCTTATCCAGTTTGATGAGAAAATTCGAATGGCGCAGTCAGATTTCCCGTAAGTGTGATATTTTTTATTTTATGTGGCTTTAAACGAAACACATTGGGGGTCAATTTGCCCTCTTGTTATTTCTCAATTTTCCACCGTTTTTATTGCTTGCGCGAGGTTCTTACGGCTGTTTCGTGCAGTAGGCAACCAAATACGTCGATTTAAGTAATAAAAAGACCACTAAATTTTTTTCGGATTTTTGAAAAAAACAGAAGGTTAACCCCTTTGGTGTTTTTTGACACCAAAAAATGAAAGTTTGAATTTAGCTTATATTTTTGCGGTTTCTTATCCAGTATGATGAGAAAATTCGAATGGCGCAGTCAGATTTCCCGTAAGTATGATATTTTTTATTTTAAGTGGCTTTAAATGAAACACATTGGGGGTCAATTTGCCCTCTTGTTATTTCTCAATTTTCCACCGTTTTTATTGCTTGCGCGAGGTTCTGACGGCTGTTTCGTGCAGTAGGCAACCAAATACGTCGATTTAAGTAATAAAAAGACCACTAAATTTTTTTCGGATTTTTGAAAAAAACAGAAGGTTAACCCCTTTGGTGTTTTTTGACCCCAAAAAATGAAAGTTTGAATTTAGCTTATATTTTTGCGGTTTCTTATCCAGTATGATGAGAAAATTCGAATGGCGCAGTCAGATTTCCCGTAAGTATGATATTTTTTATTTTAAGTGGCTTTAAATGAAACACATTGGGGGTCAATTTGCCCTCTTGTTATTTCTCAATTTTCCACCGTTTTTATTGCTTGCGCGAGGTTCTGACGGCTGTTTCGTGCAGTAGGCAACCAAATACGTCGATTTAAGTAATAAAAAGACCACTAAATTTTTTTCGGATTTTTGAAAAAAACAGAAGGTTAACCCCTTTGGTGTTTTTTGACCCCAAAAAATGAAAGTTTGAATTTAGCTTATATTTTTGCGGTTTCTTATCCAGTTTGATGAGAAAATTCGAATGGCGCAGTCAGATTTCCCGTAAGTATGATATTTTTTATTTTATGTGGCTTTAAACGAAACACATTGGGGGTCAATTTGCCCTCTTGTTATTTCTCAATTTTCCACCGTTTTTATTGCTTGCGCGAGGTTCTGACGGCTGTTTCGTGCAGTAGGCAACCAAATACGTCGATTTAAGTAATAAAAAGACCACTAAATTTTTTTCGGATTTTTGAAAAAAACAGAAGGTTAACCCCTTTGGTGTTTTTTGACCCCAAAAAATGAAAGTTTGAATTTAGCTTATATTTTTGCGGTTTCTTATCCAGTTTGATGAGAAAATTCGAATGGCGCAGTCAGATTTCCCGTAAGTATGATATTTTTTATTTTATGTGGCTTTAAACGAAACACATTGGGGGTCAATTTGCCCTCTTGTTATTTCTCAATTTTCCACCGTTTTTATTGCTTGCGCGAGGTTCTGACGGCTGTTTCGTGCAGTAGGCAACCAAATACGTCGATTTAAGTAATAAAAAGACCACTAAATTTTTTTCGGATTTTTGAAAAAAACAGAAGGTTAACCCCTTTGGTGTTTTTTGACCCCAAAAAATGAAAGTTTGAATTTAGCTTATATTTTTGCGGTTTCTTATTCAGATTGATGAGAAAATTCGAATGGCGCAGTCAGATTTCCCGTAAGTATGATATTTTTTATTTTATGTGGCTTTAAACGAAACACATTGGGGGTCAATTTGCCCTCTTGTTATTTCTCAATTTTCCACCGTTTTTATTGCTTGCGCGAGGTTCTGACGGCTGTTTCGTGCAGTAGGCAACCAAATACGTCGATTTAAGTAATAAAAAGACCACTAAATTTTTTTCGGATTTTTGAAAAAAACAGAAGGTTAACCCCTTTGGTGTTTTTTGACCCCAAAAAATGAAAGTTTGAATTTAGCTTATATTTTTGCGGTTTCTTATCCAGTTTGATGAGAAAATTAGAATGGCGCAGTCAGATTTCCCGTAAGTATGATATTTTTTATTTTATGTGGCTTTAAACGAAACACATTGGGGGTCAATTTGCCCTCTTGTTATTTCTCAATTTTCCACCGTTTTTATTGCTTGCGCGAGGTTCTGACGGCTGTTTCGTGCAGTAGGCAACCAAATACGTCGATTTAAGTAATAAAAAGACCACTAAATTTTTTTCGGATTTTTGAAAAAAACAGAAGGTTAACCCCTTTGGTGTTTTTTGACCCCAAAAAATGAAAGTTTGAATTTAGCTTATATTTTTGCGGTTTCTTATTCAGATTGATGAGAAAATTCGAATGGCGCAGTCAGATTTCCCGTAAGTATGATATTTTTTATTTTATGTGGCTTTAAACGAAACACATTGGGGGTCAATTTGCCCTCTTGTTATTTCTCAATTTTCCACCGTTTTTATTGCTTGCGCGAGGTTCTGACGGCTGTTTCGTGCAGTAGGCAACCAAATACGTCGATTTAAGTAATAAAAAGACCACTAAATTTTTTTCGGATTTTTGAAAAAAACAGAAGGTTAACCCCTTTGGTGTTTTTTGACCCCAAAAAATGAAAGTTTGAATTTAGCTTATATTTTTGCGGTTTCTTATCCAGTTTGATGAGAAAATTCGAATGGCGCAGTCAGATTTCCCGTAAGTATGATATTTTTTATTTTATGTGGCTTTAAACGAAACACATTGGGGGTCAATTTGCCCTCTTGTTATTTCTCAATTTTCCACCGTTTTTATTGCTTGCGCGAGGTTCTGACGGCTGTTTCGTGCAGTAGGCAACCAAATACGTCGATTTAAGTAATAAAAAGACCACTAAATTTTTTTCGGATTTTTGAAAAAAACAGAAGGTTAACCCCTTTGGTGTTTTTTGACCCCAAAAAATGAAAGTTTGAATTTAGCTTATATTTTTGCGGTTTCTTATCCAGTTTGATGAGAAAATTCGAATGGCGCAGTCAGATTTCCCGTAAGTATGATATTTTTTATTTTATGTGGCTTTAAACGAAACACATTGGGGGTCAATTTGCCCTCTTGTTATTTCTCAATTTTCCACCGTTTTTATTGCTTGCGCGAGGTTCTGACGGCTGTTTCGTGCAGTAGGCAACCAAATACGTCGATTTAAGTAATAAAAAGACCACTAAATTTTTTTCGGATTTTTGAAAAAAACAGAAGGTTAACCCCTTTGGTGTTTTTTGACCCCAAAAAATGAAAGTTTGAATTTAGCTTATATTTTTGCGGTTTCTTATTCAGATTGATGAGAAAATTCGAATGGCGCAGTCAGATTTCCCGTAAGTATGATATTTTTTATTTTATGTGGCTTTAAACGAAACACATTGGGGGTCAATTTGCCCTCTTGTTATTTCTCAATTTTCCACCGTTTTTATTGCTTGCGCGAGGTTCTGACGGCTGTTTCGTGCAGTAGGCAACCAAATACGTCGATTTAAGTAATAAAAAGACCACTAAATTTTTTTCGGATTTTTGAAAAAAACAGAAGGTTAACCCCTTTGGTGTTTTTTGACCCCAAAAAATGAAAGTTTGAATTTAGCTTATATTTTTGCGGTTTCTTATCCAGTTTGATGAGAAAATTCGAATGGCGCAGTCAGATTTCCCGTAAGTGTGATATTTTTTATTTTATGTGGCTTTAAACGAAACACATTGGGGGTCAATTTGCCCTCTTGTTATTTCTCAATTTTCCACCGTTTTTATTGCTTGCGCGAGGTTCTGACGGCTGTTTCGTGCAGTAGGCAACCAAATACGTCGATTTAAGTAATAAAAAGACCACTAAATTTTTTTCGGATTTTTGAAAAAAACAGAAGGTTAACCCCTTTGGTGTTTTTTGACCCCAAAAAATGAAAGTTTGAATTTAGCTTATATTTTTGCGGTTTCTTATCCAGTTTGATGAGAAAATTCGAATGGCGCAGTCAGATTTCCCGTAAGTGTGATATTTTTTATTTTATGTGGCTTTAAACGAAACACATTGGGGGTCAATTTGCCCTCTTGTTATTTCTCAATTTTCCACCGTTTTTATTGCTTGCGCGAGGTTCTGACGGCTGTTTCGTGCAGTAGGCAACCAAATACGTCGATTTAAGTAATAAAAAGACCACTAAATTTTTTTCGGATTTTTGAAAAAAACAGAAGGTTAACCCCTTTGGTGTTTTTTGACCCCAAAAAATGAAAGTTTGAATTTAGCTTATATTTTTGCGGTTTCTTATCCAGTTTGATGAGAAAATTCGAATGGCGCAGTCAGATTTCCCGTAAGTATGATATTTTTTATTTTATGTGGCTTTAAACAAAACACATTGGGGGTCAATTTGCCCTCTTATTATTTCTCAATTTTCCACCGTTTTTATTGCTTGCGCGAGGTTCTGACGGCTGTTTCGTGCAGTAGGCAACCAAATACGTCGATTTAAGTAATAAAAAGACCACTAAATTTTTTTCGGATTTTTGAAAAAAACAGAAGGTTAACCCCTTTGGTGTTTTTTGACCCCAAAAAATGAAAGTTTGAATTTAGCTTATATTTTTGCGGTTTCTTATCCAGTTTGATGAGAAAATTCGAATGGCGCAGTCAGATTTCCCGTAAGTATGATATTTTTTATTTTATGTGGCTTTAAACGAAACACATTGGGGGTCAATTTGCCCTCTTGTTATTTCTCAATTTTCCACCGTTTTTATTGCTTGCGCGAGGTTCTGACGGCTGTTTCGTGCAGTAGGCAACCAAATACGTCGATTTAAGTAATAAAAAGACCACTAAATTTTTTTCGGATTTTTGAAAAAAACAGAAGGTTAACCCCTTTGGTGTTTTTTGACCCCAAAAAATGAAAGTTTGAATTTAGCTTATATTTTTGCGGTTTCTTATCCAGTTTGATGAGAAAATTCGAAAGGCGCAGTCAGATTTCCCGTAAGTATGATATTTTTTATTTTATGTGGCTTTAAACGAAACACATTGGGGGTCAATTTGCCCTCTTGTTATTTCTCAATTTTCCACCGTTTTTATTGCTTGCGCGAGGTTCTGACGGCTGTTTCGTGCAGTAGGCAACCAAATACGTCGATTTAAGTAATAAAAAGACCACTAAATTTTTTTCGGATTTTTGAAAAAAACAGAAGGTTAACCCCCTTTGGTGTTTTTTGACCCCAAAAAATGAAAGTTTGAATTTAGCTTATATTTTTGCGGTTTCTTATCCAGTTTGATGAGAAAATTCGAATGGCGCAGTCAGATTTCCCGTAAGTATGATATTTTTTATTTTATGTGGCTTTAAACGAAACACATTGGGGGTCAATTTGCCCTCTTGTTATTTCTCAATTTTCCACCGTTTTTATTGCTTGCGCGAGGTTCTGACGGCTGTTTCGTGCAGTAGGCAACCAAATACGTCGATTTAAGTAATAAAAAGACCACTAAATTTTTTTCGGATTTTTGAAAAAAACAGAAGGTTAACCCCTTTGGTGTTTTTTGACCCCAAAAAATGAAAGTTTGAATTTAGCTTATATTTTTGCGGTTTCTTATCCAGTTTGATGAGAAAATTCGAATGGCGCAGTCAGATTTCCCGTAAGTATGATATTTTTTATTTTATGTGGCTTTAAACGAAACACATTGGGGGTCAATTTGCCCTCTTGTTATTTCTCAATTTTCCACCGTTTTTATTGCTTGCGCGAGGTTCTGACGGCTGTTTCGTGCAGTAGGCAACCAAATACGTCGATTTAAGTAATAAAAAGACCACTAAATTTTTTTCGGATTTTTGAAAAAAACAGAAGGTTAACCCCTTTGGTGTTTTTTGACCCCAAAAAATGAAAGTTTGAATTTAGCTTATATTTTTGGAGTTTCTTACGCGGATTGATGAGAAAATTCGAATGGCGCAGTCAGATTTCCCGTAAGTATGATATTTTTTATTTTATGTGGCTTTAAACGAAACACATAGGGGGTCAATTTGCCCTCTTGTTATTTCTCAATTTTCCACCGCTTTTATTGCTTGCTCGAGGTTCTGACGGCTGTTTCGTGCAGTAGGCAACCAAATACGTCGATTTAAGTAATAAGAAGACCACTAAATTTTTTTCGGTTGTTTGAAAAATACAGAAGGTTAACCCCTTTGGTGTTTTTTGACCCCAAAAAATGAAAGTTTGAATTTAGCTTATATTTTTGCCGTTTCTTATTCTGATTGATTTAAAAAAAAATCGAATGGCGAGAATTCGAATTACTCCTGTTACTTAAAACTTCCAGGAGTAAAAAATGTGTATAATCTTTTTTAATTTATTTACTACTTGGGTTTGGGTTTTTCAACTCCAAACTATGTTTTTCTATTATAATTATTACATCCAATTTGAAAGTTCCAGATTGATTATGACAAACTTACGTAGCCTTAAGTTACTTGTCAAAAATAAGAGAAAAAGCTATTTTCCGATCTGTTGGTTTTTTATTTAATCCACCGGTATTGTGCAGCAGATTATTGAATAGTCAGCCGAAAAAGCTTTTGCTTTAGTTATGGCACCGCTGGCGCTGTAGTATTTATTACTAATTTGTAATTGTAATAGCAGCGCGGCATAGAACTTTTTTTTACCAACAGCGAAGTAAAAAAGGTTTGGCTAGTAATAGTGCTGTATTATTGATTGATGCACTAGCATAAGTGACAACAAAGCGGCTATAGAATTTATCGGACGACCGACTTCTTTTACAAAATCGCTAAATTGCTTCCGAATCTAATACTGCTGTTGACATATGGTAGATCCATTCTTATTACCATTCTGTACCCACAAGAAATTAAGAAACATGTCGAAACATCGTATTTATAATTGGGAAAAATTTAATTTAATTTCTTTTATTAAAATATTCCCGTAACTGAAAAAGAAAAATATGAAAATTTATTGGACATAAAGAGTTATAAAAATAAAGTTTTCATCAAATTTTTCTGAAAACGTTCGTTAAATGTTTGCTGTGTAAAACACTCAATTAGAAGTTGATTGTTACTTTTCTTTTAGAAAAAGAAAGCACAAGTATACAAATTAAAATTAATAATGACTGTTTGAATATTTAAAATGTTTCGTAATTTTTTTTTTTTTTTCTAATAATTATTTATCATTATTAAGTTATAATGATTTTCTTTACTCTACTTATTGTTGGTACGGTCTTTTTTCTAATTTTTCACGTAATTTACTACAAATTATTTAAAATATGTAAAATTGTATACAATTTTGCCGCCGCATATTTGAATATTCATAGTTCGGAAATCTGCAATGCAAATTATTTATCCTTTAGTTGCTCAGACCGTAAGACCTCAGACAACATCTAGAGGTGTATTTCTACTAATTATTGCTTATTAAAGTATTATGTCGTTCTACCATTTCAAAATATTTTAAAGAGATTAAAATACAAATTTATTGGAAATAATTTATTATAATATATTCCATAATTTCAAAATTTTTTCAATTCGACTTCCTAGCTTCTTTGATTGTACATTAGAGCGGTCCAATTTTTCCGGATTCCATCTTGAGTTCTGTAAAAATAAATACAAAAGTTAAGGCAAATTTTTTTTCGGAAAAACAAGATTTTATTTGATTTCTGTTTATTTGCATTGATCATTTTATTAAAAAAATTGCTTTATCGCTGATAGTCCTTTAAAAATCTAATATTTTTATAGCTGGGAAAATTTTAAATGTTATTTATTGGCCTGGAAGTGCATTTATGGGACGTAACTTGTAAGAAAAAGGTTGTAAACAAAATACTTGATAGTCACTACATAGGAAAGTTCGATCTAAACTAAAACTACCAACTAAATTTTTGAACAAGCGGTGTAGTTATCTATCTAAACCGCTAAAGTGGTTTACTTGCAATTTATTCTACACAAGGGACATTTTCTGTTAAGATATTTTACAGTCAGTACTTACGATGTATTCAAAAGTGTTTTTTAATTTTTATCAGCACGAAAATTGCGAGGGTTTGTTACGGAATCTGCTTTACATATAAAGGACTCCATAATATAGGAGAAAATGTGATTTTGAAAATTTATTGTAAATTGAAGTATCAAAAATATTGATGATAATAAGAGAGGAAACAGCATGCGAGTTGCTTTTGAAAAATTGTAAAAAGTTAAAAGCTCTTGAAATTTAATGACGTTAAAGTCCATAGCTTTCAAAACTCGAGTATTGTAAAGGTAAATTAGTTTTAATTAATCTATCAATAATAAAGGAGGAAAAAAATGGGAGCTTTCGGCACTTTGGGTGTAAAAGTATATTTGTTTTAATTTCGTTTGAAATTTCATAAATTTGGTATGAAGCAAAAAATCGATGAGATGAAGAAGTTAATTGCGAAATAATTAATTCTTTTGATTGTCGTCGCACTTTCCGAAAGAATATTTGTTTTTCAAAGCTTCTGCGACGACATTTCTTTGAATGTTTATTTTTGCAATTTTAAAGCAACATAAACAACAATTTTAAAAATGTCACATAAATTTTCTATAACTCGATAAATAATTAAATTTTTTCTCTTTGCAAATATAATGTAAACTTAAATCTCATATTTGATTCATAATTTCAGAAGTGATTTCGTCGTGACGGCGAATGGAATTGCATTGAGCTGTAAAATAACCAGAAGGAACTCTATAAAACTTTTGCTAGAAACTTTTTCCCATTCGTAACTTAACAAGTATAAAAAAATTCAACACTTCCGCAGTAACTTCTAATAAAACAGACAACTTATTTTTTGTGTCGGACACACTTTGTTTTCGATCATTTTTATGACGTTCTCTCGCATTTTCGTCACTGATTGTTATTCTATGACGGTTTGTTTTATTTTTTCTTTTTGTAAAGGTTTCAAATTTATTATTCCTTTTATGTTGTTCACTTTCTTTGATGTTTACCTAGCGTGAGTTGATGTATATACGACGCTTCCTCAATCTGTTTGAGCGAAAGCTTCCAAGTCTGCCTGATGTGTGCGTAGCTTGCCTGAGGCACTGTTTTCCTCTAACAAAATTATTATTATTACTATTATATTCCGCATAAGAACTTTTCAAAATTTACACCATCAAACAGGACGGACGACGACGGGTTGAACGAACGCGCGCGTGGCATCGTGTGAGGAAAATTGAAATTCTAATTGAAAAATAACGGTAATGGTTTTTATGAAAATTGACATACTTACAAGTGACACAAATGAATCTTAATTCTCTTCTGCTTTTAAGCGTCTTCTTTCTGAATAATTTCATTTATCAGAGTCAATTTATATCTCAGGCAGTAACTGGAGTCTGAAACTTCACTAGAGAGAGCGCCCATGCTATATCGCAAGCAAGAAATCCCGATAACAAGCAAGCACAAAATTGAGCTTTTTATATTTTTCATATCGTTTTGAGTGATGGCATGAACCGAGCAATTAACGTCTTTCGAGCGAGGAACATTTTTGTTGCGAGAAAATGGGGAAACGTTAAAGTGCCAATTAATTATGTTTATAATAATTAAGTAAAATTTAATTTGGGGGCATAAACGTTTTAGGGCGGATATGCATGTACTTATAGTTTACATTAACGACATATGTATGTAGCAAGAAACCACTAAAAGGCGCTTCACAAACACAACGTCACTTGACTACATCACATGCTTCGCTAAACACAATTTTCTTTCATCTTCATTCACTCGATTTTGTCTGCATCGCGGGCCTCGGTTAGTCTTGTTAACGAGAGCCCTTCCTTAAGAATAGCTTTGAAAAAAGCGAGGACGCTTGGATAATATTTGACGTCGTTCGAAACCATCTAGATTACACCAAGCATGAGATTAGCACTGTCACTTTAATTTGTACCTTTATTTGTGGAAATGTTCCAAAATGAGAAAAACAAGATACTCCTGACAGTTATAATTTAAAGTGATTGCCAAAAACCGCTACTCCAAAATCATTTCCGAATATAAAATATATTTTCGATATTATTCTTTCCTTCCATCCTTCTGTGCCGACTTCTATCACGTGCTAAATAGTTTGTTCGAGAATCTCCAAGGATGAGGGAATTTTTTTAATTTTTGTCAACATTTCCGAGCTTGTTTATTGAAATCCATCCTGTAATTTGGTTCATTGCCAACTCACGTTAAATTCCACTAAGCTCAACCGATGTACGACGCTGAAACTTCATGAAAATTATTCAATGTACTGTGGGTTGGTATACTACCTATTTGCGCTCACATCGTTGACGATAGTTTTATAGTTTTGGTAATTCAATATAAAATCCATTGCTTCGGTCATATTATTACTATACTATTGCATCCACCCAATAGCGTGGCGGTGGATGGCCCACTTTTTAAAGAAATGTAGGTAAAAGCGAAAAAAATAATTCACCTTTAATTATGATTAAAATGACAAAGTATGATGTAATTTTTGCTATGGCTTTTTTCACTTTCTATTTCCTTCTCCTCTTCGTCTTAGTATTGATTTTTATCCCAACGAACCGCAAGTAATGCCATGTCTAAAAACGTTGACTATCTCCTGGTTTTATCGTCATTCAAGATTATGTGTAACATTTATAACACGGTCTATAATCGGGGGCGTGGTGTATCTTAAGAAATAATCCTCTACAAAGACACATTTTTCCTAATTTTTAACCGACAGTTAATCTTCGATTATTATCTTCGGCCAGGATATTTTTTTTTAATTAACTAATTAGGTCCAATTTGCTCTAATTAAATTGGAAGTGAACAACGACACGGATAACTTTGCGGGAAGTTCAAGGCGAATTATATTTACAAGCGGCTAAGTAGAATAAAAACTGCTACTTTAATGATTATCCTGATCTTGGCTCATCCCATCGGAATACAGATGGGTAGAATACTCCAACTTTTCCTATTAGGATGGCTCGTGCTCCTACATACATATCCAAATATTTGCATTATTGAATTTTTAACAGTTTCATTCCGATATTATCCATAATCCATGTTTTGCCAATCATTACAAACAATTTATGCTTTTTCGTTTCGTAACAATATAATTTATAAAAGAAAACCCAATTAAACCGAAATATTTAGAAAATCTCGAAAAGACAGGAACAAGAAGCGAACTAAATCGGCCACTTTAATACAACATTAATTTTAGTTGTCAATAAAATTTAAATCTAATAATACCAACGCCCGTTTAACAGCTTTCGTCACCTCCCATGTGTTGTGCAAGCAATAATCTTGGTTGAAGTATTAAGAGGTCTTTACTGCATATAATAAAACAATTAAAGTGCTTTCCTACAGTAAGTGTCATTAAGAAACCAAACCCCTTGTAAGTCGTCCTTTATATGCCACCCTCGACAACGAATTTGAAAAACTATCTGGAGTATGCATAACAAACACGTCAATAAACGATATGGACGAATATATAAATAAAAAAATGATTAGGCCACTTCCCAACGCAAATAAAAAGAAATCCCTTCGCAGTTTCTCCAAAAAAATATAATAATCTGAAAATGTCGCAATAAAACCTACGAAACAAGTTCTTTTAGTCGCAATAATTCCTAAAAAAAGCTTTTTGCAATTTTTCATGTATCACTTGTGGCTGGCCGACATGTAAAAAAAACAAGAAAACTGAGATAAATATTCTATCGCAGACTTTTATTCGGGACGCTGCGACAACAATAAGAAATAAGCAGATTGATAATTTTAGAATTTCTGTAATTTCGCTTAATTAAATTCAAAGATTTGTTGTTATTCTAATTTTATTCTTATTGTTTTGTGTTCCTCCGAATACGTAAACACATATTTCGTTTTAAAATTTGATGATGATTTACCAACTTATTTCTCCCTGGTGTACACCTGACTTCTAAACAAAAAATGAATTTTTATCTTTCCTATTTAGAACTCCAACCTCTAAGGCAAGGCGCGCACTGAAGTGGTGTGGTGGTGGTGTGCTAGTGGCGTGGTGAAAAGTGGCAGGTGGAATCGGTAAAACCTATGTAAACTCGCCACTCCAACACCACACCACTAGTACACTACTTCAGTGCGCGCCTTACCTGACGTGTACAAATTTAACTTTTAACATTCTAAAATCAACTATAGTCGCTAATTCTCTTTCCTCGTATTTATTCCTACCCTTTTGCTCATTCAACTCCCTTTCCTCAGCCATATTTTTCACTAACTTTGTTTCCTTTTCCCTCTCATCCACTTTCTTACTGATTTCTTCTTATTAATTTCTTCTATTTTCTTATTTACTTTCATCATTATACCGAACAATTTCACCAACTTATCGTCCACTCTCAATTTTCTGCTTTCCACATCCTTCCCACTTCTTCTCAAAAGTGCGACTTCCAAATAAGGATCCCAGGATTGGCTACTAAGTAACTCTTCAGTACTGAAGAATTAATACTATTTGTCCATGAATAAAGAGTAAACCGTTCACTGGGGGGTATTCCATACCCCCCAGACCCCCCGGTTTGCCATTGGCTACACTTCAGGTCAATCAATATTTGAAGTTATAATAATGAATAAATACGTTTAATCTCGGCCCCGTTTTATTATGGTCTCTGCCATCGATCGACGATATTGAACTCCTAGTATGTTAGCTGAATAACTGCTGACACTAAGGTACCCGGTTCGAATCCGGCAAGAGCCTAAAATTTCTGATGATCGTCTCCATGCTTCGTAGGGCTCGAGGTCCCCCTGGGTTGATGATTTGCTCAACAAAAATTTTTTGATCAACAAAAAAAAACCAGGGTTACGGGCACATCTGAGACGAGCCCAGCATGCTACCTCAAATTAAAAAAAAACTAATATGCTCACAGCAATAGTGACTTCGGCTGCTTTTTGATAGATGAGAGCCTGGTCAAGGCATACAGGAGCTATCCTAGCCTAAAGTGGAAGAAGAAGAAGAAATTGATATAAAATTTTTTTTTAATTGTGAAAATAGGGGGTGCGGCAAATTTAAATAGGAGGCGGCAAATTTAGGGTTTGCCTCGGGTACCAGAAATCCACGATACGCCACTGCCAGCAGTGGATCTAACTCTTTAGATGTCAAAAATTTGAACCATATTGTAAGACCTCTACAACTTATTAAATTTCAAATATAAGTTTAAGAGACACAAAACAATGACGATAAAGCGGGGGGTCTGGGGGGTATGGAATACCCCCCAGTGTACGCTTTTATTTATTTTTTATGTTTTTAAACCTATAATATCAACAGTAGTATGAAAAAATAATCTTGAAAAACTACTAGGACTTACTAGGATTTACTGTGCGTTGCAAGGATTCATAAGGAATTATTAGGATTTACAGTGATTTATTTGAAGCCATAAGGATTTATCCAGGATTTATAATGCATATTTCAATGAAAAAGATTTAAGGTGTACACCATTTGGGGTGATTGTGTGCCCCTCGTTTTTATTTTATTCCCAAATCACTACACCCAACACAACACACTAGACTACATCATCTTCTCAACCTCTCAATTTTTTCCTTCCCTCTTCTTTTCAAAACTGCGACGGACGTCCAAATACGGCGCTCACAATCAAAAATCCCAGCATTGGCTACTTAATAACTCTTCAGTACTGGAGAACTAATACTGTTGGTCCATTAATAAAGAGTAAACCGTGCACTGGCGGGTATTCCATACCCCCCAGAACCCCCGGTTTGCCGATGGCTACACTACAGCTCAATCAATATTTGAAGTTATAATAATAAATACGTTTAATATCAGGCCTGTTTTGTTATTGTTTCTGCCATCGATCGACGATACTCAACTCCCGGGTAAGATACAAAAACCGGGGGGTCTGGGGGTATGGAATACCCCCCAGTGCACTTTTTTTATTAATTTTTTATCAAAAAATAATCTTGAAAAACTCCTAGGACTTATAAGGATTTACTAGGATTTATCGTGCGTTGCAAGGATTTACAAGGAATTATTAGGATTTACAGTGATTTATTTTAAGCCATTAAGGATTTATTGGTATTTACTACTAAGTAACTTAGGCTACTGAGTAACCGTGCACTGGGGGGTATTCCATACCCCCCAGACCCCCCGGTTTGCCAACGGCTACACTGAAGCTTAATCAATATTTGAAGTTATAATTTTGACTTGAACTCGAACTTATTGTGAGAACTCTAAAATTTGCACAAAACAATGAGGATAAACCGGGGGGTCTGGGGGGTATGGAATACCCCCCAGTGCACTTTTTTTATTAATTTTTTATCAAAAAGTAATCTTGAAAAACTCCTAGGACTTATAAGGATTTACTAGGATTTATCGTGCGTTGCAAGGATTTACAAGGAATTATTAGGATTTACAGTGATTTATTTTAAGCCATTACGGATTTAGTGGTTGTAGCAATTTCTGTATTTTTTGTGAAAAAATACCTTGCTCACCACACCTGGGATAGGTATTCCCCAGTATTATATAATTGTGGTGAAGCCCAGATAGATAACAAGCTCTTAATTTGTTACGGTCCTTTTTTTTTATAATTATTTTATATTAGGTTGAATTTCGATAAACTGCAATATTTGAATAATTTGCACTAATATTTTTGGTAGACTTCCCACGCCGGTCAGTATGCTATCACATCCTTTAACGATAATATAAATGTGATAGCATAAGGTAAGCAAACGTGTGACCGTAACTAGCATGGGAACTTTTCTTTATATTTGATAAGGATTCATTTTTGAATATTGTGGAAAGGGAGAGATAAAAAAGATTACGGGCTGACGATTGATACGTTCCGGTTCAACTTTTACCTTTTTACCGATTACCTTTTTCGAAGAGGAGTTTTAGTTTGTTTTGACGTGCGGTAACGATTAATATAATAATTATTATAATACAGTTTGAGTTATCGGCACCACGGTACAAATCCCACAATTAAGGTTTCCGATATTAACTGAATACTATGCTTTACGGTTTCGTAAATCCAAACTTCGCTGAACGATTTCTTCCTCAGGCTTACTCTTTATAAATATTCGGCCCTATTTGAAATAATCTTCAGCCACCAACGAAACTAAAACACGTCTTACTTCCTCGTCGTACGCTTTTTGAATTCGAAACCCAGCTCAAGTACGCGCTCTCTACGATCCCTTGCGCATGCCTTACTAAGCATAGGCGTACTAAAAATCGTCATCAAGGGATCGCGCAACAATTAACAAAAAATTGTTACATGGTATTTACTACTAAGTAACTTAGGCTACTGAGTAACCGTATACTGGGGGGTATTCCATACCCCCCAGACCCCCCGGTTTGCCAACGGCTACACTGAAGCTTAATCAATATTTGATGTTATAATTTTGACTTGAACTTGAACTTATTCTGGGAACTCTAAAACTTGCACAAAACCATGAGGATAAACCGGGGGGTCTGGGGGGTATGGAATACCCCCGCAGTGCACGGTTTACTCTTTATAAATGGACCTTAGACTTTATTAATGGATTAATGGAAGCCATTAAGGATTATTATTGGTATTTACTACTAAGTAACTTAGGCTACTGAGTAACCGTGCACTGGGGGGTATTCCATACTAGTGCACGTTTTATTTTATTCCCAAAACGCTGCGCTCGACACAACAAACGAGACTACATCACCCCTCGACAGGGCCTGTTTTACCATTAGAACCATTAGGCATGTGCCTAGGGCCCAATGGCCAGATGGACCGAAAAAGAGTGAACATAAAATTGTAAAATAAAAATCAAATTCTGATAAAATAACCCAAAAATTGGGGATCCGATGCTATTAGTTACACTCGAATATCAGGGGTATGAAAATTTGCTAGATGCTAGGACCCCACCTAGTTAAAAATGGGCGCTGATCTTCCTGTTCTTCTGGTTTCTCAAAAAACAATTTTTCATCCCTTTTTCCTGTCGTTCTTTATCCATCCTTACTTCTTCCTCCATATCTTCAACATCGACCTCTTCATCTTTCCTTACAATTTGTATTAAATTCCTACCGCTCCACCTCAAGTATTTTTCCTTTTCTACCAAGGAGTCCAGGTTCGCTTGAGCCTGTTTCAAGTCTCTGTCTCTTATCATGAACATCTTATTCATCAATTTTACATTTATTGACAGATTCCATCATTAATTTGTTATAATAATTGTTCTTCATTTTATTTATAATTTTATTTCTTTTTTTGTGTTTTAATTTTTATTATCCTTTTTATTTTTCACAATTCACTAAATTTTTAGAACTTGAAATTTTAACAAATACTTTCTTTTCTTTTTTATAAATAATTAAACAATTCACAATAGTTTCTTATTGTTCTTTTTGTGCTACAGTCAACGTTTGTAAATAATCAAATGAATTAAATGGTTTCTCACCTGTTTAAACGGACATCCCATCAAGTATTTTTACCAGCCGTGATTATTATAAATTTAAAACTTTTGTTATAAATCCGACGGAGTTTTGACCTGAGACCTTTATTATTTATTTGAAATGCTATTTTTGATAATGAAAAAGTTTGATAAATAAAACGTCCGAAGAAGCTTTGAGAGATATAAAATTTTACAATAAAGAAATACTAAATAAGTTTGGCTAAAATTCAGAAGTTGTTTGTTTTAGGTTCTAAAAACATCCTTTTATCCTTAGAAAAATAACACATTGCACATATCCTTTGAAATAATGTAAAATAACACGCAATGATTACCTATGCTGCTAGTGCCAAGATTGATTTTCAGTTTTGGAAGTCTGCGACTCAACCGAGAGATAGTAGACTTTGGATTGGCGATAGGTTGGGATTGAAAATTAAAGATGCATCGGCACTTAAATAAAAATAAATTTGAATAAGATAAGCGTTTTTTAATGAAAAACTTTGAAAGCGTCCGTAAGGCTTTTAAAGTTTATAGGAAGATAAAACTTAAAGGAAAATATTTTGTGGAAAGCTTGGTGTTCTATTTTGTAAACGAACTATTTTCAATTTTAAATATCTTTTGTTTTCAATGCAGAAACGATTTTCTTTTATGTGGATAACGAGATAAATAAAGAAGGTCATTTTTAAAATTATCAAGATAAAGGCATAGTATGGAAACTATTAGTTTTCCCATTTTCTGCTATATTCGAAGTTACTTTAGCGAGCAAGGAGCATGTTCTTGAAGCAAGCAGACTTCATTTGAAATTGCCGGCAGCGTTTGGATGCTTTTGACGTTCAGATATGCCATTGATAACTGAATTCAACTTTGCTTTCTTATCGTTTCTTATCGGCGTGACAGTTGTGTCGGAAACTTAATTATTACGGAATAAATTGAAAATGTATTTATACTTTACACGCTATCTTAATTATGCTTGAGTAACTCATCGATAATGATCTGGGGAGAATTTTTGCGAGAGGCTAAAAAATTGAGAATAATTCATTCTAAAATTTGTGTGTCTGGAAGATTTTCATTATGTATTTTGGACGGTTAGCTTTAATCCCGTCGCCAGGTTATTATATCGTAAATTCTTAATTAGGTAAATGTAAATCATGTCAAAAGTTTTAGTAATTTAATGTAAGCTCAAGTTTTAGGTTATTTAGTGCATTTTAAACATAGCAAGTTCGCTTTACCTTTAACTTCAAAAGTAGTGGATTAAGGGTTACGGTTATAAACCGACAGCCCCTATCAATCTCGACTAGTTCACTTTAGTTCACAAACTGCTATAAACTTACATTAACTGCAACAAATTCCATATATTTTGTAGCTGGCAAGGATTTGGGTGTGCGTGTGCAGATCCACTCCTTGCGTATTACTTATATGATACATGGTTTGCATTACGACGTCATTAGAGCTTTGGTTGGCTTTATTTTTGAAAAAGAAAAATTGGAACTGATTTTTTTGAGACGGAATGCAAAATTTAATTTAAAATCGAAACGAGGCGGAACGGATGTTTGTTTTCTTCTTACTAATATAGAATTTCTCAAGTCTGAAATAAACATAAGAAGACAATCTATAGACTACTCCATTATACAAATATTTGTTTTCTTTCTGAAGAGAACAGAACTGCCTCAAAGTAAATGGTATTATTGTAATATGAAGAACTAGGGAAGGAAGGAAGGAAGGTGCTTTTAATATGTAAATGCAGTGGCGTAGGCTCTTACGCTTGTGGGAAACTACTCACCTGACCAAATGTGTTTCCACATTTCAATGCATTCAAAATAATGTTGTGATTCAATTTAAGTTTTAACTTTATTCTTTTAAGTAGCTAGAAAGCTTATAATATACCAAAGCTGCAATTTCGTTTAAAAAGATCATTTAGATAGAGGCGAAAAACAAAGAACTCACGTACGAACCTTCGGGGTAGAGTTAGAAAATTAGACGCCTGGGAAATATTAAAACTTTGTTTGTAGTTTTGTGAAAGCATTACAAATATTTTGCAAAATTAGACTTATCTGTATTTTAATTTTCTCCGCCGCTACCCTCCCGCCTCGTCTACGCCAACCTGCCCCCCTGGCACTCGGTGCCACAATTGACCGTAACTTAAAAATAAAACAGTTTAATTTGTTTTAGGTTACAGACTGATTAATTAGACGTTAGCTGCAGCAGTTACCGACGTACCCACTTTTTATGTTGACAATTTGTATTTCAATAGCTTACACTGACGAGCACTAATTACAAACTTTGTTTTTGATGTGTATCTGTCGGCTTTCATTTAAATTTAAATTACTAATTTTTTATTTTTTTTTACTATATTCACTTTTTATATTGGCAAAATATCCGATAAGTCCGACACAATATTAATCATGGAAATCCCGAAGGAATAAATCTTAAGGTTGGTTTATGCAAAACGTCGACGCACGCAACGCACGCACCGCACGCGTCCAAATAAAGTTGAAGCATAGAATTTCAGTAGGAGGGTTTATGGTGCACACGCCGCCAAAAATCAAGAGTGTAAATTAACTGCATAAACACTCCTACTGAAATTCTATGCTTCAACTTTATTTGGACGCGTGCGGTGCGTGCGTTGCGTGCGTCGACGTTTTGCAAAAACCAACTTTCAGTGGGGACAACTAGATATACCTATGTATTTTCATTTTGTTGTTTTTTCGTCTGTAAAAATTGTTTTTTATTCTTTCATTCAATTTCCCAGGGAGGGCAAAGGCCCCTACTGGCTCCCCCCTTCGGGCGCCCATGATATTAATTACGAAATATTCCAAGTGACTATTTTAGGAAATAATCGATATTCAAGTTGAGATTTTTCCATTCTGTTGACGGTGGGTGTACCCGACGTAAATAGTTGCAGCAATGACATTTGAGGGGTTCAGACGCAATATAATTCAGACAAATTCCTAACAAATTTCGCGTATATAAGAGTTTTAATCTGTCAAGTAGTTCTGGCACTAAATTATTACCATATAAGTTAAACCAGAAGAACAGGAAGACCAGCGCCCATTTTTAACTGGGTGGGGCCTTAGGATCTAGCAAATTTTCAGACCCCCGATATTCGAGTGTAACTAATAGCATCGAATCCCCAATTTTTGGGTTATTTTATCAGAATTTGATTTTTATTTTACGATTTTATGTTCTCTCTTCTTCGGTCCCTCTGGCCATTGGGCCCTAGGCACATGCCTAACGGTTCTAACAGTAAAATAGGCCCGGTCGAGGGGTGATGTAGTCTCGTTTGTTGTGTCGAGCGTAGCGTTTTGGGAATAAAATAAAACGTGCACTGGGGGGTATGCCATACCCCCCACACCCCCCGGTTTATCCTCATTATTTTGTGCAAGTTTTAGAGTTTCCACAATAAGTTCAAGTTCAAGTCAAAATTATAACTTCAAATATTGATTAAGCTTCAGTGTAGCTGTCGGCAAACCGGGGGGTCTGGGGGGTATGGAATACCCCCCAGTGTACGGTTACTCAGTAGCCTAAGTTACTTAGTAGTAAATACCAATAAATCCTTAATGGCTTCCATTAATCCATTAATCAAGTCCAAGATCCATTAATAAAGAGTAAACCGTGCACTGGGGGGTATTCCATACCCCCCAGACCCCCCGGTTTATTCTCATTGCTTTGTGCAAGTTTTAGAGTTCCCACAATAAGTTCAAGTTCAAGTCAAAATTATAACTTCAAATATTGATTAAGCTTCAGTGTAGCCGTTGGCAAACCGGGGGGTCTGGGGGGTATGGAATACACCCCAGTGCACGGTTACTCAGTAGCCTTAGTAGTAAATAACAATAAATCCTCAATGGCTTCAAATAAATCACTGTAAATCCTAATAATTCCTTGTAAATCCTTGCAACGCACGGTAAATCTTTATAAGGCCTAGGAGTTTTTCAAGATTATTTTTTGATACTACTGTTGATATTAAAGGTTTAAAAACATAAATTCCATACCCCCTAGACCCCCCGGTTTTTGTATCTTACCCGGGAGTTGAATATCGTCGATCGATGGCAGAAACCATAACAAAACAGGCCTGAGATTAAACGTGTTTATTATTATAACTTCAAATATTGATTGAGCTGTAGTGTAGCCATCAGCAAACCAGGGGTCTGGGGGGTATGGAATACCCCTATTCTATTTTAGGAAATAATCGATATTCAAGATGAGATTTTTCCATTCTGTTGACGGTGGGTGTACCCGACGTAAATAGTTGCAGCAATGACATTTGAGGGGGTCAGACGCAATATAATTCTGACAAATTCCTAACAAATTTCGCGTAGTGTTTTAATCTATCAAGTAGTTCTGGCACTAAATTATTACCATATAAGTTGTGCAGCAACAGTGCCTAACCCAATTCAAAATGGCCGATGAAGAAAGGTTTATGTTGGACATGGAAGAAATATTCAGTTCCGATGATAGCTTAAATGAACAAGATGATTGTTCACCAAATAATGAATCTTCAGAATCCGTTTTAATTCCTAAGTTGGCCAAAAAATCCAGAAAACGGTTAAGGAAACCTGAAACTCACGCAAGATATAAAAGTTGTCTGACGTCCCTGTTCTTCCAAAATAGAATGCCAATCAACAGTGGCGTATTTAGAAGGGGGCAAAGGGGCAATTTAAATTATTTTTATTTATTTATTTGTTTATTTATTTATTTGTTTATTTATTTATTTATTTATTTATTTACTAGCTGATCTCTTTTAGCGGTACTACCGCTACCGGGGTGCGGTGGGTGCGACGCACGTGGGCCCCCGGCTAGAAGGGCCCCCAGTTGTACTGTGACCTTTTCAAACTTAAAAAAAAAATTAAAATTTAATTTCCTTGACTTGGCACTAAAAATGAGAAATTCCCGAACAAAATTCCAGATTTTTCAAAGAAGTGGAATCCCTGTAATTGTTTGTTATTAAATATTTAAAAGTCTTGAGCGATTTTTAAATCCTGATTTATTTAATAAATTAATTTAGGTCAAAAAATTAGTTACTAATTAAATTAATAAAAAAAAGAACAAAAACTATTTTTAGAAAGAATTATTTTTGCATTTCATATTTTAAATTTCCATCAGAGCGTGTGACCTTGAAACTTAAAAAAAGCTAAGGGGAAATTGCCGGAAAAATTGTGTGTACTAGTGAAGGGAAATTTGAAGATATTCTGGAAAATTCCAGGACATCTCAAGAAACAGATTCTTAGAAAATTTGTAGAAATATGGAAAATCTCAAGAAATCCATAAAAATTTCAAGAAAATCTCAGGAAACTCTAAAAATATTTAGTAAATAAAAAATCGAGAGAAATGCAGAAAACTCTAGAAAGTCTTAAGAAATTCTGGGAAATCGAAAATTCTAAGGTATATCGAAAAATCCAGAAAATTTTAAAGCCAATGAAATCTCAGAAATTGGAAAAAGCAAAAAAAAAAGATAGTCTATTATATTCTAGATTTCCTCAAATTCCCTTTAGATTTGCATCTGACAATTTCTCCATCATGTTTCCACTCAGTAGAATCGAGCGGGAAATTTGCAGAAATTCGGAGAAATTTTAAGAAATCCAAAAAATTTTAGGAAATCCAAGCAAATCTCATTAAATTTACAGTCTTAGGAAATGTGGAAAATTAAGGAAAATCTTAAGAAACAGAAAATTCTAGAAAATCTCAAAAAAATATTCAGAATCTAAAAAATTTCAGGATCTTAGGAAATCTTGGGAAGTGGGGAATCACAGAAAATTCTAGGATATTTTAGGAAATCTAGATAATCGATTATTATTATAAAGACAAAAATTACCTTAGTCAACGACTTTCTAAATAATTAGAGAAATTAATTTTTTTTATTATTATTAAATATTTTTTAATTAGGCACGTAAATTTTATGTACCGAAACGGTACTGTAAATTTCTAGATATTCCGTTCATAAAAAATCAACACATAATATGTACATAAATGATACACCAATTCAGTAACGGCATAATGGGCAATCAATGCCGTACCGTTACGAAAATACCTGTACCGTATATGTACCTAAATGATACATTGAAAGAGTAACGGCAAAATGGGCAAATCAATGCCATACCGTTATGAAAATACCTGTGCTGTATATGTACCTAAATGATACATCGAAAGAGTAACGGCAAAATGGACAAATCAATGCCGTACCGTTATGAAAATACCTGTACCGTATATGTACATAAATGATACCTCAAAACATTAACGGCAAAATAAGAAAATCTATACCGTATCGTTACGAAAATAACTGTACCGTTTATGTACATAAATGATACCTCAAAACAGTAACGGAAAAATGGGCATATCAATGCCGCATCGTTATGTTAATATCGGTACCGTATATTTACATTTTTGACGGCTTTGTGCTGCTTGGGTCTTAGAAAAATTAAAGAAATCTCAGAAAATTAAAAAATAAAAAATTTTAATAAAATTAAACAAAAAAATAAAAATTCCTTGTTTGGAAGGAATTTATTGGAAATCACTGGATTTGCATGGAAATTGTCGGAATTCCAAAATTCCAGAGCCCCCGTTAATAACTTCGCACACGGGTCCCTCACCTGATTGTTAGGCCATTGGTGTTCACCACCAGACCACCCGGTTTACACTTTTGACTATAATATTGACAGTTAACTTTCAAAGTAACGTAAAAATAGCTACTAAACTCTGAGCAGTAAGGTACTAAAAAAAATGTTTTTCCAAGCTTTAATATTCTCTAAGCCAAAAGTTTAAATTCAAATGGCGAAACTTGCAAATTTATAAATCCCCTATCTTGTCCAGGTATCCTAAACGAGTGGAAATTCTGCGATATGTACTGGAGGGTGTTCCACACCCCCCAGACCCCCCGGTTTACAATTTTGACTTTATATTATTTTTATAATTAACTTTCAAAGTAACCCAGAAAGTTTGCTGCTAAACTCGGTGAGCAATAAGGTAATTAAATAAATATGCTTTCCAAGTTTTCATTTTTTCTAGCCGAAGGTTAAACTTCCTTTATTTCCCGGTTTGGATTAATATTGGAGAAATGGTTTTAGTCCTAATCTTAGTTTAATGTATTTTATGATTGGTAAAAAAATCGACCAACCAGAGTGTGTTTTTTTCAGGAGCAGCAGAAGCGTGCTGGGATTTTATGTAATAGGATTAGTTACAACTGACGCGCATGAATGGATTAACGAGATTCTTCAAAATCTTTTTTTTTTTTTATTTATGAAATTTTTAAGGGCAGGGAGCCCGCGAAAGTTCTCAGGCTCTCGACGACCCTGATAGGGTCTAAGTGAAATAAAATACAGCAATTTTTTTTATTGAAATTTTCTATTATGTTAGTTTGTATGGACAACATTCTGGTATAATTTTTGTTAATTTGAAAAGGCAGCTATCGATAGGAGATAGTAGAAGTGCCGATAACGAAAAGCTTTTGTATTTTCCTCTATAATTATATTTTCGCCGTCGATTCTCACGCATTAGCTATGTTGTATAATACATATACATATACATAGTTATAATTGATGTTAAAAGCAATTTTTATGAACTTTTTGATTATGAAAGTTAGATAAACAATAACGATAATTTTGTTATTTTATAAAATTGAAGTAAAATGTACAATAGATTGGACACTAACGGTGATTCGATAAAATTTTATCTTGCATCTAAATGAGTTTTAAAATCATTCTAGCATAGCTCTTTTATGACAAAATAAAAATATTTGGATGTTTAAAGTGCACGTCTATTTATGTAATAACAACCACGAGTATGTCTGCTACTGGCGTTGTATATCACTTGGCCAAATTGTGTCAAATCAATTTTATGTTAAATGTCATCTTTGAAAGTTTAAAATTTGAATCCATTTTCTGGAATGCCGCCTAGAGTACTAAATTATTTACTTGCTTTATTTTTTAAATTAATTTTGTTTTCCAACTTCCAGCCGAAGCTGTTTCAGTAGATTACCACCGAAACTGTTGGCCTGTATTTTTAATATTGCGATTGTTTTTAAACGTTTCAGTTTTCAGCTGCCCGTCTCAGAGGAACGCAAGCGAATAACTAAATCGTAATATATTTTTACGTTTTGCAATTTTCCATTTCCCTTTTGATTCATTTTATTGGATCGTAGAAAATGATAATTTGAACATTGCTTTCTTGTATTTACTATTAGGTTGTTTTTCTTTTTGTTATTGTGTACGCGGTTATATTTGATTGGAAACAGAAGTTGACATAAAATTCAACTTGAGGAGATAAACAAACATTCCGAAAGGATGATTCATAAAGATTTGCTACCAGATTACAGTTATAGGGGCAAGTTATATTTATAATACTGATAACTAGGATGACCCTCAATCATTGATTTATGAGTGTCTGGGGACACATTGCATACTACTGTGGATGGTAGCTTATTTTATCTACGATTTATATTGCAAGCTATAAACGTAAACAATTTTTATTGTTGTCTTTCTTATTAAAAATGGACGTAACGTAAGAAGCTACATACTGGATTTTTCATTTTCACTTGGAGCAGTAATTTTCGAAATCTGCATTAATTTTGTGGTCGCACATTCGGAGGAATTTAGATTTTAACATCGAAAGGAAGGAAAATTTTAGTTATGCTATTTTTAATCCTAACGAAATTGTTAGACTTTCTGCATTAATTCCCATTTGGGAATATTCGGAAGGGGATTTAATGCAAAATATTGTTAAAATGATATTTTATTTAACATTATTTTCTCTGGAAATGTAAGTAGGAAGTCTGCTCGTAATTAAAAATTTCAATTTTGCTTTCGTATTTAAATTAATAAATATTTAACAACTTTTTACGTTTTACGTTAAACCTAGCCGTAGCTAATAGTAAAGTTCCGAATAGAACAAATTAATTTAAGTTAATTCTGCTCGAAAACTTTAAAGCACTGAAATTAGTTGCGGCAGTGACGAGTTGACCCAGTGTTTGTCAAACGTTTCCGGGTAACATCTTTCCGAGGCCCGTACATCAAAACTTCTGATTAAAGCGAACTGACTTATCTCTAGAGAATCGTATCTTGAGCAAGTTAACCGATGCTTTCACATTCTCTAAGTTTGTTTTTGTTGCTAAAAGATTTATCTTCCTAGGTACCTACATTAGCAAACCTGAAACTAATTTTCTTTGCCCCTAGGAGTTGATGTCGATTTTGTTACTGCGAATTATATATTTCAAATCTTTCGTTTTTAATATTATTTTCCTTTGGCACCAATTTGTTACACCAATAAAGCTGTTCAATAATAATTTAATTAAACGAAGAAAATGTTTAGGTTTTTCAATAAGGATGATGCTCATTAGCAGAAATTATTTATTTAGTCGACTTGAACCAATTATAATTTTAGGCTTCAATTATAACATAGCTCCTGCTATTTGCATATATTCGATACAGTCATAAAGGCAATCACAAACAACAATAATAATTAAATGGCGTTATAAACGAATTCTCGAGAGATTTCATTTAACAAACTATGTTTTATTATTCAATTCTTTAGCTAATTACGCTCCAATTAAATTGCTTAAATAATAAAATGTTGCTTGTTAAACGAAAATAAGCCCAAAAAAGGACGAATCGGATTTATACGAATTATTGTCGTATATACTCCAACTTGTTAAGTTGAGCGCTCTTAGATGTGATTAACAGTTGCCGTCTACTTCCCTGTTTTATATCAAACATACTGGCGAAAAATAAAAGTTTGTAAATGAAAATTATCCTTATAAATACAAGCTTTTGCCATACTTTCAGAAAAACATTTTTGACGTTTCTCCTCCTACACTATCTGAAATTATGGTTCCATATCTTACGAACACCCTATATTAATAGATAGTTATATATTGTAATGTTTTTTTATGTTGCACAATTTTCAAAATAAATTGTTATTGAAAGTTTTACAAATTCAAATAAAATATTTAATTTTTGATAATTTATAATTTAATAATTTAATATATAAAAAAATAAATAATTTCAAAAAATGTTTTTGAAAAAATTTTTGAGTTAGTGTTTTTTGAAAATTAATTAAATAATATATGTTTATAATAGTGACTTGGTGAATACTTTATAAAAATTTCAGAGTGGGACCGTGATGGGATCAGCAGTTATTATAAAAAATTCAACTCAATGTTTTGACTCAAGTAGTACAGTACAGCCTCGTTATTCCGGACAGATATAGTTTTGAGTTTGTTCGGATAACCGAGTTTTCCGGATTAACGAGATTTTTTTTTTACTTATTTTATTGATTAAAAACCGTTGATACGTATGTAGTATTCAATTATTTTATTTTATATAGTTTACATTAATAAAACTAAACTAAACAAAATTAACAAATAATAAAAATGTCAAAATTTCAGTAGTAGTTCGATACTGGGGTACTCGGTACTACTCAGTGCGTATAGCCTAAACCTACATATGCACACTTACTCTCAAAAAATTTTCAGTTTTTGAAACCGCGGGGGTCTGGGGGGTGTTCTGAACAAAGCTGAATTTACAGTTATCGATCTTTGAATAGCAGTTTACAAATCTGAATTGCAGTTGACAATTTCTAAATGTATCAGTTGACAAATCTATATTAAAGTTGACAATGTCTGATTGCCTAGGTTGTGCGGCCTGAAGGCCGCACTGATCCATCACTCCACCGTAATCACTTAATATTTTTAGGCAGGTAACTTAAAATTAACCAATTCTACACAGAAAAAATTCTGGAACCGCCCCTGATCGCAATATGGATTAAGCAGTGACTTGTAGTTTGTCATTTTAAGGGGCCAGGGGGGGGGCAAAAAATTAAAAATTAGGGCAAATATTTAAGCAGGATTTTCACTTTCAAAAATAAAGGAATTGAGACTTACACAAATTTGGTCAGAAAAAGTCGAGGAATTTTTTATTTTTAAGGAAAAGTCGTGGAGGAATTAATTAGGAAAAATTCTTGGAAAATTCGACAAATAAAAAATTTACAATTTTTAAAATTTGAAAAATTTTGAATTTTGATCTAGGGCAGGGGTCGGCAACCTATTAAAACGGAACAGCCAAAACTTACAATTTACAAAATTTCCCAGGTTTTAAAGAGCCACTAACATTTTTATTTCAATATTATGGTATTTTATCCTGTTTTTATCCTTTGTTTTTATCCTGTTTAAAGTTTTTTTTTCAGAATAATACTTTTTATGAGTTTTGAAAATAAAATAATAAAATTATTAGGTAATATTTGTGCGTGGACCTGGAGAGCTGCACCTCGACATCAAAAGAGCCGCAGGTTGCCGAAGCCTGATCTAGGGGAAGTCTTGGAGAAGTTAGGGATTTTGTTTTTTAAAGTTTGACAGAAAACATACACAAGTTTTCAGGTTTTGAAACCGGGGGGTCTGGGGGGTGTGGAACACCCTCCAGTACACCTAAACAAAATTGGTCCCAGAATCTAGCTTTATATAGATTTTTCCAAATGTTTTTTATAACCTAGATTCAGTAATGCCCAGTGGAATCACAACTTTAAAGCTGGAATGGAAATCTGTTTGCTATTTGTGTTTTTTAACACACTTACAGGTATACTGGAGGGTGTTCCACACCCCCCAGACCCCCCGGTTGTAAAAACTGAACACTTGCATATATGTACATGTTCTGTGTGATTGCTTTATTTTTGCTGAAATAAACAGCAAAAATAAGTGAAAAAATTAAGCAGAAAAACGGAAAATTCGATCATCTTTAATGATTTTTTTTACAATTTCGGGAGACAGATCTACTCCCAAATCAACTTTCTTGCTATAAATATTAACTTTTCACCTTTCTAGTTTGGGGTGTCCCCGGATAGATTTTACAAAATTTCCGTGGTGTAAAACTGTAGAGGACACTTTTTGAAAAAAAATATTGAATAAAATTTTTTTTCTAAATTTAAACCCTCGAGAGATGGACAATTCTTAAAACATTTTTTTTTGAAATTTTTACTTTCACATTGCTATAGCTCCGAAAATATTGATTTTTTAGTAAAAATGGTTTAGTACTTTTTCAGAGAACTTGAAATAATCTACAAAGAAGATTCATACCTTTTATTGTCTAAAATCAATGGGTTTTGAGTTATGAATTAAAGTAAGTACAAAAATGTTGAAAAATTTGAACTTTTTTTTATTTTGTTTTTTTTCAAACCCCTGTATTTTTCAAACGAAACATTTTACAAAGAATCTGATGCCCCATTTTGGATAGGAAATTTAACGAACTACAACTTTTATCTAGTAAAATTTTTTGAAAAACCAAACCATTTCACAGAAAATCAGAAAATAATAAATAAGGTAGCTAGCTATAAAATAAAAAATTAAAATCGCAAAATTTTTATATTTATTGAAAAATTGTTTTATTAACTAAACTTAAACCATTAAATTATTTGAGTAAAGGTTCAAAATGGCAGGGTTTTGAAAAAAAACTAAAATAAAGAAAGCTTAAATTATTCAACATTCTTTTATTTACCAACTTTAATTCATAACTTGAAAACCGTTGAATTTAGACAATAAAGGGTATAAATCTTTTTTGTAGATTATTTCCCGCTCTTTATAAAAGCACAAAACCATTTTTACTAAAAAATCAATATTTTTGGAACTATGACCATGTGAAGGTGAAATTTAAAAGAAATGCTTTAAAGAGGCCTAACTCTCGAAGGTTTGAATTTAGAAAAAAAATGTACTTACTTTTTTGTGTCCCAAAGAAGCTAAAATTTTTTGAATAAAAATATTTATTTTTACATTTTAAATTGATTTGGAAAATCTGGAAATTTGGAAAAAATGGAAAAATGTGTCAAAATGTGTTCGCGTTTTCCGACACATTTTTCCATAGCAATGCAAATTGTTTTTTACACCATCTGAAAGTAGACATTTCAATTAACAAATCCCCTTTTATTCAGTTCAAAACAATTGACTTTTAACATGAGATTTTTCACTTTAAGTTAAAGGTAGTTTTTCGGTTTTTAATCAATATAAAATGTAAAAATAAATATTTTTATTCAAAAAGTTTACAGCTTCTTTAGGACACAAAAAAGTAAGTCTCCTCTAAATTTCACGAAAAAAAAAAAAAAATTTGTGAAAGAAAAAATTAATAAAAAAAACGCCGTTTTTTCGATTTTTCTCGGAAAATTTGAAGTTATGTGAAAAATGATGTATATAAAAGTTGTAGAACTTTTAAATACCTACAATATCTCTATACAACTTTTGTCGATCGGAGATCAACTTTCACCGAAAATCGTTAATAATCACGTTCCACCCCTATAAGTCACCCCCTTCAACCCTCCTACCACGGATCGGTTTGAAATTGTTTTTCCTGTAATTCTAACGACATTTTCTTTCCTTTCCCATCAGTGTCATGCTGCACTGGTCTATAAACCTTATTTGAAGTTTACTCAAATTTGACTTTCTAAGTTTACCCGTATTCAAACAGAAAGGCGAAACTAATAATTTTCTCGGGAAATGTGAAAATTCGGAAAATTTTCCTAGCTCTTTCGATGCCCAACACTTGAACCATATTGTGGGACCTCAACAACTTATTAAATTTAAGAGGCACTAAACAATGAGAATAAACCGGGGGGTCTGGGGGGTATATCAGCGCACCAGCCACCTGTAGACACATCGATTTACATATTTTTTACTATTTGGCTACTGAATAATTCGCGAACAAAAAAAAGAGTGCACTGGAGGGTATTTCATACCCCCCAGACCCCCCGGTATACACTCATTGTATAGTGAAGTTAAAACTTAAATTTAAAATCTAAGTAGTTTTAGGGATCTCGTAATACTTTAAAGCTTGGGGTTCCAGAAAGATTGTTTTGCTGCTAAGCGCACAAATAATTTTAATTTTTCCTGACCGGAAGTTGAAGTTAAGATGTTTTTGGCTCATTTCGGTTAAGTCATGTTTCAGCTTCAAGCTTCTCAGAATTTATTCTGTTTTTGAGCCTGAGGTTAAAGGTTAAATTTATTTATAATTACAATTTCAAATATTGACTGAACTGCAGCTATTGGCAAACCGGGGGGTCTGGGGGGTATGGAATACCCTCCAGTGCATCATTTCATTTGCTTTGATAGTTTGCGGATATTTATTAGCAAAATAATTATTTTGCTTGGTAATAAAATTTAACGGTTCCCGACCTTACAGAATTAGAATTTATGTTAAAATTCTAACATCATGTTAATTGTTTATAGAATTGAAATTAACATCACGTTAAAATTTTAACACCCGTTAAAATTTAACATTTTTCTTTCAGAATCACCACTAATAACCGCAAAGGACCTATACATATTTTTTATTATTTTTCAAAAATAAACTGTTAGTGATATGAAGCCCCCGATTCCTTACGAGTTTTCCATTCGACCTCAAAAATCACCAAAATCGCCCATGTATTATAAATAATTTTTAATTGATCTTCTGCGTATTGTATGTTTATATGGTTTTTAGATGCTCACAAAGAGCATTGTTTAACGTAAACCTTAAAAAAACGGGACACAAAAATATACTGATGGGATTTTTTTCGGGGACAAATCTCCGAGCGCCCCCCTCCCTGGTTAGGCCTGGACCTTATCTCGAAAAACCACTGTTCACTTTTGTGATTGAGGTGGTTGCCCGGCTGGTAAGAGCCCCAAATTTCTTCTAAGTGAAATGGACACGAGAAAAATATTTTTTACTTTCTGAATGCACCCAGTAGATGCATGCGTATTTTTGCGACTTACACGTAAAACAATTTTGTAAAAAATATAATGTAGGAATAACGTTTGGGAATAAATTTTTGCATTATCCGAAATTAATTAAGATTTCGAGTAAATAGCGAACAAGTTCCGGCTTAAGCTACAAACAGTTTGAAATTCAAGTTGAAACTGCAAGACGTGATTAATTAATAAAGTGTTTACTGATAAAATATTTATAAACTTAGTGTATTTATTTCTGGAATCATAAATTAACGTCAGCGATATTTTTGTTAGATTTTTCAAGAATGAAATTTAAAAAAAAAGCCAACAGAATTGTAGCTTGAAACAAACAAAATTAATGAATCGCTTGCTTTATCGTCCCATATACGTAGGGAATACATAATATCGTTTGCCTATGTTATCTAAAGACTTTTTCTATTCCGAGCATCTTGTATAGCTGAAAATTTACGGTTCTAACAAATGACTTTATTTCTAATGACTCCAAAATTGTAGCCAAAGAGGCGAGGAGTGAGTGCATTATTCTTGCTTTATCGTCATAAAACAATAAATTTATTTCGATATCTCAGGAATTCAAATCATTGAAAGTTTGCTCGTTCTTCACATTTTACTGCAACGTTGTGTTTGATATCGTACAAAAGTAAAATCAATTATCGACAAATATGAATGGAAAACTGAATCGTCGACGTTTAATCAATATCGGACAATTTTATTCGTTTCATTCATTCAAATGAAATTTAAAAAATTCAGTTTCAATTTGAGGGAATTTTATTTATGTATCTACCTATCCCGTACTGCGTCCCGAACTTTTATGATACGACAACAATTAATTTGGGTTTTATGTGTTTGACCTTTATCTCAAACACATCGTATTATAAAAAAGGTCAAAGAATATTTTTCATATTAAACTTAATATTATGTTTTTTAAAAACCGGTCAGGGAAAATGTCATTTTTCCTTTGACCACATTAACCAAAATTATGAACGATAAAATTTATAAAAATATTTATACAAATTAAGTCAAGTGTAAAATTAATTAAAAACTTGTTTGTTTAACTTTTAATAGAAATAAAACGAAATGAAAATTTTTTCCTTTGTGAGAGATATAATATAATTCATTATCGATTTCGTTTATCATTTAAATCATAATACGCAAGACATGAAAAGTATTGACGCAATTGAAATATTAAATCAAGTAAAAGCAAAACTTATAAGAAAGATTCACTTTTATTTGTTTTCTCAAATTGGAAAAAATAATACGAAAGCTTCGCGATTTAAGACACACGACTTTTTATTGTATTTTAATTCGTTTTTTTATTTGACGCTTTTCTTTGCATTATTTCCTTATCCTTTCCATCTAAGAATAACTCAAACTGAAAAATGCAATTTATTGCTAAATTGAAATTTTGTAATTTGAATGATAATTTTTTCTCATTTCTTTTGCTTATTTTCCAAAGCTCCTTTGACCCCACTTCGACCAATTTTTATGAAACTGGCCACATGATTTGTCGACTTGATTGGTTCCAATCTCCGGATTGCGGATTCCGTACTGAATTGTGCCGAGGGGGATATTTAAGTTTATAATTAATCTAGACTGCATTTTTGAAATGGAAAATAAGGAACCGGGAGGAAAATCAAAGTATAAATTAGATAGAGGCAGGAAATTTGATTAGAGAAAGCTAATCACTTAGATCCTTAAATAATGTGGTTAATACGACATTTTGCTCAATTTGATCTGGTAAATAATTGATAATAGTTGGGGCGATAAAGATAATTAAATTTTTGTTTGTGTAATGTGGTACACAAAAGTGGAATGTACGTGTAAACTCGGAAATACATTTTCAATATTTTAGATAAATTTCGATCGCGAAAGGTAATAAACTTTATCTTTAGTGACTTTAACTTTGGAGACCCATTCAAAAAATAAGTGCCATAAAAAAGTTTAAAAGTGCTTTTCAATAAATTATTTAAACATGAAAACGTTATAAATTATCTAAAAGCTATTTAGGTGGGTTATTGCAAACTTAAAACGTTTTACATTCTACTCATTAAAGTTCGCTTGTTTCCTAATCCATCGATTTTTTCAATTTAGTACGGCACTAAGGAATTCAAATATTTAAATAACAGTGCTAACAGAAAATGAACAAAAGTTGTGTGAAAAATCCATTTCGAAAGTTTCCCGTGGGAAATTTGAATATTCTTCAATGGCCTACGTGAAGGTTACCTGATGCACCACCAGTTCGAGCACAAATGATGGAAATACAGTATACAAGGGGATAAAATTGTCACTATATTTTACACATTAGAATAGCAATATGAAAACTGTCTACTTCGCGTTTTTCTCACAGCAGCGAGTCAAATAATCGAGTGAGTTTTCCCGAGAGACATATGTATCGAAAAGTTATTTTTCAATAAAAAGTGGAAGCTATCATTCCAGGTAACGCTTCCCAACTTACATCCCTTTTATTCTTGACCGCTCGACTCTTTTATATTTTTTGTCCCCAATAATAATTCGCTTGTAAATAGATTATTATCCCAGGGACGTGTGAATATCGTTAACGCAAAGTTAAATTGGTATTACAACTTGCCGATAAACAAAAAGCTTTCGTTTGATTATCCTGTTAATTATAAACTTGAGCAAAATTTAAACTATGGCTCTAGTTAACTAACAGTCTCAATAAAGGTCAATAAAACCTCACCAACTCCGCGAGCTTAATTCTAAGTATTCTGATACCAATAAACACAACAAAACAGGGATAAAAGGGTCAACATTATTAGTAATCAATATTACGTTACAAAATTTAAAAGGGAAATTAAAACATGACAGTGCCGCATCCAGAACTTTCGCTAGGTACTTCAGTGCAGGACTAGTTTACTTTACAAATTATATCAAAAAGATCAAATTTTAAAGTAAAGTACTTGTAAGTTAAACCGATATAAGTGATTTTAGAGTGATATTGGGTTTGCCTTTCGCTAGCAAATATTATGATACAAAATACAAAGCTCTTTGGGTTCTTGAATTATATATTAAATCAATAGTTTTAACATGAAATGCTACGGTCTATAAAACCACCGTCTATGTTGTATGCTAGTGTATTTATTTATCACGAGGACGGTTCGTAAACCTATACTTAATTTACCTCAACACAAATAAAATATTTCCTATGATTTCCGAATCTGGGTCAATCGTCCAAGAAATGTACAATATCATTTTTACCTAAGTATAATAAAAATCACAACGTATAAGCCAATCAATCGATCAATCCAAATAATCCTTCCAAAGGACCTCGTACCGTTCTTATAGGAAAATGTCTTTCTGTAGATTTCGATGATCTAATTATAAGTTCTAAAAGTTATAAAAATATTCCAACTCTCCGTTAGCAATGTAAATTGCATATTTTGAAACCGATTTTTAACATACAAAGATTAAAAAAATGTTGTTTTTTTTAAAACTCCCTCCCCCCTTGGTGAGATCTCCTGAGATTTGGCTCGACCTCCTCCCCCCTACTAATCTTACGTGAGATTTTTAAAATGCTTATTTATAGTGTAAATTACGTTAATCTGTGTTTGATTGTGTTGGATTTATTTAAAAAAGCATAATTTGCTTAATTATTATTTAGGACTAGTTAAGACAAAACAATTACGTGATATTTGCCGAGACCCTCCCTATCCCCCTCGTGAGACTTTGCTCGACCCCCCCCCCACAAACGCTTCACGTAATTAATAAACGCCCCCTTACCTGTACTATGAAATGTACAATTACTATGTACTTAATTGGCCCTTAAATTCACAAAACGAGGCTGTCAATCCGGGGGGTCTGGGGGGCATGGAATGCCCTCCAGTGCACCATATACCATGGATACCTCATTGGTAAATATTTCTCATATGAATCTACGTCAATTCGAGGTATTTGATAAAAAATATTCTGGAGGGCATTCCATGCCCCCCAGACCCCCCGGATTGAAACCTACGTTTTAAATTTAAAAAGAACTGGGGACATACAGTGGTTAACGAAAATATTCGAACCTTCCTCCAGTGCATCCTATGCCAAATATTTCATTCGTAAATATTTCTTCTCTGAATCTACGCCAATTCGAGGTATTTGATAAAGAATGCACTGGAGGGCATTCCATGCCCCCCAGACCCCCCGGATTGACACCTAGGTTTTGAATTTAAGCAGAACTGGGGACATACAGTTATCATACAGTGGCTAACGAAAATATTCGAACCTTCCTATGTTTACAATGTAAATTGCACATTTTGAAACCGTTTTTTGACATAAAATCGCTTTTATAGCAAATCCTTTTAGACATTTTTGTTAAAAATTTAATTGTCTTCAGTTTTGTACCTATACAAAATACAAAAAATATTATTACCTTCGATATATTATATTACCTACCTATATAATATAAAATATGTTACAGGGCCGGAGTTAGACATTGGTCATGGGGGGGGGGGGGGCTTGTATAATTAAAAAAAGGTTGCCATATACTCGTAATTTAAATAAATTCTTGTAATGTAATAATTATATTTCAAATTACTTAATCCATGGGGGTATTGAATCCCCAAAACCACCCCTTATATACGGCCCCTGCAAGGAACTATTAAAACTTTTAAAATATTTGTCCTATAAAATATTTTTCTTCTTCAACTTTAAGCTAGGATAGTTCCTGCTTGCCTTGACCTCTGGCTGTCTTCTATCGAAGAACAGCTCAAGTCACTATTACTGTGAGCATATTAGTTGTTTTACATCTGAGGTAGCTTGCTGGGCTCGTCTAAGATGTTACCGTAACCCTGTTTTTTTTGTTTATGCGGGCAAATCATCAACCTAGTGGAACCGCCGGTTTTACGTGCCCTACTAAGCACGGAGACGATCATAAGAAATTTTAGACTCTTACCGGATTCGAACCGGGTACCTTAATGTCAGCAATTATTCAGCTAACATAGTAGGCTAATGACCGTCTCCCTATAAAATGAAAGAATTTTTTATAAACAATCCGTGCATTTTTATGGATTCCAGGAATCAGGGCCGTAGTTAGACATTGGTCATGGGGGGGGGGGGGAGTTAGGGGGAATTAAAAAAAAGGTTGGCATATGCCCTCTCGTATTTTAAATTAATTCTTGTAATATTGTAATTATATTTAGAGTTACTTAGCCCATGGGGGGGTTTGAATCCCCAAAACTACCCCCTGATATACGGCTCTGCAAGGAACTATTAAAACGTTTAAAATATTTCGTTGTCCAAGTGCAAGACCGTTACAACTCAAAATTGTAGATTTGACTTAATATAGTATAGAACTGCAAAGTGCCACTTAAAGAAGCATTTTCCTACCAATAACTCAAAAAAGGTAAATTTTGAGTTATAGCAGTTTTGCACAGGGGCAGCGCTTTGTCCTATAAAGTGAAAGGATTTTTTCCTACATTTTTTTATAAACAGTATTTGCATTTTTATGACTTCCAAGAACATTTGACCTATTTAAAATATTTGTCTGATAAAAAACAGTGAAGCAAAAGAATTTATTCGTAGAATTTTTTATGAATGGATTCCAAGAATCAGGGCCATAGTTAGACATTGATCATGGGGGGGGGGGGTTATGGGAATTAAAATAAAGCTTTTCACAAAGCATAGGTGTCAATCCGGGGGGTCTGGGGGGCATGGAATGCCTTCCAGTGCACCATATACCATGGATACCTCATTGGTAAATATTTCTCATCTGAATGAAATATTTGGTATAGGGTGCACTGGAGGGCATTCCATGCCCCCCAGACCCCCCGGATTGACACCTACATTTTGAATTTAAAAAAGCACTGGGGACATACAGTGGCTAACGAAAATATTCGAACCCTGCTATGTTAACAATGTAAATTGCACATTTTGAAACCGTTTTTAGACATATAAAAATCGCTTTTACAGTAAAATTTTTAAATGAAAATAGAACAAACTATGTACTAAGGTAAGTGACCCAAATTCAGACAGTGTCTTAAATTCAGACATTTCTGTTTATTCGGTTAAAATAAGAAACTTACAATAACCATGTATTTGTGAAGACATCTGTTGGTACAATTTAACATTGATTCTTTCACTCAAATTTTTTTTTCCCATTTTACCGACACACTACGGTAAAATACATTGAATCCAACAGAAACCTACGACTATGACATATGTCTATTCTCGGACGGTTTCAAAAACAATGTTGGCTCAGGAGCAGGCATTTTCTCTGCTGAACTTGACCTAAACATAAGCATACCGCTGGGCAGGCACACATCAGTTTTCCAAACGGAACTTATGGGTATACTGCACTGCGCAAAAATAGTCCAAGATAAACTTATCTGCGACAAAAACATTCAGATATCTACAGATAGTAGAGCGGCACTTGTGGCACTGAGGAGTCACAAGGTCACATCTGGTCTGTTGCTAGAATGCATTCAGACTCTAAATGAGATATCTAAGTCAAATGTCATTTCACTTTCGTGGGTGAAAGGGCATCAAGGTAACGAGGGTAACTTAAAAGCGGACGAGCTGGCAATAAACGGCTTCAACAGCCTTCCCTGCGGTCCGGAGCCGATGATTGTACTAGCTGTCAAAACTATTGATACCCTCCTAAAACAACACATCTTAAAACTGCACTCTTGCAGATGGGCAAAAGAAACTGAATGCAGACAAGCAAGGGCAGCGATCAAAGCACCCTCTAGTAGGCATTCAAAATATTATTTGAAGCTGTCCAGAGTCAATCTACGGACAATATAATACAGCAGAAGAAACCGCGGAACATGTGCTCTGTCACTGTCCGTCGCTAGCGTCAATTAGAGGTGCCATGCTAGAGGACTTCTGGCCTAACATGGCCAGAATCAGCGACACTCCGCCTGCCAAGATACTCGAATTTATCCTGGTGACAGGGTGGCTTGAGGACTGACAGGACGGGCCGCTGCATTCGGAGGCAGTACAATGGGCCCGATTTAGTGGCCTAAGTGCTTGTGGGGATACCTCCCTACCCTCCTACCTAAAATCCAGAATCCAGATCCATTAGCTTATAGTTGGATGATGTTTGAATCTTATGTTTTGTGTTTAGCTATAAAAAATTTCTAATAAGAAACAGATTTTTACTAAGGGGGCTTCCATCAATTACGTGAGGAGTTTAGAGGGGAGGGGGTCAAGCCGAATCTCACCAAATCTCACGTGAGGAAGAGATTGCCCCTTAAATTCACAAAACGAAGGTGTCAATCCGGGGGGTCTGGGGGGCATGGAATGCCCTCCAGTGCACTAATTCCAAATCTCATTGGTATATATTTCTCATCTGAATTTATGTCAAATCGAGGTATTCGATAACGAATGTACTGGAGGGCATTCCATGCCCCCCAGACCCCCCGGATTGACATCTACGTTTTGAAATACAATAATTGAAAATTTTTCATGTTAAATCTGAACCTTTTAGTGCTTGTACCCATTGAGACATTTGTTCAGAATCAGCCAAATCTACAGAAAGATATTTTCCCATAAGAATGGTATGAGTCCTTTTCAATCATAACAATTTAATCAGAAACTGAAACACTCTGTACATGAAATATCGAGTTATTCAAATTAACATGAACTGCTGCCTTATTATTTAGAACTTTTTATAAAGTTCAGTTGATGTAATGACATCGAAGTTAAATTTAGTATAAATTTTCATTTTCATTTCGTTAATGTAATTAATTTGACGCCGTTGTTTATAACGAATTTTACATCCTCTCACATTATTAAACTTGTATCGAGTTTTTGTTGAAATTTAAAATTTATGTCCCATTTTCAAAAATCAAAAATAACAAGACTCTCAAAATGAAGTACTATTTTTAGAAATTACAAAATTTCTTCCCGAAATGATTTGCATCGAGGGGGAAAATAAATGAAGGCAAATGAAGTGGAAAACATCTACAGCGATCTACTAATTACAACTTTTTTAATCAACGCCGTTGACACCTATTTGAGTAAAATTAATTAAATGTCTTACTTGTAATGATAATATCCAGTGGATGTTATTCCAAAACAGAATTAGTGATTTTGAGCGCTCAAATAGAGTTAATCTAGCTAGTGTTAGACATTTATGTGTATAAACTTCTGTGTATGTGTTATCGACTTTGGTAGCTAGCTACATTGGTATTAACTGGGATGTATGTAAATTCTAGTACAAACTTTTGTCTGTAGCAATTCCATATTGAATTGAGGTTAGAGACCATACAAATCGTTGCAGCAGCGGTGATAGATGTGTTTCAATGGGATTTTCACAGGGTGCGTCGGAAAACAGAAAAAAAAATTATTTTAAGTGGAAGAACTCCTATCGAACGGAGACAATCTTTCTTTGCCAGAAGTGGAATATTCGAAGTGCGTAACATGACCGCATACCCCACAGCCATTTGCCGCGGTATGAGGTCAAACCGCAGAGCGTATGTCCTGTGACCCTGCAGTATCCCTTTTTATTTAATGTATCGTTTTAAGTGAACACCTTAAACTAAACTTTTTATTACGTCGTGGGTGAAAATTAATTACTTCGTTGTGAAAATCTATAATAAATTGGAGCTTGCGACGAGTTGTGCGAATGTCCGATTCGAGCTTTCCCTCTATACCTTCATGCATAGCAACAATTTTTATCTTGCAGCAAGTAATTTATAATATCAGGAAAAGTAGCTCGTAAAGTTTTGTTATAAAAGCTTATCTTAAAATAGTCGACTTTACTTAAAATGTAAAATTTTAAAATACATAATTATTAAAAAGCTCTGGACTGTTATACATGAATAATTAAGCCTCAGTAAAGGTGATGATGTAGCACAGTAACACGAGTGTCACTAAGCTTACAGTTTAAGTGTAAACCCTCTTTATCTATTTAATATAAAATACGAAACAATTTTAGCGGCAACAATAAAATCAAATTTATTCGCGAGACAAATCCCGTATCTTCAGTGCCCACCCTCCCGTATTAAAAAAAATGAATTTCGAGTAAGATCATCGAATTTTTTTTACAAGCTGCACTAAAATTTACATAATTGTGTATTAAATGACTTTTACCATGTCCATAGAAATAATTAAGGCGTGTCCTATCTAGAGAAGTAACGTAAGGTTTTTGAGTTTTCACATTAAAAGCTAACTTTAGACTGTAAGCTTAACTCCAATTAATCTAAATGGCAGAATTCACATCTAAGCAAACTGCTGCTAACATATTCTGTGTGATGATTTCAAGTTTAAAGTAGGCACTTACTTTAAAATTATCGCTGGTTAATTTTCATAATATGTTTCCGTACGCAAGCTTTAGCAAATTTAATTGCAAATAGTCAAAGCCGTAAGCGCACGTTAAAAGGTATTTTAAATACTCGTGCGGTAATTTTCGTACAAATATATCTCGTTTCTTTAATTTTTATAATTATAATCAACCCCGAATTATAAAATTTAATTCGTTTCGAAAAAACCAACGAAAATTTATTCACTTTTCACCTGTATTATTTAATTATTTTTAAAGCGAATTAGCTAATTATAAACAAAATAATAAAGGAAAATATTCATAAGTTAAACAATTACGTAATTACCAAACTCATTAGTGTTGCCCGTATAAGCTTTTTCATAAATACTATACTACTACCTCCCAGTATTTCTCGTTTGTTCATGACTATGTAATTTAACCCAATATACAGTTATAGACCTACATCTATAACAAAGCTAATAAAGGTAATACTTATGCCCTCGCACACACCAATAAACCATCCACCCTTACCTTCGCTTAATTATATTTTCTTCATTGTTATACCTCACCACGATTCATAAGGATTACATATTTAATTATCATTAGACTTATTCCCTTCTTGTGAAGAAAATATTTCATTACATAAACCTACTAATTTTGAGTTCCCCAAAAATCGATCTGATTTTCCTCACAAAAAATTAAATGTAAGGCCTAGCTAAGGGAAATTTGCAATAAAATGAAAAATATCCAATTTAATCAACGTGATTGTTTTAATAGCAATCATATTTTTGGTACATTTTCTACAAAATATAAACGAAAAATGGTAATGTGCGTGAAGAATTTTTGTCGAAAACTAAAATTTTTTTTTTGTATTGTATTCAGTTTGTATTGTTTGTATTGTAAATATTTTTTTCATTTCGCGAAGCATAAAATTATAAATCGCGAAAAACCATTTTATGCGCTGGCCCCTCTTTTTTGAAAATTTTGAAATTTTTTGTTTGTATTGTGTTGTATTCAATTTGTTTGTATTGCTAAAATTTAAAGTTCTAAATTTAACATTAGTCGCGTAAATCGCGAAACAAAATTTCGCGCTGGCCCCCCTTTTTCGAAAATTTTGAAATTTTGTTGTTGTATTGTGTTGTATTCAATTTGTACTGTTTGTAATGTTAAAAATTAAAGTTTTCAAAATTTAGCTCTGGCCCACTGCCTAAGCTGACTCGAAGTTTCTAAATTATTTTTGTATTTGTATGCAATTTGTTTTGTGTTGCAATGCAATTTGTATCGTAATAATTAAATCCTCCTCTCTGGCCGTACAATCATTAATTTTGTTAAATTATATATTTCAAAACAAATTTTATTTGTACAGTAATAAAATTAAGTAGGTACACTACTTATCTTTATCAAAAATTATATTTCCGTACCGAAACGGCTTGCGGTCGAACCGTCTTTGCTCCGAACCGTCCTTGCACCGAACCGGCTTGCGCCGAAATGTCAGCGTTCTAACGTCCGTCCCGAGAAGTCCCTATACCCAAGAATTTCAAATTAGTGGGACAATACAGCAACATTTCTTCTTTTTCAAGTGCCATACACTATGCAGTCTGTGCGTAGACCAGCGGTTCCCAATTAGTTTTGGCCGCGGAACCCTTGGGCGAAGAAAAAAATTTGGCAAAATTTACTTTTTGCCATTTTGAAATTCTTTTTGGCGGAACCCATGAATTTTTTCGTGGACCCCTAAGGGTTCCGCGGAACCCCATTTGGGAACCGCTGCCTTAGAGTCCTCTGCAAAATTTGCATTCTAACGAAACACTCCCATAAGAAAACATGGAGAGCAGTCACTGCGACTTCAGTCGCAGAGCCCCAGCCGCAGCTAAGGAATCACACCTTAAGCTGGTCATCTTAAGGTTCCTTAGCTACGGCTGGAGCTTTACGACTGAAGTCACAAGGACTGCTCTCTACGCTTTCTGAGAATGATACAATCACATTGTAAGGAAAAATAAAAGTATGAAAGATATGAATCTTTAACTGCGGTTGGGGCTCTGCGACTAAAGTCGCAGTGGATGCTCTCTATGCTTTTATACAGGGTGACCCAGACCACCCGTATCAGTACTTTTTTTTCAAAAACGGTAAGTCGCAGAGAGTTGGGCTAAAAAAATTTATTACAAAAGCCCTAATGACGAATCTATTGGTGATATTATTATTTTCGGGAAAAGTCGGCATCCAGAGTAGTTTGCTCCAGAAAGTCCAGAAATCCAGAATTTTAAATGGCACCACATGTCGAAAGTAGTATCGTTGGAAAGCTCTTTAAACAATAAGCTAGTTTTGTAGGAAAATTTTTTATTACTCCCACCCCTTCGCCAAAATCCCACCAAAATTCGCATTCTAACGAAACACTCCCATAAGAAAACATGGAAAGCAGTCACTGCGACTGCAGTCGCAGAGCTCCAGCCGCAGCTAAGGAACCTTAAGATGACCAGCTAAAGGTGTGATTCCTTAGCTGCGGCTGGGATTCTGCGACTGAAGTCGCAGTGACTGCTTTCCATGTTTTTTTATGGGAGTGTTTCGTTAGAATGCGAATTTTGCAGGGGACTCTACTCAGACTGGACTCAGACTGCTCTCTACACTTCCTTATGATACAATCGCATTCTAAGGAAACACTCCCATAAGAAAGCATTGTTGATATAAAAGTATGAAAGATATGAATCTTTATCTGCGGCCGGGACTCTGCGACTGAAGTCGCAGAGAATGCTCTCCGTGTATTTTTATGAGACTGTTACCTTAGAGTCCCCTGCAAAGATTGCATTCTTAGAAAACATTCCTATAAGAAAGCATGGAAAGCAGTCACTGCGACTTCAGTCACAGAGCTCCAGCCGGAGCTGGGGAATCACACCTTTAGCTGGGCGAAATTTTCTTCACCAACACTACGGGCTAGTTAAATGTTATGTAAGAGCCGCAGTTAAAAAATCACACCTTAAGCTGGTCATTTTAAGGTTCCTTAGCTACGACTGTTCTCTACGCTTTCTTAGAATAATACAATCACATTCTAAGGAAACACCCTTATACGAAAGCATGATTGATATAAAAGTATGAAAAATATGAATCTTTAGCTGCGGCTGGGGCTCTGCGACTAAAGTCGCAGTGGATCCTCTCCATGCTTTTATATAAGACAGTTACCTTAAAGCAACGGTTCCCAATTAGTTTTGGCCGCGGAACCCTTGGGCGAAGTAAAAAAATTTGAAAAATTATTTTTCGCCATTTTGAAATTGTTTTTGGCGGAACCCTTAGATTTTTTCGCGGAACCCCTTTTGGGAACCGCTTCATTGTTGTAATAGTCAACAATTTAATTTTTACGATACAAGTTACATTGCAACACAATACAAATTGCATACAAATACGAAAATAATTTTGAAATTTTGAGTCAGCTAAGCAGCGGGTCAGAGCAAAATTTTGTTTTGCGATTTACGCGGTTAATTAACGGTTAACTTAAGACTTTAATTTTTAACAATACAAATATACAAATTGAATATAACACAATACAAAAAAGAAATTTCAAAATTTTCGAAAATGGGGGGCCAGCGCGAAATTTTGTTGCGCGATTTACGCGACTAATGTTAAATTTAGGACTTTAAATTTTAGCAATACAAACAATACAAATAGAAAACAACACAATACAAACAAAAAATTTCAAAATTTTCAAAAAAGGGGGGCCAGCGCATAAAATGGTTTTTCGCAATTTATAACTTAATGCTTCGCGATGAGTGTCTGTAACTGTGGTATTGAGCGAGGGAGGCTATTTTAAGTACGATTTTTTACTTTTCAAGATTCCGTCTGTCGGCCATGCAGATCAATTATAATTCAGGTTAAAAGTCTATTAAATGCGTACACACATTGTTTGACCAACTTAACAGTGTCTAATTAAAGTATAAAGCTAAAGTTTAAATTTGTAAATAGCGTGACTTGTCTTGACGGAATGTTAAAAACGGATCCTTGTCTGAGTTTTATTTTTAAAGCTTTTAAGTGAATTTTTTGTCGAGAAAAACCAGACGAATCTGATCTTATTACCGGCACGTAAAATTTTTATACTACGAGAATATTTACTTAAACTAGAAAAACAAATTGTCACAATAAATTAGCGTCAAATAAATTTAGACAGTTGAAGTCAACCTTCTCCAAGTGAGATGCGAGTTGGAGTTTATTATTTATTCAGGTGAAATAAACTTAGCAATAAAAACTATTTAACCCTTGTCTTTGTGTGGCTTGCAAAGTGCTTCTCTTTGATGCTGCTGCTCTCAAAAGTTTAAAAATAAAAATTATTTTAAGTGACGAATAATAATTAATAAATTTAAAATTTTCCTTAAAAAAAGGTACAATAAAATAGACATAATGAAAAAATGTTATTTAAGTTTATGTCTGAAAGCTGCTGTGAAGCTCGATTAAAATACTTTGTTGAACACTAGGGACTTCTTACGCTCAGGCATCGTTCCTTTAAGTAAGAGCACGGAAAATTTGTGAAATAATAAAGTTATATTAAAAAGTGCGTATAATAAACAAAGAAACAATTTTCCGACGTAAAATTTCAATAACATAGCAACAGCTTTCACTATTTTATTTTTAAAAGTTTCTAGTTAAGATTCATTCGTAGTTTTCCATTCGCTCTAATAATTTTCATTACAGTTTCAGAACTCAGGTCAGAGTGTCGGATCAAGCTATTTCAGCGCCGGGTGCAGATTAGGTAAATGGCGCCTAATGGTCGGTTAAATTCAAAAAATGATCCCCAGCCAAATAATCCTGACACAAATCTTGAAATTTAGAAAAAAATTATTTCAAAATTAATTTAAAAATAATTAATCATTAAAAACGTTGGCTACGTAGATACGATAAAGTTATACTGATCAAACAAATTTAAAATTTTATAAATTGTGGGGCTACCAATATTTGGACTTAAATTCATTTCAATGCCACATTTCTATCAAGAAACAAGTCGACTGTATTTTTACTTTCCGAACTCCTTAGTAAGGAAAGTATTGTAATCTGAAATTGAAAAAAAAAATTGACCCCCAATTTTTTCATAAAATTTTTATGTTTTGAGGTTCCCTTAAACCATTTCTACAATTTTTGAAAAATGTCTGTATGTGTGTATGTGTGTGTGTGTGTGTGTGTGTGTGTGTGTATGTATGTCTGTGAACACGATAGCAACCAAACGAAATAACAAAATCACTCCAAATTTTAAATTTAAGTTTTTATCTGTTGTGGCACGAAGCCATTGAAAATGGATAAAATCGTATGGGGGGAACGGGGGGTTTACTTGAAGCGATAAAACATAATCCATTATAACTCCGAAACGCAATGAAATAGGTAAAAGTTTATTAAGACAAAAATTATCCATATCAAATTACCTACAACTTTTGTGTTATAAAATTTTTTCTAAAAATTTTTTTTATTTTATTTTTTATTTATTTTTATTTTTTTTTATTTTTTTTTATTTTTTATTTATTTTTTCTATTCTATATATAAATAATATTCGGAAAGTTATGTGATGGCCACATCCGATTTTTACTTACATAAATTCGTGTAAAATTCACACTAGGAATAAAGAAACATTAAAAATTGTTACTAAATTTTATCAATAAGTACAAAAATCGGTGTAAGTATTTTACATTTTTTTGTGTTAAGATTTTACACGCTAAAAAATTGAACCAACAAAATATTTCCGTGTAAAATTTAACACTATTCCGTGTGGACCTGGATTAACATATGAGTGTGTTATTTTGTGTAATTTTTTTTACAGTGTACGTATTCTCAAAAAGTGATAGTCTCTTATTAAATAGGTAAGATTATCAATCACAGAGCATATTATACATAAGTTTTCAGTTTTTCAAACCGGGGGGTCTGGGGGGTGTGGAACACTCTCCAGTGCACCTAAACAAAATTGGTCATAACTTTAAAACTGGAATCGAAATCTGTTTGCTATTTGGAATATGTTCGGTAGAATGTACACCTATTTGTGTTTTTTAACACCATTACGGGTATACTGGAGGGTGTTCCACACCCCCCAGACCCCCCGGTTGTAAAAACTGAAAACTTGCATAATAAGTGCATGTTCTGTGTGATTGCTGAAATAAACAGAAAAATGAAGTGAAAAAATTAAGCAGTGGCGGTGCAAGAGTTAGCTAAGGCCCGTAAACAAATATACAAAACGGGCCCCTAAAGAAACAATGTATTAACTTTAAATGGGCTCGATTTAATGGCCTAAGTGCGCGTAGGGATATCTCCCTGCCCTCCTACCTAAAATCCACAATCTAGAAGAGTGCTCTGGGGGGTATTCCATACCCCCCAGACCCCCCGGATTACACCAATTGTTTAGTGACTTAAATAATATGTTTAGAGCATTGGAATCGGAAAAAACTGGTTTCACTGCTAAGTCTAAAAGTAATTTTTCACAATTCCGGGAGAAAAGTACTTGTTTTTTGCGCCATTTACTGTAACAGGGGTAATTTTTTGCTTAGTTCTTCTATATCGAGCGCCGCTTTCGAGTTATTGCAATTTCAAAATCTCAAATTTAGTTATTAACCCAAGGTAATTCAGCATTTTCAGAGAAATTGTGAAAAATAGTATATATGTTACGGTCAATGACGTAAATTGGGCATTGACGTCATTGACCAGCCATTGACGCCAACGCCCGTTAACGGTGGGCAATGATGTAAATATTTTCATATGAATGTAATATTTACGTCTTTGGCCGGTCAATGACGTTAATGGCCAAAATGGATTGGACAATGATGATATTATAGAATAATTACTATAAGGAACAGCAAAATGGCGATGCTCTTCAACTAGGGACGATTATTTGTCGTGAACGCATTTTTTCGTGTAGATGACAGCACCTCGGCCCTTTTCAAGGCCTCATAACATAAGTGTACAGAGATTTTTATTTAATTTAGCGACAAACGATCATTTTAGGGCGGATCTATGATTTGTTGTGTTTGCGTCAGCCAAAGCGGCCCGGAGGAAAAAAGTAATTAAATTTAATTAATTCATTTTACGGTGGATCCGTGATTTGCTGTAGTTGCACCAACCAAAACTGAAAGAGTGATAGAATATAGAATCTGTAGAATAGTAATTTCATCATTGTCCACCTTGTATTGGACATTAACGTCATTGCCCGGGCAATGATGTCAAAACCATATATACAATTTTAAATGTCAACATTGCCCAAAATGCATGGTCATTGACGTCATTGGCCGGTCCATGACGTTAATGCCCAACTAAGCTGGGCATTGACGTTATTATCCGGCCATTGACGTATGACGTTAATGGTCGAATTATCAACATTGACCGTAACATATACATCTTGGGACTAAGGTTCCTTTCATCCCGTGTGCGATTTTTGTACTCGGCTAACACCCCTTCGCACGCAAGATGAAAAGTACCCATGATGTATAATATACTATTATTTTTGCACATCAGGGAGTAAAAGTCTAGTCACAAAATAATTAGTGTAATCCGGGGGGTCTGGGGGGTATGGAATACCCCCCAGTGCACTCTTCTGGATACTGGATTTTAGGTAGGAGGGCAAATGGGCCAAATTTACATAAGATCAGGGCTCGAAAAAAAATTTGAGTTGCAGACCTGTGTTATCTTTAGCGGACGTCCATTACTTACGTGAGCGTTTAGTAGAAGAGGGGGTCGAGCCGAATCTTACGTGTGGGAGTCTCTGGGTAAATATCACGTAATTTTTTTTCGCATGGAACTGTAAAATTGCGAGAGTACTGGGCAGTGGCGTAACAAGCCGTTGAGGGGCCCTTGTGCGAAGTTGTTAACGGGGCCTCCGTTTTTATAAAAGACAAAAATAAAAGAAAATACCTAAATAACTTATACGATATAACCATAATTTTAAGATAAACAAATAACAAAACTACATTAGGGGCCGATTATAATCGGATAAACTTAGTATAAGTAGGGCAATTACAGGGTTTCAGTAGAACTGGGGGCCCCACCGCACCCCGGTAGTTCCGCCCTTGGAACTGGGTAAAATCAAGTAAAATAAACAATTTCACGAGAGATTAGGAGGAGAGAGGGTTAAACCAAATCTTGCAACATCTCACCAGGGGGAGAGGGGTCGCCCCCTACTTATTTTACTTTATCAATTAAATCAAAGAAAATATAAATTAAATGAATTAAATTAAAATTAAAATTAAAATAATAAAATTTTTTGGAGATTTCTGAATTTTGCCCATTGCACCCATGGTTTATCCGGCCCTGTATCACAACCCAACTAAGTACATAAGCGCAATTAACTGTTCTAGCTGAAATAAAAATTGGTAATTAGAACTATTAATTTCTATTATGAACCAATTCAATTTTAAGGACAACTACAGCTATCAATTTTTTTGCTTTATGTTTGGGAGACTTTTTAATTCGGATATTACACGCGAATTATTCCCAATTAAGATTAACTGTCTAGGTATTTCAGTCAAATAGTCAGTTTCCATTATATGAGTGAATCCTAAACAATCCTGAGCTTAGCACAAAGGACTTAACTCAGTATTACACTTCGTCCTGAGCTCCTGAGTGGAGAAGCAAGTGTTGTGCGGAAAATTGACCAGTGGGCGCCTAGGGGGAAGGGCGGCTTAGGAGGAAAAGAAAAGTTGGTTAATTGAATTTTGATTGAATAATCCAAGTTCGTTTAAACGAAATTGTAAAAGTTAGATAAAATTCGAATAAAATATTTTAAACAAACACAAATTTAGTTTTCTCAATTGTGTTCAACTTTCGTAAATTTCGTTCAGTTTAAACTTACAGGTTTAAAATAAAAAGTAGTTCTGGAACAAATTTATTTTAAATTAAATTTTATAGTGGTTTTTTTCTGTAATATTTAGAAATAGAAGCAAAGCGGAATTTATCGTTTTGTTCTTTGTGGCTTGTTTTATCGCTTGTGTACCGGGCCGTACACATCACTGAATTTCAATTGTCATCCATCCTATAAAGAGCATTATTCATACTACAATAAGCGCTAAAATAAAGCTCGGTTAAATTCATGTATTACACATTACACTATACCGCTCAATATAAAGCCTTTCTAGTTTGCTTTATTCTTTAATTTTAATTTTTCTTATCGTGCGATGACGTGGGCTAATCAGCAGCTTCGTAAATAAAAATTATCGATGGCGGATATTTGGCATGAGAATAAATAAATTATAGTTATTGATGGGCAATAAAAATTAGTTTTTTACATTTTATCGGCGTCTCGATGACTCTGCACCAAAAAAACTGAAGCATCAGCAAAAATGTAATACATCTGCTCAACATTTATTTTATTATCTGCTTCAAATCGTCTTGAACAATCTATGAGTTATGGATGAGAGATATTCAACTTTCCTGAAAGAGTTCAACTTATTAAATAAGGAGCTTTGCTCGAAGGCCACTTTATCATTTTTACATAACTTTTCCCCTAAAATTCCCTACGCATTATTGTTTGTTTAATACAAATATGGTGTCAAATTATTACCGATTCGACCCTGCACGCTGCGAATTTGATAAATTTAATAATTTGATTTAAACTTTATTATACGTCGAGATCTAGGAGTTTCCGAGATCAAAGCTTTCTAAATTGTCTTTCTTCTTGCAGGTCTCTATTTTAGTTCTATTTCAAGAAATTTTTTATCTTATCGCTTTCTCCACAAAACTGCTGACACCGAGTTTCTCGTGACGCCTTTCAAATGCGAAAATAAGGGAAATTTTTAGGATTTACCTACCATACTCGTTTATACGAAGCACGTAAATTGTCAGCTGTTATAGGAGAAAAGCTCTTTTAAGGCTTTATAGAGTTTGCATTTAAATAGATGACGTACCTATTTATTTTCTTTGTTATTTATATTTATATTGTTATTTTCTTACCACTTTTGTGTTGCGGTTCGCTTCGTAAGCCTGACAAAGAAAAAAAAATTTACTACATTTTTTTTTTAATTTTGCCGCATCACGTCGGCCAACTTAATTGTAACCAACTAATTCCCGACACATAAAACAATGGTGTTTCGCAATTTCATAATCCTCATTCGTAATTTAAAAAAATGTCTTCCCTTCCACTTAGAACATTTAAAATAAGTGGCTCCTTTTAAATGCACAAATTCGGGCCATTTAATTTAATGGCAAGTGTTTATTTTTACCAACTACTTTTAATTAAATTACGGAGATCAGCGTTAACCATAATCTGTGCAAAACCAAAATTTTCCATGGACCTATGCATGTCGTTGTCCATATTTTACGTCGAGCTAAGCCCGCTGTGTTAAAAGATACACGCATCCGGACATATGTATATTTACGCGTGAACACGCACACCGTTATGTAATTGTACCAACTCAAATTCTCGCAACCAACTCACCCCTATTTACTACGTGACATACAGTTGAAAACGTTTAACCGGACTAGGTAATTTTCAAAATTTATCCTTAATTACTCGAATAAAATTATATTTTCCGTGCTGCGTTTATTTAGGAAAAATATTGAAGTAAACTTCGATAAGTAATCGGATTATAAGAATTTTGTAACGTTAAGAGACAACATTGAGCATGTTTCTAAAGCAGAGTTGGAAAGTTTCAGCCGCTTTATCTGTATGTGCAGATGTCAGCAGTAGAATGTTTCTGTACACAATTAAACTTTTATTAGCGTATAAAAACTCCCGTTTTGTAAACTACGTAGATACGACTTGTTTTACTGTTTTTTGCCGTACCCCCACACATACAGTAGTAGCACTTAAAATTTTCTTTTTATAGCAAAAGTTGCTATTTTATTAATTTTATGTACAAAGTTTAAATTACCATTAACGTAACCTATACAACTTATTTTAAACCATCGACCCAAGTCCAAATTTTGATTTTCTTCAGATTAACTATAATTTATTGTTTTCGTACAGTCCTACGTTGACAATGTACATTGTACCTTCTACAAATTTTTTAAATTCGCAAAACAGGCATTTTTTGTTGAAATTTTAATAAAATAAACATTGCTCTTTAGGGAATAGTATAAAAGGAGGGGTGTTTCGCTGGGGAAGTTTGGGGAATTATTAGGGAATTAAAACTGCTAATGCGTGATCGCCGTCTTTAATTAAAAAATCCAACGCAATCAAGCACAGATTAACTCATTTTGAAAAATCTCACGTGAGATTAGAATGGGGGGGGGGCAGCTAAATCCCACGACATCCCACCAAGGAGAGCGTAGCAAGAAATTTGTACGTCCAACAAGTAAAGCCACGCTTTACTCTTTATTGATTGACCAATATTATTAGTCCTTCAGTACTGAAAAGTTACTTAGTAGCCAATGCTGGGATCTTTGATTGTGAAGGCCGAAAAGAAAAAAATTGAGAAGTTGAGAAGATGATGTAGTCTAGTTTGTTATGTTGGACGTAGCGATTTGGGAATAAACTAAAAATTGCTCTGGGGGTATTCCATACCCCCCAGACCCCCCGGTTGATCCCCATTGGTTTATGTATGAATTTAAAATTTAAGGAGTTTTAGAAATTACACAATTTGTTTATACAGTCGTGATCGCGAATAATGAAGCTTACGTCAGAACCATCTGAATCAAGCATCGACAACTGCTCTGCCAAATTTTCAATCAACAACACAGGTGCAAAAAAGACACACTTATATGAATGTGTCGTAACTTCAAATATTGATTGAGCTTTAGTGTACCCGGTTCATTTTTTATTCATGGACCAATAGTATTAGTTCTTCAGTACTGAAGCGTTACTTAGCAGTCAATATTGAAAATTTCAGTTTTGAAAAGAACAGGGAACGAAGTGGAAAGAAAAATATTGAGAAATAGAGAAGATGGTGTAGTCTACCTTGTGTTGGACGCAGCGATTTGGGAATAAAATAAAAGCGTTCACTGTAATTGTGTGAATTTTGTGAAATAAGGAAATTTAATTTTTTGATTTGGGTGGTATAAACATAAACAAATTTATTATTTTTCAAACCGGGGGGTCTGGGGGGCATGGAATGCCCTCCAGTGCATCAGTAATTTGATTATGGAATACAATTTAATTCAATTATTACTGATGTACTGGTACACTACTTTTGATTATAAATATTGTCGACTAGAAGCGAATAGAGCAGTTTTTTGGGAAAAAACAGCCGACGGATAAGAGGTTAAGAGGTTAAGAAAATTTGTTTATTTTGTTTAATTCTTATAGTAAAGATTAGTAGTTGTAATAATCTGCTGTTGTACTGGAGGGCATTCCATGCCCCCCAGACCCCCCGGTTTGGACAATTAAAATTTTTGTATGCATGTTTTCGTGTTTCTTTCATATCTAGGGGGGGGGGAGAAAGAGACTAGTCATTTTTAAACTTTATTATTTAAAAAAATGTTGTTTGTTAAACTTTGAAAATTTTTCTAGTTTCTCGAATATTTAGATATCAGAAAATATTCTGAATCAGAAATAGAAAATTCGTCCCCTTATTGTTTGATTAATTTTGTGAAAGAAGGAAATTCCACTTGATCAGAAACAAAAACTACATTTACTGGTTACAGCAAAATGCACTGGGGGTTGGAGTGGTATCAACACAAACAAATTTATTTATTATTTTTCAAACCGGGGGGTCTGGGGGGCATGGAATGCCCTCCAGTGCACCTAATTTGATTATGAAATACAATTTAACACAATTATTACTGATCTACTTGTATAATTTTTTGGTTCAATTTAGAAAATTTTATTTTGAGTATTCCAAGTATTTAATATTATCGACTAGTAGCGAATAGCAGTTTTCTGGAAAAAACAGCCGACGGATAAGAGGTTAAATTTTATAAATTCAAGAAAACAATTAAGAAAATTTTTTTATTTTGTTTAATTCTTATTTGTAAAGATTTGTAGTTGTAATAATCTGCTGTTGTGCTGGAGGGCATTCCATGCCCCCCAGACCCCCCGGTTTGGACAATTAAAATTTTTGTATGCATGTTTTCGTGTTTCTTTCATATCTAGGGGAGGGGGGGAGAAAGAGACTAGTCATTTTTTAAACTTTATTATTTAAAAAAATATTATGTTTGTTAAACTTTAGATACCAGAAAATATTCAGAATTAGAAATAGAAAATTCGTCCCCATATTTTTTGATTAATTTTGTGAAAGAAGGAAATTCCACTTTTTCAGAAACAAAAACTACATTTACTGGTTGCAGCAAAATGTACTGGGGGTTGGAGTGGTATAAACACAAACAAATTTATTATTTTTCAAACCGGGGGGTCTGGGGGGCATGGAATGCCCTCCAGTGCACCTAATTTGATTATGAAATACAATTTAGCACAATTATTACTGTTCTACTTGTATAATTTTTTGGTTCAATTTAGAAAATTTTATGTTTGATTATAAATATTTGGAGTTGTAATAATCTGCTGTTGTACTGGAGGGCATGCCCCCCAGACCCCCCGGTTTGGCAATTAAAATTTTTGTATGCATGTTTTCGTGTTTCTTTCATATCTAGGGGGGGGGGGGAGAAAGAGACTAGGCATTTTTTAAACTTTATTATTTATGGGCATGGAATGCTCTCCAGTGAACCTAATTTGATTATGAAATACAATTTAACACAATTATTACTGATCTACTTGTATAATTTTTTGGTTCAATTTAGAAAATTTTATTTAGAGTTTTCCAAGTATTTAATATTATCGACTAGTAGTGAATAGAGCAGTTTTCTGGAAAAAAACCGCCGACGGATAAGAGGTTAAATTTTATAAATTCAAGAAAAAAATTAAGAAAATTTTTTTATTTTGTTTAATTCTTAGTAGTAAAGATTTGTAGTTGTAATACTCTGCTGTTGTACTGGAGGGCATTCCATGCCCCCCAGACCCCCCGGTTTGGACAATTAAAATTTTTGTATGCATGTTTTCGTGTTTCTTTCATATCTAGGGGGGGGGGGAGAAAGAGACTAGTCATTTTTAAACTTTATTATTTAAAAAAATGTTGTTTGTTAAACTTTGAAAATTTTTCTAGTTTCTCGAATATTTAGATATCAGAAAATATTCTGAATCAGAAATAGAAAATTCGTCCCCTTATTGTTTGATTAATTTTGTGAAAGAAGGAAATTCCACTTGATCAGAAACAAAAACTACATTTACTGGTTACAGCAAAATGCGCTGGGGGTTGGAGTGGTATCAACACAAACAAATTTATTTATTATTTTTCAAACCGGGGGGTCTGGGGGGCATGGAATGCCCTCCAGTGCACCTAATTTGATTATGAAATACAATTTAACACAATTATTACTGATCTACTTGTATAATTTTTTGATTCAATTTAGAAAATTTTATTTTGAGTATTCCAAGTATTTAATATTATCGACTAGTAGCGAATAGCAGTTTTCTGGAAAAAACAGCCGACGGATAAGAGGTTAAATTTTATAAATTCAAGAAAACAATTAAGAAAATTTTTTTATTTTGTTTAATTCTTATTTGTAAAGATTTGTAGTTGTAATAATCTGCTGTTGTGCTGGAGGGCATTCCATGCCCCCCAGACCCCCCGGTTTGGACAATTAAAATTTTTGTATGCATGTTTTCGTGTTTCTTTCATATCTAGGGGAGGGGGGGAGAAAGAGACTAGTCATTTTTTAAACTTTATTATTTAAAAAAATATTATGTTTGTTAAACTTTAGATACCAGAAAATATTCAGAATTAGAAATAGAAAATTCGTCCCCATATTTTTTGATTAATTTTGTGAAAGAAGGAAATTCCACTTTTTCAGAAACAAAAACTACATTTACTGGTTGCAGCAAAATGCACTGGGGGTTGGAGTGGTATAAACACAAACAAATTTATTATTTTGCAATCCGGGGGGTCTGGGGGGCATGGAATGCCCTCCAGTGCACCTAATTTGATTATGAAATACAATTTAACACAATTATTACTGATCTACTTGTATAATTTTTTGGTTCAATTTAGAAAATTTTATGTTTGATTATAAATATTTGGAGTTGTAATAATCTGCTGTTGTACTGGAGGGCATGCCCCCCAGACCCCCCGGTTTGGCAATTAAAATTTTTGTATGCATGTTTTCGTGTTTCTTTCATATCTAGGGGGGGGGGGGAGAAAGAGACTAGGCATTTTTTAAACTTTATTATTTATGGGCATGGAATGCTCTCCAGTGAACCTAATTTGATTATGAAATACAATTTAACACAATTATTACTGTAATTTAAAAAGATATCGGGATATATGGAACGCAATCAAACTCATAAAGTTGTCAGGTCGACGTTTCGGAGGACTTTATTCGCTCCATCTTCGGGACTAAAATACATATCCCGATATCTTTTTAAATTACATTTATCGCATTGGACGAGATTAGGTTTATTTATCAACAATTATTACTGATCTACTTGTATAATTTTTTGGTTCAATTTAGAAAATTTTATTTGGAGTTTTCCAAGTATTTAATATTATCGACTAGTAGTGAATATAAGTTTTCTGGAAAAAAACAGCCGACGGATAAGAGGTGAAATTTTATAAATTCAAGAAAACAATTAAGAAAATTTTTTTATTTTGTTTAATTCTTATTTCAAAATATTTGTAGTTGTAATAATCTGCTGTTGTACTGGAGGGAATTCCATGCCCCCCAGACCCCCCGGTTTGGACAGTTAAAATTTTTGTATACATCTTGTCGTGTTATTTTCATATCCAGGGGGAAAGCGGGCGTCCATTAATTTTTCTTCTTGTTTAAGTGCCTTCTCCTTTCAAGACGTTGGCGATCATCATGGCTAAAGCCATGATTTTTAGGCTTTAGATCACAGCAGTTTATTCAACGCGACCAGGATTTGAACAGCGGCGGCCCGCTTTCCAGTCGGCCGGAGTAAGTTTTACGCCACACTGCTGGTGTTTTAATGATTAATATGTGGATTTATACTGAGATCAAATTCAAACCGCATACGTTTTCAAGAATCGGCCTCCTGAAGAGTCTGAATGGATCATCACTCGGCTGATCGTCTCGTGACATACAATCCACCTCGCGATGAAAAAGCTAATTTACTCCCTAATAATATAATCTACTATTACAAAGTAATAGATCCAGTATGAATTTCAACATTAATTTTTAATTAATCCAATGCTGCTGTTATTATTTTTGGTAAATTTGGTAAATTAGTAGAGAAATACTAAATATTTTCTAAAATTAATAAGGGAAATTAGTGATGAATTAGAGTAGCAATCCTGGGAATTAGTGTACACATTTTTTTCAGCGATTTATCCTCGGAATAAAATATAAAGTGACGTCTCTCTGACGTCATGACTCACTCTATGTATATTTAAAAATTACATTTTGAACTTAATGTTATTAAAAAAAAAAATTAAAAGCAATAGTATACATTGCTGATCTTTACGAGTTAATATTGTTATCCGAATTGTTAATTCCAACTGTTGCACAATCCTTATTAACCACGAAAAACAGCAAAACTCTCATACCGCTATACCCCGATTGGGTTGTTATTGAACATAAAAGAACTTCTCGATATTAAATTTCTTAATGAAAATATTATGTCCAATAATAAAAAGAAAACAGAAATAATATCTTTAAAACTATGTATATACTGAGATCAGATTCTTGAAACTTTGTGTTTTCTTTCAAACCGCATACGTTTTCGAGAATCGGCCTCCTGAAGTATTGAATGGATCGTCACTCGGCTAATCGTCTCGTGACGAAATGAATAAGCTAATTTACTCCCTAATAACATAATCTACTATTACAAGGTAATCCAGTATGCATTTCAACATTAATTTTTAATTAATCCAATGCTGCTGTTATCATTTTCGCAGGTATTTACTAAGTTATTATTATAGAAGTCTTGAAGCAATTTGTAGCACCGAAGCCATCCAAGTTCTTGTTAAATTACAAGATAAACAGTCTGTGTGCTATCTCAAAATGATGTAAATAAAATAATATTATGCAACTGCAGAAATGATTAAATTCACCTAGAGAAGTAAATGCACTTGATTATTTCGTCAACGTTAGAATCTACTTGGCTTTGATTAAAAGCATAATATCTCATACTCGCGCTTTTGCCTCAAATAAATAGACATTTTTATTTATAGATGTTAGTGTATATTTTTCGAAAGATGCCAAAAAATATAAATTAGAATCACAAATCCTTAATTTATAATTTTCAAGTTTGAAAATGAAAATTAATTTTGTAGGAGGTTATTTATTTTCCGGACTTTGATAAATATTAGACAAGATTTTTATCACTCTAATTAAATTAAAATCGCAACAACTGATGAGAAACATGAAGTAAAAGATTGTTAATTAAAATGCTAGCTTGAATAATTAAGTTTAATTTAAAAAAAATTTGTGAAAAATTTATCCAAGGAATAATTATTCAAATTGTGTTCGCTTTTGGTGGGTACAAAATTGTAATATTATGTATCCTGATGCAAAGGACGTGGCCGAAACTCAATGATTGGCTGTCATAATTGCCTTTCTATTGCTTAGCTACCAATTAATTAGACCCACATGTTTCACAGAATATCAAAGTTGGATGATTTAAAATAAATGCTATTTCAAAGGAACGAGAATGAGTTACCCCGAAGACACCTTTGTGTTCGCCGACATGTTGACAGTCTAATTATTTTGGGCCCTAAAAATTTAACTGTAGGATGTGTAGCTTTAGGCACCCTACGTTATACACCTTATTATCTCGTGCTTTCGCAACACAGAACATCCATTTCCATTAAAATAAGTATGAAGTAATCAAAATTACTTAATTGTCGTGCAACAGCATAAATATTTTGCTAACAATTATTATTGTCCTCTGTGTATGCACTAGGTATATTTTAATTACCTGCATTTGAATTTTTAACAACTCTCTTTGTGCATTCAGTGTGAATAATATTTTAACATTCAAATTTATAAAAGAGCAAAAATTACTAATTTGCTTGTTGTGCCGATTTATACTTCTTTGTTGTGCAATTTGTCGGGTATATTATATACACACTTGATTGCCATACACAACATACATATAATATGTAAACTCAATAAAAACATCAAACGCAATATATTTAATAATGTCAAGACTTATTTTCATTTTTCTTTCCGCTTATAAAAATCATTTTTAAAAAATACCGGCAATACACAAATTACTATTATATTTTAAAATAAGGTGTTAACCACCCTTGAGCCAACCCTGTTACGCAGATTACGACATATAGATCAAAAATAAACATAAACACGCGCCAAATAATTATTTAATTAGTTCGCAGTTAATTAATTTCTAATATGTTCTCGTCTATAAATTGTAGGTCCATCGACGCTACCACATACAAGCTATAAAGCTAATTAGTACAATGTAATTAGGAGCCTGATATCTACCATAATTTAGATTTCTTTCCGGGATGAAAATCAAGTTATGTTTAATGTCTAGTCCTAGTCTGCAGTGTCAAATGCGCCTAACCTTCCCCATTAAAAAAAATTTGTATTATATGAGCTAATAAAAGTAATATACGCGATAATAAGAAGTAATAAAAAATAATTTAATTTTTCTTTTTTAGTAGTTCAACCGCATTATTCCAGAAAACCTTCTTCAGTTTACGTTTGAAATTTTGTACACTTTCAAAAACTGAAAAAAAATTGATTACAAAACATCTTTCCAATGAAGTTAAAAATGAACAACTTTGAAAGCTCAATCTAGGTTATTACAAAGTGCAGATTCACAAATATTAATTCAGTTTAAAGTTTAAATGCAAGTGAAAATTCGTAGGTAACTTATTGATAATTTTTTTTGAAAAAATACTACCGATAAGTCGAGAACATTAATTTAAATTTATTAAATTAATTTAAAAAAAATTAATTAATTAATTACTCACGAGTAAGGCACTTAAATAAATGTTCTTCCAAGCTTTAATATTTTCTAGCCAAAGGTTTAAATTTCCATAATTTAAAATTACATCAATATAATCAAGAACTCAACAATGATAGACATGTTTCGACGTTATTAGGTATCATCAGCAAGCAGCAGTGTGGCGTAAAGCACACAGGTGCAGACTTGAAAGCGTGAAACCGTGGTTCTAGCCCTAGTGGCGCCGAATGCACTGCTGTGATCTAGTTGCAATTTTCTAAAAATAGAGAGAATTCTCGGTAGCTAGAAGAAGCTACGCCGTAATAACCTTAAGGTACGAGTGAGGTTCAATCCTCAACACACCCCTGTACTGTCCTTCTGATGCCTTCGGAAAGTGCTCCGTAGGACAACCTGTGTTTATAATTTGAGTTCAAATTTCTCTCATTTTTGCTTAAATATTTAAATTTCCTGGTTTTCCCTGACGAAATTTCAAGTATTCTAAAAGAGTGGAAATTCAACGATATGTACTGGAGGGTGTTTCACACCCCCCGGTTTACAATTTTGACAATTATGTTTCTAGCCGAAAATGACACGTTTTTGCAGGAGCAGCAGAAGCGTGCTGCGATTTTATGTATTAGGATTAGTTACAACTGACGCGCTTGAATGGAATAACAAGATTCTGAAAAATCTTTCATCTGCCTGCACCTGTGCACCTGTGTGCTTTACGCCACACTGCTGCTTAGTTGTATTCCATAATCAAGTTATTGGGTCAACAACTTTCGAGTGCACTGGAGGGCATTCCATGCCCCCCAGACCCCCCGGTTTGAGAATCAAACAGTATGTGCGTAAAATTTTTGATGAATTTCATTAAACAAGGAACCTTTACTCTTTCAGAACCAATTACATTTCCACCGGAGAATCCAAGGGTTTTACATCTTTCACTTTGTAATGTAATTCGTTAAGGCTTTTTTTGAATTTAATTTAATTTTTTCTTGCTATTTTTGTCATTGATTCCTAAGACGGCTCTGTCTGCCGATGTCTTGATGCGATTTTGTTTATTTAGAATTTTTCATCTACTTTGTAGATTTTTATGACCAATATCTCAACAATTAATTCTTTTTAAATTGTAGATTCTAAGGGTCAACTAAAAAGATTTTTAAAAATTTTGGAATTTCTTGAAATTTGAAAAAATATCATTCACTCTATTTGGTTCTGAAAAAGTGAGAGTTCTAATTTAATCAAATTTATAAAAAAATATGGCCATAAACTGTTTGTTACTGAAACCGGGGGGTCTGGGGGGCATGGAATGCCCTCCAGTACATCAGTTATTTATTGACTCAATAAGGGGCCGTCCATTAATTACGTCAGGGTTTAGGGGGAGGGGGGGAGGTATCGGAAATCATACGGACCCTTACGTGGGGGAGGGGGGGATTCCGACATATTCTTTACGTAAGTATACAATACCGTTTTGAATTTTTTTTTAATAACTAATTTTTTTTTGGTACACTGTCGACCTTTTTTTTGATATACTATTTTTCAGGCACCCCCTTGAGCTTTTTTGCGGTTTTCACTGTTTTTCGGTACCCCGTTGAACTTTAATTATTTAATTATTTTATAAATCCTTACGTAAGATGTGCCGGGGGGGGGGGCAAAATCTTACGTGCCCTTGTGTGAGGGGGGGGTCAAAAATTACAAAAATCGTCCTTACGTAATTAATGGACAGCCCCTAACTTGATAATGGAATACAATTTAACCCAATTACTGACGTACCCCGAACCGACAGGTTTCAGACACGGAAAGTTTGCTCACATACTTTTGGATTAATTTTATCAAAAAAAAAAATTTTTTTTACTCTTTTAGAGTCTGGCGCAGTAACTTGATTATGGAATACAACTTAACACAATTAATGATGTACTGGAGGGCATTCCATGCCCCCCAGACCCCCCGGTTTGAAAAACACAAAGATTCTAAATTACTTCAGACAATTACCGGAAGTCATTTTATACTTTACAGACCCTCCGGTGGGTCCAGGGCCCGGGACCAAAAGGGGTCCGGTTGCTCTTTTAATACCATTTCAGATTTATGCTATTTATAGAGTAGAAATTAAAAAAAAAAAGAAAAGAAAGCAAAGAACACAAAAATTCAAAGCAAAAAAAAAATGAAAGACACAAAAATAATGCAGAAGTATATACTACAAATGATAAGAGCATTGCATTTCATGTGGCTTTTACTTAAAGGTCAAAAAATGCTTTAGACTAGCCAGGTAAGTTTCCAATGTAACTATTATTGAATTTATAACATGATCAGCCTGATAAATAAAAATTTTAACGAATTGCAAAAGTAACAACTCTAGATGAAATCTAATGCTCTTATCATTCCTAGGTTATATTTTTTATGCAATAAAATTATCATTTTAAAACAATGAAGGGGGCCCGCTGTGACCCACTTGCACCAGGACCCGGCTTTGACTTCCTACGTCTCTGCTGAAAGAGTAAAAATTTCTTGTTTACTAAAACTAAGGAAAACTATGCACACAAACTTTTTGTTGTTCAAACCGGGGGGTCTGGGGGGCATGGAATGCCCTCCAGTGCACTTTGAATTTGTTAACATTATGGAATACAAATCATGCCCTTTGTCTTGCTGTTTTATGTCTCTCGGACCAATCACAAAAACGGCAGTGACAACAGCAGTAAAACGTACTGTAAAACGTGGGCACAAAATGGGCCTAATATATTTGGGGTGAGTAGGAGCACACAAAATTTATAAATCAACTCAAAAAATACATTATTAAAATAAGCACCAAAAAAAATTTGGGTGGGCAATGAAGAATAAATATTTTCTTGAAATTATTTATTTCATTTAAAAATATAATTTCTTCGCGCAATAAAATATGGTTGTATTAAAAACATCAGATTTCTTCCAGAAAACATATTTTTTACTTGAAATATTATTTAGATTCAAGAAAATTTCATTTTAACGAAGAACACTATTTTCTAGATACCTAGATATTCTTAATCTAAGTAACTTAATTTATTTAAAAATAAAATTATAATTGTCAAACCTATATTACGAACTTGTATACATTTAACAGTTTGACTAGTCTAATAGCCAAATGGTAATTGTATTCTTCCCACGATTTCGCAGCTGGAAAATCTAAGTTCGAACCCCACACCATAAGTCCTGCGAATCCTTAACAGATGAGGCCATAATACTTGGGAAAACTCACTCTTCTGTTACAACAGACACAAAACCCCATATATTTGGAAGTAATTTAGTGAAGAGAACAGAACTGGTTAATTCAAAAAGATTTTTTTTAAATCAAATAAATTTTTAACTACTTGATTTAAGAATATACTTGTATGATCCAAGAAAACTTAATTAAGAATATTTTTTTCTTACAAAAAGAAAATATTTTCGTGCGGCTATTGAAAACAGAGAATTTCTTGATTCAAATGGTACTTATTTGGCGCCGCGCCGTCGCTGGTCTAACTCTCCCCATTAAAAAAATTTTGTATTATATGAACGTTAAAAATGTTAGTTAAATTGAGTTAAGTTAAAAATGAGCAACTTTGAAAGCTCAATCTAGGTTATTTAATTCGTAACTTATTGCTAATTTTTTTTGAAAAAATACTACCGATAAGTCGAGAAGATTAAATGAAATTATTAAAGGGTGCATTTTCTCTAAATAAAATAGTGCAATATTTTAAGCAAGTAAAAGATATATCCATGTGACAGGTAAATAACTCAACTTTTAGTTGTAATTATTTTCTAGCAATGTCGGTCGTTTTTTACTGTCAAAAAATAAACGTTCTTATATTCCACGTTTAAAAATATAAAATATGTTTTAATAAGCCGAAGCTGTTCGACTTAAAAATTGTTATCCTTCGAGTATTCGATTTTTGAAGGACTTGGTTCTTAAAGGAAAATTTTCCAATTCCGTGTTAATATTTTTTGTGGAAACAATGCACGGCAAGGAAATATTTTCTAATTTTTATTTTACAGATAGGCCGTTAAAATGGGGAGGTATTAAGTGCTTTATTAAAGTTTCCAAATGTAGCGCACTTTTTTATAAAACCAAGTTGAATATCTGAAAAATTACTATGGAAAACTTTTAATTAAAAAGAAGATGATGACGATGAAACTTTCCTGCGGCTAAAAAGAATTGAAACAAAAAAATAGCACAATGGATGCGTGACGAAAGACCGATTAAAAAGCTGCAGAATGAACGTCGAAGCTGTTTTTGCAAATGCTGTTAATTAAAACGCTCTTCTATGGTATTCCATTTAAATACAGAGTTACTTCATTATACGTGGCCGACAGTGCTTTCGAATTAAAATACCTACATTTCTTAATTTCCACATTTTAAATCCCTTTTCAAATCCGTCAAATAATTCAATTATTCGACAATTATTTATTAAAATACAAATTTCCTTGGGAAACTTTTATTTTTTAAATTTCGACCGTACATATATCTCCCCCAATTAACAAATTAAATAATTTTGTTAAAAAGTATAAAGTTCATCAATGTAGGGGTAAAATTTGGAGCAAGGCAGTATTTTCAGAATTTTATCTTCATTGCAAAGTTTTTTGATACTTTTAGAAATACCATCGGTATAAATTTGGACGCATAATTTTTTTAACTAAAAAATATTCGGAATTTGCCTCGGCACAAACTTAGTTATTTATCCGATAACCCTCAAGTACGAGTTAGATTAATAAAGAGAGGGTGTAAGTAGGGTAGAACAAACAATTCGTTACTTTTTAATAAAACATCAACAATTAATCTCTACGGTTCATCAACCCTTGGTATAAGCAAGTCCTTGTTTAATTAACTTTTTCATAATTTATTTTAAATAACAAGCGAATAATTTATGGCAAATTTCACCCCTTCCCCCCCCCCCTGCCCATCAGTACATGGGCACTTAAAAATTCTATCCTTGTCCCCTTTGTGATAAATAGTTCAAGACACGTCACGTATTAATTCAATAAATTGCCATATAAGCCTTATATAAAATGTGCACAACACAGAAAGAAAATGCAATAACGGATTCTCCGAGCATCAAATGAGAATCGCGGAATTTCCCACTACAGATGTCTGTCTGAATAATCTAAATTATTCTATTGGAATACTTCACATTTAAGTTATTCTCTTCGACGCTCTGCTTTATATTTCAACAAAGTTATTTTTGTCTTGAAAACTTGAAACTTTTGACACCTGACACCATGTTTTAACTAAATTATTAGGCGGGGAATTGGCGTTGGCGTTTCATTTGAATTTTTTCTGTATTATTATTATTAGTATTATAAGGTTTTTCCTTATTGAAAAATTAAAACTCGACGCCACAGTATATTTCGGGCACAATAAAAAGTGGAGAGAAAAACATGCTCTCGACTTATGAAATAATAAAATTAATGATCCTGAAGAGTAAAAATTATGTATAGGTCTACGTGAGTCGAGTATTTTTTAAATTTCCACGGGATTTGTCATTTATTTTCTCGTTAACTTTTAATTGTCGCCATGATAATGTTGACTAACTCGACTCGAAATATGATGCATAACGTACATAGTTTTCTAATTTGCAGTCTCGCTTCATTATGTTTGCATCCACACAAAATTGCGTTTTTATTTAAATTAATGACACTTTTTTTGTTCATTTTCGGCTGCTTTCTACATTTGCTAACTTATGAACTAAATGAGACATGTACGGTTCAATGTGAAAAATTTATCAGCGCCGCTAATATAGGGGACACATGTACTTTTATACTTGTTGCCAAACAACACCAAATTTATCATTATCACATGATGGAGAGCTTTTGTTGCTCGTTCTTGATTAAAATTGATTTCATAATTCAGATCGCATTACCATTTGCTTTTCACATTTTTTCGCACAATTTTTAAATTTCACAGCTCGCATTTCCCACCTAAACTTTCGATTTGTATCTTTTACAAATTAATGGCGATCCGAAAACATCAGTGGTGTTTGTTAAATGTTATTACTTTAAGGATAATAATATGTTACATTGTGTTAGTTTTATTCGTCACATTGTAAAAATTGCAACATTCTGCAGGATGCAAAACTCCAGAGAATGCCGTCAGGTTAACACCACCTGGATATGATATTAAATAAAATCATTTGGTAGGTTACATAATGCATATAAGTGGTAGTAATTTACACTTTTCATAGGAAATGTAGTGGAAACTCGCATTGCCACACGTTTTAATGTCATACTAAAATCCCTCCAAGTAATTTACATCTACATCTAGTGTTAGTCAAGGAACTGACATATTTTGAAATAACTATTTAACTTGGCCAAAAAAGTGTAAAATATCAACTAAGTCAAGTTTTTTAAATCTTGTAATATGCAATTTCCAAAAACACAATTTTGCTAAAAGACCTTGCCAATTAGCAATTAAAAGTTTCAAATTTTGAAAATTTAAAAAAAATTTAAGAAAACAATGTTTTACCCTTATCCTCGTAACTCCCTTATCCTCATAACTAATTTTTGGAATTGTTCCGAGGTTGAAGGCTGGAGGTTGTACGCAACAAAATTTTAATTTTTTAACTCTTAAACGCATTTTTAACTGCTGGATCTTCCGGGATATCCATGCAATCATGAGCTATGTGAATGACTTCATTATCCTGGTGGAAAATTCAATTATCACCAGGCAACTGTTCTTTAAACGCTATTAAGGCCTCTTCTAAGAGCTCAATACACTTTTGTATGTTTTTGAAGATATCTAACAAATTGAAGTTTTTGAATATCTACAAAATGCAGCCCAAATCCATTACAGTTCCACCACTGAAGTGTTTCCTTTTTCAAATTTTTTACTTTTTCTTACAACATTTAAACACATAAAGGCTGCCCAGATGAAACTTTTTTCATTAATACATGCTTTCAAAATTTGTTAGATTTGACGATTAGCGATATTCAGGTTTACGTCCCTTTTATTTTGAGTTGCTGTTCCTTAAGCAGCCATTCCAAAAATAGCCAAATGCTTTTTCTTCTAACTTATAAATTTCCATATTTTTGAGCAGTTTTTGCCATACAAATCTCTGTGTGATGCTCATTTTTCTTGCTATTATTTGTCTACTGGCAACAGTGGCGTATTTAAAAAATGTTTTTGGGCAGGGCAGATTAAAGATTTTTTTCCGAATCTCGTTAATCCATTCATGCGTCGGTTGTAACTAATCCTAATACATAAAATCCCAGCACGCTTCTGCTGCTCCTGCTACAGCGTGTCATTTTTTGGTGAAAGAAAACACTGATTTTCCTCAATTTTGCTTAAAAATTCAAATTTCCCGATTGTACCTGATTGTACCTAAATTAATTGTAAACCGAGGGGTCTGGTGGGTGTGGAACACCCTCCTGTACATATCGTAGGGTTTCCATTCTTTTAGAATACTTGGAGAAGATAGAGAATTTACAATTTTACAAATTTAATCATGAAAATCCGAGAAATTAACAAATAATGTAATTTAAATTAAATCCTAAATTAAATAAAACTGAAATTGGGTTAGAATATACTTTGTTTATCTACTTTTGTTATATGAATCTTCTCAGAATTGGTAATAATTTCTACAAAAGTAAATAACTTGTATGTTTATTGACTAGCAAGGGGACGTCCATTAATTACGTGAGGCGTTTAGGGGCTGGAGGGGGTCGAGCCGAATCTCACCGAATCTCACCAAATCTCACGTGGGGGAGAGGGGGGTCTCGGCAAATATCACGTAATTATTTTGTGTTAACTATTCTTAAATAAAAATTATTAAGCAAATTATGCTTTTTTAATAAATCCAACGCAATAAAGCACAGATTAACTTATTTACACTAAAAATACGTATTTTAAAAAATCTCACGTGAGATTAGAAGGGGGGGAGGGGGTCAAGCCAAATCTCACGATATCTCACTAAGGGGGGCAGGGGTGTCTAAAAATCGCTAAAATCACCTCACGTAATTAATGGACGCCCCCCAAGAAACAAAAGTACCTCATGTTAAGAATTTCGATAAAAAATATTTATATTTTAATTTATTGTTAAATTACTAGATAAACTAAAAAGGTTCGATCCCACGTTATTCTAAATTCATAATTATTATAAAAAATAATATTAATTATAATAATTTATAAAATCCCAGCACGCTGCTGCTGCTTCTGCTACAGCGTGTCATTTTTTGGTGAAAAAAAACCTCAGATTTCCCTCACTTTTGCTTTTCCGATTTTTTCTGGCGAAATTTGAAAAATTATAAATTTGCTATCTTCTCCAAGTATTCTAAAAGAGTGAAAATCCTGCGATATGTACTGGAGGGTGTTCCACACCCCCCAGACCCCCCGGTTTACACTTTCCCCAACAGAAAAATATATAAAACTAACTAAGATTATAGGACTAATCGGAAAATTTGAATTTTTAAGTAAACACGGGGGAAATTTAACCTCTTCGGTTAGAAAAAATTAAAACTGGGAAAGAATATTTATTTAATTACCTTACTACTCGTGAAGTTTAGCAGCAACTTTCTGTTTTACTTTGAAAGTTAATTATAAAAATAATATACAAATGTAAAGTGAAAATTTTAAACCGGGGGGTCTGGGGGGTGTGGAACACCCTCCAGTACATATCGCAGGATTTCCACCCTTTTAGAATACTTTGAGAAGAAAAATCGGGAAATTTGAATTTTTAAGCAAAAGTGCAGAAAACGTTTGCGTTACTTTGAAAATATAGAAAAACGGGGAATCCCCTAGCAGCGGGAAAAGAAATTAAATGTTTAAATATTATACCACTAAAAAAGAGATCTACCGTCTAGCTGTTAGTAAATAAATATAAATAAATTCCAGTTAGTCAATTAATAAATAAAAATAGTTTAAAGTTATTTAAATTTTAAAGCTTCGTGGTAAACATTATTTTCATCGGGGGGGGGGGGGGGCTTTAGGGGTACAATCCAATTCATCATTGGGGGGGGAGGCAATTGCCCCTTTGCCACCCTCTAAATACGCCACTGACTGGCCAATTCTTGGTTTTTCGTTGCTTTATTTTGACCAATTAATGCTGCTTCATCTGCACTTTTCCCTTTTACTCCACTGTATCATGTACACCAGTGCTTCCCAAATGTTTCGAAATTGCGGATCCCCAAAATTAGACCCTAGCATCAAGGGACCCCCAGAACAGTTTCGTTACAAAAATAAAAAATAAAGCCATGGCATATTATGTGTCTGTGTGTTAGCACCGCTGCCAGATCAAACATTAATTCTTAAAATTTCAGAAAAATTTCATTGTTAACGTATTTTTGTCTATTCGACTATTTTTTTTATGTAGTGGGTTTTGCGGACCCCCAATAAACAAGGGGTCCGCGGACCTCATTTGGGAAACACTGATGTACACCCTTCCCCCACAAACTGATGTTATTTCAATTTCGTGCTGATGTGCAAAAGAATTTGAAATTTGAAAATTGTACTTTTGTTTATGACCTCCTAAACCTCCTGAAACCGATCGTAAAATCGTAAAATAAAAATCAAATTCCGAGCAAATAACCCAAAAATTGGGCCTTCGATGAGTTACACTCGAATATCAAAGATCCGAAAATTTGCTAGAGCCTAGGGCCCGCCTCTCAATTTTTTCCTATCCACATCCTTCCCACTTCTTCTCAAAACTGCGACTTCCAAATACGGCTCAAAAACTAATACTCTTGGTCCATAAATAAAGAGTAAACCGTACACTGGGGGGTATTCCATACCCCCCAGACCCCCCGGTTTGCCAATGGTTACTCAGAAGCGCAATCAATATTTGAAATTAGAATAAATAAATACGTTTAACCTCGGACCAGGGCCGATTTATCCATTAGGTAAGCAAGGCAGCTGCCTAGGGCGGCAGTATTTTAGGGGCGGCAAAAATTCTAATTAATTCTAATAACAAATGTAACGTAAATAAATATTCAAGTAAGTTCTGAACTCTCAGAGTTAACATTTTTCTTCTGTAACAATAATTGCAATTCTTTATTATAAGGGGCGGTAAACAAATATGGCTAGGTTACTCACATTACTTAACGCGGCCCTGCCTCGGACCTGTTTCCCGGGTATGCAAAAATAAAATTACTTACATAATGCGCCGAGCAGTGGATCTATCTCACAGCTTTAAACATATTGAGGAACCTCTACAACTTATTAAATTTTGAATTTAAGTTTAAGAGACACAAAACAATGAGGGTAAACCGGGGGGTCTGGGGGGTATTCCATACCCCCCAGTGTACGTATTATTTTATTATCCCAATCGCTACTCCCGACACAACAAACTAGACCAGGGGTGGCCAACTTCATTATATATACGATCGACTGTGTTTCTTAAATTTTATTCGCGATCTACCTATTAAAATCTTAATATTTAATATAATAATAATAATAATATGTAAGAAAATATATTTTCTACGAGAAACGAGGAGAAAATCACAGACCCAATTTTTGTACAGCAAATTTCCTTTTAGGACATTTTCTTTGATTTCTCTAGATTTCCCCGGGTTTCCTAAAATTTCTCCAGATTTCCTAAAATTTTCTTGGGTTTTCTTTTGGATTGTCTCATGATTTCCTTTCGAAAAAGTTGAGAAAGCAAGATTATCTGTAATTTCTAAGATATGCTTGGATTTACTTAAATTTCCTAAGATTTCCTAAATTGCCTTTTTCTTAGATTTTCTCAAATTTCCCTTTTGGGTTTTCTTTTGGATTGTTTCATGACAATCCTAGGATTTCCTTAGATTTTCTAAAATTTGCTAGATTGCCTCAAATTTCCCCTGCGGCTTCCTTCTCGGCTTTTTATGAAGTATCACTAGTATTAGCGGCTATGATCGACTAAACATTGCTTCGCGATCGACCTGTTGGCCACCCCTGAACTAGACTACTTCATCTACTCTCAACAGGGCCTATTTTACCATTAGACGCATTAGGCACGTGCCTAGAGCCCAATGGTTAGAGGGGCGCGAAAAGAGAGAACATAAAATCGTAAAATAAAAATCAAATTCTGATCAAATAACCCAAAAATTGGGCCTTCGATGAGTTACACTCGAATATCAGGCTTATTTGTGACTTTGCAAAAATAAATGGCGCTAAATTTATTCGAGACCCAGGGTGCAAATATTGTTAATCCGGCACTGAATAAGCCTTTGCGCCTTGTTGTACAACTTTAGTTTCAGCCCGAAAGGCTACACAAAAATAAAGTTAATATTAGAAATATTTCCAGTTGGGAAAAAATTGATTTGAAAAAATTTCTTACTTTGCAGAGCTTAATTTATTCAAAAACTTGATGAAAGCTGCGCCTTGGTATAGGCAACACATACTGCGGATCAATAACAATTTTATATGCTCACACTACAGATGGTGCAACTGTAACGTTTGCAATCAATTTTGAAATTATATATTATGAAAGTTTGATTTGGAAGATGTGGAGTGAGGGGGTAAAACTTAGTTTAAAATATTTTGGCCCCGAAGATGTTGTTGGTAAATTGTTTTATTTAGTGTGAGCAATCACGTAGACATTATTAATCAAAAGATCGCATAAAGCATCCTAAATGACAAAAAAGATAACCTAATTTGTTGACGGAAACAAAACCTAACAAGGCTATCTAAAGTTAATTCAGTGTCTGAGAAAATTAGCCGTCGAACTTCACAAAGACGAGGAAATGGCTCAGAAGTCGGAACAATCACGAAAACAATTTCGACCTACACCAAGTTGTTTATTTTTATCGCCACTCTTTCTTTCTTGCTCCAATTACAACTCACATTTAAAGAAAGATGCGCACTGAAAATCTTTAGAAAAATATAAAACTGTCTACTAAAGAATGGGATAATGAAAGCACACAGAGTTGCTTACAAATGCTAAAGGAAATGAGTGTTGCTCTCTTTTTCCGGAAAATTTCAAACTCGGATCCCAAGACAGCTGACACCGTTTAAACATATTTTATAATGTATTTTGCATTTTTCGCCATCCAGAAGATGTAATATTTTGAGTATGAACAACAGGAATAATTTGTTTCTTGACAACTGCATTCTCCATATTATATAGTAATTTTCTTATTTGTCATAAATAATTTGCTGTCAAGTTTACCACACCAACGCAATTTATCAATATAAATAATTGCTAGCTTTGGGCTAAAAGTATTAGCTAATTGATCGTACAAGCATTTATTTCCAGAATTGAAATTTCGCCTTGTAAATGAAAACACAAAAAATAAGTACTAATTTCGGTAGGCAGTAGCTTGATTAAACGACCGAATAGTGCGCATTTTCTTTCCTATTATCCTTCGTCCTATTCGTCTATCGTTGCTTTTATAAACATTGGAGCAATTTCTGAATGTCTTTCGCTCTTACATTCTTGAGAGCGGTTTAAAATTTTTACTAAATTTAATTGCATGATGTATGGCGAGCTGTAATTATGGTGGGTGCTTTAAAAGTAATTATCCAATACGCTCGTTGTATTCCCGAGAGCATTAATTAATTGAAAATTTACGCCCGTGAAAACCTAACACGAACCTTGATATAATATTTATTCATATATAAGGTACTTGCACGTAACAAAAATCCTACTTAAAATAACCTCCCTCGCTCAATACCACAGTTACAGACACCTATTGCATGTAGAAGTTGCTAAAATTATGTGTTTATTGATTTCAAATACCAAAAGGTTTTAAAAATGTTTAATTTTGTGTTTGTCTATGGTACAAGTTACCATTTTTCGTTTATATTTCGTAGTAAATGTACCAAAAATATGATTGTTATTAAATTTGCAAATCTCCCTTAGCTAGGCCTTATTATGGTCAGGTACCTTATTATGTGAGCGAATCTTAGCAAAAACTACTGAATCCAGCCGGCCGGTGGAAAAGCCGGTCTCGTCTTAAATAATTATGCAAGATTATTTCGATTTAAACAAATTTTTGTGGGTTTTTTGTTTCAATTTTGAAAAATTAAACGACGATTAAAATACTTAAGGATTCTTAAGCACCGCCGGAATTAGATACGGTTGTCCGAACAAATTTATTTTAATTAAAGTAAGCTGTCAAAGAATTTTATAATTATTATTCGCCTACCATTATTTTTTTTTTTCGCCAGAACGCGAATAAGCTTCCATATTTCCACAAGAGTTGGTCGAATATTATATATAAATACAACGTCGTGGAACAATAAAAAGATAATTGGAGAAATGATTATATAAAAAATTCATAAATAACATGAATAAAGGCAAACACAAATATTTTTATAACATGAAGTTGTTTTAATAAACGATAAAATAAATCAAAAAGATAACTTTCCTATAAAAAGTTAACATCATAATTTATGTTGTTGCTAGAGGCTAATTATATGTGATGGAGTACTGGCTCGTTTGTTGAAATATGAAATAACTCAAGGTATCGGAGTGTTCATCACGGCTTTGTTATTATAGGGCGAAGCTGTTGATTCTTCGTGGGCTCCTTTGAGGTCCGTGAGATCTCCATATATGGCCTTGGAAATACCATACGGACGTCTTCGAAATGGCCCAACTTGGCGCATTTAATAATACATCCAGATGAGTGTTTAATAATAAACTTTTTCGCCATTTAAAAAAATCAATTTTAAGTCAAATCCGACATCGCTCCTCCACGCCGAGCTGGCCGTCTTAATTGGATTTTTCATCAAAGTCTCGAGAGCGGCCAAAGTAAATTTTAAAACGGATATAAAGCTCAAGTAATGTTATGTAATATATTTCTATCTAATTAATAACGTCCGGTAAATAATATTATAAAAACATAATAAATAATAATTAATTAAAATATTTAAAAGTTAATCAAACTAGAGTCCGTTCGCTAATCGGGGCGTAACCTAGACTAAAGATTAATGATCCGATTAAAATTTTAATCAACGTTTTTCTTTGTAGATATGTTCGGAGATCGGTAGCTTCGTTGGTTTTATGTAATGCGTAATACACTCCATGACGTCTTAATGGGACCAAATTACATACCAACTATAACTTTTCGTCTCATGTCAAGTTATCTAATTATATTAATTATCGACAATGTTATATTTTTCAATATCGACCGACGACGCCGACTCCTGAGTTATTTATTTGACAAACTAAATTAAACTGTGAGGTAAACCAAAGTTGAGACATTACTCCAATCAAAAATGTATGCTCCAATTGATAGCTGTAAGCTTCGAAACGCATAGATACTCGAGTAAACCGATAATGCATGGGTCCTGTGGGAAAGAGTAACCTGCTTTCCAATAAACAACTGAAAAATCTTCTCTTATCATTTTTAATCCACAACACACCTACTTAAGATGTATTTACAAATTTTACAAAAGAATTAAATTTAAATGTAAACATCATTGACGTTGACATTTACATAACACAAATAAAAAGATTAAATTTCTTTTTGATTTAGGAAAATCCAATAGAAAAAGGTTTGCTGAAATAATCTCCCTGTAAATTCCCGAAAAACATTAGTTGCCATGTGCAAATAGCAAAATTCGATAAATTCTACAAAAAAAGGGGTTAACGGTATTTTTAATATAAACACTGGTTCTCAAGTGAAATTCAATATGAAGTCAGCGCTTTGAAAATTTATGGAGCAGCGCCAGAGGTAAGCAATGTAAAAATCAAAGTACATAGCCGGATAAAACTGCTGTAACTTTTTTAGTTTTTATCCTAGAAAAATAATTAAAAGTAGATTTTCAAAGAAGTGGATTTCAACTTTCGAATAGGTAGTACATTGTATTATTTATTATATATTATATTATATCCTAAAAGTGCTTTTAAAATTTATAATACAAAATTCAATACGAGGCAATAAATAAGGCAATATGAATCAACTTTAAAATTTCGCTAAATCCAAACGAATCTTTAAAACTCTAAATTGCTATAAACTTTTAAAACACATCTATTTCCTGTTCGATTTTCGAATCTATATTCGATGAATTTTGTATAACCATCGAGTAGAGTGTTTTTAAAAATGTTACTGTAATTTAAAGTGCAAAATTTAAAAATCAGCTCTTTCTTTACTGTTAAATTTTATATCATAAAAAGCTAAGACGCAATTATTGATCACAGATCGAAATACTTCTTTTAGGATTAATAAAAACACTTTTTCATCAAAAAAGTAAATAAAAAGAAAGATTTGACCAATAAATAAAAAAAAACTTGTCAAAAATATAAACTGGGTACCACAGCAACCAGAGAAATAGCGTTAAACAATAACTTTACACATCGTAGAGCATGTGATTTTGGTTACTTTTTGATGGTACCTAACAAGAAAATGGAATTTACTCATTTTTTCGGGTAGTGACAATCAAAGCCCCGGACACTTTACATAATTTCAGTGGTGACAGAGGACACTTTTCTAAGAAAAATATTTAACAACATTTTTTTTCTAAATTCAAACCTTCGAGAATAAAGCATTTTCTTGAATTTTCACCTTCGCATGGCCATAGCTCGGAAAATATCAATTTTCCAGTAAAAATGCTGAAGTGCTTTTTTAAAGAGCGTGAAATAATCTACAAACTAGATTTAAACTCTTTTTGTCTAAAATCAACGGCTTTCGAGTTATGAATTAAAGTAAGTAAAAAAATGTTGAAAATTTCAAACTTTTTCTTGTTTTTTTTTCAAATCGCTGATGTATCTTTTAAAAAAAACATTTTACAAAAAATCTGACGCCCCATTCCGGATAGGAAATTTAACGGACTATAACTTTTGTGTATTAAAATATTATGAAAAACTTATCTATTTCACAGAAAATCAGAAAATAATCAAAAGGCAGCTAAAAAACAAAAAATTAAATTCACAAAATTTTTATTTTTATTGAAAAATTATTTTATTAATTAAGTAATTAAGGCAATAATAAGGCAAAAAAGTACTTATCCATTTCTACTGAAAAATCAATATTTTCCGAGCTAGGACACCGTGAAGATGGAAATTAAAAAAAAAACTTTAAAGAGGGCTAACTCTCGAGGGTTTGAATTTAGAAAAAAATTTTGTTAAATAATTTTCTTGGAAAAGTGTCCTATATCATCGCTGAAATTATGTAACGTGTATAGAGACACCCTGTATATAAAATAAAATAAAAGCCAATTCAAAAACACTACTTATCCATGATTTTTTAAACAGTAGAGTTTACACATTTAGAGCAGCGGTCGGCAACCTTTTGGCAGGCAAGAGCATTGAAATAAAGGTGGGCCGCACTCAGGGACGAATGAGCTTCTTTTTTTAACTTTTTCGTTTTTGTGCGAAACAACTAGTAGTTTTGCCAATTGTTCAATGAAAATTGCCAACTTTGCCTTAATTACAAAAACAAGGAAAAATAATACTTCAAAGAACAGCCACGGGCAGCAAAGTGGAGGGCTGCGGGCCGCATTTGGCCCGCGGGTTGTCAACCGCTGATTGAATCTTGACTGAAGTCGCAGTGACTGCTCTCCACGCTTTCTTATAGGAATGTTTTCTAAGAATGCGATCTTTGCAGGGGACTCTAAGGTAACAGTCTCATAAATAAGCATGGAGAGCATCCTCAGAGTCCCGGCCGCAGCTAAAGATTCATATCTTTCACACTTTTATATCAACCATGCTTTCTTATGGGAGTGTTTCCTTAGAATGCGATTATATCATAAGAAAGCGTAGAGAGTAGTCACTGCGACTGCAGTCGCAGAGCTCCAGCCGCAGCTATGGAACCTTAAGATGACCAGCTAAAAGTGTGATTCCTCAGCTGGGGCTCTGCGACTGAAGTCGCAGTGACTGCTCTCCATGTTTTCTTATGGGAGTGTTTTCTTAGAATGCGATTTTTGCAGGGGACTCTAAAAAAGTCTGCGAAAAAATCCAAGGGTTCCGCCAAAAAGAATTTCAAAATGACGAAAAATTAATTTTGCCAAATTATTTACTTCACCCAAGGGTTCCGCGGCTTATACTTGACTGAATCCAGTGGCGGCGATATCAATAAGCGAATGTAAGTACTGCTTAGGGACCCGGGACCATAAAGGATAATCCAGAAATGTAAAATCCAGAATCCAGAAGAGTGCACTGGGGGGTATTCCATACCCCCCAGACCCCCCGGATTACTCCAATTATTTTATGACTTAAATAATACGTTTAGACTTTTACGCCCTGATGTGAAAAATAATAGTATATTATACATCATGGGACTAAAATGCTGCAACCTTAGTCCCAAGGTGTATATACTATTTTTGTATGTGCAAAACCGGGGGGTCTGGGGAGTATGGAATACCCCCCAGTGCACTCTTCTAGATTCTGGATTTTAGCAAGGAGGGCAGGAAGATATAGTGGCCTTAGGCCACTAAATCAGGCCCATTGCAGTGGCGGTGATATCAATAAGCTTAGACGCCCGGGAGTATAAAGAGTAGTAAATCCCAAAAAGAGATTTTTAAATATAATATACGCAATTCAAAATTAATACATTGTTTTTTAGCTACTCTTAGCTACTCTTGCACCGCCACTGACTGAATTCATTCTATTTTTCAAATCATTCAGGCTGGACCTAATGTTCTAGACTTCTAACATTTGTTATTTAACAAATTAAACTGCTTCAAAGAACAGCCACGGGCCGCAAAGTGGAGGGCTGCGGGTTGCCAACCGCTGATTTAGAGCTTATACTTGACTGAATCCAGTGGCGGCGATATCAATAAGCGAATGTAAGTACTGCTTAGGGACCCGGGACCATAAAGGGTAATCCAGAAATGTAAAATCCAGAATCCAGAAGAGTGCACTGGGGGGTATTCTATACCCCCCAGACCCCCCGGATTACTCCAATTATTTTATGACTTAAATAATACGTTTAGACTTTTACGCCCTGATGTGAAAAATAATAGTATATTATACATCATGGGACTAAAATGCTGTAACCTTAGTCCCAAGGTGTATATACTATTTTTCACAATTTCGCTGAAAATACTGAATGAAATTGGTTATACTAACTAAATTTGAGACTTTGAAATTGAAATAACTCAAAAACGGCGCTAGATATCGAAAAACTGAGCAAAAAAATTTACCCCCGTTACAGTAATCTTCCAGCGATTTGTCGAAAGAAGCCATATGCAAAATTTCAGATCAATAGCGCGCAATAATGCCGCAAAAAAAGTATTACTTTACTCCCGCTATTGTGAAAAATTACTTTTCGGCTTAGCTGCGAAACCAGTTCTTTCTTCCAAAGCTGGAAAGTGGAAACATATTATTTAAGTCACAAAGCAATTGGGGCAATCCGGGGGGTCTGGGGGGTATGGAATACCCCCCAGTGCACTCTTCTAGATTCTGGACTTTAGCAAGGAGGGCAGGAAGGCCACTAAATCAGGCCCATTGCAGTGGCGGTGATATCAATAAGCTTAGACGCCCGGGACCATAAAGAGTAGTAAATCCCAAAAAAAGAGATTTTTAAATATAATATACGCAATTCAAAATTAATACATTGTTTTTTAGCTACTCTAAGGCCTTAGCTACTCTTGCACCGCCACTGACTGAATCCATTCTATTTTTCAAATCATTCAGGCTGGACCTATGTTCTAGACTTCTAACATTTCTTTTTCAAACCGTTGAAAACGGTTTTTTGCGATTTGCGGTGAAAAGCGACCTCCTAGCGGAAAACGTTCAATACAAAAGTTGTAGATAATAAAGAAATCTAAAACTTTTGTATTTAACACTTTTTGACATAACCTCAAATTAACCGTCAAAATGGCGAAAAACCGATTTTTCGGTATTTAATTTTTTTCTCGCGTATAAATGATTTAATTTACATGAAAATTTCTAAAAGTGTGTCTTTTTTGGTGTTGAATAAGCATGATTTCTTCGCAGTTCAGAAGACGACTAGTTTTCGAGTTATGTACATTTTTCGAAAAAAATACCCTTATCTTGCTTATCGCATAAAATAGAGTTTATTCTAATATTTCACAGAAGTTGAAAGCTTCTGTTCGGATTTTACTTCACTGGTTAATGTTAATAGCAATTTTGGTTGCAAAATTATTATGAAAAAAAATTCGGAAGACATTATAATGTTCAAAAAAATTTGAAAAATTTCAAAATCGTGCAATGTTACTCATTAAAATCCACATCATCGACTAAAATTTTACCAAATTTTCTTCTTGCAAATAAGTAAAGTCTTCGTAGCACTTTAATTAAAAAAATTCCATTAATCAAACAATTACCATTAGCTGTAATTCACGTTTGTCTATGACTTTATATTCAAAAATTGACCACAACTTAGCCAAAATAATCAATAATTAAACTTTAAGCGTTCAAGTAAATTGCAATTTTTGCTTTAATTTTAAATCAAAATGCAATGATGTGTAAATTGAATAAACTATGGTCTTTGAAATTTCACGAGAATATGTGTATGGAGTTGTATGGGTAGGTTAGGTCAAGAGAAAAGTAATTTTGGAAAAAAATATTAAGAAAAAAAATTATCGACGAATGATATTCATTTTTCAAATGCATGTACTGAACAAAGCGGTTGCTATTTTAAAACAACGGGAATTCTCGGACATGAATCAAACCTTTCAATATGCTAATGTGCGTTGGGCCAGCGCATCCATCACCGCGACACTGACATGACAAATCACCCGCAAAACCCGCCAGCCCGAACAGGCCCCTCGCCAATTCAAATTGATCTTGTCCACGAATCCGAATAGTTAGGTACCTGCACAAGAGTTGGTCTTTTTGCATTTAAAAAAGTTAACTTGGTCGTCGCCCCATTTGTATTGCAATTAAGATGAGCATCTGCGACTTAATTTGAAAACTGATTATAATTAACTAATTTTATATCACTTAATGTACGTTTAACGTACAAGATACAAACTCGAAACGCTTCTGTAACAACATGAAAGTTTTACTTATTTACATTATCGTAGTTACATCAAAACTCCACTGGCACTTTGACCACTAAATCATTATTTAAAGGCGAATTCAATTTACATAACTAATGAACTTGTATTTCCAGTTGTCCAAACTTACTAAAACCTTTTAAAACAATACGCAACTCAAACTTAAAAGTAATTATTATTTGGATAGTAGGTACCTACACTTCTTTAACAGGTCGTTGATATTTCGGTAATACGATTAATGGGCGTTCGCACAATTAACTTTAATTTATTATTATACCAAAACGGTCAAAATTTTCCTCTATGATGTCCGTTCCCCACCTTTAACATCTTTTCTGCCTATCAAACATTCTGCTACTGGAATTTAAATAAATCCACATGATGGGTTTCCAAAATTTCATTTTGGAATTTCTCAAATATGACCTAATTATTTATTTATAACAGCCAATTTCAATTAACAACTCTGGTACAATAAATTAAACATTTTGAATGTTTATGGCCACTCATTATCGATTATAAGTAAAGAACAATTACAGCACGAGCACTCGAGGCAATTTCAGGCGTTGATAACTCACCTTGAAAAAAGTGAAGACGTGGAACATCATAAAGAACGACGTTAGTAGACATGGATACCGAATTTCAGCGTAATAATTAATTTATCATAGCGTTGTTATAAGCTCCGGAGCTATACTCATCAAGCAAATTGCGCTTTCTTAATTACACTTTGAAAATTTATTAAATTTTTCAATAACGTTTAATTTTTTATAATTCACGTTCTTTTTAATTTTAATTTTTTTCTCTCAAAAATCCACTTCAATTAACTCGCCGGGAGTTGAATAAACTGCCACTAGAAACTAATCTTTTATCGTAGATCCAAAAACAGCCAACCGAGTCGGTATTTTTATTAAAATAATCAAATTGTTTAGTTTTTCTTCTTCCCCGGGCCCTTTGCTCTTTAGGGGACCCTTGTTATAGCAAGTTCAGCTTCATTACCCACTATGCGCAAGTTGCAAGCTGACTGTATTTTCACTTGCTATGAAATTCTCTTTCAAAAGTTAACATTGATGAAATTTTCTTTGGAGAAGAAGAGGGGAAAATGAGACACAAATTCACTATCCACTTATTTGGTTATTGCCTCATATTGGCGGTTGTTTAAAAGCAAATTATTGCGAAAGTGAAAACGACGAAGCAACCTGTTACTATTTTGTTCTATCTACGATTAATAATTTTGTCATCGGGACACTAAAGCAATTTTTCTGTCTATGAATCTAAATTCTAACTTGGAAGGTGACAAACGGATTTTCGGTTTAGTGATCTGGTAGTTAAACTGTAATATTAATTAATTGATTTTATCGCAAATCCATTCGAGCGCAAAATTAACTCAGACAGCAGTAAGTACATATTGACGTTTTGGGTTTACTGCAACAATTTTTTTCCATGTTGCAATCAATGTTACACAGAAAATCCTTTCAAGCTACCCAACATTTCCGAAAATGAATTTGTCTCGTTAATTCATTCGAATTCAATTTAAAAAAATAAAAATCCTACCTTTCGTCTCCCGTGCGGATCTTCTCAAATCTGAAAATAAAAATCAAATGTAATTTAAATAAAATCGAACAAGATGAAAACTCGACGCAAATTATTTAATTAAATTATTATTTTTATACTTACAACAGAATCCACGTCAAGGAATCCACGATTTTTCCTTTTGATGGCACCTCGCGCACTTAACACTTTCACATATGATTGAAAATTTCAATTATTTGAGGAAATGTCTTTAGGCGTCTACACTTGACCGCTTCAAAACTATAACTGACAATAAAATCAAAGTTTGTTGTATTATTCATCGATAAGACATAAAATTAATCATCTACCTGCGTTTTTGATTATTCAATAGAAATAAAAACTTGAATCGGACGTTTCACGTAAGTTCCGGCGTTAAAAATCGTGAACCACAGCTTAATAAACCTGTAACAAAATTATCAAAATTTTAATTTCTTTGTTAGTGCCCGAACTCGTTTTAAGGATGTCGGGAATAAAAAGATACTGTTGAAAGAAAAAAAGAGTTCCCGTAGGTACCTACGTAATAAATTTTGATAAATATACGAAAAAGGATTTATCGGTTGGAGAAGTGCAGTTATAAATATTAAGGACCCTTCGGAACATGATAATAAAACAAAAAGTCAAAATTGATATTATTAATAATGTAAATTAACTCTTCTGATTAAATTTGTTCTGAAATATTAGCTATTATTGTCGAGGGCTAAGCAAATTACGTGGATTAAGTAAAATAAATAACTTGCACTATTTTATTTTCAGAAATTCGAGTTTAAGAAGATGATGCAATCAGCACTGAGTGACGCTAACCAAGATAAACTGTAAATTGGTAAAGTCGGAGCGAAACAAATTGAGAAATACGAAGTGCAGGCAGTGATTTATACAGAGCAACAAGCGCATAGATAATGAGAAGAAAGCCCGAGCATACCCATATATCTGTCCAACAATGCATTATTTATTTCTTCAAATTTTTAACGAACGCATTTTTTCGCTTGTATTTTAGCAATTTTAATTGCAATCCTTTTAATTTTAATTTATTTTTATTCAAATTATTGCTTTCGTTTCAATGCGGACAGGAATGTACCTATGGTAATTATAGCATTTTTAACCAAATCTTAAGACTTAAATTTAATAGTAGAAACACATTAATGCAAACTCAATTACCTATTGCCGATAGTTTCAAAACCACTTTAGTAATTTATCGAAATGGCACTCACTTAAAAACACTTCTACGATATTTTAGTAAACTAATTCGCTTGTGTTAATCCAAACTACTATTAAATCTCCGTAATCTTGGTTATCGTCTGTTGACAATTTCTTTCATCGTCTAAATTATGGTAGGAAACCAATTTGCATTCTGATTAAACGTAGCTCAATAAAAGGTAAATGTACATTGTTTATAGACAATATTAATTTCGTTTTGAGACAAACTCGCAGAAGATAATCGATTTCTTTAACAACCTTTTACTTTTAACTTTAACAACCATAGAGCAGTTTACCACCCAATCCCAGATGAATAAAAAAACAATTAAGCCAAGGATAATTTATTTAACATCAAAAATCTTACCCTCGCACCGTTTCACTACATTATTCAATGGTCCACTTCACACGAATTCGCATATCGCTTTCCTCTTCTCATTCTTCACGATAGAACATCGAATAAGAATCACTAAAACACCAAAGTAAAACAAAATGAAATCAAGTAAAGATTATTACTCAAATAATTGTTTCATAAGATTTTCATGATAATAACCACAAACAAAATAATCCTCTCAAACCATGATCTGGAAAATTAATTGGTCCCAATATCAGACAATTGCCCCGATATCCAATTCCACCATTGGGTTAAAGTGAAAATTAAGGACACAGGCCAGCAATAGGAAGGAAAATAACTTTTAACAATTTTATTTAGCAAAAAAAATAGATCCCTACATGCAATAATGTTTCACTTATATAAATAGTATTACATACTTGTTAGTTTACATTTACAGTCAATTGGGAAGACAAAGCCTACCAAAAATGTTGATACATTAACTAGGAAAACGTGCCATTGGCATTAGTCTGACATGCTACAGCACAATGTTTAAGCTATCACAAAAATACTTCTTAAACGCGACGTAATAAAAAACAAAAACAAAACAAAAATTTTTTTCGTAATACTGAAATTGCAATTTATTCACAAAAATAAACCAAAGTTAACGTTTCCTAGAAACCTAAATAATTATGATTCTGGTTTAACCTTTTTACCACAAATTTGATCGGCTATACGGCTAGCTTCTCGTAAACCACTCAAAAATGCTCCGTGTACCGTGGCAGGATAATTTCGTATTGTATGTTCTCCGGCAAAAAATAATTTGGCTGGTCCTGACGTGACAGAAACTCCTTGTTCGTTAGGCGCCATAACTGGTGAAGCTAGTAAGTCGTAATCGCTTCCAGAACTTCCGACAGCAACAAAACTATAGGAACCTCGAGACCAAGGATCCACTCGCCACCTGGTGACGACGGTTTCTTTCGGCTGAGGAACACCAGTTTGTCCAAATATTCCTCTCAACACAGCAATGCACCTAATACAATTTTTTTTTAATTCCAGAAACCATCCCAATCTATCTACTCATACCTTCCTACTATAACATCGTCTGTAACGTTCTCCATTATAGCTGCAGCTTCACCGGCCACTAAAGCTAACAGAACTGGTGCTTTGTAAAGATTCCAAAATAAAAATAATTCGCCCCGACTTGCCGTAGTACTACCGACATGTCCAAAAAGATTAGCTTGAGGGTTCCAAAATATCCGTTCGAAACACAGAACAACCTTATTGAGATTGCCGAAACCTAATCGTTGAATTGCAGAAGCTTTCCAATCTGGTAATGGGGGATGAAATTGTATGGTATTGAGTTGTCCACAGTTTGGTTCTATTGCAACTTTCAGTACTCCAAGAGGTAAGGTACAAAGAACAACGTCGGCTATAAATGTAGAAATCGGTTTAAGAAAAAGTTAAAAACATTCCCAAAACAGTTTATATTATACCGTAATAATTTACTGTAAACTATGTTACTGTTATCATATTTTCCCATAAGTAAATAAATAATAAAAAATTACTTCCTACACTATTCTCACATAATAATAAATAAAGTGGTCCATTATTGTCAAAAAAGAATTAGAGTAAAAGTGTGAACAATGTTCGCGTGCAAGGAATCTATGCAAAAATTGCATTTACCCAATTAAGGGCAATTATTAAAAAATAGAACGGAAATTAATTGCATAAAACAGTAAAAGCAATGAGTTGACATAATTGAATCAATTTCAATGTTTGTAGAGCGAATAATGACTCTTTGTTACTTTCATTTCCTATACATTAAAGTACAAATAGCTCTGTTTACAAATCTTGTAAAAAATTTTATAGTTCCAATGTAAAAGGCGTTCGTTTTATACCTCTATAAATTTAAACAATTGCAAAGATAAAACATCAATTAAATTTTAAGTAAACTGTGGAAGGCATTAAGTCGAAAATGTACAAAAATTTAAAGTTAAAATTTCTTACCGTGATATGTGTTTACTGAAGCTGGATTTCGCGGATTATAAACTGTAACCTCCACCCCTTCTTGGTCATATTGCACCTTTTTGACAGCAGCATTCAATTTAATGTCCAAACCTTCGGCAAGTGCCACCGGCACACACGAATATCCATTTCGAACTGAAAAATAAAATTTTAAATTAAGTTCTAATAAGAAAGATTTCAAAATCATCGTTATCGCAAGGCATTGTGCATCTGAGGATAGTGAATCCTTTAGGGTAATATCGAAACCGGTCATGCAATGAGACTAGTGATCTATTCAAGAGAAGGTGAAAGTCTGTTTTTGGTAAGTGGTAAAATGGGTGGGCCAGGGTGGGCACTTGCCCACCCCTGGCGCCGTCACATAGGAATATCTAAGCAATTGGGTCATATAGCCAATTTGGCATCTGCTAAAAAAGTCTCTTCTGATTAACTGGTACCTTCATCCTATAGAAATGAAAAAATATACCCACTTTTGTATTAAAATCTATGTAGAAAGTAGCCCCCCCCCCCCCCCGGTTGGAAAAAAAAAGTTGGTGAGCATATTATATTATAAGGAAAATATAGATCTTTCACTCTTTCAGAAACAAATACATTTTCAGGTCGCGGCAGTACATACCAGCGGGGCTGTGGATTATAAAATACCTTCCAGTATCCCCAGTGGCACAGCCACTTAATTTTTTTTAATGATCACAGTCACTTTTTTATAGGTGCAATGAAAAATTTTTGAAAACAAAAAAATTATTGTGTTCGACTCTTCGATAATAATGATTGTAGTTAGGTACTGTTTTTAGTGTAGGTACTTGTTGCTTGTTGGTAGCTAATCAGCCAAGCCAGTTAATTTAGGTCTGGCATCCTAGAGCCCCCAGGGGCGGATATAAGCAAATATACAACTACTGTTATACTCAAGGGCTAACAGAGGTTGTCCGGCACAAGGGGGGTAATTTTTTTACGTCCTACAGGCACATGCTTGAGAAAGTCCAGAGGAGATGCGCCCTCAGGATCAGCAGCGCATACAGGACCACGTCCACCAAGGCGGCACTGGTAATAGCGTCCCTCATGCCGATCCACCTCAAGGCAGAGATGCGCGATGCCAAGTACAGATCCACGAACAAGATGCTCTTTAAGCTGCGATGTACCGAAATCCATGAAAGATGGCAGAACTCATGGAGAGAGTCAAGCAAGGGCAGATGGACCTACCAGCTCTTTCCGGACATCGTGCCATGGGTGAACAGAGATCACGGCGAATTAAACTACGAGATTACCTAGGCCCTGAGCGGCCACAGCTGCTTCCGAAGCTATCTGCATCGATTCAAAAGATCAGCATCTCCAAACTGCGAATTCGCTAGTGAGGAAGACGACGGCGACGCACGACACACCATCTTTTGATGCTCTAAATGGTCCGACTGAAGAAACGCCGCCCAAACCTAACTGGGTCAGGACCTCGCCCCTTCCAACATGGTGGGATTGATGTTGGTGGGAATAATGGCAAGCAAAGCCCAAGACGAAATCGACAGGACGAATAACGAAGATTTCCAACACGATTGAGGCAGGAGAATGCCGGAAGAAATGCTATAACGATTTCCGGCACCTCCAAGGAGTGGGGTTTTAGTCAGTAAAAATCTGACACTACCACCCTAACCATCAGGGTGGTGTCTTTTGAAGATTTTACTGAAATTTTAAGTACAAAATGACTTCACTAAGGATATCCGCAGAACGTTTCGCCCTGAGTTATTTCTGAAATGCCGTCTTATAATTCCCACTTCAATTTAAGGTAGGTAACAGTGGTAACACAATAATTATATTCGAAAATAAGACGACCGCGTCTCTTTTTCCGAAATATTTTCGCTTTCAGCACAGCTCGTTTTGCTCGCATCCCCCCCCCCATAACAACATCCTGGCTGCGCCACTGAGTATCCTACTAATTGTAAGAAGCGATTGAGAAATTTTGTGGTTTTCAAACCGGGGGGTCTGGGGGGCATGGAATGCCCTCCAGTACATCATTAATTTGTTACTGCAAAGGTATTTGGCTCTGAAAGAATAAAAGTTTTTTTTGGATAAAATTAATAATATGAGGAAACTTTCCGTTTCTGAAACCTGGGGGTTCAGGGTACCTTGGGTTAAATTGCATTCCATTACCAAGTTATTGAGTCAATAAATAACTTATGTACTGGAAGGCATTCTATGCATCCCAGCCCTCCCCCTCCGGTTTTAGTAACAAACAGTTTATGGCCATATTTTTTTATGAATTTGATTAAATTAAGAACTCTTACTCTTTCAGAACCAAATAGTTCAAGGAATATGAAACACCCTTTAGAAAGATGTTGAGATATTTATTCAATGAAATTAAATCCTTAAATTCTCAGAAATGTAATTGGTAAAAGTTAAATAAAAATGAAATTAAGCAAAAATTATACGCACAAACTGTTTGATTTTCAAACCGGGGGGTCTGGGGGGCATGGAATGCCCTCCAGTGCACTCGAAATTTGTTGACCCAGTAACTTGATAATGGAATACCACTAAGCAGCAGTGTGGCATAAAGCAGGGGTGGCCAACAGGTCGATCGCGAAGCAATTTTTAGTCGATCATAGCCGCCAATATACGTGATTCATAAAAAGTTGAGGAGGAAACCGCTGGAGATATTTGATGAACAAGTGAAGGGAAATTTGAGAAAATCTAATGAAATCTTAGGAAAGCCTAAGATATCTTAGAAATTACAGATAAGCTTGCTTTTTCAACTTTTTTAAAAAGAAATCATGAGACATTCCAAAAGAAACCCAAGGAAATTTTATGTGCAAGTAAAGGAAAATTAGAGAAAATTTAAGAAAATCTTAGGCAATTTAGGAAATCTAAAGAAATCCCAGGATATCTTAGGAAATCCCAGGATATCTTAGGAATTACAGATGATCTAGCTTTTTCAACTCTTTTGAAAGGAAATCATAAGACAATCCAAAAAGAAACCCAAGAAAATTTTAGGAAATTTGATATACAAGTAAAGGAAAATTTCAAAAAAATTTTCACTTTTCAGAACTAAAATGTTTTTAAGTTAACATATGTAAAATACACTGTAAAGTATAAATTCGCAAACGTTTTCACCATACTATGGCATCATCAGGCGATGAATTAGAAAGAAAATTAAGAGAGAATCCTTTAAATATTGTTCGGGGTGGTGGCAAGTACTTTGAAAAAGGAAGTATTTATACCTATTTGAGCGCTTATTTTTGCCCCCCCCCCTTTTGCTATCACTTTATAACAGTGGTTCCCAAACTTATTTATGTCACGCCTCCCTTCTACCAGAAAAAATTATCAGCGCCCCCCTTAAAAAAAGTACTTTTCCACAAAACGAAACTTTTCAATTTTTCAAAACAAGGAAAGGGAGTTTAGGGAAAGAATTGAGTTCCAACCGTGTTAAAGATAAAATAAAAATTTTTTTTAACTACACAAGTGGCCGGCGCCCCCCTTTGTAGGTCTCTGCGTCCCCCATGGGGAAAACCACTGCTTTATAATATCCCCTCCTTTTTTAAAGTACTTGCGACCACCACCCCGAACAATATTTAAAGGATTCTCTCTTAATTTTCTTTCTAATTCATCGCCTGATGATGTCATAGTATGGTGAAAAAGTTTGCGAATTTATACTTACAGTGTATTTTACATGTGTTAACTTAAAAACATTTTAGTTCTGAAAAGTGTTTAGTGCATTTTTTGGGTTTTCTAAAATATTGATATGATTAATATCGAGTTACACAACTTGAACCACGTATCAATCGATTCAGATTTTAATAGGTAGATCGCGAAAAAAATTTAAGAAACATAGTCGATCGTATATGTAATGAAGTTGGCCACCCCTGGCATAAAGCACACAGGTGCAGTGACGGCGTCAGGGGTGGACCAGGGTGGGCACTAATTTTTTTAGGAGCTTAATTTAATTAATAATGTATTTTTGTAAGTTTATTTATAAATTTTGGGTGCTCCTGCCCACTCCAAATATATTGGGCCCAATTTCAAAAATGCTGTCGCCGTCGCTGAAAAAGCCTCGTGTAACATCAGGCTATATCTACATCAAAAAGCCTAAATGGTCTGTACTACCAACCTTGGGGATACCACATAAAAAAAGACCTCGAAGGTTAATCGGAATTGTATTACAAAACGTGGATACCATTAATTGTACAAAAAATTAGGATACCTACATACTTTGTATAAATTCAGATCTTGATTTTCGATAATTATTTTAATCGGTTCGCTAATGATACAAAGAAAAAACTAATTTAGGACATATTTGAGTCCCTGTGTCAGGAAACAGGATATAAGTAATTTTCGCCCTAATAGTTGAACTTAACAAAAATTTGATTTATTTCTGTTGAGTGACAACCGGAGTACAAAAGATCATTTTCGGAAGAGTTTAATTGTGCTTTGTCATAATAATTATTCCCGGTATATTTAAAACCAAATTTTGATAAAAATCTAAATAATTTTCTCAAGAAATATTATAAACCACCAAGGTCCCATAACCACAAGCTCTGCTAAAATTAAATATGGTGGGCATATTTTTAAATATAATTTTTTTGTTTTTAATTTTTCCCATTTCACCAAAGCACCATAATCGATTAATGGTGGATTATTTCGGAAGTTATAACACTTTTTTAATTGTTATGCTTTAAGAGCAAAGAAAAACCATTAGCAATATTCCATTTCACACTGAAGACAATTCAGAAAAAATTGTATCTTGGTTTCTTGGTGCTCACAGCAGAAATATCTTTTTGCACAATTATAATCAGATTATTAAATCAAGATGCGTTGAAAATGAGACATTCATAAAAATAATGCAAAAATTAGTAGTTTTGCAAAGTCTACACGCCCATATTAAGCACACACTAATTTTATTTATCACTCTAATAGTAAATAAAATCATAAAATTAATGATAATGTGTCACGACATGCAGAAAATTATCCATTTTGGATAGCAAGCATTTAACAAAATTGTATATTAAGTTGTTTTGTGCAGTCTATTTCATGGTGTAAGGTTAAGAGCTCGACGGTCATGAGTTCGATTCTCAGTCTCACAGTATAAACTATCATCTATCTTATTTCTTTCTTGCATCCACTTTGTCAGATTCTGATTGTGTGTTAGTTAACCTGATACATGATCTTTGTGCAGAAGTTGGTACCTATATCATTACCAACACGATACCAAAGTGGTTCAGAAGTAAGGTTATGTCCAGATAGAGTTATGTCAATTACGTCACGAATAGAAGGTTATGTTGTAAATTTACATGTCAGAATATAAATGTTGTAAAACCATAAATAAGCAAGACGATTTTGTGTAACAAATCAAAACAAAAATTAGGTGCAATAAAAATAAAATCTATTATTGCAATAAAAGTATTGTAGATTTAAAAGGTCGTTTGTTTGATTATTTATATCTTCCTTAACTAACAAAAATACAAAAGCAGGAAGTGTGGTATTGTAATAATGTAATGGATTTTTTAGTACTTTATAATTATATGGTAACATGCAAGTATACCAACCATAAAATTTTTACACAAACCACCAATTTTCGTGTTAGTTTAAATGGAAGATTTTAAATTAAGAGAAATTGTTGATTTAAAGTTTACAAATTTATTTACAATAAAATTGCGGTAGCGTAACGCCATAAAAGCTTTACGGCGATGACCATTTACATATTTACGGGATTTTTCAAAATTCTCGACTCGAAACAAATAACAATAGAAGCACAGATTAAATCAAAACCATAGAGGTCGTCCTCACCACTTATCCACTGAGCGGTTGAACAGCATATGCATTATGCTATGCGAATCCGTTAGTTTGGCATATGAAATTAAGCACGGCCATTTCGGATATATAAAATTATCAAACTTGTATATCATGTGGCTAATTACACACGCCATGACGTCACGTCCCACGGGCCAATCAAGAACACCCAACATGTTCGAGTAATTTAAATGGGAGGAGCAGCTTAAGTTGACTCATCCATAAGGAGCTAATTAATTTTAACTTATGCACACAATTAATAACCGTTAGATAATAAGTGTGCAAAATAGGTGTTAATTTTTTAGGAGTTGAAACAACATTCTTGCCGCAGACCGATATTGTACAGATGCGGCCTAGACGCCAAAAATCGATGATTTTAGATAAAAAAAAAAAAAGGTATACAAGAAGGAATTGGGATATGGCAACGAGCAACACGCGGTAAGGCAAACTTTTAATCGAAAGCCATTATAAACACGACTCTGTTATCAGATTAATAAAATACTGTATTCGTTTCATAACGGCAACGATGTCGGTAGACGACGCAGACCGGGCCAACATATCGGCAATTAATCTAAATTGAACTGGACAGACAATCCCAATTAATAGATAGATACCCGTCAATCCTGTCCTCTCGGTTATACCTCGATTACCTCGAGCAAAAGCAAACGCTCACCATCGATTGCATTCCCTGCAACAACACTAATTAATTTAACGCTGGTATATAGTAAGAGACAATAGCGGCACGCTTCGTTTAGTCAATAAATGTCCCAAAATCATTACCAACTATTAGAAAGACGAATCAATCAATCAAGTACGAAACTACACTTTAGACAACAAGAGATAACAATATTAATTAGTAATAAAAAATAAATTAAAAAATTCATCTGACGAGATGTTAATTATAAAATACGTCGAGTTTTGTTAATTGATTGCCTTATAAATTTAATCTTAAAAGCGTACGAGCATACAATTTGACCACAAAGTTGCAAGATTCGGATATATACCTGACTTTAAAATAATGCCACAAACTACAATATATACAGTTGATGACCGGATTGATATCATTATTTGGAAGATGCAATCACAAAGGCCCAACCGATTTCAAATGTGGCGTTGTCAACGGTTAAATCGATATGTAAACATATGACATCTTGTAATACAGAAAGGTAACCGACAAAATTACAATAATTAATTTTTGTTGATTATGCATTTATAACGGTAATCGGCATATATATCAAACCTCGAGAGATTGTAATCTGATTTAATGACGTGGTAATAAATTTATTAAAAAGTCTACCTGTTTGTTCTAAATATGCATTATCGCATTCGGTCTCATCGGAATTCCTAAATTCCAATTTTTTTTTTATTTTTAGAGAAATAAGGACATAATGTGGAAGCACAAGCAGATTGGGCAGAGTTGGACGACTATACGAAAATGACTGGAAGCAAAAGAAGCCCACGTGGAGAAGGAAAAAAAAAGTTGTACAATCAAATGTATTCGAAAACGAGTTTATAAAGCAATTTTACTCCCATTATTCAACATTCCTAATAAATTTGAGATATATTAAATTTTGTCACAAAACATAAGTAAAAATAAAGAAAAAATTATTAGGTACTGCAGTTTCACAGCAAGCCAGCGTTAAAAAATTGTTGGTGGTTAGGCAAACAAATGTAACTTGATATTTGATATAAGATTTTATATTTAAACATCTTTTGTTGGCAGAATAAATTAACAACTTTTATTTGAAAACAAATGTTAGACATTAAGTGTTATTGATAAAAACAAAACTTTACCCGGCAAATACGTCCGATTTCAAACTAAAAAATTAATTTTTTGTCCACCCGAATCGAAATGAATAATGATTAACACCTTGAACAAATAAATAATAATGCTAAGTGTGTTTTCGATTAAACATCCAGATAAGATACGTAGTTTGCTTTAGACAGTGATTGATTTTGTTGCTTCTGATTTCGGATTGTCCATTTAATTAACGCCTTCGACACACGCTAACGCAATATAACAACTGTTTCAAATACTTAATTACCACTTCAACCCAAATAGTTAAGTGGCTAATAATGTAACGAAAGATGCATCCAAAGCCAATCAAATCTTAATAAAAAGTCAATTATCGGCACAAGAAGCTTGAAATAAACCAAAAAAATCAAACAATGCCAATATCTAATGGGTGAATTCGACTGTGCGCCGGAAATCTGGGGGGAATTTATGGCACCGACATCTATTTAGCAACGTAGATTTTAAGATTGTTAGATTTATAACCAATAAAATGGTCAAATGTCTGATCGAATGTTATAAATTGCTTCCAAAACTATCGTAATGGTTCGGTCGTTTTGTGAGGATTAGCCATTACTATCGAGTCAAAAATATATTCAAAACGATCGTCATCATTTAAACTCCCATTGTTGAGTGTATATGTTTTTGGCGAATATCGAACAAATATAATGTAAAAAGTCAAAAAGTTGAGTAACAGTTTACGTTATTAAAAGATACATAAATTAATCACCTGCAGTGTTTCGTACACCTCATAAATCCTATGGGACGCAGTGGCGTGATACAAAATAAAAATACTAATTTATATTACACCAGAAGATCATAAATCTATGAAACGAAATAAGTACACACCAAAGTTAAAGCGATAAACGCCACAAATGAACTAACAACAAATGCTGGAATCTGATAAGCCACCAATAAAACCAATAACTAAAGTATAGCCCACACAGGACACCTACGCCTACGCGATACCTTTGCCTATTTCATGCACATCCGCCATTATTAACACCTTATCTTTATCTTCTGACATACCTACTCACGAATAAATGACATCTTTCATTAAAACGGCTAGCCTGCTAACGTGATTCTTCGCAATTTAACTCCAATTGCAAAAAATAGATCATGAATACGTGCAATTCCCCTATAGGAATACTTTAAAACAGGCTTAGGTGTACAAATTAGATTTATAAGTAGAAATATCGATAAGGCACCATTCTAATTAAACTGGTGACACAATCACCGACAGACGCGACATACTAACATGGCGTGAACATAAATTTTGGCGATTTTATCACGCACCACTTGAGGATTTCCACGCCGAGAATTTCTTCGGTAATTACAATACATATGCAATACGTATGCAAAACTTACAATCTGTCTTTGTTAATTGTTACAATTACACCTACTTATATGTATAGTTTCAATCCTATCATTATCCACTATTTTCTCTCTCTCACTAGCGAGAGAGATATAGTAGCTATGCATATGAATCTCTTGGTTATTTTTTAGTATTTAAAAAATAAAAATAAAAAAAAAATTAAAAAAAACGGTAAAAAATCAGAACAGAAGAGTGCAATCCTGGACCAGGATCATCCCCTGTCCGTACGATACTGTTTATCTACCGCAATTATCTCCAGTACTAACAATCTGTCTCACAGACAGACGACTTCTAGTTTTAACTGTAAATTTAATTTTTAATACTTTTACAGCAATGAAATTTCATAAAACAAAAACTGTTATAAGAAAATATGTTAGTACCGGAGGGTTAAAGATCAGTGGCGGAACTACTGGGGTGCGGTGGGTGCGACGCACGCCGGCCCCCGGCTAAAAGGGCCCCAGTTGTACTGTTTCATTTTTTTAATTAATTAATTTAAGTTTCAATATTTCAATAAAAACAAAGAGCATCATTCATCATCAATAATTCAATGTCCCCACTAAATTTTCAAAATCAAATCCTGACATTTCCAGGTTTTCCCTGACAATGTATAAAAATTTTCCATGACGTTTTGATAAATCATAAAAAAAAAAAATCTTAAATTTTAAATTAAATTGTTTACCTCGACTGAAAATTTAATTTCAGTGACTTGGCACTAAATATGACAAATTCCCTGACAAAAGTAGGGAATAAATAGCATGGGGGAATAAATATATTATGTATTTTGATAAGAATGTAGTTATATTTTTAAAATTTTAACAAAACGTAGTAAATTTTTTGTATCCTTAGATCAGGTTGATATCTCGTTATAATATCTGCCTTTGCCTGGCAATCTTAGAATAGAGGAAATTTCATGAGAAAAAAAAGCCAAGGAAATCTCAGAATTAATCTATGAATTTTCCTAAGATTTCCTTGGGAAGAAAATAGTATTCAAAATTTCACTAAGATTTCCTAAGATATCCAAAAATTTGCTTGGATTTCTATTCATTTTCGCATATTTCGCATATATTATTTATATTTTTATATTTTTTATATTTTTTTTTATATTTTTATATTTTTTATATATTTTTTTTTATTTATATTTTATATATTTCGCAAGAGGCGAGCCTACAGCAAATACAGGCGCACACGTTCTAGTGTAGATTTTGAATGCTATTGCGACCTTAGGAGGTATTTGTCAGGTGCTGTGAGAAGGGAAAAGGCGAGTTTTATAAACCGCCAGCTTTCGCTTCATCGCTCAAATCCGAAAAAGCTCTGGCGGTGTTTGTCTTCTTGGGGCGTGCATTCTCGACCTTCTAGTCAGATATCTGCACATTTGTCTGAGGATCCGGATTTTATTAATGCGTACTTTCTCAGCTCTGTTCCGGGGGATTCTACAGGGATGGATTTGGGATTGGATGATCTGCTTTTTCCTGAAGTGGAACCACTCTCCATTTGTGAGGCCACGCCTGAGGCGTTATTTGATATCGTCGGGGCGCTGCACTCTGATGCTCTTGGTCCTGACGGTATCAGCCTTCGTATGCTTAGGCTTGTACTTCCGTTTTGCAGTGAGGTGATCTGCAACTTGTTGAATTTTTCGTTTAGAACCGGAGAGGTGCCATCCATCTGGAAGGCGTCACGTGTCACACCGCTTTCCAAGGTTCCAATAGCCGTGGAGCCTTCTCATCTCCGTCCCATTAGTATTTTGTCACCATTTGCAAAGATAGCGGAGTCCTTTATTAAGGTTGCCTTATGTGAGCACCTGGCACTCCACCATGTTTTGTCGCCTGCACAGTCTGGTTTTAGACCCCACCACAGCACTGCGACCTCTTTGATGCGGCTCACTTCAGATATTGCTTCATCTATCGATCGTTCTGAAATCACCTTATTAGTGCTCCTTGACTACTCTAAGGCATTTGATTCGGTTGTGCTTGATCGACTGTTGACCAAATTACACCATTATGGGTGTGATGAGTCACTGTGTAGATGGTTAGCGGGCTACTTGCGCGATAGATCCCAGGTGGTTGAGTTGGCGGGAAAGGTGTCTCGGCCGCTGACTATTTCTCGTGGTGTTCCGCAGGGAAGCATTCTTGCTCCGCTGTTATTTATATTATATACCACCGATTTGGGGAGAGTAGTGGATCCTGATTGCTCTCTTGATCTCTACGCCGATGACTCTCGAATTCGTGTGTCATGCCTGCCTTCGAACATCGACACGGCGATAGATGTTTTAAATCGCAATCTCGAATCGATACGGGTTTGGTCGTTATCGAATGGTCTGACTCTGAATCCTGCGAAATCGGAACTGCTTTTCTTGGGTAATCCTGGGCTGGTGCGTAGGGCTCTAAGTGTTGCAACGTTGTCTGTTGCGATTGGTAATGAAGTCGTCAGGGTCGTGGATTGTGCTCGGAGTCTGGGGCTTGTCTTGGATAGTGAGCTTAATTTTCGTCAACATGTGGACCGTAAGCTCAAGGTTTGTTATTACAAACTTAGATCGCTTTACCAGTTCAAGACTCTTTTACCTTCTCATGTGAAGTGGTCAATCGTTAGTACTACGATCCTATCTAACATTGAGTATTGTGCAACGGTATACTACGGTTTCCTCTCGCAGGAATATAGGCGCAAGCTCCAGCTCTTGCAAAACTCCTGTTTGCGATTTTCTTTCGACATGCGTAGGTACGAGCACGTTACTCCTCTGTATCGGGATCTTGGTTTGCTTAAGATTGACGGGCGTTTCTCTTTGCTCTTTGGAGTTATGCTCTTCAGGATTATGAAGAGTGGGGAGCCGAGTTATCTGAGAAGTATGATTAGGCCTCGTTCGGCCTGCCATGCTCGTGTTTTGCGGGATCTGGGAAACTTCGATGTACCCTCCCATTCCACGGCAAGCTTCGAACGGTGTTTTGCATGTCTGGCGCCCAGATTTATGGAGAGGCATCGTAGACTTTACGACGATTCCACAAGTGTGAGGTCCTTCCGCCGAGATCTGGATGCTGTCCTGCGTGCCCATATGTAAATTTCAGACGACGAATTCTTGTATTTATGCCTTAATTGTTATTTTCGTTTGTTTTTTGTGTGTCAATTACGGGGGGCTTGAAAATCTAACTGTGTTAGAAGCCTTCCAATTAAGAACTTGTATTTATATTATATTGTATAGTTTCTTAATAAATTTCTTTATTATTATTATTATTATTATTATTATTATATCACGATTTTCCCTTCGGTTTTCCAGTTAGTACAAAACTAAGAGGAAATTGATGGAAAAGTTGCGTGTGCTAGTGCTAAGGAAAATCTGAAGAAATTCTATAGATTCTTAGAATTCCTAGAATATTTGTAGAAATATTGAAAATCTCAAGAAATCCATAGAAATTCCAAGAAAATCTCAGGAAACTCTAGAAAATTTTAGTAAATAGAAAATAGAGAAAAATGAAGAAAACTCTAGAAAATCTTAGGATATTCTAGGAAATGGAAAATTCTAATGTATCTTAAGACATCTAGAAAAATCCAGAAAATTTTAAAGCCAGAAAATGGAAAAATCAAAAAGGAATAATCTATAATATTCTAGATTTCCTCAAATTTCCGCTGATTTCTTTTTAGTTTTGCATATGACAATTTCTCCATCATTTGTCTACTTAGTAAAAAAACGAGCGGGAAATTTAAAGAAATCCGGAAAAATTTTAAGAAATCCAAAAAATCTCATTAATTTTACAATCTTAGGAAATGTAGAAAATTAGAGGAAATAGAAAATTCTAGAAAATCTTAGAAAAATATCCAAAAACATTTCGGAAAAATCTTAAGATTTTCAGGATATTTGGAAATCTTTCGAAGAGGGGAATCACAGAAAATTCCAGGGTATTTTAGGAAAAAAAAATAAATTTAGGAAAATAAAATAGTATTTTAGTTAGAAAAATCAAGGAAATCTCAGAAAATTGAAAAATAAAAAAACTGTCCTTTATAAAAGCAGGGCCCGGTTAACAACTTCGCACACGGGTCCCTCACCTGCTTGTTACGCCACTGTTAAAGATATTAAAGCGTTTTTCAAATTTATACATACTGATTATGTAGTCCAGTCAATGGGGATTAAAAGAGGCCTTTTACTTACAAAAGGCGGTGCAAAACGTGAATTTTATATGTTATTTACTACCAGGCCCTGATGAGAAATCCAAGTTTTCGACCTTGGGGAAAGGTACAAAAACTTGCTCTTTTCAAAATAATTCCTCAACGGCTGATCCTACGAAAATGACTTATACAAACTTGAAGAAGACTAAATTCCCTACATTTCTTGTATGAACACTTTTATTGTAAGTTTGATGTGTAACGAGTTACAGCGGCGGAAACGTAAACATTCTTCCGAAAAATCGTCCAACTCGTCCAAAGGTTTAAATTTCCCTCACTTTTGCTTAAAAATTCAAATTTTCCGGTTTTTCCTGGCAAAATTTGAAAAATGGGGTTCCACACCTACCAGACCCCCCCCCCCCCGGTTTACAATTTTAACTTTATATTTTTAAAACTAATTTTTGAATTAACTTTGAAAGTAACACAGAAAGTTGCTGCTAAACTCCGTGAGCAGCTAAACTTTCTACCCGAAGGTTAAATTTCCCTTCTTTTTGCTTAAAAATTCCCGTTTTCTGGTTTGGATTAATATTGGACAAATATTTAATATATTTCGGTTGGTAAAAAAAATCGACCAATCAGAGTGCTCTTTTTTCACCAAAAAATGACGCGCTGTAGCAGCAGGAGCAGCGTGTCGAAATTTTATAGATTTGGATTATAATAATTTTGTAAATTTAAAGCTAACTCATTTTCACACCACCAACCATGAGGTAGAGTAAACGATTTTTGGCTAATGAAAACAATAAAGCCCGTCTGATTTCCATGCTGACAAAAAAATTCAAACAAGCTGCTTCTGCTTACTAGCCAGCAAAATGAAAAAAATGCTAATCTTTTGATTGTCAACACAGCGATTTTCTTCTGTTTTTATCATTGGCCAAGACATCGATCATCCAAAACCAACATATATATTTGCAAACTGGGGAGAGGCAGCAGTACTGCTGAAAGAATATATTCCGAGAATAGTTTGAAAGTGAAAGAAGCAGATAAAAGCATCCTGTTTATACATGCGGTTAGCGGCTGCGATACATCATCCCTCTTCAACCAAGGAAAAACAATTTTTTTTTCGCTTGTCTAAAAAAATAAAGGACTCTATGCCGTCATTGGCATCTTCAAAGATGAAGAGGAAACCTTGGAAGAGGTCCGCTACCAACTTTTCGCAAAATCGACAATAAAAAAACAAATTTGGTCTAGCTTCTTCACCATCCACGGAGGACGCTGAACGACACCATGTGATTGGAACCTACCACAAAGTCCAAAAATGGTGTGGAATCCAAAAAAATCCATCCTGCTGCAGCTGGAAACTTGGTACCAACGGGACACTCCAGTACCAATGTCAGAAAACCTGCCCCATTTACCTTATTGAATGTAATTGCATGCAATTGCAAAAAGGGTTGCGGTGGAGTATGAGAATTATGCACATAAAGCCTTAAATTGTAAACCGAGGGGTCTGGGGGGTGTGGAACACCCTCCAGTACATATCGCAAGATTTCCACTCTTTTAGAATACTTGGAGAAGATAGGGAATTTATAATTTTTCAAATTTTGCCGGGAAATTTGAATTTGAAAATATAGAAAAACGGGGAATCCCCCAGTAGCGGGAAACGCAATTTAATGTATCAATATTATACCGCTAAAACAGGGATCCGATCCACCGTCTAGCTGCTTGTTAGTTATGTAATAAATAGCTACAAATGATGTCTGAAGATGAAAAAAAACGAGGAGTTGGATGATTTTTCGGAAGAATGCTTACGTTTCCGCCGCTGGCGCTGTAACTCGTTACACGTCAAACTTACAAAAAAAGTGTTCAAACAAGAAATGTAGAGAATTTAGTTTTCTTCAAATTTGTATAAGACATTTTTGTAGAAAGATCAGCCGTTGAAGAATTATTTTGAAAAAACCAAGTTTTTGTAAATTTAATCAAAGTTGCCGGACCGCACCGACCTCCCCCGAGATCGAAAACTTGGATTTTTCATCAGGGTCCGGTACTAAATAACATAATATATAAAATTCGCGTTTGCGCCATCTTTTGTAAGCAAAAATCCACTATTGACTGGGCAAACAGTATAAATTTAAATTTTTTTTATGTTTCTCAATTTTAGTTTCTTAAGGTCCTTAAAGTAGTACACTATTTAATCCTAAGCAAATATTTAAAAATTTTCTTTTGTTCTCTTCTCTTTTGTCAATATTCTTTTATTTCAATGTTCTATATTTTCCTGTTCTTTCATGGAATCAAAAGTTTCCGACTGTGCGATGCAAAGATATACAAACATCCATCATTCGGTATAAGTACAAATTTAAATAAGTTACCTTATGCTATACTTGTTACATCCAACACTGGGAATTTTAGAATAAAATCAAAAATATTTAATCTTTTTAAATTTCAACTGAATTAATTGACTCGGGATATTTTGAACAAAACAAAAAGTACCACATTGACACTTCAATATAAGAAGAAGGTTAAAGTTCGATCGCACATCCACCAATATGTTGGTGAAAACACGATTGGGATACACGATATTCAAATGCATCAGATAAACCTGTGATGGGTTTAAAAGGCAGTGGCGTAACGTTTCTTTTATCGGTTTAAAAGATAAACATAACTTAGTTTTAGTTTTGTTTCGTGATTCTTTCGCTACATCGAACTGAAGTGCAAAAAGGTTATACCTACATAAAAATAATGAGTTTGGGAGGATGAGTTCCACTTTTGGATAGGGCAGCTATTGCCAACTTAAATACCAACTTGTAATTCGAAAGAAACTACATTAGAGCGGTACTAAATTCGAGTGGAAATGTATTTACAATAATTAGGTATTACATATTTACAAACAATCAACTGTAATGTAGATGTAATTGTTTCATTGAATAGAATATAGATGTGCCTGTTTTATTATTTCTTCTAAACATAAAATAACCCACTCTATTTCCATTTAGTAGCGTGCAAACGATATACGTGATACAATTGTCTCCATCTGGAGAGATCATCGATATAGATAGTAAGAAAAGTAAGCAGAATTATTCAAGATGGCGTTAAGATATTAAATCGAACTTATGCTAATCACGTAGCCTAGTAGATAAAAGCCTTTAAGCCACTTTATAAAGCACCGATTGTTATTGTAACTGTCTCACAAAAGTACGACATTTTATGTAATTAACACAAATCGATTGTATTTAAACAATGCTTATCAAAATATTTAAGCCGTAAAGAAATTCTTTTATTGCTAATTTAATCCATCTTATGTTAACCTACTCAATCAAAAACCTAATTGATATTTTAGAAAAACAAGTCTATCGACAATATAAATATTAATTGATTCATTGAATTGTTTGAAAAATGCATTTCGTACGGCCGATAGCTTTAATTTAAAATCTCTATTTGTTCTGTCCTTACCAACTTAATGGACTTAAAATTGCGATGGGCGCACTCGAGCTAAGCACCCTCATTAAGCTAAGATCACGACACAAATCCTGGTGTTGAAAGTTTATTGGCTCGGAAAATTGTAGAAAATCTCGATAAAATATCATTATTATTATTTGTTGTTGGATATTCAATTTTTAATGTTTGTATTGTAGTTTTCGCAAAAAATTAAATCGTGACTTCACCCCGTGCAACAAACTACAAGATCAAGTGCAGATGCTGTTTTAATTGTACACTAATTGACGTGTGACTATTATGAACGTCTTTTGATACTGCACTGCGATGCAACAACTTCGTGAATCGTTAGCAGTCCAGACAGTATCACCTTATTAACCCAAGTGCAATAATAACAATAATAATAATAATTTTAGATTACATTAAAATCTTAATGTGCAAAATAAACGTCAATCGCCATTTTAATTCCCGTTTCTTATGAATAAACATGTGCAAGACAGCCGACTTAATAGAGTTACATCTTTTAAATTTGCGATATTACAATACCATCACGATAATTTCTATGATTTCGTAATTATTAATGAATGTCTGTGTCGATTAGTGGTAACTCGTTTTTAAGAATTAGCTGCATAGCTACTAACAACCTGTGGTATGCAGTCGTTAAGAAATCAGCAGGTTTTGTGGTCAACTTTTTTCCGTAGACTTTAAATCGTGGAGCTATGAACACGGCGACACACTATTGACAAAATGAAATAAACGATTGGACCTACTCGAAATTGAGCCTTCAAAAATGGAAACGAAACCAAATAAATTACCTATATTCGGTGTTTTTTAAATCTTAAGGTGGCTAATATAATAATTCTTTCGACATTAAACCAATAGATGGTTCTGGCAGCGTTTGTCTCGATTTGTGTAATATATAATAATTAAAGCGATCGCTGTGAGAGCCATCTACCGGTTTTATTTTGAAACGAGTTACATAATTGCCACCTTAAAGCACAAGAGCTATAAAACATATTGTTTATCTTACCATCCTTGCATATTGCGCGAACATTAACTCCTCTCGACACATTCCCAGACACAACAAACGACTGCCGTAGTTACGTCCAAAATGCTCTGCCGTTTTATTAACGGCCAATAAATAAATTACGTGTGGTTTTTTAACGTTCGTTTGGGACATACATATAAACTCACCGCAAAATTTTGAAGGTAGCCCCATAATGACGGCTGTCTTTCCAAATTTCTGGCGAAATTCAAATGCAATATGTTATGTGGTAAAAAGCCATCAAAACATGTCGTTGATCTTGACAGTTACGTTATAAACGACGCATAATTTATCAGTAATTCCGTATTACAATAAAATGTTATTTGAATGATTGGTGCATTTCCACATGCCATCGGATGCATAAAGTGCAGCATTCTACACTTGTCGTACATACCATGTCCAGAATACACGTATGTTTACCTATTACATCATTCTAATACCATAAATCAGCTGACAACGAGCTAAAGTTACTTGCAATACACAATATATCATTTACATATAGAGAATATGATTTTCAGTAAACTTTAGATTTATGGAAGCGGCATCTTAGTTGGTATGCTAAATGAAGTGCCGAAGTTATTAATACTGTTAACTTGTAATTTATTACTTCTATTAACAAACATAACCATTTACCATCAAGATTGTGTTAAAATATATCCGAGTTACGATACAATTTGTTCAAAAGTTGCTTGATTATCTCTCTAATTTAAAAATAATATTTATAGTTTCTAGGTGTGTCCCAAATTTGTTGCAGCAAAAGACATAAAGAAAAGATTTAATTATATTGACGTAGAAACGGCGGTAGCCCCAAGAAACGTGTAAGCAAAATCAAACTAAACGGTTAAAGTTTTCGAGATAATAAGTACCAAAAATGCAAGCCGCCATTAAAAAAAACATAACCTATAAATAAATCTATAACGAGATTTAATAAAAATTGAAAATAAGGCCATAAAGAATTGCCATTAGGATTGGCCAAAAGTGAACTTGCATGTGTGTGCGTGCATAAACAAAATATTAATTATATTTCCTGACAAAAGATTACCTAAAGGTATATCAAAAAAATTTAACCTCGCAGTAGCTTTCATCGAATAATCAGGTTATTTGAAGAGCTGAACAACGCCTCGGCCCTGAATCAATAAATTTAAATTAACCAATTTTTCGATAAGAATCAGCCAATACAATTATTAAAGATAATCGTCAATAAGTTATATTGACTGTATTTTATCAAAGCGCAAATCAAATTCGAATAAAAAAAATAAATAAAACGTGTCGTTTCATCCGCTGTCACAATAAAAAGTTGTTCTATAAATTAAATGTTCCAATATCGATATAATTGCTTCGCACTTTGCAAGAAAAACTATATAATGCGTTCTAATTCGCGAGGAACTACGTTAAAAATAATTACGTACTACTAAGTAAAATTATTATCGACTTCGCCCAGAGGTGGAGGCGGCGGGCGACGAGAAGTGTCGAAATTGATGTAAGCTCTAATTTGAGAAATTGTTAAAAAGATAAATAGCAATTCGCCCACAATTGAAGAAATAAATAATAATCTGCGCTCGTAAGCTACAAAACATTACCACTTAAAACAACACGTTAAAACGTAAAACACCCAATAGCTTTACAAATCAATCATTGAATACCGTTAGTGTTAATTGGAAAACTTGACCTCACTGCAGGCTGCAATCGAACAAAGAATTCGTAAATGTGATTGGCGATATAACATTCTCACATGAATTCGTCTGATCTACATTAGCATGTACATAACCACAACAACCCTTATATAAGTTTTTTCAGTTTGATTGAGAAGTGAACGACAACAAATAATAGCAATTAGTACAACTAATGGTTTATGTGCATTTCAATTTCAAATTCAATTCGCCAATTAGTTACAAGTGCAAATTTCAGAAAACTTTTCTTTTCCAACCAAGTTTCCAGTTTTAATTAAATTTTCTATTGCCCATTATAGTCATCTTCAAGATTGAGCAAAATCGTTCTTGGCCAGTTTTGCTGAGAAAGCTTTCTCTTCTCTATCAAGCAAGCGTTGCTGGCGATTGATGTGAAAAATGTTGGAATAAATTTGGTCCTAACGAGCGAATAGTAAAATTACAAATTAGCTCTCGTCGAAAGAACCATCATTACATAATTAGGAAGATAATTTAGCTATATATGGTAATGTGAAGATTATATCGCACCATTTCTTATAAGTTTTTCTAACGCGAAAGTCAGGTGTGGTCAATGTATCATGCAAAACACCTACATATGTTTTTTGTTAAAAATACAATACGAGGCCACTATTCGTTATTTCCATTCCAAGCACTATAACTCTTTATTGTCTTGGTAATCGTAGAAATGGCCGAACAAATCTCAATTGTTTACAAATTTTAAAATACCACCAGTATTACCAGAAACGACAACGACGACAAGAATCTGTAATATGCTTGTAATAATAGGTCGTTGACCAACGGGTAAATAAATAGATCGTCCCTCGTAATATATACAAAATTTGTTAAATACCAATGCTAAATAAATTTTTCAAATTCACTCAAACTATATAAGCTCTCTCCAAACAACTCCACTTTATATGCAGACAAGATAAAATATTTCTGCTCGCATATTCCTTTTTACATGTTCGTAATTTTAAAGACTTATAAGGAAGCGCGGTTCGCTTTAGTTTAAGTTTTGGCAATTAACCGGATTTAACTCACGTTATTAACTAACGGCTAATTCTAACTTAATTAATTACTCTCAAATTTTTTGCCCAAAAACTTATGGGTCCTTACGACATACTAGAGAGGAAAAAACCAAACTGGTAAGGGTCAGACGGATTTGGCGTGGAATGTCCCCTATATTAATGTATTGATTAGTTAATTATTTGATGCCTGGATGCAAATATATAAAAATGGTTGTATCGTTTGTCTTTCTTATCGGACATATCGCGTTCAACACGTCACATACTAACTGAACAATGTGTTGTTAAGATGAAATCTGAATTTATATAAAATTGTGAGCCACATCAATCTATACTGCCACCAACAAAATTAATAATCCATATACCTTACCGATAATACCAAGAATTAATTTGAATTATACATTATATCGATTTATTAGTTAGATAAGTACGTGTAACTATTGTTAATCGAATTATCTGACATATAACTGTTAAAATATATTACTATAAAAGATAATGATAATGCTGCATTGCAAATAAAATATAATTCCTGTTTCAAATAATGCAGAAATATAAACTACGAATGATAAGAGCATTAGATTTCGTTTAGCTTTTACCTAACACGTCAAAAAATGCTTTTGAAATTGTTAAGTTTCATTTATCAGGTTGACCATGTAAGTTTCCATGGAAATTATTTTTCAAAATATAAATTAAATTGAATTTATTTCATTCTGAAATGTAATCATTAGTGTATATTTTGGAGACTTTAAAAGCAGCTATAGGTACCATCGAGTTCCACAGCTCGATGCACGAATCAAATTGATTCGTTTGCAACGGTTGACGTATATAAATTAATATGAATTTATAGGCACTAAATTCTGAAGTAGTTAAAGAAAAATAGTGAAAATAGAGTAAACCTTAGCATTAATTAAAATTACCTTTTTCGCGAAACAACTTTTGTCCATATATAGACTTTGCACTTGCTTCGACATAATGGTATATAATAAACAAGATCTAAACCGTTAAGTTGATAGTTTTTAACAACACTTAAAATAAAGGAAGAGAATTGCTAAACAACAACAATAGAGTGCAACAAGGATTGCTGATTTGCAAACAATGGAAGTGCTCAAATGGTAAAGAATTTTATTCCTACTTATCTAGGCTGCAAGTAAAAATACTAAATGATTTAGAACCTCCCCGGGGTAAAATACCAATGGCCACAGGATCAACAAATGGTGTACGAACTGGTTAAACTATATAACACCGTGTGTAAAAATTTAAATTGTTTTAAAGGTTTCAAATTTTAAATTTCCACGCTTTCAACCGGAAAACTGCAAAATATAATTCCTATTTCCAAATAAGCAAAAGTCATTAATATTATTGTAGTAGTGCAGGAAATAATTAGTAATTTATAATTGTAAAAATCGGCCCAGGACAAGGACGTAAAAAATACGTCGTGAACTCAAAGTTAATGAGCACATAAAACTTTAAGTTGTACAATTTATATGCATACGTACATCTTAAAAAGTAATATAAAAAATCTATACGAGTATTAAGTTTCGATTAGCATATATAAAGATGTAGCCAATAAAATCGAAGAACCAGATAATCCATAAAAATTTAAATTTGTATACTTTGGTTGTTGGAGTCGTATCAAACCATTTTTCACGGCAAAACTGAGAAATTTTCCGGCTAAAATGGTGTGGCAAAATATAAAAAAATCACCGTTGGTTTAAAAAATAAATCCGGCGTCGTAAATACATGTTTCTATTTTATTTAGTAACCTTAATAAAATTGCAAGTTTTATGTCTCATTTACTATAAAAGTAAAATTCCGAAATTATATATGCAAACTGCTGTACAACATACAAGCATCGATAACAAACTGTTTATCCATACCTGCATTATACGATGTGGTACAAAAGAAAAATGAAATATAACAAAATTATATAATAAATAAATTTTATAGTTATATTGTTTATGCAAGAAGTGAACTCGTCAGAAGCTGACATATTCGATTGGATACGCTCGTTCGTGCAACTTCCCGCTGTGAGCGACACATCTATTCGAGCAGACTTTTATAAATAAATTATTTTAATAGTTAAATATAAATTTTTACCTGCATACTTGAATGAAATACCATATGCAGTACATTTTTCCATTATATTTCGAAACCCTTGTATGCAATTAATCAAAACTTAAATCAGCTGTTGTTTTGCTCGAGAACGTCATTTATGGTGATACACAACATTGGTAACAAATGTCGCGTCCGGACAGAATATCTCGTGTTCAAATTAAACTACACACTTTTCGCTCGATAGCGATCCCAGATCATCAATAAATGTTTTAAATCCAAAAGGTAAAATTACAAAAAACTTGTTGCAAACATGGTAAGGTGTGTAAATTCATAAACAGAGTTGAAGTTAACTGATTGGAATTTAAGACAAAAAATTATTACACCTAAATGGGTCATTTTATAACTAAAAGCCACTCAACTTTAAATAATTATTCCCATTTGTGTGAAAAAAAACGAAGTTGAATATCTCCATTCAATAAGCTCCACTGGTCCACGTACACGACTATCCTATTCTTTACAACTAATTTTTGGTAAAATATATTATTATTATTAATTTGGTTCATTTATGTTTTTCGAAAAAAAATTTCAATTTTGTTTTCAATTGCATACCTATTTCAAAAATTATTCGAGATGCAATATTGTAATTAGTTTTTGCACATTATTTTGAAAACCGTAACTGATTTAAAATTTCAAAAAGGGCAAAATAGTATGTATATTACATAATTCTCTTCAAAAGCAAATTAGTGTTTTTAATTTTAACTGCAATAAAAACATATATAGGTAATTCCGGAAAATTTAATAATTAACAATAATTAATACTTGTGGTAAAAAATAATAATAAAGCGCTACAGTCTTGTAAACCCAAGGTGATCTTTCGATCTTTCCACTTTCCTGTCATTTGCCTTTTTTGCCCATGCAACGGATTGTACCCAACGCCAAAATTCAGAAGACTCCAAAATTGGGCGTTTTTAATTTAATTTTCTATAAAAAATAGTCTCGCTTGAGGTGTCTTTGTAGGCCAACAAATAAACTCTTCAGAAAGATTTAAATATCTTAAAAACTACTTTCTGAAAACAAATTCAAGTTGGGAAGATTTGAAACTTCCCGATTGGTTTATAGCGAAATAAGCGTCAGGAATAGCATCGCTATCTTTGGGGCTTAGTCTCCCAGAATCACAAATAGTCCTTCCAAAATTAATTGACTGAATCTATCGTCCTCACATATAAATGAAGTTGCAGCGGACTGAAATTTTACACAAGATTATACGCTAGTTGGACAGCTATGGTGCCGCCACCTAGGCGGTGATTTTGTGCATAAATTAGGTGAGAATCTAGCCATCATTGACCAGAAGATGGCGCGGCGTACGCTTTTTTGGGATATCCAACTAGCGTATAGTTTTCTGTATGTAGTATAAGCGCAGAGGAGAGGTCGATTTTCAGAAATGCTAGAAGTTTCTTAAGAGATAAAAAACAATAACTAATAAAGCCCCATTGTACTACCTTCGATGCAGTGACTCTCCGTCCTGTCACTCCTCAAGTCATCCTGTCTCGATCGAATTCATTCTGGAGACAGGATAGCTTAAAGAGTGACAGGACGGAAAGCGCGCTGCATCGGAGGTAGTACAATGGGCCAGATTTAGTGGCATAAGTCCTCGTAGGGATATCCTCCTGCTCTCCTACCTAAAAACCAGAATCCAGAAGACTGCACTGGGTACCCCAGACCCCCCGGATTACACCAATTTATTGTTTTGTCACTTAAATAATATGTTTTGAGCTTTGGAATCGGAAAAAATTGGTTTCGCTACCAAGTCCAAAAGTAATTATATTTTTGCTCATCAGGGAGTAAAAGTCTAAGCATATTGTTTAAGACACAAAACAACTGGTGTAATCCGGGGGGTCTGGGGGGTATGGAATACCCCCCAGTGCACACTTCTGGACTTTAGGTAGGAGGGTAGCGAGATATCCCTACGTGCACTTAAGTCACTAAATCGGGCCTATTGCAGTGGCGGTGATATCAACAAGCGAATGTTAGCAATTAATGCTTAGGGGCCCGGGACCACAAAGGGTAGTAAATCCCAAAAAAAAGATTTTAAATTAATATACGCAATTCAAAATTAATACATTGTTTTTTTAGGGACCCGTTTTGAATATTTGCTACTTCTGCACCGCCACTGCACGAATTGTGATTTAATTCATATTTATTTGATTTAATTAGTAAAGTAAAATAAGTAGAGAGCGGCCATTAATTACGTGAGGCAATTTTTTGACCCCCTCTCCCCCTGATGAAATGTCGTGAGATTTGGTTTAACCCTTTCTCCCGCCTTCTAATCTCTCGTGAAATTGTTTATTTTACTTAATTTTACCCAGTTCTCTCGCAAATTTACAGTTTCATGCAAAAAAAAATTACGTGATATTTTTTAGACTTAGACTCCCCCACGTGAGATTGGGCGAGATTAGGCTCGACCCGCTCCACCACTAAAAGCCCACGTTATTAATAGACGTCCTCTAATGATAACACAGTTATGCAAATCAAACTCATTTTTCGAGCTCTGATCTTATGTAAATTAACTTAATGAATCCGAATATGACCTCCGTTTTTCCACCGCTTCCGGGGGACGTCCTCCCCCGTATCTATAAATCACTATCAATCATATACACAAGTTCTCAGTTTTGGACCGGGGGGTCTGGGGGGTGTGGAACACCCTCCAGTACACCTAAACAAAATTGGTCCCAGAATTTAGCTTTTCTTGCAAATGTCTTTCGTAACCTAGATCCAGTAATGCCCAGTGGAAACACAAATAGGTGTACATTCTACCGAACATAATATTCCAAATAGCAAACAGATTTCGATTCCAGCTTTATAGGTGTGATTCCACTGGGCATTACTGCATCTAGGTTACGAAAGACATTTGCAAAAAAAGCTAAATTCTGGGACCAATTTTGTTTAGGTGTACTGGAGGGTGTTCCACACCCCCCAGACCCCCCGGTTTCAAAAACTGAGAACTTGTGTATATGTTCTTTGATTGATCTTACTAGTCAAGTAAAATTAGATAAAAATAAAACATTCATCTGAATTTTGGTACACATGTTTATTAGGGATTCCCCTTAAACATACTAAAAGTCCCCGTCGAAATCTGTTGCGCTCGAGCCGCCATCTTGGAAAAAAGGTACACTTCTTCAGTTTTGTGTCTATATCTCGGCAACTTGTGGTGATACAAAAAAAAAGTTTAAGTAAAATTTGTAGTTAATTAAATCTTCTCTAAAAAAGTTGATATACATTTTTTTCCATCTCCAATACCAAACTTTACTTTCGTTTAGACACTTTTGAATGAAGATGCATTATGCACGATGTTCATGCTTACTTATGCCTCTTTGTAGTGACTGGAGAAACAGTTAGTGTTAAAGGAAAAAGGATCGACCACCTTGAAAAAATTAACTGACTGCATTGAAACGACAAAGCTGCAAAAAGATCTTTTGTATGCAACGTAGCTAAAGTATTAGAGATACAAAAAAATATATATCAACTTTTTTGAAGGATATTTAATAAACTACAATTTTTAGTTAAACTTTTCTTTTGTATCAATACAAGTTGCAGAGATATAGACAACAAACTGAAGAAGTGTACCTTTTTTCCAAGATGGCAGTTCGAACGCAACAGATTTCGACGGGGACTTTTAGTATGTTTAACAGGAAGCTGTAATAAACATGTATATCAAAATTCAGATCTTTACCGACTGATTAACGTTTTTACTTGCCGATTGATAAGAAACTATCACTGTTTGAGAATAAGTACATTGTAGGTTTAGCCAATACGCACTGAGTAGTACCGAGTACCCCAGTATCCAACTGATTGTATAAAGCCCCCTAGAAATCACATATTGGTGTCGCGACGAATAATACCCTAACAAATAATCCTTACAGCAAATAATCCCCAAAGTGAATAATGATTATTTTTAAATTAATTTTGAAATAAATTTTTTTTTTTATTTCAGGATTTGTTCCAGGATCATTTGGTATTAATTAACCGACCATTAGGCGCCATTTACCTAATCTGCACCAGGCGCTGTATATATTGAAACTTCTCCAGTCTTCCCACGGCTTTCGATTAGGATATATCTCTATTAATTCAACATTTATCCTTTTCATCCATCCATTCTTCGTTTTCACTCTGCCAAAAATTTTCTGGGCAACTTTCTCTGCATATTTCTACCTTTCTCTAATCAGTATTATTCTTTGCCCAAATCGTATGAGTTACGAGTCAAATTCGCTAGTAAGTCATCTTGGCTTAGGCCAAGTGATCGCCTATACGCACTGCATAGTGTATGACACTTGAAGAAGAAACGAGAGGTTTGATGATCGTTCCGGTTACTTTTTCTAATTAATTGTATTATAATACCTAGAACAATAATTATTATCCACAGCAATTAGTTGCCAGCGCTAAGCTCCGCGCGTGTCGTACCGGGAGGCCACCATTTGCATATCGCGATGTGGGATTGCATCGGTGTTTCAATTAGAAGCAGCAATTGAGTCTAGTTTATAGTTTCGGTATAACACGGTCACTTTCAAAATTTACAAATTGTTCTTCGCTTCTTCTTGACTCAATGTGTCACGCAGTTCCAGTTCTCATCTCTTTTTTGATCTACATTGTTCTTCTAAAATAATCAGTTGAACAATAAACTTGAAGAACCAACCATCATGTTAAGTAAAAAACATGGCCGATGGGTAACTAACGTAGCATGGAAAAAACAAACACTCGAAGGAAAATTCCAGGTGAATTTTAAATGCTTCAAATTAAATTTAGTATACCTAGCTAGGATTTATAAAAATACAATTAAACTTTGAATGGCATATAAAAATCAAATTCCATTTAACCTGTCTGCAAGCAAAAGAGTTTATGCAAAAGTTTACGAATGCACATTTAAATTTTTTATGTCACCGCACGCCACGCCCAAAAAGTGTTTGTAGAAACAAATTTAAAAATATGGGGCAGTAAAATGGCATTTTATTAAAGCTAAAACTGAAATCAAGTTCAAATAAAATTTTGCGAGTTCAAGGTTTACTCTCAAGTATTTGATGATTGCAACGCACGATAGGTGCAGGTATATAGCCAAAAATCTAAATAAATTTCCAATAATAAATAAACAATAAAAACCTCTTTCATTGCTTTAAATTAAGAGAAGATTCTTTTATTATTAAATTAACCTTGTTAATATGAATATCACGTAATAAAAATATTCGGTAATATAAAACTTTTAAAGACCCGCTCCAATTAACGCCACCCTGCTGAGATACAAATGGAATGACATCGCTGTTTTCACACCACGGTATTTATAATAGAATTATAATTAATTATGAAATCCTTCATGCTATGATCGATAATTATTATAACCTATTTTATATGTCTATATAAATAAATATCAATATGTAGCATGACGCTTAAAAATTTATACGTGCCTATCAATGATTATCAAATTAATGGTTCAACAGTTCTTAGAAGAATAAAGAATCGTTAACCAACGCTGTTTGGAATTGGTTTGGAATCCTATTCAAATTCGATCTATTTTTCTAATCTTGTCTTCTAAACAACTTATGGAAAATACGAACATGAAACTTCTAACGCTCACAACTGCTCAACTCCAAACCATTATAGCGAATCAAATAATAAGAATTCTGTTCGTTTTTAGGGCAAAAATATCGACATTTCCTCATTTTTGCTTTACCAAAATTAAACAAGTATTAGCAACATCAGCGGGTGGTCAGCTATAGGTACCCCTTATACAAAACATAATAAAAATTTCCTTTATTGGAGTTTTCACGTTGGCATTGGCACTCGACACAGCTCAAGAATATTAGAGAAAAATATTATGGATAAAAAGTTAATTTAAAATATTAATATTAATAATAAGAAAAGTAATTTTTTACTTTTTTCCATGTACATACCTATGTAAATTGTTTTTTAAGAGACATTCGAGTACACCATAATTCTTTGGTTATCATAAAAATGAAAGCAACTAGAACCTAATTGGCGTCAACATCAACATATAATCACAATAATTTATCTTCGCCTCAGAAGCAACACAAGTTAACAACCAAATAATTGCACAATCAAGAATTATTATAAGTATTTGCGTTAAACAATAAAATTACATTTCATTGAATTAGAATTTACTGTAATAATAAATTATTAGTTTATACGAGTGGGATGAGTAGCTATAGATTGAATTTGAATTAATAATTTTAGTTTTTCTTTAGAAGAGTGCTAAACAGGCGACTTGCATAAGGATAATAATGAAGGTTGCACGATTATCAGATTATCACTAAATTAATAGGAAGTCTGTAGCTACTAAAAGCTCTGTTAGGGCGACAAATCCTTTTTCACACAATGGTAACCAGTTAATATAGTTGAGGTGTATAATATTAATTTTAAAATAAATTGTATTATGCTTTAGAATTTAGATATTAGTAAATTTTATATAATATATAAGTTCTGAATGACTGAATTAAACCTTTGCTTTGTGCGGGATCATTATCGAATGTTTCGATGTTTAGAAATAGCGGCGTTCGCTTTAGAATAGGCAGGGTGGTAACGACGCCATCAGCATTTTTGAAATGGGAGGGCACAAATTGGGCCTAATATATTTGGGGTGGGCAGGAGAACACGAAATTTATAAATAACCTTTAAATAATACAATCAACAGGGTGGGCAAGTCCCCACCCTGGCGCCATCACTGCACCTGTGTGCTTTACGCCACACTGCTGCTTAGTTGTATTCCATAATCAAGTTACTGGGTCAACAAATTTCGAGTGTACTGGAGGGCATTCCATGCCCCCCAGACCCCCCGGTTTGAAAATCAAACAGCATGTGAGTATAATTTTTGATTAATATTATTAAACAAGGAACTCTTTCAGAACCAATTACATTTTCACCGAAGAATCTGAGGGTTTAATTTCATTGAATAAATAACTAAACATCTTTCACTCTTTCTAAAGGGTGTTTCATATTTCTTGAACTGTTTGGTTCTGAAAGAGTAAGAGTTCTCAATTTAATCAAATTTATAAAAAAAATATGGACATAAACTGTTTGTTACTGAAACCGGGGGGTCTGGGGGGCATGGAATGTCCTCCAGTACATCAGCTATTTATTGACTCAATAACTCGATAATGGAATACAACTTAACCCTATTACTGACGTACCCTGAACCCCCAGATTTCACACTGAAAAAAATCCACTATAAAAATTTCCTAGAAAATTGTAGTATATGTTTTGTAAAACTTATTTAGACAATTTGTTAAAAGTTTTAGAAAACCTTGTAGTAATATTTTATTAAAACTTGTAGGAATTAAATGTAGCATTTATTACTACAATATTTAAAATTTGTACTACAATAATATAGTAAATAACACTGAAAAAAAAATTTATTAGTGAATCTTCAACAATTTTGTGGAACATGGTACTACAAAAATTTACTACAAACTTTTATAGAGTTATATTATATTTTGAGGACGGTTACAGTCTGATGGTTAAGTACGTCGACTACTAAGCAGAGAACTCAGGTTCGAGCCCGAGTGGAGTAAGAACTGTATTCTAGCAAACCACCGAGGTAATCTGCTGTGAAAAGCCTTCATAAAATGAAGTGGTTTGGCAAAAATCCCTCCCTGTGGGTTGTACTACTGTTGTACTAGAGTTCGTTCAGAAGCTTAAGTCTCATACAATGCGCGAAACGGGCAAAATACATAAGAATAAATGTTAAATGAAAACATCAGCTTGGCGCGAAAATTTAAAAAATCTGACTTGAACATTATTTTCATTATAATTATAGAAAAGAAAAACTAATTATAGAAAAAATAAAATGATTACTATAGGAATGTAATTTATTGTAAAACTTTATTATTATAGTACAAGCAAATACTATTGTACAAGTAAAACAAATTATTTTTATTATAATAAAATAATAACGAACAAGAAAGTGAGTAATCGCACATTGAAGTAAATTTTATTAGCCGAGTAATTGATTTTTTTTATTTTTATCTTTACAAGATGGGCTCACATTCTAAATTGAACTCTTCATCATCTTCTTCATCTTCCGAAGACAGATAATCTGAACTGTCACTTTCATCTTCGTAATTTACTCTAATAATGAGTTCATCTACATCATCCATAATATATTCCTTTTCTATATATTCTTTTTCTGTGGCTTCTACATGGCGACAAATATTTTGCCAATCTTCTATTGTGACTTTATTAAATTCTTCTTCAGTCAATCTTCGGACATCGTCCATTTTAAATGTGGTATTTCGTGCGGCAACACGATTCTTTACCAACGCCCAAATTTTCTCAATAGGGTTCAATTCTGGGTGATATGGTGGTAACCGTAATACAACGTGGCCATGTTCGGCTAAAAGTTTATCGGCTACATAATTTTTATTACGTGGCTTGTGTAATTTAATTATATTATACAGATCCATTTTTGTATCTCTGATTTGCCATATTATATTTCTTTCTGATAACCATTGCTGCATAGCACCTTTTCTCCATGAAGACGTAGGGCATTTTAAAATACTAACGTTATGATACGAAGCGTTGTCAATAACCAAAACGCTATTTTTTTCTAGATTTGGAATTAATTTTTCATTTAACCATTTCAAATAATTTTTGTGATTCATGTCATCGTGATAATCTCCAGTTTTAAGGCCAGATTTAAATATTAATAAGGCCCTCGTAACAAAACCTCTTGCACCGCCAGCGTGAACAATAATTAATCGTTGTCCTTTAGACACTGGGGTCTTTAAACCGTTAGTACTTCCATCGTCCCAACATTTAGGAACGGTATGTGAACTATGGATGTAAGTTTCATCCGTATAAACAATATTTCTTCCTTCTTCTTTATATTTTATAAGGTTTCTTAAGAACATAACTCGTTTACCTCGAATATCACTTTTTTCAACAAGTATTTGCTTATTACATGGGGATTTTCTCCACCTAAAACCAATCCTATGTACTACAATTCGAAATGATGAAAGCGATCCAGAAAAGCCATGATCTTTTTTCATCGCTTCATACACAGTTTTCATTGTAGGTCGCCTTTTATGTATAGTCGCATAAGAATGAATTATACGCCTAATAACATCTTCTTCAAATTGGCTTGTTGTAGTTTTTGGGGATGGCATTTTAATAGTTTTCCTGGGAGTAGAAAACTTGGCTTGTTGAGGATTTTCAGCTCCTTCCTTCATTATTCTTATAACAGTTTTATAAGAAACTCCAGTTGCAGATGACACTTTTGCATACAAAATATTTCCTTTGCATTTTTCTTTATTCATAATATATTGAATGACATTATAAATTATTTGTCGTCCTTGACTATGAACTACTTTACGGTTATTCATATTAGTAATGAATTTTAACTGTAAAAAATATTGTTTGTTTAAAAAACGATGTTAAATTAATTTGTTTATGCATTACCTACCACAATAAAATAATAAACGTTTTCGTCAAATAGATGTAAAAAAAGATTTAGTGGTACACACAGCAGTTTAACCTAAAAATAAAATTTTCGTTTAAAAACGATTTTAAATTAAAATGTTGTTTGTACTAACCTCAGTATAATAAAAATACTCAAATTGCGTTAAAAAAGGCTGATTGTTATTTAAATTATCAAATAATGTTAATATCATTTAATAATCAAAAGCACGAAAATAGCGAATCTGTCAAAGCAAAACGTCAACAAAGAACGATATTTTCAGGACTGTATTTATTTTGTTAAAACGAATTTTATCATTTCTGCGCACTATTGTATGGGACATGACCTCCTGAATGATCTCTACTTGTGTACTACTTTGTTGTACTACTTGTGCTACTGTGTAATATTATATTTTATAGATTAATAATTTGTATAATATACAAATTACTACAATTTGTAAATAGATAGTGACATACACAAATTGTAGTAATTTCTACAAATTTTTTTCAGTGCAAAAACGAAAAGTTTTCTCACATATTTTTGAATTAATTTTATCAAAAAAAAAAACTTTTACTCTTTCAGAGGCAAATACCTTTACATTTGAGAGTCTGGCGCAGTAATTTAATTAAGGAATACAAATTAACACAATTAATGATGCACTGGAGGGCATTCCATGCCCCCCAGACCCCCCGGTTTGAAAAACACAAAGTTTCTCAATCGTTTCTTACAATTAGTGGGATACTGGAAGGTATTTTATAATCCACAGACCCGCTGGTATGTACTGCCGAGACCTGAAAATATATTTGATTCTGAAATAGTGAAAGATCTATATTAATTCCATGCCCCCAATTTTTTAAAAAACACAAAGATTCTAAATTACTTCATACAATTACAGGAAGTCATTTTATACTTCACAGACGCTCCGGTGGGTCCTGACGCAACAGGAAAATGTATTTTGTTCTTAAACCAAAAAATTAAGGAACGAAAGATCCTTATACATAATATATGCTCACCACCTTTTTATTTTTCCAACCGGGGGGGGGGGGGGGAATATTTGTATTAAGTTGTATTCCATAATCAAGTTACTGTGGGAGAGTACATTGGAGAGTATTTCGTACCCTCAGATCCTCCGGTGTAAATGTTCTGAAAGAGTAAAAGTTCCTCGTTTAATAAAACTAATCAAAAATTATGCACACCAACTTTTTGTTGTTCAAACCGGGGGGTCTGGGGGGCATGGAATGCCCTCCAGTGCACTTTAAATTTGTTGACCTATAGTAACTTCATTATGGAATACAACTTAACACAATTACAGATATACTGGAGGGTATTATTACATGCCCTTTGTCTCACTGTTTTATGTCTCTCAGACCAGTCTCAGAAACGGCAGTGACAACAGCAGTGAAACGTACATGTTAATCCCAGAGATAATTTATTGTAATCATTATTATTGAGGATTTTCTAATTCACCTGATAGTTCAAGCAATACGGATCCAAAAATGATGTTTACTTGCAATAAATCATAAAGTTTTGAAACTTGGCAAAAGGTTTCGTCTTAGGTCCCTGTTTAACCAAAAAAAAGTCGCATTTCCTCCGAGGTCCGAAAGTGTACGCCATCTTGGATATTAAGTGACAATTTATGGTTTTTTAATAATATCTTCAAAAATATTAACTTTAGGAAAAAATAATTCGTATAAAAATTGAAGCTTGTTAAATTCTCAATAAAAAAGTTCATATTCAATATTAGCGTCAATGCAATATTTAACCGAAAAAATCCATCCGCCTGTCGTTCACTAACCCAATCACGACGTGGAATTTACATTGACGCTAATATTTATTGAAAAACCATAAATTGTCACTTAAAATCCAAGATGGCGGACACTTCCGGACCTCGGAGGAATGGCTACTATTTTTTGGTTAAACAGGGACCTAAGACAAAACTTTTTGCCAAGTTTCAAAATTTTATGATTTATTGCAAGGAAAAATTCCCCATTGACTGGACTATGAGCTGTTCACCGGAAAATCGATTATTTCCTAAATTAATCGAAATTTGGATTTCTCCCATAGTTTATTTGCTTTCTGTGACAACTCAGTATAAATATTGTGTTGTGATTCTAGCTTGTGAAAAATGAAAATATAAGTGGCAATAAAAATTCAAAAAATTAGGCGTTTATATTCAAAGCGATAGAATCTGGCAGGACGAGAAGAGTAAAAAACAGAAGTTACGATAAACTCTATAACCGTAAACAACAAAATAAAATTATTCGACATTACACATCCACATTTTTCGTACTGTCTACCTGCCAAAGTATAATTAAATTAAATAAACATAGAGGTATGAGAATTTCATGAACGCCTGTCGGTTAAAATTGACAGGGATACCAAAAATAACTATGAAATCGAGTACTATCTGAGATGGTTATCAAAATCGATACAAAAGGTAACCATTTGTTTAAAGTTTATGTGAATTCCAAAATAATTATAAGTGAAATCGAGATTTGATGAATGTATGCTAGTAACTATTTAAAAATAATTCACATAGTTTTCATCTTCGTAGGACCACACACATTAAAAATTTAAATTTTCCAAAAAACTCTTCGAAATTTATGGTTCCGAGTCCGTTGGTTCGTTTTAAATAAACACTTCATAATTAAGAAAAATTTTGCGCCCGAGTGTACGGCTTAATTTGCATACAATAATAAAAATATCAACAAGAGCTCCTTAACATCTCTTTAAATTAAAAATTATTGCGAATTAAGTTTATTAGCAAATGTGTTGGTGCTGTGTTGATGGTTTGTTTATAACTTTCTTGACATCACGAACTGCCGAGATGCATACGTGCACGCAGCAGGACAAGTTAATTTAAATCGTTAATGCAACTTTCTGATAGATTTGTGCCATACAGACGCACGGCACACAGAAGAAGCTAACTATCCAAAAACGGTTCATTGTGTCAACGATAGCACGCCATCCCATAACTTGGAATTTAAATAACTTTTTTTCTTCTTTTCTCTGTTGGTTCTTTTATATTAAAAATAATACGGACTCCGCGTCCGTCATTAAATGACGGATGACGACAATACGACCGGGAAAAAGGACTGCCCTTAGAAAAGTATGTTTCGAAGGAATCGATCGCAAAAATGCAGGTTGGTTGAAAATAGAAGCAAAGAGAAAATAATGATTGTGAAACAAGAGGTGATCTCGCCAACACAGAATAGTATTTATGCTCTGACTGTCAGTGGAACACGACATTCACTGTTCTTATTTGTTATTGTAATGACGAGCGATGCTATCGTCCACTATCCGTTGTCGCGTCACCTCGACTACGCGTCATGTTTGGAACAAACACGAATATAAATCGTTTTTCCACCTGGATTTAATCGTGTAACTTTTAGAAATTTTATTTAAAATTGCCTATAATTTCGAAACGTAGATTGGTATCTCGTACAATTTTGATAAGTATCAACAAATAATGTAAAATAAGCGTGATAAAAAAACAACCATTTTAACACTTCTCGACAGTTTTAATGTCCAATTCGACTATTTAAGAAACGGTAAACTGGACGATAACATTTTTTAATTTTATCCAAAATACCTGAGCAAGAAATGTCTGATCAAATATTTGCATCAAAGCACCGACGCGGCGCAATTGTTGAAAATTGATACCGAAGGAAGTATTTTTCATCCCCATTCCGAGTGTTCCAAATCCGATAACGCAACCGTGGGTCACGAACGCGTGGCTACTCGACGAGATAAGATGGTAAGTTGGTTTAGTTCATAATAATTAACTGGCATAACTGGCTGTAAAAATATGTGCGTTAAAAAAGTGTTAACACTATTAGCGTTAGCGATCTTGGATATTATTTTATGGCGGAGCGCATTTTAGAAAGAGCCTGTAAACTGCGAAATAAATTGCCACATTAAAATACCACCTTTTATCCGTCCTATAGTTGGGAATTAATTTAAAATTTACCATTTAAACGTAAAAAGTGTGATTGGTCGCCGATTGTTATTGATGAAATGCTTTATTTTTCAATAGCCAACATTTTAACAAAATCAGATAAGTACATGACCGTTTAATTGGCTGGATGTTTTTAAAATAATCTGGTTCGATAACACGTACACAATATTTAACGTATTCAATGATTGTGTTTCGGTAAGAAGCTATCTCATATCGCCAACACTTACATAAATCCCGAGTGGCCTTAGCCCATCCAAAAATAAGTGCGAAAGCCAGTTTTTTCGGATTCAAAAATAAACAGCTTCCAGACAAGGTTTGTGTCGAAAAATAATTGGACTCGAAAAAATGTCGAACCACTAAAAACCCGCTCTATGTGAGTTAGCGCTCTAGAATTCCAAATTGACGCGCCGACTTATATATGTGTGCCTCTCGGGAATTATTTGGCCTTCTCCTTCTTCACCGTCAAGCTCTTTCATCTTTGTTTCTCATTTGTTAATCAATAAATTCTACAAACCGTTTGCTTCTTAGCAATTAAAAAAAAACAACTGTCGTCGTCTTATAATATATCGAATTATATACACGTACCTTGCATACCCATAATACATACGACATATGACGAACCAAAATATAAAAACCAATATTTTCTCGCTGCTATTGTAAAGGCCATAAAAGGACAACTCAAAAATAATTCAGTATCAATATTGAACAAAGATGAAAAATGCAAGTAATACGAAATGACGAGCGCCTTTCCTTTATTTATTGTCAGCCTTCGAAGCTAAGCAATGTTTATAATATACGACTTCTTTCGCCCATACCTCCCGATCTTGTTATAAAGAAGCAACCAAATAAAGATCGGTTAAGATACAAAGGTAAGTCGGTACCGTGTTGATTCACTACGTGCCATCACACCAACCTGGCAGCATTCGAAAAGCGGTCGCTCCAACCGATTCGTTTATAAGCATCACAATATTACTATTACTTCAAGAACTTGTGGGTGTTCGTTCAAGTTCTTTCTATTCCAAATTATGGAAAAATTCAAAAATTTAGATGGGTAACTCTCGGTCGTGTGCATTCATGAACCATGCTGAGACACAGCCTTGAAATATTAAAATTCTGATTTTTAAGAGCTGTGGCGCCACGTGAACTGGAGGATCAAATTTTTCCGGCCCATTTCATTACCCATTCTAGCTCTTTCAACTACTTATGTTGATTATATATTAGAACTTCATTCAATATCTTCAAGTACAAGAAATATCTCCAAAGGTATAATAATATAATAAGTGAGTAACTAAGATATATCCAAACAGTTCTTTATATTATATAATAAATAAATACAAAGCCTGTTAGTATTACGAATCAAAAAACGAAAAAAAAGTCTGCTATGTAAACATGGCATAACTTTCCCCATTCAATTTGGGTTGAGAAACTTCCCCAAACCAAATTAACCAAATAAAACCAAAATTATCACTCACACAATTTTATTTTTAAATTATATCCAAATAAATTAATCTCAAACTTGAGACTCAAATTCAAAATATCTCGGGAAATACCACGGACACGACTGGAAGCCCCTATCTCGTCTTTTAGTGCCAACATTCCAATTTGCTAGCACCAAAAGACCCACCAAATTCAAAATTACCAAATAAAAATTCAAATTCAAAAAAATTACACTTCACTACATAGCATCTCAAATATCAAAGTTTTTCAAAAATCTTCAAAAAAACGATTTGGTAACAAGACAGTATTTTGGCATAATATAATATGCAAATTAAAACAACAAGCACATCAGCAAAAGTTCAAAATTGTTTGATAAATCAAAAAATAAATGCAAGGGGTAAATTTTGTAGACACTTATTTGGAATTCCCTTGAAAATCTCTGGAATTCCTTAGAAATCTAGAAATTCTTTAGATTGGAACTAAGTTTGAAAATCAAAGAAGCATTCAGACAAAGTTTATAGAGAGGGTAAACGAGGAGTAGTGAGGAGGGGGTAAATAAATATATTTTGATAAGAATTTAGGTATATTTTTGAAATTACAAAAAAAATTTAGATTTTGTTGGTTTCTGATAAGTCATGAGTCATGAGTCTCCCCCTTCCTAACATTCTTAGCGAGCAAACCTAGAATATGCGAAATTCGAGAAAATCACAAAAATTGAAAAAGCTACAAAATAAAACTTATCTCGATCATTCTTAAGATTTCCTAATATAAGATTTTCCTTCACTTTTGTTTTTCACGATTTCCCCTGGGTTTTCCAGCAATAAACTATATATACAGAGAAATCTTCAAAAATCTCTGATGTACTAGCAGTGGCGTATTTAGTAAATGCTTTGGGGGGGGAGGGGGGTAGGAAATTACAGATTCGTTAGAATCTCGGTAATCCATTCATGCGCGTAAGTTGTAAATGATCCTAATACATAAAATCCCAGCACGCTACTGCTGCTCCTGCTACAACGTGCCATTTTTTGGTGAAAAAAAACACTCTGGTTGGTCGATTTTTTTTATCAACCAAAAAGTATATTTGTCTAATATTTGTCCAATATTAATCCAAACCAGGAAATTTGAATTTTTAAGCAAAAATAAGAAATTAAATTTTTTTTTTATGATATAAAAATAAATAAGTCTAATTTTCTTCAGCCGAACGTCTATCCTCTATCTTCTCCAAGTATTCTAAAAGAGTGTAAATCTTCCAATATGTACTGGAGGGTGTTCCACACCCCCCAGACCCCCCGCTTTTAAATAATTGTAAACCTCCAGACTCCCCAGTTTACAATAAGGGACCATCCATAAATTACGTCACACGTTAGGGGGTAGGGGAGGTCATCTCAGATTTGTGACAAAAATGTAACAGGGGGTCCGGGGGGGGGGGGGTTTCAAATGTTGTGATGTCACAAAGTTAAATTTTTAAAAATATATTTTTTTGATCTATGGATCGGTTGTAGCAACATAAGTAGCGCTTGCGTGCGTTTCTTCATGCGGCCGGAAAATAAATTAAATATTAATAAAAATAAAAATAAAATGTCATTTAAGACCTGTGAAATTGATTTAATTTAAGTTAGTTGTTAAAAAAAATTTCTACGAATTATTAAATTTTATAGGGTAGTGTGTGACGTCAGTAAGGGGGGGGGGTTTAATGAAAATGTGACTAAATGTGACATAGGGGGAGGGAGGAGTCTAAAAAATTTTAAAATCGTGTGACGTAATTTATGGACGACGCCTAATTGTAAACTACCCAGCCTCCCCGATTTACAATAATTGTATACAATTAAAAAATAATAATTGTAAACCGGGGGGTCTGGGGGGTGTGGAACACCCTCCAGTACACATTGCAGGATTTACACTCTTTTAGAATACTTGGAGAAAATAGAGGATTTATAATTTTAGAAATTTCGCCAGGAAAAACAGGAAAATTTTAATTTTTAAGCAAAAATGAGGGAAATTTAAACCTTTGGCTAAAGAATAATAAAGCTTAGAAAAACATTTATTTAAGTGCCTCATACTGCTCAGAGTTTAGTAGCAATTTTTACGTAACTTGGAAAGTTAACTGTGAAAATTATAGTCAAAAGTGTAAACCGGTCTGGGGGTGAACACCCTCCAGTACATATAATAAAATTCCCGTTCTTCTAGAATACCTACAGAAGACGGGTTTTCCAGCTAGTAAATAAATAAACAAATAAATAAAAATAATTTAAAGTTATGTGAATTTTAAACCTTCGTGGTAAACATTATTTTTATCAGGGGGGGCTTTAGGGGTACAATCCGAGTCATCCTTGGGGGGGGGGGGGTAATTGCCCCTTTGCCCCCTCTAAATACGCCACTGTGTACCAGTGAAGAAAAATCTAAAGACATTCGAGGAAATTCCAAAAAATTTCAAAGAGTTTTCTTAGAAGAAATCTCAGAAGATTTCAAAAAATTCATGGAAATTTTAAGACATTTTAGTAAATAGGAAATTCAAAAAAATGTAAAAATCCGAAGAAATTTTAAGAAATTCTCGACAAAGAGGAATATCAAAGGAAATAAATTTTTTTTTTTACAAATTTTCCATTAGTTTTGTGTATGACGATTTTCAGTTGGTTTCCCAGTTAATTAAAATTGAGAGGGAAATGTTAAGAAATCCTAAGAAATATCAAGAAAATATTTGAAAAATCAAGGAAATGTAGAAAATCCTAGGATACGTTAGGAACTCTAGAAAATCTAAATAAATCTCAGAAAAATGTAGAAAGTTTCAGGATCTTAGAACATCTTGTGAAATGGAAAATCCCGGAAAATGTAGAAAATTCTAGGATATTTTAAGAAATCTAGAATATCCTAGAAAAGCCAAGAAAATCTCAAAAAATTGAAAAAATTAAAAAACTATCTATGCTCTATTCTATAGCATTCTTAAGATTTTCTAATTTCCCTTCAGTTGTACACAAGAACAGATTCAGGAGAAATTCATGGCCGAAGTAAATGAAGATGAGGAGGGTAAATGCATATTTTTTTATAAGAATTTAGATATAATTTTTAAGTTTTAACAAAATTTAGAAATTTTATTCGTTTTGATGAGTTATGAGAGGAGGGACAGTTACCCCGCTACCATTTGAATTCTTTGAGAATCTTTGGAATTCAATGGAAATTATTGGAATTCCGAGTCCTGTGTACAAAATTATTTTCGGATATTTACCCCTTGAATAAATGTGTAAAGAAATAAAAATTTGTAAATGGTTTCTCGCCAGTATGAAATTTTCAATATTCTGCTTGGTTCACGGCAATATAAAATTGTATTTTAAATAATAGAAACGTAGATGTGTAAATAAATTTAATAGTTAGGCTAGGATAGATAATAAAATTATAATGAAAAATGGATAATCGGAGCAATTTTCTTTATATCTCGAATTTTAAAATGTAGCATTTGAATTGCCGGACCCCGTAGAAGATATTGTAGAATAGTTTTACATTCATTAACCTACGACCTCTTCTCGGCAACCACTACAGACTTTAGACTTGTAATAATTACCAGCGATATCATAATAATTGTGAAATTGTATTTTTAATGGGTTTTACTACCGTGAACAAATGGAAAATTGCGTTTAAAATGCTCAAACGTAGGATTACAAAAAAACTTTTTATTACTCATTGACTCACAAAAGGTATGTGCAAATCTTAAAGAAAAAAATAATATAAACCGTTTTGTGTTGGAAATAAAAGAATATATAATAACCTATAAATTTCAGAAGCTATAAGTTTCTTGGTAAGTAGTTAAAACTGTTGGTGGGACGACAAACGCCTTGGGTGGTACTGAACAGTAATTCACTTTTACCCAAGATTCTTGAATATAAATTTGATTTAGAACTCCTAATAATGGGATGTAAAAAATTAATTGTCAATTCTATAAGAAATTCGTTCCACCAAAAATAAACAAACTCGAAGGTAGATACTATGGTAGTAACAGTATACCATATTCTACGGCAAAAATGTGGGATGAATGAAGGAAGACTAGTAACTCGATTAAAAAAAATTTGGCCGAGGTTTCCCGCAGAGCTCAGTCGAAAGGTCTTTCGTGTCAAGGAAATCAGAAATAATTTTAATGCTAATGGCTATTTTTGTTATTGGTTGCCAAGTTTCGAGCAACTGGGGTAAAAAATAATTCAAAAAGTGAGATAACCAAACAGCCGGTTGATCACTGTCATTAAAAATTCCAAGCGTGCTAAAATTTATACTGGCAATTACAAACAATTTATTAATTTCATTAAAGGTTTGTGTATACTTTTTAGGTTAAAAAAATAAAAGTTCCATTAAAAATAACGATTCGTTCGATACAATTTAAAGTCAAACAGCAAAGTCAAAAACAATTAAACATCAAAAGATAATCCCATATTCCCGGTATAGAAAGAATTTACGAACAAGTTCATAATTTGTAGGGAGGCGGTTTTTGGCCGAGACCATATAATAAGAAACGTACGTGTTTTCGAAGAACACGAGATGCCACTTATCGCTGCTACTGGCAATAGCAGTTATTACACTAAAAATACAACACGAGTTTCCCTAAGTTCCATTCGATATGGTACTAATTTCACAGTGTGATACCGGCTTTTCAATTTATGTATTTGTTAAGTGAGTGCGACTCGCAGTTGAAGGTTTAAGATAAAAACCGTGTTTTTACATTGTTTTTAATTTTTCACAGACAACCGGACTCTTTATTATTAACCTTCGCATTAAAGTGATAACAGAAAATTATCGCGTGGTAAAAATGGCAATAAAAGCTTTAATTTATTAAAAATTTAATTTGGTTGGCTTATTTATTTTTATTCGATAATAATTTACACTTTCCCAATGGTAATTTAGAAGAATTAATTAATAATTGAAAAAGTGGAAATGCTAAAAGTACTACTAATAGAAAAGGGAAAAAAAATAAGAAATATAAATAAAACATTACAAAGAATAACAAATTATGAACATCGGAATTAATTCGTCTGATACAAAACAATATCAAAATGACAATGTGACTGTCAAAAGATCCTTGCCGAAGCCATTAAATTACAAAACTGGCAATAATAAGATCTGTTTGCAGACGAGTATTTTCTCTTCCTTCCACTTACTGTTTTATGACTTCGTCATTTTCTTTAGCACAGCTGCCCGTCAACTACTGCAATCGGTGACGAACCTCGCGATATTTAAATAGCCATGCAACAATCAATCGAGTAATCTTATCTTTGCAGTTATAAATAATTCATCTATTCTATACCTACAGCCAACTAGACTGCAAATAAATTTCTATTTAATATCTACGCTGAATGTACGATTAAATTTTAATCTATCGGACTCTTAAAATCTATAAAAGTTTAAAGAATGCGCAATAAAATACTAGAACTACGTTCTCATAATTTATATTTATTGCTTACGGATTTCGCCAAGCCGCATAAATATTTACAAGTGCATTAATATCTATGGTAAATTTCAAAAATTGCAATTTCGAATATCGTTTCCGTTTTACTTATGTTTCGAACGAACATACCGCTAAGTACTTAACGATATACTTAACGATATATACAAGTAACACTAGAAAGCAATAAATAATGTAATGTAATAATAACTTGGGTATAGTACTAGCTACTTTTGTTTCCATTATTAATTGTATTTATTAGATAAATTGATAAGATACTGCATCGCATCGGTAATCAATTCCATCTAATAATGAAAGTTCTATCAACAGTTCAGTTTGATTTAATTCAAAAGTCAAACAGAAGAAATGCTTGGTCATAAGTGGCATAAAATTTCGAGTTAGCTGTACTGGACTGTAAGCACCAGATAGTGGTTAGTGCGGCAAGGTAATGGCACTGACCGAACCGGTCTGTAATACTTTTGCTGATCGTTGATATCGACTGCCCAGCTCGGGATGTATTATCGATTCACTGATTAGATGCTGCTATAATTTCAAATCTGCGTCAACTTACATCCATTTGAATTATAAATTAAAATATCATTAAAGAGTTATAATTATCTTCCATTGATATACCACGGATAACGCATCAAAAAAAGTAACCCCTCGAACCAAACAACGTTTTCTGTTGTGCCCGTCAATTATCTCATTTAAAAGTTTCCTTTTCTAATTTTACACCTCCGTTAATACGTCCAAGGGTGACTGGACACACCTGCCAAATGATGTTCACTATTTAAATTCCCGTTTCCAACACAACTTTCTTTAATCCGACATAAAGTTGACGAGATTTAACAGAAAAATCTTCGTTCAACATGTATCCCACAAATACTTTCACGAAAACTTGTTTTGTAAAATTTAAAGGTAGTGATTAAAAGTTGGAAAATAGCTTGTTAGAGATAATATAGTGATAGCGTTAAATTTACATACGGCATACCGATGTGGTATGTACCTAGGCAACTCTTAAAAATCATGAATCATAGATTGGCCAAAAATTATTAGGATGCGAACATGAAATGCGCTTAAAAAACCTATAATTATGGGTATCGGATCTGTACATTGAATAAAATACCTCTTCTGTTACAAAGAAAAACAAAAGAAGTTAATTCTAGTGTTCCAAAGAGTTAATAAATCAATTCCTATAAATCTACATACGTCGTGCTTCTCAACTGGTTTTTGAATAATTATAACATTCTCATATTTGCTTTGTCTAATTAGCCTATATCGGTGGAATTTCGAAAAAATTCTTCGATCTGTTACCGTATATCCGACGACACACTTGCCGATTATGACCCGATTTGTGACAATTACTACGCTTTATGTAAATTTACATAGAAAATCATTGGCAACTTTGTGACCTGGATGTAGGATGTAATTTTACATAACCAAGTAATATGTACTCATAGGGGAGCTGTAAAAATACCAGTTATATCATTGTCATTTCACAAAATTATGTAAATTTACAGAACAATTAATTGGCATTTTTACATTGCGCTATTATTTTCAACGTAAATTTTACAATAAAAATGATGGTAATTTTCCATAAATTTTTAACAGTGAACGTATACGCACAAGTCATATCGCCTGATTAGATTTCTAGTCACGTTGATTTCCGTAAAAAAATTTCTAACACGTTCTCGCAAGTTTGATAATGCGACAACCCAATAAATCAGGTCAAATAAAATTCTATATAGTATGTATGTACCTACGTATAACGACGTAAATTTGTCTTCTTTTCGATTTTTACTGGCGAGTACTATCTCGGTCGTAAATTTTATAAAATTTAAGACTAATTTTCTAATTATGCCTCGACGAAGGGGCCTAAATATCGCGGTGCCCTCATGCAAATTATAATTTTGAGACCCCCCGAGGAAGTGCACCTTTTCGCCCACATGCAATACATCTCACCCTTACTATAATTTGCTTTGCCACTTGTCAACTGGTGCATCAATTACTCTTGGCAAGCAATCCCGGTTTAAAATTAATTTTATCCTTTTCCGACCTTAGCGATTGCCGAGTCGCGGCAAAAGCAACGGAATGTCCATTTTGGATATATTTATTTCTACAATTTTTGTTATTGATTTTAGTATAATTATTCACCTCGGCAAATAAAATGGAGATAATAAATATTTTACCATGGCCATATTAGCATTGTAAAACGAGAGCGCGATTGTTTTGAAGACGTGTGGTGATCTCGTACATCGTGGCCGAAATTTATTGCTCAAGTGTCGAGATTTATTTATACAATTTCATTCTATTGAACAAATAAGACATTATCAGTCTGTTTGAATTGTTTTAAGCACCCACGAATTATTCCAAACTTGGGTCAGCAATTATGTCCGTCGGAATTTGGTGAAAAATGAAAGAGCAAAATGATTTACCAAAAATTATACGTACTTATCGCGAAAGAAAAATAAATAAAATTAATAAGATAGCAAAATGCGAATGATCCACTCGCACTCGCTCGGATAATGAATGCCGTTTCGTTTGCATTGATTTATAAATCGACATAAAATGATTACACCAGCCAGACACTTGATGTTATAAATATGCATAAATTATCAATTTACTAACAATTACTGTACCTATTCATTATCGACTTATTTACGACGAAGGTGCTTGTCTGGAGTGAATTATATGCGGTGTTAAGTTTAAAATATCTCCATTTTTATTAAATCTCTCTTGAAACGTGAACTAAAACCGATTAAGCCCTATATTCTATGAGCTGTTGTTTTTATTATTTACTCACAAATCCATCTTCGAGTGGTTCTTGCACGAGGTAGTAGGCGTTGTTGTCTCGTTCAAGTTGATCGATTGATTCGATGAATTTTCAAGTTTGAATGTTCTTTATTCGATTTTCTTTTAGTGGATCTGTTTTACATGTTCTGTTTAATTCATTAGAAATTTCAGATTATCCTTGGAATTTTTTCTAAATTCCATTAACCTTATTTTTATTATTATCCTGTTTGGTTGTAATAATATTAACTATGTGCTAATTTAATGTGGCAAAATAAATAGCGTGACGAAAATTTAATATTGTAGTAGGTACATTTTTTAATAAGGTATATACAAAATTTTGCCTTTGGGCATTGTATAATTGCAAAGTAGTATCTATAATGTTTATATTACCATTTTAGCATCACTAAATCACTATTGGCAGACAAATTTATGAATATTCAATAAGATCAAAAAGCAGTGTAAATTTCAAATTAGCCATCTTTCCTCTTTCTGGAGGATTGACAATTTATTGTTGACATTAGTTTAGTAACGGACTGGTTTATCATGGAAATTATAAAAATTCACCTTTTTGAGATAAAATAGTGTACTGCAATATTGTAGAAAATATAAATACGCCATTATCATTTCCATCCACGTATCATTTCGGTATGTATGTACTTATTTATGTTTATTTCTCTGCGGGTAATATTTTATAGCGGTTTTAAAAATAAATTTTAAAATGGAGTTTTATTCTGAGATAGTTTTCTTATAGGTAAAATAAAACAATAATTGTCTGCAACCGATTACTATTTACTCGTAGAAAGCTTTCGGTCGTTGATCTCGATGCACGTGATTTGTTATTGCATTTAAAGTCGTTAGTATTAACATGTATGATATTGTTTACACTTGATATGTAAAACGTAAATTGAAGAGGATTAATTAATCTTTGATCTTGTTTAATCAAAGCGCGTTTTACTGAAATTAATGAGCGTTTATATAATTTCGCTGTTGAAAACTGGAACAAACTCGAACGAGGCTCTATACGCATACTAAATACTAATTATTAAATTGAATCAATTTAACATCCCATTTATGACATAATTGATATTATAATTTTGATAGTTTTAGATTAATTATACTATGTCGTTACCCTTACGATTTCCAATTAATTATGTCAAAAAATATTTGGGCCATGGTTAGAATTCCACGTTATCTCCTTCTCTCCTCAAAATCAAATTTATCCAAAGGAAGTTTGGTTTCTTTTTCCGACACAATTGTTAAAAAATGTTAAGGCTCCCGTGAGCAATTTTACCAGTCATTATAATTAGCATTATCAAGTGAAGCAAGCAAAAATCTCTACTTTTAATTCATAATGCGAAGCAATTACATGACACATCAGTTCGTAACAAACTATCGTGGCGTAACTAGATGATCGTTAGCAAAATTGGACATCATCAAAATTTCAATGACATTTTTTCCATAGCTAATAACTATAATAATCAGATTTTTTGAGATATGCTATAATGAAAAACACCCTACAGGTAGGTAGCGAATGGCAAAAAAGGAATTAATAATTTAATCAGAGAGGAATAATTTGATGCGCGCGAAGTTTGCAAAATGCAAATAACTTAAGTTGGTCGAAAAATTTAAGAAATTTTCTAATATTTTGAATGGGTGTGGTTGCCATCGTCAACCAACCTACTTAGTTGCGCAGCATATTACGGGTAGCACTTTACATACATTAGATGTCGTAAATAAGTTGAATTGCATTCTCCACTCGAATAAAATCCAATTTTAACTTTTCAAGTTACATTTTATTCATTCAATTATCATAAATATGTCTCTTTCATGTCCCTAAACATAAAATTTAATTTGTTTAAGTGAATGAGGTTGCTTATTATTTTCTCCAAGAAGTCCATATTCAAACATAACATCGGCATAGTGTCACTTGCTTTTCTCGATTGTTAAATAAAAACCTAAAATAATAATAATTATTATTAACCACACTAGTTTATAGTTTAGCAAAATGCTAAATACACCCACGTTTTGTACGTACGTACGTACACATGGAAAAAATTTTAAACGCAAATGGAAGATGACACTTAATGGTATTAAAAGTTATTTAAATGAGTTGGAGCTAACGGTTAAAATTATTGCATCGAACCACGAAGGTCCATCCGAGCCGATAGATGTTGTTATGGATGGAATACCCATTAGGTTTCTTAAATAGCAAACACTTCATGAAAAGCCATTTCGAAACTAATAAAGATCAAATATCTGCAGAGGTGAGCCAAGAACAATAATTTTTAAAACAACTTTTTATAAATTAACTATTAAAAACAATAAAACATTTTCGTCATTCAGTATCAAATAGGCAGGGCCTATTTTACCATTAGACGCATGAGGAACGGCCAAACAGCCCTACTGTCCAATAGCCAGAGGGGCCCATAAAATCATAAAATAACTCAAAAATTGGGCCTTCGATGCTATTAGTTACACTCGAATATCAGAGGCCTGAAAATTTGCTCAACCCAACTCAAAATAGGCCCTGCCTCTCAATATTTTCCTTTCCACATTCTTCCTTCTTCTTCTCAAGGGATCCCAACATTGGCTACTAAGTAACTCTTCAGTACTAAAGAACTAATACTATTGGTTCATGAATAAAGAGTAAACCGTGCACTGGGGGGTATTCCATACCCCCAGACCCCCCGGTTTGCCAGTGACTACACTGAAACTCGAAACTTGAATCATATTGTGGGACGTCTACAACTTATTAAATTTTCAATTTAAGTTTAAGAGACACAAAACAATGAAGATAAACCGGGGGATCTGGGGGTATGGAATACCCCCCATTGCACGCTATTTTTTTATTCCCAAATGGATACGCCCAACACAACAAACTAAACTACATCATCTATTCAACCTCTCAATAGGGCCTATTTTACCATTAGAGGGGCCCGATATTATTTTCTTTGATTTAATTGGTAAAATAAAATAAGTAATGATAACACCGGTGTGCAAATAAAATTTTTTTTTCGAGCTAGGGGTAAATATCTCAAAATAATTTTGTACATAGAACCGGGAATTCCAATAATTTCCATGGAATTTTGTAATGATTTCTAACAAGGGAGAGGTAACGGGGTATCTGCCCGCCCCCCTCCCTCCAATGACTCATCAAAACCGATAAAATTACTAAATTGTGTTAAAATTTATCCAAATTATCCAAATTGTTATAAAAAAAACTATGTATTTACCCTCCCCAGCCTCGTTTACCTCACCCATGAATTTCTACTGAATCTGCTGTTGTGTACCTGATGGGAAATTTGAGAAAGTCGTAAGAAACAGAAAATACAATTAAGATTCTTAAAAGAAAGAATACTATAGATAAACTTTTTTACTTTTTCGATTTTCTGAGATTTTCCATTTCACATTTTCTAGATTTTTCCGAGATTTCTTTGGGTTTTCCTGGAATTTCTTAACATTTTTCCGGTTTTCTGTAAATTTCTTTTCACTTGTACCCCAAATTTTCCCCTTAATTTTAACTAAGTGGAAAACTAACTGAAAATCGTCATATACAAAACGAAAGGGAAATTTGAAAAAACAATTGATATTCCTCTTCCTCAAGATTTTCTTGAATTTTTTAAAATTTCCTAAATTATTGTTTACATTCTTCGGATTTTCTATTAACTAATATGTTCTAGAATTTCCTGAGATTATCTTGAAATTCTTAAAATTTCATGAATTTTCTTTTAAGATTTTCTGGAATTTCCTCGAATATCTTCAGATTTCTCTTCGCTAGTACACCAGGCTTTTTTTGGTGATTTCTCCGTAGTTTGTTGTTGGAAAACCGAGGGGAAATCGTGAAATACAAAAGTGAAGGAAAATCTTACGAATAATCGAGATAAGTTTTATTTTTAGATTTTGCAATTTTCTGAGATTTCCTGGCCTTGCCTAAGATTTTCTCAATTTCCTAAAATAATAGAATTTTCTCGAAGTTTGATGGAAAAAGGGGAGGTAACGGGGGTATCTAACCCAGTGACGGCGCCAGGGGTCACGTGCCCACCCTACCCTGTTGATTGGAGTGCCCAGTCAAGTGCTCATCCAAATTTTACGGCGAAACGTCAACGAGATAATAAATTAGTTTCATACCTAGAAGTTTTTATTATTTTTAAAATAAAATTTTTATTTCATTGAAAATTTTGAAAAAATCCAAAGAATAATAAATCATATTTTTCAAATTTTCACCCAAAATATTTAAACAAAAAAAGCATCGGAAGGAAAATACGGCAATTGACTTAGGAACGTAGGGAAAAAATAGTTCCTTTCAATTTTTGGTTTATTCTGGTGTACTTTTTGATTAGGGTAAGGACCAATAAAAAAAGCCATTCCCAGTTGTAAAATTTCCGAACAATTTAAAAAACTGTTTAGACAAAAAGAAAAATGAGTTTTTGCTACTAATTTGATAAGGAAATTCTAGCAAATGAGAATATAATAAATTAATATTGTTAAGGAAGATTTGAATTTCAGGCCAGCTGATTTTTAGTTTTGTCTTAAAGCTGACTTTAAAATTAAAGCTTCCTTTAAAATTCTTTACGAAAATGGCTGTTAGTGCCTTTGATTGTTTGTTATTGGTTCCTAATAAAAAATATACTTCTCTCAAGCAAATTTGTGTATTTTCTAGTTTTACGAAAATATAGTTACCTAATTTACCTCTTAAATTCAAATTTCCAAAATTTTATAATTTTAAATAATAAAAAAATTCCAAAAAAATCCAAAATTAAATTTTTTAGATTAAAAAAAGCTCAATTCTAGTTTACAATATTATTATCTGATTTTATCCTTGTATACTTTTTTGTATTCTTAAAAAAATCAATGGCGATGCATCCGTTTTAGCATCCAGTAAAATTGTTTCTTTCTTCAGGTATCTATACCCGAGTAGTAGTAGCCCACACACTTTTCATTATTATTCAATTCTTATCATCTATTTATCTTAATATATTCTAACCACAATTAATAGTTGAAAAGCTTTACACGGAGCACTTAAAGATTGTATTTTAATAAAAAGTCGAAATATATAATTAAAATTAATATGAATAACGACCATTACCCTACCTAAAGAAAACAAACGCGATATTAAAACAAATAATAATAAAGACCTGCTACGTTTATCCGATTATTCTCAATATTAATAGCTTGGCATCTTATTTCAAAACGCGGCTCCTCCAATTACTTGGTAATTATACACTTAACTTATAGCTATAAAATAGTAGACGTATATAACTAACTACACGACTATATAATTAGAGCATAACATAAAGTAAATTATTTATTATTTCTTTACTTGCGCTACCATATTTCAATTTTTTTCAAGAATTACATATCTACATACAATAATATTGTTTGCGAGTTACGGCAATATTTTCATTAAAATGCAATTTAAAATTTGCATTTCTCACAAACCCTATTAAAATCAAAAATATTTGAAAATAAAAAACCTAAAGTAGTTGTGAGATTATAAAAAAATATTGATTGTTAAATGCCGATGCCTTGGTGCAACTTAAACAAGTTCTCGCCGTGCGCGCTAAGTGGATAACAGCAGGAACACTGGTTTTAGAAACCCCGCAGTTGTCAATAACTCACCACCATCTACCACAATTATTACGAAAATGTTATTGTAACGACCAGTGATATTCGCCATTAATTAGATCAAAATTATCGTTTCGTAAATGCCTATAATACTTCTTGTACACATACTACACGGACCGTGTAGAAGAAATCAATATTTTTAACATTCTGATGATATGTAATTTGTACTTGTTTTCTATGTTGCCTAAAGAGACTTAAATTAATTTATAATAACTAAATTAGTACCTACTGTGTATTCAAATAGAAAAATTTGTACTATTGAAAATTAATTAACTCATTTGTCTAACAAAAAGTAATCTGAATCGCAAAAGGATTGATTAATTTCTAAATGGCTTTCAATTTTTCACTATGACCGTATCATGTAGCTAAATAAATTTCCAAGTAGGCGGTACGATACGTTTTCTAATTTCCATAATTTGACTCCTAATTTAATATGCTTTACATTTTACAATCAACAAAAAAGTAAAATCGTAGCAACGGACCTTTATAAGGGTCCGGCCGAACCTAAATTAACCACGACTAAATTTGTTCATTTCTATACTCAACAATTTATTGTAAAAACTAATTTTAAACTCGTTCACTTTCTTTTGAAACTATAAATTTCAGGATTCAACTTGGTAGCGCTATGCATAACAAGTCCTATAAACATAGCAGGTGGCGATATAACTAACGCAAATGTGGCGATTCAACATAGTGATTACAAATGATGCAATATACATCAATATCGTTTAAAAACAGCATTATTATCGGCATCTTTGCGATTGTTCGTGTTCCAACAAAGGAATCCTGAAAATTTTACTTAAATTAAGTAAAAGCTGTATTATTCCTTTCGGGGAAATAGCTATTTTGAGTTTAGTTGTGATATTAGAAGATTTATGAGTATACTTATGTGACTAGCCCGATGGTAGAGTGTTAGACTACAGCAGTGGTGAATTTAGAAAATGCTTTCGAAATTCAGAATTTCGTTACATCCATTCAGGCGCGTCAGTTGTAACTATTTTTTTTTAAATCCCAGCACGCGTCTGCTGTTCCTGCTACAACGTGTCATTTTTTAAAGAAAACAAAAACACTCTGGTTGGTCCATATAATATTAATCCAAACCGGGAAATTTGAATTTTTAAGCAAAAATAGGGAAGTTTATCCTTCGGCTAGAAAAAATTAAACTTGGAAAGCATATTTTTTTAATTACCTCACTGGTCACGGAGTTTACCAGCAACTTTCTATGTTACTTTGTAAGTTAATTAGTTAATTATAAAAATAATATAAAAATATAAAGTCAAAATAATTTTGACTTTCTAAGAGGGCGTCCATTATTTACGTGAGGTGATTTTGGCAATTTTAAACCCCCCGCCCCCCTTGGTGAAATGTCGTGAAATTTGGCTCAACCCCCCCTCCCTTCTAATCTCACGTGAGATTTTTTAAAATGCGTATTTTTAGTGTAAATACGTTAATCTGTCCTTGATTGCGTTGAATTTATTAAAAAAGCATAATTTGATTAATTATTTTTATTTAACCCTCGGCGGTCGCACTATAATTTCGCTGTTTTCGCGGTCTCACTGAAAGCTATCTTTTTCATCAACCTGTTAAAGCGCTTAAAAAATTCACGAATACTCTTGAATGCTTCTAGAATGTTAATTCACAAATATTTAAGTACAAAAGTTATTACTCTTATTATGAGCAATTACTAAAATTCGCAATTAAAATTCTGCTTCGCACAAAATCGTCCCGGGTAAACTTCCCTTATTTTTGCTTAAAAATTCAAATTTCCCGGTTTTTCCTGGCGAAATTTCTAAAATTATAAATCCTCTATTTTCTTCAAGTATTCTAAAAGAGTGTAAATCCTGCAACGTGTACTGGAGGGTGTTCCACACCCCCCAGACCCCCCGGTTTACAATTATTATTTTTTAATTGTATACAATTATACAATTATTGCAAATCGGGGAGGCTGGGTAGTTTACAATTAGGGGTCGTCCATAAATTACGTCACACGATTTTTAAAATTTTTAGACCCCTCCCTCCCCCTATGTCACATTTAGTCACATTTTCATTGACCCCCCCCCCCCAGGTGACGTCACACACTACCCTGTAAAATTTAATAATTCGTAGAAATTTTTTTTAACAACTAACTTAAATTAAACCAATTTTACAGGTCTTAAATGGCATTTTATTTTTATTTTTATTAATATTTAATTTGTTTTCCGGCCGCATGAAGAAACGCACGCAAGCGCTACTTATGTTGCTACAACCGATCCATAGATCAAAAAAATATATTTCTAAAAATTTAACTTTTAACATTTGACCCCCCCCCCCGAACCCCCTGTCACATTTTTGTCACAAATCTGAGATGACCCCCCTACCCCCTAACGTGTGACGTAATTTATGATGGATGGCCCCTAATTGTAAACTGGGGAGTCTGGAGGTTTACAATTATTGTAAACCGGGGGGTCTGGGGGGTGTGGAACACCCTCCAGTACATATCAGAAGATTTACACCCTTTTAGAATTGATACAGTAGAATCCGCTTAATGTAATCTCGGATAATGTTATCAGTCGGTTATTGTGATCATTTTTTTTTGAAACCGGCCACTTTTTCTTTCTTTTTCTTCTTCTATCTTGTTCTAATCCAAGTCTTCTAAAATTCGCTTTTTTCTAAATTTTGCTAATTGTTATCAGTTATCAGTTAATATTATTAAAATCACCTTGGCCCGAAGTGATCACATTAAGCGGATTCTACTGTACTTGGAGAAGATACAGAATTTATAATTTTACAAATTTCTTTTTTATTGAATTTGAATTTTTAAGCAAAAATGACGGAAATTTAAACCTTTGGCTAGAGAATTTTAAAGCTTGGAAAAACATTTATTTAAGTGCCTTACTGCTCAGAATTTACAATTATTGTAAACCGGGGGGTCTGGGGGGTGTGGAACACCCTCCAGTACATATTGAAAGATTTACACTCTTTTAGAATACTTGGAGAAGATAGAGGATAGACGTTAGGCTAAAGAAAATTAGAATTTGAGAAACTTATTTATTTTTATAGGTATTATAAAAAAAAAATTTAATTGCCCCACGGCACATCAAGCTTAACAGTAACTTTTTGACTTACTTTAACACAAAAGCCCCCCTGGCTTTAAGGGTACTATCCGACTCATCCTTGGAGGGGGGCTTAGCCCCCCTCTAAATACGCCACTGGACTACGGAGATGAAATTGCTGCTGGTAACACTTTTTAGTAAAATACAAACAGTTGTTGGGTCTAAGGTTCATTCTCAGCGCAGAGAAAAATATCATCCATCAATGAGTCTACCTCTGTATATTTCTAGCAACATCCAAGAATTTCTTCAATCTGTTACAAGTTGTAGCTGAACCGTCATCAAGACGAATACAGTGGAAACTTCGACTGGAATATTTGGAGAATTTTAACATCTGATATACAGGTTGAACCCAAATATCATATCCTTATTTTTTTTCTAGTTTTTTTATTAATTTATTCTAAATTGTGGTAACTTTATGTATGCATACCAAGATATTTTACTTTCAAGTATATTTTTCAAGTTACTGGGATTGCCCTGCAACAATTATCTTTCTGGTAGCTTTATTTGTAATTAGCAATTGTAGGCCCTAAAAATCATAAGCTCCCACAAGTAAATTAAAATTTTGTCAAAAGTATGCTTAACAGATCCAAATAATAATGTTATAAAAGGCAATGTATTTTTAAGACCCTAACATATAAAGATAAATGGCTGGGGCCAACGTAGTTTTAATTACTTTCCTTATCTTCTGTTACATATGTCTATTGTTAAATGTATTTTATAAAGTTAGTGGGGATAATTTTGAAGTTTGTATATTGAGATAAGCAAACAAGCCAGGTAGCCAGACGTTTACCTTGTAGATGCGTTTATAATGGGCGGACTTGTTTGAACGTTTTGTAAACCAGAAATATTTTTAGAATTATCTGTGAAGACAATTATTTGACAAATTGTATTTTAATAATACACAGTGGTTGATATTATCTAATTACATACAAGTAATTTATATATTTTTAACCATTGCACAAAGTTACTACTCATAAACTTATTAAGATTGCTATCGAGGAAGATATTTAAAAAAAGTGAAACTTTAAGTAGTTGTTTAAAAAAAATGCAACCGTGAAATTGTAATTTTAAGTAAATTTTATTAAATGCACCGAAATTAACTCTGGGTAGTAATTTAGGGATCTTAATCGTGATCACAATATACAATTTTCTTTGTCATGATTTCCACAACAATAACGAGTTGTAAGCTCGTAATGATTCTTGTTACGTACAAAATGTCCAACCAAAATCGTTAGTTCTCCAAAACTGTTCTTTAATGATGCGTAACCCCTACGCAAAAACACGTTGTACTCACACCCAATCCTCATCAAGATTCCTTCTTGGTCTTTGTTATTTATTAGATATTGCAGACCCACTAACGTTTCAAATATTGTACTACGTCTTAGGATTTTGAAAAATACTCAACAGATTTATTGTTGATTTGAATTTTCGAAAATTGTGAAAATTAACAGATTTAAAAAAAATTTTCACAACAGTCAATCTGTCTTAAACGTCTTGAACGAATAATACCTCCCCCCTTGTTGATCCCCTCCCCTAACCAATAAAAAAAAATTTATTATCTTTCCTTAATTTAAAGTCTAACCAAATATATATGCAAATTTGCCTTAATTTCAAACTACCAATTTAGTGTAATTCTTAATCTGATGCTATCATAGTACGGATAAGTTATTAAATTAATAAAAATTAATTTCGATAATTATGACATTCATTAATGGCGCCACTGTCAAATTAATTTTACTTTTTCATCTAAAGTTAAATTGAAAAAAATGATCCATTAAAGGTGCAAAACTGCAGCATTAAAAAGATTATTGGTCTAAATTATGAACTCATCCGGTTTATAGTTTTAGAAGGAGACACGCGTCAAAGAATAGAATTTTTAATAATTGAATTTGTGGTGTAGGTGTAAGCGCACAAAACAAAGTCTCTCTAAATACCGGCTACCGGGATTTATACGATCCTAAAATTGTGAAATAAAAATAATCGACTACAAATTACCTGTAAAACATAAAATTTATCGAAATAAAAATCAGCCCACAGTAGTAAGAAACATAATTAAATTTTAGATCGTAAAACGCAACTCGATATGCTAGGTACCAATTGAAAAAAGAGATTCCTTAGCCGAGCATCGTTTATGGTATGTAGAGAAATGCAAATTAAAAAATATTGTTTGCAAATTGTTGTACCTACTAATTAAAAAATTTAATTATAGCCTAAAATGTTGAAAACTGATTTGTCGAGTTGCCGAGAAAAAAAAACATTTATGGATGTTAGTTATTGCATTATTATAGCATAACATTCCGGCCGAAATGGTTTCCACTATACAGTACCACTGTTGTAAATCGTTCATATGAAAAATTAATGCGACAGGAGTGGTTAAATTATTTGAATTAGCCAATAATCATTTTCATAAATACAATGTTGGTAAAATATCGTAAAAAAATGCAAATACAAATGAGCAAAGAAGAAAAAACTCGTTGGTTGGTTTTCATAAACAAAAAGCATATTGTAATGGCAATAATTACGCAGTCACTTCTCTTCTTCCTTTTTTTAGTTGGGCACAAGAAAAACAATGTCGTAAAGAACTGGGTATAGTATATAGGAAGATTGTATTGCCCGTTTAAGGTGCAGTCGATATATTTCTGTAAGGTGCACAGGTGTGTAACTCATTTAAAAAAATCTACCAAAAACTACTCATAAAAACATATCAAATCTACAAAACACAGTCAAATTAAGTGCCCATTACGATAAGTCTAATATGTTACCCATACCACCTATATTAAATAACCAGTTTTAGTTTAAACAAGATTAAAATATAGAAAGAGATAACTGTGACAACAATAGCTATAGACACTAATCCTTTCGGACAAACTAATTTTTGACATTAGGTAAGCTATTCAAATTTCTAATATCCGGTCCGTTTTGACATTTCGATAATAAAATTAATATAAATTGATCCTCGCATATTATGGCCGAAGCGTGTCCAGTTATCGTCAAAATTCATATTGGAATTCCATTTTGCTCAAGTGAAAGCAATTTTATCTCACTCCCCTATCCTCAATTATCTAAACCAAGTGAGTTCTCGGTGGACCAAAATATGGATCGCAACTCCATAACAGCATGCGATCCACTGATTGGACCACACTGGTTTAAAAGATAATTTATGCAGTAAAAATATATTTCTTGATATTCATACCTAGCAAGCTACATAAACGTTGCCCTATAAAACAGTTGGAGTATCACATCTTTAGTGTTAAATAGCTATGCTTTGAGTAGGAAGAATTTGATGGACTTTCATAACCGAGTATACAAAAATTCAAACTAATTTAAATAAAATGTCATTAATAGCTGTTCCACGTGTAAGTAAGTGTTCGAGAAACAATAAATTTATTTTTGATTTGTTAATCCGTAATAACTTCCCTGCCGATTTATAACTTTCGTAAATACAATTTCGGCACTAAAAATAATTTTTGGGATGCCGATATTAAGGCGTCGGGTTCAAATAATGCGAAAAAAATCCCCTTTTAAATGTTTAAGAGTGAAATATAATAATCTCCCAAGATCCGATAATGAAGCTGCCAAACATGAACCCCCAAACTGCTTTTGCTAAAATAAATTGTGTATTTACCAACGTCAAAATATCGTAAAAAAATAATCCCGTTCAATTAAAAATAAATACCACTTGTAAGTCCTTTATGATAGCTAAGCAGCGAGAAGCTCGATGAAGTATTTCTAATTTTTTATGGAATTACTTGACAAGTTCAAGTCTTTGAACCTGTGCTTAAATTATATGACTCTTTGAAAATAAGATTATTATTATTTCAAGATCTAAAATAAAAACTGGTAAGTCCTTTTGTGAAAAACTTTTGTAAAATTTCGCAGTAAAATTAGCACTTACCACTGCACTGTGGTAGACGGTTTTCAGGCTGAAGAATTAAATCCACTTACCTGAAACAAAAAAATGTTGTATAAAAAATAGTTCACAAAACTAAATACATATAACATAATATGGACTACTCCGGCATCATTTGATGGATATTCATAATATCAAAGCGAAAACTTCAAAATTTGCATTAGGTTGAAAACAAGGTTTTCGTGCAAAAAATACATGTGTACCTATAAATTTTGAATCGCATTTATAAAGAAATCTTCCCGATTCTTAAAAAAAGCTTTAATTTAATCCATCCAAATTAATTATAAATCAATTTAACTGTTGTTTCCCTATCTAATTTATAGCTGGCTTTTAAATTGTGAAGGATTAACAAGTCCAGGACTAATTTTACAAGTATTTATTAGACTAATAAAAAAATAAAGCTTAAAGCATGTAGTGAAAATGTAACTTGCCTCACCCGGCCCATTGCCATTAATAGTAGGCGACTAAAACATGCAGACATCGAAGTTAAACAACACTTAAAAAGCCCAAATTAAACTTAAATATTTGTGTTGAATAACGAATAATTTATTCCAAAGAAACCAATAATTAATTACCAAATTCAAAATCAACAATAGCAAAATGTGTTTTTCATTTTAATAACCAAACAAAACATTAAGGCAAAACGAAATTTTTATATCAGCTAAAAGACAATTTGAAGAAAATCTATTTTTCTCATTTTTTTCCTTTTTGTCTTGTTTGCCGTTGTGAAATGATTTTTCTATCAGTTTCTTTTTCCAATATTTTTCTTTTTTTTACTGTTGGTAAGTGTTCGCAGTTTCCAAATGCAGTTTCCACATCTGATTCCAGTGATTTTTTTTTTCTTCTTTTTTTTTCCTTTTTCCATTTTCTGAGATTTCATTGGCTTTAAAATGTTCTAGATTTTAATATATTGATTAGTTACAGAGGCCCGGGCCTTTTAGGCCTCACGTAAATACGCCACTGATTATTCCCTTTATATTACAATTACATATTATATGTAATAATGATTATATAACAATTACAGTGTTCCCACTTCTTTGGAAAATCTGGAAGTCTTGTAAAATTTAAGATTTCCTTAATTTTATCAGGGAATTTTTCATTTTTAGTGCCAAGTCTAAGAAATTAAATTTTCAGTCGAGATAAACAATTTAATTTAAAAGTTTTTTTTTGTTTTATTTAAATATTAATTTGTTTTAATCAAAAATTTTTAATTACTTGTAAAAAGGATCTAAGGCTGGGATCGAAAAGTAAAATAAAAAATTTAATTTCGACAAAATAAAAATAAAAAACTGGAGGGTTTTAACTCTAATTTGTTTTTTCAATAAATATAATAATTCCTGGTGCACTGGAGGGTATTTAATATACGTCATTTGTATACAATTCATATCCCCAGTTTTGTAAACAAAATGCCTTAGTGCATATTCATACATCATGTATTGTAAAAATTCGCACCGGAACACCCCTCAGAACATAGTAATTGTAAGACCTTTTAGAAAGTTACGGAAAATCTTTTAACTCTAATTGCTGGTGCACTGGAGGGTATTCCATACCCCCCAGACCCCCCGGTTTGAAAACCCAAAGGAGTGTGTGTGTGTACGTTGTATGATTTACCTTCATATGAAAACTTTTTATTCTCTTAGAAGAAATACATCTACACATCGTTTGTTAATTTACTCCCTTAAGATTTATATGTTCCAATCCCAATTTAAACTCATTTCCTTTGAGGAAAAAGTACTTCAGGAAATGTGTAAATTTATAGTGATTTTATACCTTAAAGTCTGGGTTTACTGCATCTTTAGCAGCAAGTGCGCACATATTATGATGTACGGGCAAAAATTCTTGGGCGACCCCTAAATATTATTTAATTGTGCTCAAATTTTAGGATAAGTCTAGTATCCTATAAAGGAACATTTTTAAAGGATGGGAGCAAATGTTTTACAACTTTTGAAAATAAGAACCACCCTAATATCTATGCGTCGCGAAAACTCTCACCGGGGGGTCTGGGGGGTGTGGAACACCCCACAGAACATAGTAAAATTCCTGGTACGAATTTGAACATAATTGCTGGTGACCTGGGAATATACTATACCTCCGCAGACTTCCAATAGCATCTAGTTGTGCACCTCCTATTTTTGAGATTTTTTTTAACCCTTTTTGGTAACACTGGGTCAAATATAGACCCGAACTAATTTTTCAACCTGGAATACGACGCATAGATAAAAAACATCCGACTATTCCGAAGTATTATTTTAGTTTCAGTTCTAAGTTCAGATTAATTCAAGAAGTTTTCATTTTTCTCGTGAAAAATCATATTTTATGTGTTGAAATAAATATACTTTTTAATAATTATATTATTTTATATTATATATTATATTAATTATATTATATTATAAATTCATTGAAAAGCTTATCATTTCAGCTTTCAGAAACCATTTTTGATTTTATCCATAGGTTAGAAATTAAAAAAGTTACAACAGTTTTCGTGAAATATGTCAATTTTGGAAAAATTTTTTCAATAATTTTTTGAAATTTTGCCGAAGATATATATACATTCTTTTTCAGGCCTTCTACAATCTTTTATCCTGGTACAAAAATGTCTCGGGTATATTTGACCCAGAATGGCCATTACGTCAGTTTGAAGAAGTGTGACCAAAAAGGGTTAAGATTGAAAAAGTCACAGTATAACTGGGGGCCCTTTTAGCAGGGGGCCTGCGTGCATCGCACCCACCGCACCCCGGTAGTTCCGCCCCTGCCTTCATCGAATGGGGTGGGTTACCATAAGATAGTTAAGACATAATCTTATCGGCTATAGAATAAAGAAAACATAACAAAGCTCTAAATATTGCATGATCTAAATGTTAGTGGCAGATACTCAAAAGAGCATATAAGACTCACATGTGGATGTTGCTCTTCTGCATTGTCATCAAGCTCATTTTTAAGATATATTTAAAGAAATATAAACTACGAACGATAAGAGCATTAGATTTCATCTAACTTTTACTTAAAAAGCCAAAAAATGCTTTTGTAATTGTTAAGTTTCATTTTAATGGACTTTCCATGAATGTTTCCATGGTGATTATTTTGGAAAATATAAATTAAATTGAATTTATTACATGGCCAGTGCTATAAATTAAAATTTCAACAATTTCGAAAGCATTTTTTGATCTTTTAAGAAAAAGTTAGATGAAATCTAATGGTCTTATCATTTGTACTTTATATTTCTGTCTTTCATTTTTTCTCTAAAATAATTAGGGAAGCAGGAATTTGCATAAATAAGTGTTTACATGTTAATTTCCTATGTTCGGCTAACTCATTCAGCACCCGGTATAAGCAATATGCAACGAGCAACCGGAGATATAAAAAAAAGAGTAAGCAGATATGGCAACAAGTAACCAGAAATATACACTAATTGCAGATCCAAAAAAATATTGCTAGGCTCAGTTATTAGTCTTAAAAACAAGATCCGTTGTTTAAAATTTGATTTTCCTTCCCCAAAAGAAGTAGTTCATCAGATGGATGAAAAATTTCATAGTATTCATGAATAAAATCATTGAATTCATGAATGGTTGTTCATCAATATGATGAATTTTGTTGTTGGTGCTTTGGTGCTACGGGTATAATCCGGCAAAATGTATCGATTCATTCTGAATTGAGTTAAACTAATCTCTCTCCTATCTAAATGTTTTTTTCTTCTTTCTCGTAACTTAAAATTCACTTGGTCCAGCAATCATTTTTACTCCTGCATAAGCGTATATTTTAACGTGAATCCCGAACCACGAAAAGTGCTTTAATTTACATCCAAAAAGTTTTTTTCTATTAGGCCTAATTTAGCAAAATCCAATTAAAAGTAAGCCAAATTATTATTTCCATAAAAGAAGATCAAATATTGTCTTTAATTTGCATTAAATAATATTTAATTTAAAAAATCAATGTTTGTATAATTTAAATATGGTTAGATTAATGTGTTTAATAAACATAAGCAATATTATGCGGTTAATAGGATAAATACAAACATAAATGTATAACAACAAAATTGGTTGGTATTGAAACATGAAATTTAATTCCTACCATTATATTCTCTTTCGTATATACTAATCGACAATAACAGTTTGCATTCGGTCAGTAAATAATTTAGTTATGGTGGTACGTTTCACCAGAGACCAGACGATAGTCTGAACCAATTATCGTGGCGGTAACAAGGCTAAGAAAGAATCGAGCATATGCGCCTGAAGAAGTATTTTCCAGGTGAGTAAGGTCAACAATGTAAGAAATATGTTAATTTTTCGAGCAGTATTTTGTAATTTTTAATCGGACCAAATAAAATTTTATTTCAGACTCGGCGCGAAATTTTGGAATGAAAGAAACTTGAAAATAATTTCCAGAAATTCGAAGAATGTTAATAAGGTGATGAGCATTTGCAAGAACAAAAAAAAAAAAAGAAGATGGGTGTAGCTCCTCCTCTGGGGCGCCAAAATGGAAAAATATTATAATTACGCTTTAGTACAAGTTATTAACTCCACAATTCATATTAATAAAGAATTTAATTAGTTTATTGTTAGTAAATCGTTGGCTAACGTAGCATTGAAATCTCCGCCCTACGAGAGCGACGAATGCATGGTTAAGGACTTGACATAGGTTGGTGGAGTTGTGGTGTGTATATATACGTATATGCGAGTGAGGTAGTTAAAATCGGCATTTACATATTACACGGTCAATTACGTATTAATTAACAACAATGAAATGTAATTTCACGCGCCTACCTACAAATAACGAAAAGTTTTATTAAGTGTACTTTTATTATCACAGTTATTTGTTCAACTATTCTTTGTTTAACGAAATAAAGCCAAGTTTGTTATAGATGATTCGCGATTACTTTTTAGAGATTTAAACGGGCAATGTGATAGAAACCCTGGCATTTAAGTAAAAACACGGATCGAGTTAACAGTTTTTTGTAACTTGCCGCCGACTCGGTATATTCTTGCGGAGTCGTGCTTGACGAAGTGAGGAGGGTGGGCAGGTGAAGAGTTCGTGGCCTTGTGCGCTCGGCCGCAGTGAAGCGGTGAGCTGCTAGAGAGTCGGATGCGGTATGCAAGAGTGCAGACGTTATTATATACAATGGTGTAGCCTCGTGTTTACGTCGATATGGGCACCACGGTGGTGTGTGCAATATTATTCGGGGTCGTCTTCGGAGTTTTATCGGCGTCTCTGAGTAAGGCTATACGCTACCAGCCACCAGATGAATGCAAGTGGGTTATGGACAACGGTGGAACTGACGAAGACGTGGCGCTTGTGTGTAAACTTCGTACAATAAACAGCGAATTGGAGAGCACAAATTTCAGCGTAATTCAACCCCAACATACGGTGCGTTTGCGGCTAGAATGTAGTGATGCGTTGTTCTTCCAAAGTTCATTAAACGCAGGTAGTTTTCGGCCGCTCATCGAATTACGCGAGTTGTCCATCGAATATTGTAAAATTGGTAATTTATCCGACGGTGCGTTTCGTGGTCTCAAAGAATTACGCAATCTTACAGTTCGTACGCACAACACGGATTGGTCGGCGATGACATTAGAAGTATCGTCGGGGGTATTTACAGAGGAATTACGCTTATTAGAAAAACTAGACCTGGGCGAAAATAACATGTGGAATTTACCCGAAGGCGTATTTTGTTCTTTAAATTCTTTGGAGATACTTAATTTGACTCGCAATCGATTTCGAGAAATTGCCTCCTTCAAGTTCACACAAAATCCTTCGGAAAGATGTGGTGCGAGTCTCCGCTTATTAGATTTGTCACGAAATAACATCGATCGATTACTATCTGGACAGCTGTCAGGATTAACCCGATTGCAGAAGCTTTATCTTCAAGGAAATGGTCTTTCGTATTTAGCTGATCGTGCCTTAGAAGGATTGTCATCTTTACATATTTTAAAGCTTTCAGATAATCGTTTAGTGAGTTTACCACCTGAACTTTTTTCAGACACTCGCGAAATTAAAGAAATGTACTTGCAAAACAACACCATCAACGTATTGGCACCTGGCCTATTCGGCGAGTTGACGCAATTGTTGGTGCTCGATTTATCTCACAACGAATTAACGCCCGATTGGATAAACGCGGCCACATTTGCGGGCCTCATTCGTTTGGTGGTTTTAGACATTTCGTTCAATAGACTAAATAAATTAGAGTCGTCGGTATTTAGAGACTTGTACAGTTTGCAAATTTTAAGACTGAATGATAATTTTTTAGAAACGATACCCGAAAATTCCTTCTCTCCCTTGTATAATTTACACACCTTAATTATATCGAATAATAGACTGACTAGCATAGAGAGTGACACGTTCAACGGTCTCTTCGTATTATCATTATTATCGTTGGATAACAATCGGATATCTCGCGTGCATCCAAAAGCATTAAAAAATTGTTCGAGTCTGCAAGATCTTCACTTAAATGGCAATAAATTGCAACAAGTTCCTGAAGTTATTGCCAACGTTCCGATGCTAAAAACCTTAGACGTAGGAGAAAACAATATCGATACCTTAACGAACGATACGTTTCGTGATATGAACCACATATACGGATTAAGACTGACCGAAAATAATATAGGAAATATTTCAAAGGGAGTGTTTGATAAAATGACCTCGCTGAAAATTTTAAATCTATCGCGAAACAAGATACAAAAAGTTGCTGGAAGCGCATTTGATTCTAATCTAAACTTACAAGCCATTAGATTGGATGGAAATTATTTAACGGACATCAACGAGTTGTTTGCAAAATTACCTAGTTTAGTATGGCTCAATATATCGGATAACCAATTAAAATGGTTCGATTATGCGTTAATTCCGAACGGACTTCAATGGCTGGACATCCATTCGAACCAAATTTCGGAACTTGGCAATTATTTCGAAATCGAGTCGACACTTTCCCTCAGTACTTTCGATGCGAGTGCGAACAAATTGACAGAAATTAGTGGCAGTTCGGTGCCTAACGGGGTCGAGGTGCTATTTTTAAACGACAATTTAATATCCAAAGTGCAGTCGTATACGTTTTTTAAAAAACCAAATTTAACGCGAGTGGATTTATTCGGCAACAAGATAACACACCTGGACCCAAATTCGTTGCGCATATCTGCGGTTCCGCCGGACAAAGCTCTGCCGGAATTCTATATAGGTGGCAATCCTTATCAATGCGATTGCACGATGGATTGGTTACAAAAAGCGGACGTCGGAAATCGGACGCGAACGCAGCCCAAGTTGGTAGATTTGGAAAGTATTTATTGTCAATTACTTTATAACCGAGGGCGTACGTTTGTTCCACTTGTAGAAGCTGCGCCTTATCAATTCTTGTGCACTTACAAGACACATTGCTTCGCTTTGTGCCACTGTTGCGACTTTGATGCATGCGATTGCGAAATGACGTGTCCGGAAAATTGCACTTGTTATCATGACCAATCGTGGTCCGCAAACGTGGTCGATTGTTCTTCGAGCGGCTACATTGAAAAATTGCCGGATCAAATTCCTATGGACGCTACTCAATTATATCTCGATGGAAACGATTTGCGTTCCTTAATTAGTCACGCATTTATAGGACGAAAGCGCATGAAAATATTATTTCTAAACAATTCCAATATCGAAAATATTCAAAACAGAACTTTCAACGGCTTAAAAGAACTCGAGGTGCTGCATTTGGACGAAAATCGTATACGCGAATTACGTGGATACGAGTTTGACGGATTAAGCGGTTTGAGGGAAATATTTTTGCAGAAGAATAGAATAACGCATATTACCAATTCGACGTTTTCGAATTTTCATCATCTTCGCGTGTTAAAACTCGATCACAACAGATTAAACGTTTACGTTGTGTGGCAATTACCTACAACGTTAGCGGAGGTGACTTTGGCGTTTAATCCGTGGTCTTGTGATTGCGAATTTACTGAGCAACTCAAAGAATGGATGATTCGCGGAGAGGTGGTTATAGACATTACGTCCGTAAGGTGCGTTTATAATGCCAGCGAACTTGATTACTACACCGAAGATATTTATGCGGACAATTCGGAAATCGGATTTTACGTGAGTGCCGAAAATAGTACGGCGTGCACCGGTGCGGCAAACATCGATAACAGCATTAATGGCAATTTGACGGCGACAAAAACTATCATTCGTCAACAAATAATAGACGATTACTTGCCATTGCTCGTTAGTACTTTAGTGATTTTTGCCATTATAGTGACTCTAACTTTACTTTTATTTATTTATCGACAAGAATTGCGCGTGTGGATTCACGCCAAGTTTGGCGTTCGAATGTTTCACAGAGCAACCGAATTAGAAATGGACGAGCGTGAAAAATTGTTCGACGCTTTTGTAAGTTACAGTTCAAAGGATGAAACATGGGTAGCCGAAGTTCTCGCACCTACGCTGGAACCAAACTATAAATTATGTCTTCACTATCGCGATTTTCCAGTTGGTGCATATCTTGCAGATACGATTATGCAAGCCGTGGAATCTTCTCGCCGAACGATCATGATATTATCAGAAAATTTTATCAAGTCCGAATGGTGCAGGTTTGAATTTAAATCGGCTCATCATCAAGTGCTGCGAGATCGACGAAAAAGGTTAATAGTGATATTGTTGGGAGAAGTGTCGCACAAAGACTTGGATCCGGATATACGTTTGTACTTAAAAACCAACGTCTATTTGCAATGGGGTGATAAACTTTTTTGGGAAAAGCTCAAGTACGCATTACCAGATGTACCAAATAATCAGCGACATCGTGCTTCTACTCGAGGCCCTCACGTTCATCACCACGTCCACAGGCATAATTCACGTGGTCATTCGACACCTGGAAATACTCCTAGAACTGTTGCCATTCATATTTAGGTTAGTAAACTAATCCTTGTGATACGTAATAACAATCAATACTGCGAGTGCAATTTGAGTGTTAAATCGAATGTGATAATTTTGTCCGGGATGTAAAATTGAGTAAATGAGTGCGTATTGTCAGAGTGTGAGTGAAATCTCGGACAACTCGGGCCCTCCAGGAGTACGCGACTACCGGGAGCGGCAGGAGAGTCTAATATTTGTTTCTACTTGTACATATGGACTTGTATAGCTAAGTATCCTTTATGTCTGTATCTAAAATTGTAAATATTTATATATTTTTTATTAATAAGAACGTCAAATATTTATTTGTTATAAAATAACATTAAAACTTGCCTAAATAATGATCAATTGCATACAAAAGAAACCGTCATTTATTCAAATATCCTAGTACTAAGTAGCTACCAATTTAGGAATTTATAAACAGTTATTTAATAACAGTTTCCTGAAAGTAATAAATTAAATTTGTTTATTATAATTTAATGTGTTTTATTTACTTAATTAAACATCAAAAGAATCGAATGCAACGAGCAAATATTAAACTCTAAGGAATTCTATTCAACACGAGATTATAAGCGAATCTTACAACTTTTCTTATATTAATTTATGTTTGGTTAATTCGATCAACAAAAATTACTAACAGCTAACAAACTTCAATAACAACTCTTAATTATTAAGGAATTTAAATTGAAAGTTTTTTTTTTAATAGTTATCTACTATTATTAAGGCTAATAAACGACCCATTCTCTTGTTGTGCAAATGGCCGAAAAATTTACTCTTATAAATTTCCTACTTAATAAAAACGACCGATATTATTTATTTTTCCACATTAAGTGGACCGAAAATCCGAAAAATTATCGAATAAGGCAAGTTTGTTTTGCAGACGATTTTTGGCTTCTACACATGAGTCAGAGAATGTAAATGTTGTGTTGGAATTTTCTACCTACCATAATGGTTCTAAGCGAGCAAAACAAAAATGTTGGATGAAATCAAAAAGTGCCGGCTATAAATTTGTTAGGTATAAACATTTTCCAACTTTATCCAACCATTAACTGACATTTCGCAACACCGACGAGGTGCTTTTTGGAATTTCAAAATGTCACAAAAACCGTCGTGCAAAGTTTTTCCAAATAAGCTAACAGTTCGTGAGAGCGTGAAATTAAAAATTTAATTTTCCTAAATACTGCAAGACTCGAGCATAATTATTTGTTTATTACCATCGATAACTGTTAAATTTGACACAAAAAAAATGCAAATACTCCGATAGACCTTTAAAAAAAAAGTCAGGAAGCGTCTTATTAGCTTACGAAGCGTTAATTTAACTAACAATTGGAAATTTCATGACCGGAACACGATGAAAGACAAAAAATGTAACAATGTCTGATTGATGGGCAAAGAGAAAAATGACTTCGTTAATTATTTTCTGAAATAAACGATGCAGGCTGACACACATGAGGAATTTTAAAGCTTTCTCGAAAATAGGATTTTTAAAAATATCTTCTACTCGAAGAAAGTTCAGCTGAAAGTCTATTTCATTTCAGTCAATAAACTCCAGGTACTCTAAACGTAAAGGTAAAAATTGGTATTATGGAAAGTTGCTTTGTAAATATTTATTTACAAATACCGTTTTTCATTGGAACTTCTGAGAGTTAACGTAATATTAATTTTGTTTACCTCTATTGATGTAAAATTTATGGTTGCTACAAATTATTGGCCTTTCTAATGAAAGGAAGTTTTTTCTGTCAACAATGAATGGATTACCATCAAACCGTAGCATTTGTGCATTTAACTGTGGTAGGCCGTCCATCAATTTTCAATTTTTTATTCACTTCAAAAGCCATTTCAATTTTGTGTGAAATTTATTTCACAACATGGGGATACCTCCGGCTACCGTTTACCTTTTTGAAACCGCAACAGGTGGAAACTAATTTTTAAAGAATAACGAACAAAGTGACTAATATTGGTGTTTAAAAGTTCACGTGCCTCTAAATCCAGTTGTCGTTAACCCGGTTGAATGGTAGGTAATGGATAGGTGCCCACTTATAATATAAATAAAAACAATTTTAGAACTAAACGGCCGCTGTTTACAATAGTTTAAAATTAATAGTAAATAGTATAAAGAAGTTATATTAAAAACCGACTTTGATCACCCTGCCTCCAGTTATTGGTTTTCTAAAAAAAAAAAAATATCCTATTTTGAATGACAAAGTAGGTACTTAATGCATCAACAATATTGTTGTATTTTAAAGTTTAAAAACAAATATCGACCATTAAAAATGCATTAAGCTATAAATAAAACGTTTAAAGAATGTTTGTTTGTCAGATGGTAGTTTTATGTTGTTAATGAGGCGTAGTGAAAATACACCACTTCCATAAATGAGCTGTTCCGTACTTCCAAGCTGTCGTCAAAACATTTTGAAATATTCTCTGATTGATATTCCGTGTGACCAAGCGACCGTTTCAAGCAAAGCACATTCGTTCAAAATTTGATAGAAATAAATTAAATAATTATAATTAAATTAGAAACCGATAGACCGAAGAAACTCTATAAAAAACATAAAAATTACTGTTTTTTGCAACAAAGTCTAATTTAAAGCTGCATTCCTGCAACACGAAGGTTCATAATATTTACATATTATTATGTGCTTGCATTAAGTAAATAAGCTAATGCATTATATATAATTATTAACTTGTAAATGGTATGTTAAGGCTCGTTTATATGAGACATGGAAGTACAGTGAACCTTCTATGCACGTCCAAGTCTTTTTATATTAACTTCTTTTTAAGCAATCAAATGTGAAAATTATTGATGCAAATGCCAGAAAAATCAATTAGACACAACATTGTATGTACTGTTTACGTAGCCGGTTTTCTTTTATAAGTCACACTACTTGGTAATAACATTAACGCTGCACACTATTATCGAAATTAATGTATGTGGAAAAACTCGAATGAATAAGGACAGTTTTAAAGTGAATCCAATAAAGAGAAGCTTAACGCTGGTTTGGGCAAAATGAGAGAATGAGTGTTGATCGAGTGACGAAGCAAATATAATGATGATTAGAGCTCGGATTTATATACACCAAAATACTTGGAAATATGCGCATATATGCACAGAATTTCCTTAAAATATGCATTGATATGCACACTAAAAAATATCTAATCTTCGAACGTTTGAATTTTTTTTTCAAATTTTCAATAAGTGCTACCGAGAACTATAAAATGTAATAATTTTACTAATAAATCTGGACGAATTACTTAAAATTTGCAAAATTTTGCATACCTATTTTCAACATTTGGTGCATATTTAAGTAAATAATGCATATAATTGAGCCACTTTTGGTGTTTTTTGAAGAAATTTAATGAAGAAAATAAAAAATTATTATTGGGAATTTAAGCAATTGTTTTATTTCATTTTAAGCAATTTCATTTTTATAATTTTTTAAATAAAAATTGGCAAATTTAATAATAATTTCTTATTTTCTTTATTTTTTCAAAAAACACCAAAAGTGGCCCAAATATGCACAAATATTCATTATTTGCTCAAATATGCATTTTGACAAGTAGTTTTTCGGATTCGGTTTTACCTAATTTTCCAGATTTCAAAACGAATCTCTTGGCATCACAATATTAAAGAACATGTAAAAGCATAAAATCCGAGCTCTAATGATTAATATGAAAGCATGAAAGATATGAATTTTTAACTGCGGCTGGGGCTCTGCGACTGAAGTCGCAGTGAATGATTTCCATGCTTTCTTATGAGACTGTTACAAAGTCACCTGCGACAATTACATTCTAAGGAAATACTCCCATAAGGAAGTATGGATATAGCATTCACTGCGACTTCAGTCGCAGAACTCCAGCCCCAGCTAAGAAATCATATCTTTACTCTTTAGCTGGGCGAAATTATCTGCACAAACACTAAGGGCTAGTTAAGCGTTAGGTAAAAGTTAATCCAGATAAACGGTAAAAGTTAATCAGTCTATAGGAAACACTCTCATAAGAAAGCATGATTAATATGAAAGCATGAAAGATATTATTCATCTTTAGCTGCGGCTGGAGTTCTGCGATTTCGTTAAAATATGCACTAAAATTGATAAAAATGGATAAACTAAGCATTGATATGCAAAATAAAAAATATCTAAACTTCGAATGTTTCAATTTTTTTCCAAATTTTCAATAAATGCTACCTAGAATAATAAATCTGGAGGAATTACTTAAAATTTGCAAAATTTTTGCATATTTTCAACATTTGGTGCATATTTAAGTAAATAATGCATAGTATTTTTGGAAGAATTTTAATGGAAAATTATTATTGCCAATTTAAGCAATTGTTTTATTTCATTTTAAGCAATTTAATTTTTTATTTGCAAAAAATTGAAAATTTGCAGTTAGTCCAGTTTTGGAATGCAGGTGGGAATTATGTGCAAAACTCTGAAAATAATACAAAAATTTTACATTCACACGTTATGATGGTATGATTTCTTGTAGGAACATAAAACAGATAGCTGTAAAAAGCAGTGCGCGGTTGTAAAAATACAGCCTGCGGACAAGTTATCGTAAAAACATTTCTTATAAGTCCAACGCACCACCACCTCAACTGTTAGATGTCTTCTGAGGTCAGCAAGGATTCAATACTTGCAATCAAATTTTTGAACAAATCAGATTCATTTTCTAAAACAAAGAACTATTTCGGAACATGTGCTTTATTATCTTTTAACATTAGCATTTGTTTTTATCACAATCACATTCCATTACTTCCTGTACGTTTGTGTCGGCTACAATTAGTGACGATCTAACAATGCAGCCGTCAATTCTGACAGCTTACCATTAAACCACACTTTGACAAGCTCTTTATATTTAACCATGGACAAAAAGACAGTTATGCGTGCACTTTACAAACGGTTCGCCGCATCCACGAAATTTGGGAAAAAATATATTTCCACAATTAAAATTACGTGAATATATGTAATTTCTTTATTTTTGAAATTCTCGACCATTACTCGAATCAACTACGTAAATCAAGGCGTGAGGCATACAAATACATTTATTTCAACTTACAGCCAAACTTGACAAAGTAAATCCAGACAACAAACATGGAACACCCATCACGATCGAAATCCCATCACAGAGTAAGCGTTAAAAATGAAAAGAATTTAAATCCCAACAACTTTGTAACTGAAAACGTGATCGTTCATGAATTAATCACAATTTTCATGCTGTGTTGAGATTTCAGAGTTATGATAAAAAATCTAAACCGTGTTTTGATAAAACCACCCCCATAAATTCTAAAGGAACCCAAAATTTGAATAATAAACAATTCAACACGGTTTCCTCGAAATATCGCACGTTTCAATTTTGAATAAAGAAGAATATTTTGAAAAAAATTAATTTATTTAATCGCCACGTTTTGTAGAAATAACAAATTATTATTTTTCACCATAATATAAGGTGCGAATATAAGAGATAAATGTAATTATGAACATCAACACCTTTCCTATGTGGAATTCAAAAATAATTTCGATAGCAGTGCTCGGTTATGGGTTCGTGACAAAAATGTTTAAAAAGATACACATTATTATTATTATTATTTCCATATAAATTTCAATTATCTTCAAAGTTGAAAAAATGAGCCCTAAAACACGCAAGCGATAGTTTCACGCACTTGTAAATGTCGTTCAAAAAATAATTACGTTTAACGTAATAATTGATAATTATACGTTTCCATTAATACTAAAAGCAAGGCTTTCAAAAATTTTGTCTCAATGTATATAGAGCTAACCATTAAAATACCTAACTTCCGTTATTCCTCAACGAATTTTGGAAAAACGTAATTTTTTAAAGAGCAAATGGGTTTTTCTATGGTTCTAAATTTAACCTCCAATTATAATTTCTAACCAAATTTACTTTTACCTCCACACTTAAATAACTTAAAATAAAACAAGCGTAATAATAGCTTTACAGTTAGTTGTTTTGGCTGAAAATGACTGTAAACACTGGGCAAATTTCATTGTATAACAAAATTTACAAAAAAAAGTTAATAAAGAGGTCTTGGCGTGAATTTTCTGAATCTAGGTAGACCACCTACTTTGAAATCTTGCGTTTGGAATGCATTTTATTGCAGTATTTGCGAAGTTTGAATTATAGTTTTTATTTAAAATATATTAAAAAAATTACGCAATTGTTGAGAGATAGAATTACGAAATTATGCATTAAACACTTTCTAGAACAAAGATTAAAAAAATTAGAAAACATTTAATTGATTTTTTTGGAAAACATAATTTGCAAAAAAAATATAACAAATGTGTGCTTTGTTTTTAAATAAATTTAAATTATTAATTTACAAAAAAGGGGTCAACCTCGGAATGAGAGATAATAAGCTGGAAACTCGTATAGTCGTATACACCTTCATTTTGGCGTTCTAAAAGTTGTCTCAAAAGTCTCATAAAATCTCGTGTCGGCGTTGTAAGTTATTCAAACTCAAAAGTCACAAAAATCTGTTTTTCTCGATTATCTCAGTTTCTATAGCTCAAATGATGTTAAGATCTATTATAAAAATTGTAGAGCATAAAATTTTCTACAAATTTTGTTCCAAACATTTTTTAATATGCTCAACCGTTTTTGAGATAGAAGGCAGAAATTGACGGACGTACAATTTAAAAAATTATGGCTGAACCTCAGGAGGGGGGTTGGGTGCTGCTTGATCACAAAGCGACTCTGAGGAAGAGAGCGCATTTGACCCGGAAATTCTGGAAGGCCTGGAAACAACGATTCAGGACAACGAAGATGATGACAATGTAACGGACATTTTCACATGCTCGGAAGATGACGATGAAGAAGAAGGAAATTAATACTTTTGTTTATTAAATAATTAAAGATTTACTATTACATATTTTCACTTTATTTCAATTTGAAGCTGCGGGCTCTCTGCCCTCTGTCTCAATAACGGTTGGGCGTTCAAAAATTTTCACTAGACAAAAGTTATAGTCCGTTAAATTTCCTATCCGGAATGGGGGGCATCAGCTTTTTTGTAAAATGTTTCGTTTAGAAGATACAGCAATTTAAAAGGATCAAGAAAAAAAAAGTTTGAATTTTCAACATTTTTTTACTTACTTCAACTCATAACTCTAAAGCCGTTGATTTTAGACAATAAAAGTTTTAAATCTAATTTGTAGATAATTTCACGTTATTTAAAAAAGCACTTAACTATTTTGACTGAAAAATCAATATTTTCCGAGCTATGGCCATGTGAAAGTGGAAATTAAAAAAATGCTTTAAAGAGGCCTAACTCTCGAAGGTTTGAATTTAAAAAAAAATTTTTGTTAAATATTTTTCTTAAAAAAGTGTCCTCTATCACCACTGAAATTATGTAAAGTGTATCCGGGAACACTCTGTATATGAAGGCAATTCAGTGGAAAATTGGAATGATGGTATTGCATAAATGTGATTCCAATTGAAAAAATTAAAATACTAGGTAACTTTTAAAAGAAAATAATATTACACAGGAAAAATAAATTGTAATAAATAATAGGTAGTATGTAAAATCACCCACCTATTCAGGAGCAGAGTAAACCAACTTTACTGGTATAAGTTTTTTTTTTTTCTATTTTATTTTAAACCTGTTACAATAAATTAACGATAAAAGATCTCCTAAGAATAAATGTTTTTGAAAATTCCTGTAGTTTTTACTAGCAAGTTATCAAAAAAAATAATAAAAAAATTAAACCCCATTGTACAGTTAATTAACTGGGCCCATTAAAAGTTTTCGGATGTGTAGTTTGTCCCAAGAATATTGCAGTTATTCGTAAAAACTTACAACTTCTAGTTAATTTTCAATAAAAAAATATGAGATAATAAAATCTTGAAGCAATAAATAGTCAAAGCTGTAAATAAAATTAGAGAATAAATGTGATAAAGAAAATGTCTTACATGATTCTATAAAATCAATTTTTCAAACACTGATAACAAAATTTAGTAAATTTGATATACTAAATAATAAATCGTGTTCAAAAAGTTAGACATATACATACCACCCATCGAACGTACAGTTTTTAATGTTGTACATTAATTAAAAATAAAAACTCGAAATTCCTTCAAAATAGCAAAATAAAAATAAGATAATAAATTATAATTTGCTTTTTTTTTGTTTTTCAAAAATTTTCTCAAATTTCTTTACCCAGGAAAATCCAGTATAATATCCAGTATTAAAATCCAAATACAAAAAATATAATTTTTCTAAAATGTGGGGGCCAGTGATTTTCTCCAAATTTCTGGCGTTCAAGTATTAAATTTATGTTATCTGTAAATCAAAACCAGATTTTTCTATTTCTCAAATTAACGGTAGTATGATGGATTACACGCTAGATAAAATATTTATTTGATAGAATTTTACACTAAATATTTGAAACGTGATACGAGAGCCACTATATTATTTCGTGTCCAAAAAGCTGTGACAATATTTTAAGTCGATATTGCTTAATTAGCTCTGAAATATCTGCTTTCCGCTCACTTAAATTAAATGTACGAATATGAGCAACAATTATTTTTGAAAAAATTCATATATGGATATTACTTACTGTGCACTTAATGCGCATCTAACATTAATTTGCAATTTGCCTCCACATTTTATTGTAATTCGACTTGAAAGCTACTTGTAAAATTGAGATTATTATCAAAGCTAATATAGTAAAAGTCATTTAGGTATTTATTTATTTCTAATTCTGTAAAAACTTTTGTTGAATACAAGATTTGTGTTGCCGATGCTTAGAATTTATACATAATTAAACAGAAGAAGTCAATTTTGGTGTTTTCTTTTGAAGATTTTATCTATTCAATACGATAACTGTTATTTAATATTTATATTAAACGATATAACGTTTTTATGTTCCTCATAAAATAGCTAGGCCTGACAAGTCTTTGTTTAAAAATTGCATAATCATTTCTTGACTTGTTTGCAGTGTTAGCAAGACATACGGCTCTTGTTCTTGAGTCAGTTCTCGCCCACAATGGTCATTCAACAGATTCAAGCTTAAGCCGACAAGTACGGCACTTGGTGCATTGTCGCTTGCTCGATCGTTAACTCAAGAAGTAGGGAATTAAAATATCTTTTCAAAATGAATAATTATATTTTAATTCTTAGTCTTAAATCCTCCGAAGCTTAGTGCTACTTTAATACGTATAACTCTTGGATCTCCGTGCCGAATAAAAGGCTCTAACGGTAAGCGTATGTCGAAAAATTGAGTTAATTAAAAGTTGCTGGTAGAGATTTCGCGACCTTTTCACCTTTTTTTTTGAGATTATCGCGATACTCGACCTGTAAAGGCGCAACCGCACAATTTTTGTAAATATTTGCGTGCGGTTTCGGTTTTCAAAAAGTATTATAACGTAAGGTCGGAATGCAACGGTTTTGACTTTAACATAGTCGTTAACAACACGAACGCCATAAAAATGTTTCATAAAGTAAACCCTCATAAAACTACACAATCGCTTTAGCGAGTGCGTTGTTCATTTATAAACCTTTGTATTTATTTGGGAGCCACAATTCAAATTCAAAGATAATATTTGTGCTACATTATCTGTTTTGGTTCACGTTTGATAATTTGAATGATTTACATCTTTGCAAGTCGCAGCGGTCGACGCAACTTTCGAGATTGCTATAATTTGAGCAACTAGCCTTTTTTTCGTCGTTCGATAGCTTGAAATTCACTCGGAATATTCCGCATTAAATCAAGAGCATAGGATATCCAATACATACGTTAATAAATATTACCTGTTCAACTTGAAATACCCAACCAAAATCGACTTTTAAATTCAATAAAGCGTAAACGATAATGACCACTTGTCGTTTTACGGAAAATATATTAGATGCTTGTATAGGTGAGGAATAATTTATTTTCACATCCTAAGGTTTAAAATGTAAAGCCACAAATTAGATATAAAACAACTTTTCATTTAAAAACATACTTTTTTGTCGGGGGTTGTTTGTACAGGAATAAGTAGTTGCCACATTCGATTTTTCGACTCCAAATATAGGTATTATTTTCAGAGTAATGTGTGCATATTTGTCGAGCTTTCACAATATTTACTATTCACACAGTAAACTATCTAGTACATAGTACATTATAATTCTGGAATTGCTAAGAAGCTTAAATAGCTTACAATCTCAATAATGGTATTATGGTAAAATTTACAGAAAGTATGTATGTCGTGACAAGTTACAAACACACATAGAAGTTCATAACATGCAATATTCTGCAAGCGAGCCAACTAACCAACTGTATAAAGAGAATGCAGTTTAGCACAACCGATTATAATCTTTTACCAGGTTCGTTTTAACGATTTTTGTTTAAAAATGTTATTGTGCTCATCATTTCCAGTATTGCAGTATTTTTATTTAATTGAAAAATTTGAAACCAAAAAACCGAGCTTGCTTACCTTGAAGCTAATTCTCCTGATGCATCTTAACAAGTATGAGGTCTGACCAAATTTTATCACTCACCTGAAACAACAAAAATAATTAGTTTTAATTATTGATTAAAAATCAATCGATTTATTTTACAACGACGCATTCCTCGCATATTTGGTATTCCGCTTGTTAACAAATTTTTAGTAATTTTTTAATTAGCGAGTGATTTACGATTTATATACTAGCATATACAAAAAAATCTCAAAAGTATCGTCACCTCAAGAAACTTGATTTAAGCAAATACCAATTAGTTTCCGAAATAAAAATTTACAATTTTTGAAAAAATTAAACAAAGTGAAAATTTTTGAAAAACAGAATGCGAAATCAAGTTTAAATTAAGTGTATAAAAATAATGCATTAAAATAATCTTAAGCACATCACATAAAATTAATCGATTATATTTTCGGCTTCGTTTTCGCCACATTCATTAACCACTAAAGTTTTTTCGTCTTACAAGTCGTCAGAAAACGTGTCCAGTTATTTAAATTTGTGGCTATGCCTTAAAGCCGAGTACACGGCACTTAACATGCGGATGTGTCGAGTGCGCTGGGCGGGCTTGCTCGTGATCGCTCATATATAATTATCCCAGAAACCTAAAACAAACAAGTGCTGGTTGACTCGTTGACCCTCCGCTGCGCAAACTAATTTGACCACTACAATGTTCGCTCCACTGTCGAACAATCGTAAAGCCGTGCATGATTTAAGGCGATAATTTCAGACAATTTCGTATTATCCAACCGATATAACCGTGAAAATATATCACATCATTAAAGCTCATCTTTAACGACTTCAATTTTTATATTTCTCACACACCTAATAATAACTATATAGGTGGATACGTCCAATATCGAGAGGACGCATTAGTTCTTATCGTTATTCCATAGAACGAGACAAAAAATTTTGAAGAAAGGAAAGCACGAGAAAATTTGAATAGCGCGATGAAAATGAAAAAGTCAAAACTTTATTTTTTGAACGTGATTCAATCTGAAGGAATAAGCCATCCATCACGGTGTCATATAAACTCAATCTCAGGGAAATTTAGAAAAATCAATAACGATCGGATACCGCGTTGAAGAGATGAAAAAATACGTGACAAATAAATTTGAACCAATTTGGTATTTTTTCCTCGATGGTTCACCGAAATAATAATATCGCATGCGTGATGTGGAAAATATAAACAGGCTAACAAGATATTCGTATTATCTTAACAATTTGTTGTATAATCTTTTATAGGCAGCCATAAAAACTCAATTTAAGCCGGACCTTTAAAACGATTAAATGACATAATCTAAAGTAACATAAGATGTTAAAGACAATGCAGCCGGTAAATCTATATTGCTAAAAGTTCACATGTGAATATTAACTAAATTTAAAATTGAGAACGATGATGGGAGGATAGGTAATTGAAATTTTCCTTATATGTATCAAATTATATCAGAAACAATCCGAAAAGGTGTAATGCAACCTGTTAGTTGTTAGTTATTTATGCACCGAAACAACACAAATATTATAAGCAATTAAATTAAAGCATCTCGTTATCCCCTTGAAAAGTTATTGGCTAAAAATTGTAATACATAATTTGATTAGTAGGTAATAATGGTCTTCATATTCAATGCAAATAGTTTTAACCATGGGTACTAAACCAGGAATTTTTAAAATGTAAATTGGTCGCTCTAGGCGTCTAGGCCGTTCTTCATTCGACCTTCTGAATAATTTTTCGAGTTTGCAGTGAGTTTTTAAGGTTTTCTTGAACAGATGTTGCAGAGAAAGAAACCTCTGGGATAAATCATGAGGTGTGTGTTAAGGAAAGTTATTACGTGATCTAACTTTTACTTTTTAATTTTTAGATAAGTTGATTTTATGGATTATAAATAGATCGTGTTGTATTTACCATGTCATGGCATAATGAATAGACACATCGCTTAGCTATTGACGACGATTTCACCGTAAAAACTTCAGTTGCAATGAAAAAATGTAGAATATAATGGTTTGATGGCATTCTTGCCTCCAGTTGCAGCAGAGCAATAATGCCACTGCTAAAGACTTCCTGCAAATCCTCAAGGAAAAACTTGGGCGACTGCATGTAAAGCTGTGTGAGAACCTGCTCGGCACAATATGCACGAAGATCGTGCTGCAGTAGATATACTGGTCAATGCCGGTGGTAAGCGTTCATTCGTTGCACTCGAATAGTGCAAAAAACTTGAAATACATTGTGTTGTTGAAGAAATTGGAAATTAAAGCAATACAAAACCTTTAATATTTTCTGATAAACCCATGATATTCTTACAGTTTATTAAAAGAAACATTATTATTGTCCATCAATTTGTATATAATATATTATTTAATTGTTAATAAAATAATTTCAATGCGTAGCCGTGGCCCAAATGATTCCTCTTTTAATGAGCAGAAAATTTCAACTTTAATGAGAATATGCAACTACGTACACTATAAACTTCGCCAAATATTGAAAATTAACTAGTTTTATCTTGTCAAACCAGTTCCGAAAGAAACAATTTTTAACCATAAAAAATACATAATGTTAATCAAAAGAAAGAAGTCGACTATATTATATTGGGCATTCGTGAAAAAGGAAATGAGTTTTTTGACTATTCGTGACATATAATAGATAATTTATCTTTCACATCAAATTAAATTTAATTTTAAAACATTACATCAGATAAAGAAAAGACATAATTTTTTGAAAGCTGAAGTTGAAATACCTTTTTGAAAATAATTAGCAATTTGTATTGTGTTTTAAAATATAACGAGTGCGCGGATGTGTGACAAATATTCTTGTTAAAACTTATTAAATTACAAATAATGATTTCTTAAAAATCTATAGTTTGAAAGGATTGGTAGTAAAATATAATGAGTTATGGTCGGATAATCTCTTGCTACTGGTGTTAGAGTTAATAACGTTTTAATGGGCAAGTTTAATATCAGTTAATTCTTCGGGTTCCGGAAAATGACAATTTTTAGGATCGAAACGAATTGTTGAAATACTCTCTACCAGAACCAATGGGTTCCGGAACAAAAAATATGATAACCGCGTGGAATGAAATTTTAATTAAATCGCAATACGACCATATGAAGAGGACATCGTAAATCCTTCGGTTACATCGCATAAATAAATATAAATTAAATACCGACTTATAGAAAATATAAACAAGATGTAATTATTGGGTGCTCGATAACAGGATACTCCGATTGAGTTTCAAAAGGATAATTTTACAGTCTCACATTTAATTTTGAATACAAGATCAACAAGTTAAGTTATTCAATTTCCCATATTTTCTACAAGTAAAGGTTAAACTATGAATATTTCATATCTGGCAGTAAAAATTTAGCATTGCAGAAACACAACGATAATCCCTTCCTTCATTCAAAAATAAATAATAAAAACAAAGAAAACGCTTGTAGGAAGTCGTGCGTATAATCAATGCCCTGATTCTATATTCACAAGCCAAGAGTTTGATTTTAAAATGATACATTTTAATGTTTTTGAAACAATACATGTGCTATAGCAAAATTCTATTGACTACGTGACTATAACAAATGTAAATAATGCTAATATTACATTACACATTTAAACATTATTTCAAAAATATATATAGGTAAAAATTTACAAGGCAAAAGAGACAGGGCAGGTGATTTAGTACCTTTTCTACCGTTAAATTTCGTATTACAAAATTAGTTGGTATTATAGATAAAGAAATAAGCATAATAAATAGACATGTTGAAGATATACCAATTACTAGTAACATCGATAGAATAATTATATAATTATATCTCAGAGAACCGCATATCCTTAGGTCAACAAGAAAATAGTTGTTTTAAAATTAAGCGGCCAACTATAGGCATTTTAAAAATAAATAATGGAAACGTCATTTATGCTGAAAGTGAAACTATTTAAAAACAAAAAAAAACAAAAAAAAAGAAGAAAAAACAAGTCCCCGAAGAATAAATTGCATTTCAAATCAAGTTCAAAACAGTCTATTCCAGGAACATCAACTTTCAAAATAAATTTTACTACTCATAATGCATTGGGCGTAGAAGACGCATGTTACCTTAAAAAACTAAAACCAAAAGCTATACGTTAAAGAAAACTAAAAGAATTGTTAAAGTAGCGACAAAAGCAACGCTGTCTCCTGTGCGTTGCTAAAAAGCAGGCATATATAGAATAATCTGCCTTTGGTTATTTGAATGCCCTCGTATAAGAAGAAAAATTAGAAACTATTCTTAAGAAATGTCACAATTTTTTAACCTATTATTTTTATTGACACAGGTGAGTCGTACATTAAGTTCAATAATTGTTAAAATTTTACGGCGCAAACTTTGCATATCCATAGTTGGTATCTCCCGAGTGCTTGTGTACATAACGACTATATTGTAAGTTACAATAAAGAAAAACTTTATACAAAGAATGACACCATTAGTGAATTTCAAATATTTGCATTATGCAAACGTTTTTCTACAAAAAAAATTAGTTTCTTATGTACAGTTTATTATGGCTTAATTAACTCCGTATAAGATTTTCATTTTTCAAATAAGCACGCAACGATTATCTTGTTTGCAGTTTCTAACTGAAGATCTAACAAACGGAGCTAAAATAATAAAGCCTCTGAAAGTCTTTTCGTAAATTTGAAAATTAAAATATTTGACTATCGGATAATCCAAAAGATTTCTTCACTCCAGCTAATAATCATCAAAAATTATATTTGAGAAAATTAAATTGACATGAATCTCAGGAACTATGAATTTTGTCGGATAAACTACGGATAACTGTTATTATTTTTTTGTATATAAACATTTGCTTTGAATCTTCAAATATGGGATAGTACGTTACCTACTATTTTTATTTTAGAACCAACATAAGTTTTAGATTTATTTAAATTTTGGAAAAAAAACAAAAAATTAAGCTTTTGGTTTTCAGGTTTCTTAAAAAGTGGTCTAAATAAAAGATATTAAGATATCAACTACTATTTTTTTATCGACATAACGCGGTTTTTTGAAGTCAAAACAGCATTAGGTATATTTTTAAAATTCGTGCCATTATAAGAAAGATTTGCCGTTCTTCTAACCCCTGCTAATAGTCCACAGTTGGTATAACTAACTTTTAATTACTGATATTAAACTTTAAATTTTTCAAATTTTATTTCAATCTAAAAATAAAATTTTGAAAAAAAATACAGTATATTGGTAAGTTTTAATTAAAAATGTTCAGTTCAGAATATTCCCATGTTTATACTACAAGAAATAATTTTCTTTTAAGCAGTCAAATGCCATTTTAATAACAAATTTTATAATTTTTCACTTAATTATTTAAGTGTGACAGTCATAACATAAAAAACAATTATTAAATTAATATTAAAAAAACAGTAAATTGCAATTAAAACATGACAGCTGCGAGGAACAAGAAGAACTAACTATTTAATCCTAATCAAATAATTTCAGGTTGGTTTAATTAATTTTAACAATACGAAATATTGACAATAGTTTAATAATTTTTCATTTTCACCAGTTCTATATTGAATTTATCATAATGAAAATACAGCTATATAAATTACATTGCTATTTAAAATTGAAAGACATACAGGATAAATTTAAATAAAGTTAAGAATAATACAATAATTAGAAAATCAAAAATTCAAAAAAAATCAAAAAAGACATAATTATCACATAACAGGTTTGCATTAAAAATATTTGAAAATAAGAAAAAATTTTAATAATACGATACAAAGGCTCTTATTTCACGGTTATTTCCGATTTTCAGTCGTATATTAATGACTTCCACGGAAATAAAGAGCCTTTATATTGTATTATAAATTTTTTTATATTTTCAAATATTTTTAATCCAGATCTTTGTAATAAGGGGTCGTCCATAAATTACGTTAAACGATTTTTAAGGTTTTTAGACCCCTCCCTGCCCCTATGTCACATTTCCATTGAACCCTCCCCCGGCAAGTGACGTCACACTTCTAGTAGCCGGTAATTTAAATCCCGGGTAATTTCGTCCCCGGTAATTTCATCTCCGGTGATTTTATGCTCCAGGTAATTTTGTCCCCGGTAATTTTGATCCCGATAATTCCATCCCCAATATATATCCTTGCGCAGATATGCATCGGTTATGTAGGTTAGTGTTAGTTTATGATTTTTCATTAGCAAAATCGCTTGTAAAAGAGATATGTAGGTTATAGTGTTTTTTATTCTTTATAAGAATAGAAAAAGAACTCAAAATAAATAATTTTAAGTAAATTTGTGGTTTTTAGTATGTATTTATGTTTAAATTAAAATTTAAAAGGAGACAATTGTCTCCTTTTTAAAATTTTTTGAATTTTGATTTTCTACGTATTGTATTATTCTTATATTTTTTTGAATTTATAAGAATATATTCAGGTTATTTATTTATTAACGTTTCGAGATATTTACCATCGAGATAATTAACAAAGGATGCACTGGAGGGCGTTCCACGCCCCCCAGACCCCCCGGATTGTCACCTTCATTTTATGGTATTAAGGGGCAACCTAAATAAACGCACAGAGCGTTCCAATTCTTAGAACTCTTAGAAAATAAGAAATTTGGGAATAATAACAAATTATTGCACTGGAGGGCATTCCATGCCACATATTTTTAAAAAGCGCGGTTTTTTACTTTAAATGTTAAAATGTTTTATTACCCCAGCGTATGATATGATACTAACAGAAACTTTGAAAAACGCAAATCATAGGAATAATCCGGGGGGTCTGGAGGACATTCCATGCCCCTCACTATTTGCACTTTCTTCGCGGGTTATTCAGTTATCAACGTTTCGAGATATGTACCAAATTACCGGTGGTGAAATTACCGGGGATCAATTTACCAGGGAGATTTAGTTACCAAAGGGTAAAATTACCGGGGACTAAATTACCGGAGACGAAATCACCTAGTGCCCACACTTCTATACTATAAAATTTAATAATTCGCACAGTTTATTTTTATTAATATTAAAATTATTTTTTTCGGGCGCATGTAAAAACGAATATAAGCGCTATTTATGTTGCTACAACCGATCCATGGATCAGAAAATATATTTTCTAAAGATTTGACTTTGTGACATCACAACATTTAAAATCCCCACCGGACCTCCTATCACATTTTTGTCACAAATCTGAGATGACTCCCCTACCCCCTAACGCCTGAAGTAATTTATGGATGGCTCCTAATTAGAGATGAGATTTTTAGGTTGTATAAATTCAAAAAAAGGTAACTAAAAAGGTAGGGGAAAGGCTTGCAGGTTGCCACCCCATAGCTTTTTTGATCATAACCCATCATACAATCAACGTATTGTTGATATAACAGCACACACAGGAAAGGGCAAGTATAAAGCAACAATCCTGCGCAAAGATTAATAAAAAGATTTTTATTAATTTTTAAATATTTTGAAAGCGTTTACTTCAATATTTGGCAATAGGTAAATAAAACATGCAATGGGGGGGGGGGGGGGATAACCCCCCCCTTGCGCGAGAACCTGTCCTGGGCCGATTTAGGGGCTCATGTCGCCACTGGCCCTATACAGTCACTGTAGTATACGTCACAATGTAAAATAAGAGGGGTGGCAACCTGCAAGCTAAAAAAGGTGGCAACCTGCATTTTTACACCACTTTAGAATATACATGAAAAAAAAACTGCCAACTCATGATATGTTTAGAATTTTTTCAGAATAATGAAAATTGAATGAAAAACCAACACAGCAAAAAAATTTGCCTTAAATTGTCGATGAAAATGTACGAGTTAAGGGCACAGAAGAAAACCACAATTTTCATTTTTCATTTTTTAACAAATAAAATTTCACACTTTATTTAGTAATCACTCTGCTATTGTGTTCGAGTGTACCACAATTAGATTAAAAGCAACAATTACACGTTTGACATGACAGGTTTTGTCTTTTCTCGGTTACAATGTTTTTATACATTGAAAATTACCTCTCTACATCGCAAGATGTACTATGTAAATTGCATATTTTGAAATTTTTTTTTCTATTTTGTCACAGCATTTCTGAGATACAGATGATAATATATTTTGTATTTTACAGAGTTTTGCTTATGTCGCTGTTAGTCAAATACGGGGAGACAAAATAGAAAACTTTATAGGTACAAAATTAAAGACAATAAAATTTTTAACAACAAATTTCCAAAAAGTTTTGCTGTAAAAGCGATTTTCTGTTAAAAAACGGTTTCAAAATGTGCAATCTAAAATGTTAACATAGGAGGGTTCGAATATTTTCGTTAGCCTCTGTATAATCTCTAGTGCTTTTTAAATTCAAAATGTAAATGTCAATCCGGGGGGTCTGGGGGGCATGGAATGCCCTCCAGTACATTATTTACCAAATACTTCAAATTGACGTAGATTCAGATGAGAAATATATACCAATGAGGTATTTGGCATAGGGTGCACTGGAGGGCATTCCATGCCCCCCAGACCCCCCGGATTGACACCTACGTTTTGTGAATTTAAGGTGCAATTAAGTACATAGTAATTGTACATTAATAGTACATAGTTCTATTACCTTGCACCGATTTTGAGATACAGGTAATAATATTTTTTGAAATTTACAGAGTCTTCTTTAAGTTGCTGCCAGTCAAAAAATGTTTTAAAAATTCTAAAATAGATTGCAAAAATTCAAAAATAGGAATTTCTTAGCAAATTGTTTAAAAAAAGGTAAAAATAACTAGGGCTTAGATAAAAAAAATTTCTATTAAACAAGTTTTAGTTCTAATAAAATGTAAATAGCAGCGTAAATAAGAAAAAGACAAAAATCTAAAAATCTCATCTCTAGTGTTAATTATGTATTTTTTGATTTTTTTAAAATTTTTGATTTTCTACGTATTGTTTTATTCTTAACTTTATTTAAATTTATCTATAAATACATACTACATACGACAAATTTACTTAAAATTTTTATTTTGGGTTCGTTTTCCATACAGGATAAGTTTCCCCACAAAACATTAAACTTTCAGAAAACAAAAGAAAGGGTTTTTTTGAAATTTTATATTTTAAAAATGCATAAAATATTTTAATATATTTCAGCGCAAATCAATTCTGGAACATGAGCCCCTCCAGCTTGCATGATTTGAACTGGATTCGGTCAGGTTTTAAAATATACCATTATCGAACTGACATGACGTGATATCAAAATATCACACGCATTCGATAATGATTTAATTTCAAAAACTGATATTTCACTATTATTTGTGAATACTTTTCTATTTTTAGTTTTAAAACTTGTTTAGTGTATGTTTTGGTGATTTTAAGAAATGCTAATATTAATATTTCAACTTATATTTTGAGCAATCATTTTCGATTACGAATGAATATCAACTTCATCCAGATCCAGATTAATGTTATAGAAATAATAACTTGCACCAAAGCCGCATAAATACTTAAGTTTGAGGTATACTTAAAATGTCATTATTGGTTTCCCTATTGACTGAATCTAAATCTTCAGAATTGCTCCAACTTAAATACTACTTAACTATCGCAGATTACAAAAAATTCAAAGCTGAGATGGAAAAAATACTTTAATAAAAAAACTTTTATGCATTGGCCCGCAAGATACTTTGTGTTCAAAATATGCCCGCCCGCCTGTGAATCTAGCCGTGCTTGTTTTAAGACACTAGAAATTCAAACGTAAAGTTTGATGATTGAAAGTTACATTTAAATCATAAACAATAAATCTTCTGGAAATGTCGTTAAAGTCTATAACAATTTAATATTTTACGGTATCCTGTTATTTTATTACACCACAGAATTACCCACTATATGATGTTAACGTCTAAACTTCTCGAAGCTGATGGCGAGCCTTCTTCGGTGATTTTTTTAATATCCATCATAAATACCCAGTTTCTCTAAAATAGTAAAATGAAGCAGATTCGGTATTTAAAAAAGAGTTTGATAAAGCGTTCCCGATGGCCATCTCGTCCACGTCGCTTAAATTATCTTCTCTTTACAAAAAAAAAGTTGTCACATTTAATAGAATAATAAAGTGTTAATATAACTGATTTGATAGTATCGTTAGCAACTCCTACACTTTTGGGTGGCTTAGATTGACAAGTAATTACACTTGAAGAAAACTATTTTGCACTTCCTTGTACAGCAATAGAGAAATATGCAAAATCTATTGTTTCAAGCGTTCGTAGCTTATAAATGTGGGCACACAGTGATTCAGCTCTTAAATTTTTCAAAATATACATGCGGTTATACAATAGAAGTATCTAATATGTGTGGTACTATAGTTATGACCAAACGATTTGATTATAATACGAGCAGGAATATGAGGTGTGTCTTAATGATAAAATATTGATCGGAAAATGTCAATTGCATTTTGCAATTTCTAACTTTCAATTGTCAAATGTAATGTGAGGCATAATTAATAAACGCACAAGTTACATAACCCCTCATTAAAGGTCGGTGTGTCCAGATAATCTAGTCCGGTAGATTTTTGTAAAATGAAGTTACAATGGGCAGCTATAAGTCACCTGGAAAAAAGCTTCCGTTTTGACATTAATTTTTAATTTATTACGCTTTCATTTCTTGATTGTATATTGACAGAATTAGCAGTTTCATTAATAATACGTTTTCTTGCCTAAGACACAAAAAATTTAAATTGTTGCATATATACGAACACGTAATATAAGAACAGCGGGTATTTATTATTTTAATTTAAAACATCATTGTTTCACGTTGTTTAAAATTAACGACTCTTTGGGAAAATGTGGATGATTAATTGTCTGTAACAGAGGTTCCAAAACGAAGCTTATTTCACTTGGAAATTTTACAAAATTAAAAACGACACATACAGCCTTTCAATTAATTAGTTATTTTGCCTATGTTTACAGTAATATGTTTGCTCCTTCTTAAAATCCAATTTTAAATTGCGTGATTGTTACCCTTGTTACGATAATATAACATCATTATCAGATCAAAGTTTTAGAATTCCCGGCATGTTGCTAATTATAGTGGTTATTGTTTACACGTTAATATAATTTTAAATTAATTCTCATTATCCACCTTGTTACCGTAATGCTATTTAAAGTGCCGAAGATGTCAACTGTATCCTCTCATCCTGTGGATTTTGTGGTTTTAAGCAAGTTTTTTCATTTCCTTTGCATCTTATTATTATTTGCGATGCATTCTTAGATTTCAAAATTATTTTAAAATTAACTTTGCGTGCAGTTTGCTCGCCAAATCATAAAATTAAAAATAAAATCTTGTTCTTTTCCATCTGGTAGATAATTAAATATAATAATTAAATCCCAGGTAGGTACTATCCTTAAATAATTTTATTTAATTTGTACCCATGTGAATCCTCAAAAAATAAAATTAAAAAAGACTTGGTTTTGCAGAAACTAATTTAAAATATTTGTATCATTTAGAATAACTTTTTTCCTGTTTTAGTTCTCATTTTATAATATGACTGCAAAATTACTAACTGGTCGTGCAAGTTTTCGAACAGTTAGGTAGTTTTTTATTATTTATATTTTGATGGTTTTGCTTTCAAACGTTTTCTACTTTGGAATGCCATTTATGGCAATAGGTTTTTTTTTTAAATTACAATTAAAATATTTTGTTATTCATACACAAATTAATTATAATTATTGTTTTGTACTTTGTATACCTATACACTTAACAATTTTAAAATTTGATTAGCAATGATTCACATACATGGATTATAAATGAATTCTGGATTTGGTTATCGCTAACAAGTTTGAAAATAACAATAGCTTCTTCTTGTGTCGGTTAGTTCCTCACGTCTCGTTGAACTCTCAAACAATATAATCTTCTTGTCCGTCGTTCAAACCTGCTGAAAGCAAGTGCAGCCTGTGTTTATCTACTTTTATATTTGAATGTATAACAATTTTACATGTCAAACACGTAACTTTAATTTTATTATAGCCTTCTATTTTTGGAATTATTTACTTTACGTCTTTTGTTCCTTTATAAAATTCCTACTTTTTCTGAATTGGAATTTTTTATTATGTCATTTTATGTTAATCGTTTGCATAACTTCTACGAATTTAGGTATTTTTAAGACATGCAGTAATTTAAAAATATGTCCACTTGCAAATTAAATCGATGTTTGAATTTTAATACACTAACCACACACTGACCACGACACTGCTTTTTCGAGAGAGATTTACAATTTTGTCTAAATTACGATTAAGAAAATAAAACAAACTTTGCAATTAAGTCTTTAAAATTAAATTACTTGACTTTCATATTATAAAACTAAGTGTGTTATACATTATGATGCGTGAGAAACGGTTACACGAAAACATAATCGTTTGGAATTTCTTTAATTCTCATTCTTAGCAATTTTGCTCATGTGAAAGTAACAGAAAAAGGCATTTGATAATTGTCAATTTTTCAATTGACACACACAATACAGTCACATGCAGAGTCAAGATTGCATGACAGTAACGAGTTTCCTCACAACTCATAACGTTTAACGATCAAACTTAATTACAAGAAAAAAATTTCGAGTCAGTGGTGGTTTCGCCAAAAAGAAAAAGGAATTAAAAGCAACCGTCGTAATTTTTTTGCGCTATGCATATCACAATTGCAATGCAATTATTATCAAAAAGGTATTCGCAATCCAAAACAACGAAATGTAAGATAATTTAAAAAAGATTAACGAATCATTAATGTAAAACATGTTATAATACCAAAAATTCTTTTTATGATTGTAACGAGCTCACCGATGCAGGTTCAATTATTCTCGTGTTCTTAAAAAAATGAAAAAAAATACACTGAAATTGGTAAAGTGACAAATTACACTGCTTGAAAAAGTAATCAACAAGATAATGGATCGAGTTAACAAGGGAAGGACGGATACCTTAAAAATTGAAGAATAAAAAGTACGTTAGGTTACAATGAAAAAAATATAATATTATATGCTTGAATTGTGTAGTCATAAGTGGAAAACCCTGTATAAAACAAACCTTTCGGTTTGCTAAAAAGCAATATCGGCTTTTAAAACACTTCTTTATTATAGCTTCCAAAATTGATATCAAACAGAGCGAAACGTTACAAAGAGAAAATTTAACGAGCAAAAGGACGACACAAATTTGTCCCGATAATGTGTATTGGGAACATTTACAAAAAGGGCAAACGTTGAAGGGAATAATAAATTAGACTTCACTAAATAAAATTTTATATCCTCAAAGTGCTTCATTTTATATTATGACTAAAACAAAGTGCCACAAGTTCTGCTGCGTTAAACTTTTTATAAATTTTCTGTTCGTGGTATGGAATGCTGTTAAATAATGAATAAAGTGGGCTATGAAATTTCAGAATAAAAGCTCTTGCCAATTGAAGAATTGTTCCTTTATACATCAACATTTCAAACTTTGTAAATTAAAATATCGCAGTGATAGATAAATGATAAATTAATTAATTTACTACCGGCTCAAAACTCTTGTTTGTGTCTAAATTTCTTAAACCAAGTCGTCTGCGAGTCATTGTTATTTACTGTTAATAAAATAAATATTATTATTTGTGCATTTTACTGGTCTTAACCCGATTTCTTTTTCCAACTGCATCAGGATTAAAACTTTCCTTGAAGAGGTTATTAACTACTATCAGGGCTGCTGGCACTTTTGGGCGGAGTGAAAAAGAGGCTACAGTAATAATTCTGTTCAAATACTGTTAGAATATTATGTTTTTTTCGATAATACACAACAAGAACTGAATAAAATTTTACATGGTTGCCGAAATCCTGCCACCCTGTTACTTTATGCGTAAATAAATAATTCAACTTGACTAATTTAAATTTTTTAAAATGACACCCGTAAGGATGTTAAGAAATTTTAATTAAAGTAGATAAAAAATCAACGGTAAAATTCCACCATCAAACTAAAGCTCCGAGCTAAAAATACAATGGAGAAAATCAGATATAATAAAAATATTACGTAGACGATTGCCAGTATCATTAATAAAAAAAATAGTTGTGTTCAGTATTCAAGATAGTGATAAAACCGTTAAGTTTCGAGCACATTTAAACACAAAAATGCTAAATCAATCACGCCTTAAAATTAATTTATAGTTATAGCAATGTGTTTATAAACATTTATTTAGATGTGTACAAGATATGATTAAAAATGCGACTATTTCGTTTAAGAATGAAGAACCGAGTTCGATGAAAAACTATAGTATATAACCGAACATACCTTAAATTTTGACTCGAAGCATTTATCTGGCGAAGAACATCCCCAAATCCGCAATAAGAAAGTTCACAAACTAATTAAACAAATAATAACACTCCGATAACAAAACCAACCGAACAAGTCAAAAATTAAAGGCAAACTAAAATATTAATCATAAAACTCAATTTACGAAAAGTCATATATAACTTCCTGTGAGTAAGACACTTGATAGATAATTTTTTTCGGATAGCTATCTGAAAGTATGGCCGCTAATGAAACACCAAACGATTTTAAAGACGACTAAATACAATATAAAATATTCTTTCAAAAATAATTTTTTCCTTTATAATAATATTTGGCCAATACTTTATAATATGTCATTTTCAGATAAATTCCTTTATTGAGTGAAAGCTCAGGTGATAATGGATGCAGGTATCATGATGGATGAAAGATCATGTTGTTCTGTTCAAGAAATTTGAAAATATTCTTATTAATAAACGTTAGCTGGAGTCTTGATAAAATACTCAATATTTCCAGTTGGACATAATCGCTTTGCATCTTTCAGAAGCAGCTTCAATCAATTCTTAATATAATATTCTATATTAATCTTTACTCCTTGTAAAAAGCTGAAATTCAAGAATTTGGGATTCTCATAAACACCATAATCCCCTTCGGATGAACCATTTTATATTATATTAAAAAAATATAATAAATTTGCTCCTGTAAAGCCAAGGGGAAAATATCTCAAAATAATTTTGTACACAGGACTCGGAATTCCAATGATTTCCATGGAATTCCAAGGATTCTCAAAGAATTCCGATGATTTCCAACAAGGAAAAGGTAGCAGGGTAACTGTCCTTTCCCCTATGACCGATCAAAATCAATAAAAGTATTAAATTTTGTTAAAATTTGAAAAATATACCTAAATTCTTATCTTATCGTGTGCCTCATCCATGAATTTCTTCTGAATCCGCTTTTATGTAGGTATAACTGAAGGGAAAATTGAGAAAGTCTTAATAAATAGGAAATACAAGAAAATTAGAAAATCTTAAGAAAACTATAGATGAGCTTCTTTATATTTTTTCAATTTTCTGAGATTTTCCCGAATTCCTAAGATATCCTAGAATTTCTTGTATTTCAAAAGCTTCCATTTCCTGGAATTTCTCAACATTTTTCCGTTTTTTTGTAGATTTCCTTTCACTTGTACCCCAGATCGGCGGGCAATGGCAAACCACCGAAGTAATCTGCCTTGAAAACTCTTCATAAATTGAAGTGATTAGTCAAAACCCACTCTAGGTTGTAGCGCTGTAGTTTGTTGTTGTACCCCATATTTCCCCCTCGATTTTAACTAAGTAGAACTAAGTGAAAACAAACTGGAAATCGTCATGTACAAAACTAAAGGGAAATTTAAAGAATATTAATGAAAATAAACTGTGCGAATTATTAAATTTTAAAGGATAGAAGTGTGGGCACTAGGTGATTTCGTTTCCGGTAATTTAGTCCCAAGTAATTTTACCCCTTGGTAACTAAATCGCCCTGGTAAATTGATGGTAAATATCTCGAAACGTTGATAACTGAATAACCCGTGAAGAAAGAGCAAACAGTGCACTGGAGGGCATTCCATGCCCCCCAGACCCCCCGGATTATTCCTATGATTTGCGTTTTTCAAAGTTTCTGTTACCATATCATACGCTGGGGTAATAAAACATTTTAGCATTTAAAGTAAAAAACTGGGCTTTTTAAAAATATGGGGCATGAAATTCCCTCCAGTTCAATCTAAGATTTTCTAAGAATATTCCCGAATTTCTTATTTTCTAAGAATTGGAACGTTTTGTACGTTTATGTAGGTTGCCCCTTAATACTATAAAATGAAGGTGTCAATCCGGGGGGTCTGGGGGGCGTGGAACGCCCTCCAGTGCATCCTTTGTTAATGATCTCGATGGTAAATATCTCGAAACGTTAATAACTGAATAACCTGAATCTTTGCCCGAATATATTCTTATAAAGAATAAAACCACTATAACCTACATAACCGATGATATCTTCGGGAGGATATCTCTTTTACACTTTTACAAGCGATTTTGCTAATGAAAAATCAAAAACTAGCACTAACCTACATAACCGATGCATATCTGCGCAACGAAACATATTGGGGATGAAATTATCTGGGTCAAAATTACCCGGAGTTCAAATTACCGGCTACTAGAAGTGTGACGTCACTGGGGGGGGAATTCAATGGAAATGTGACTAAATGTGACATAGGGGGAGGGAGGGGTCTAGAATTTCTTAAAATCCCGAAATTTTCTAGAATTTTCAGAAATTTCTTTGGAATTTTCAAGATTCCTTGGATTGCCTATTTTCTGATATTTCCTTTGATTTTGCTCTTCCTCAAGACTTTCTAGAATTTCTTAAAATTTTTTAGGATTTTCTACATTTCTTCGGATTTCCTATTTACTAGAATGTCCTAGAATTTTCTGATATTACCTAAAATTTAATAATTCAATTTTTTGAAATTTTCGAAGATTCTAAAGCTCTTTGAGATTTATTGGAATTTCCCCAAATATCTCTTCTTCTTTCTCTTCACTATAGTACACTAGAGATTTTTTATGATTTCTCCGTAGTTTGTTGCTGAAAAACCGAAGAGAAATCTTGATATACAAAAGTGAAGGAAAATCTTGTATGAAACTAGAAAATCTTAAGAATAATCGAAATAAGTTCTATTTTTTAGCTTGATCAATTATCTGAAATTTCCTAAAATAATATAATTTTCTAAATTTTCTCGAATTTCTCATATACTAAGTTTGCCCGGCGGTTGGAAGGGGAACTTTGCGTCAACCAACCTTTGATTTTCTAACTAGTTCCAATATAAAGAATTTCTATGATTTTCAAAAAATTCCAAATAAGTGTACACAAAATTTTTGAGATATTTACCCCTTGCCACTCCGATTATCAATTTCACTTATTTTCAACTTCCTGATTTGTTCAGATGAGTTTTCCTACACAGAAAGAAAAGATTAGCGTTTTCAGCTAAACATTAGTTGAAATCATCTAAAGAAATTCATTGAATTTTAGCCTTCCAATTAGATTAAGTAATACATTTAATTTAAATTAGCTGATTTTAAGATTTACAGAATAAACGAATCATAGAAACAATTAGATGAATTTTCGAATTTGTTTCAATGGTTTGATGAATTAATATATATATTTCATTTAATCTGAATAGACAATTTACATACAAAATTCTTTGAATTGTTTAATAAAATTAGATATTTTAATTAATTAGATTAAATGATACATTTACTATAATTGAACGATATATTTACTGTAATTTATTGACTTATTTACTTTTATTTACTGATTTGTTCATTGTTATTTTATGCTTATTAAATATTTTGTATAATTATCACTTTAGACGATGAAATCACTTTCATAGATAATTTTGTTGATCAGCTGCTAGTTTGTAGTTATTGTTGATACTTACTTGAAATAAACCAATTTCCAATTTAAGTAAATGGACCTTTCCCAGTTGATGCGACGATACCTAAAAAATGAATAAAGAGAAATGCAAACAATTTAACATTTAACTTTAAATTTACATTTTGTCAAGAATTTTTATTAATTACAGTACAAAGTACATAAGTATAAATGCAGGTACATAACATTATATTAGATACAAATGAGTAGATATATCATTACACATTGTACAATTAATACATTATTAAAATCTTATTTAAATCACTGCACTTTAAACACTTGATATTTTTAAAAATAATAGCAACTAAACATTGGAATTTCTTTTTCCGAGCACCATAGATTTAACAGCAGTTGTACAGATGACCATATCACAGAACATTTATCACTATATTGGTAATTGCCACTATATATTATATTAATGCAAAATACGAAATATTTTCAATGTTTAAATAAAACTGGCACTAAAACGACACTCTAACTCGACGACGCCATGGATGTACAGCATTTTCTGTATTGTATATGGCATCAGCATTTTATAGTAAATATGATTAGATGTTTCACTAAATTAGATTGTTTGATTTATATAAAAAGAATTAATATTATAATAAAGAAATTGATGAAACATTTAGTTCTATTATTAATTTATTGAAATTAAATCTTTCATATTCAGACATTTTTTTTAAATGAATCAAAGATTATGATTTAATGAAATAGTTACTTTTTGTAAACGGTTTAACAAAAGTTTAAACGATTCAACTAAATAGAAATCATCTATTTTAAATTAGATATATTTACTATACTGATTATTTGAAACAGAGAAATACTATAATCGAATTAAAGCAAACTTTAAATAAATTATATAATTTCAACTCATTTAATTCAGATTAGATGAAAATTCGAATTTATTTCTTTCTGTGTACGCTAAAAGCTGATGGAATGCATTATTTCATCTGACTATTGCAAAAGTATATTTTTACGTTGAATTAATGAAAAAAAATTTAGTAAATAAATGCAATTTTTTCTCTGCGAAAGCACAGTTAGAGACGGGTCAAGCCGAAAAAAAAAATGTTTTGAAATAAATTCAAGTGTTAGATTAAATTTGTATTTCTCATGGCAGAGAGAATACATAAATATATTGCGAAACATATTTTTTGTAATATAAAATATGTAAAAGAGGATTTATGAATAAAAACTCGTCCTAAAATGATATTTGTAGAAAATTTCGATGAATATCTAATAAATTAATAGATGGAGTTAAAATTAATTAAAATTAGTTGAAAATAATTTACATTAACAAGTTAAAGAAAACAAATGGTCTACTAATTTGGAATACAAAAGGCAATAAATAGTAAGTAACGATAATGATATATTTACTTATCTACTGGCTGCTGAAGTTTTTGATATTATCTTGCAAAACATATTTCAACCAAACTGGTATTCATTAATATACAATAACCTGATAATAAATTTTGCAAAACCCACTATTCTTACAGAACCTAATCATACTAAAATTTATAATAATTGAGTGGAATATTGAATAAATACCTTAAATTAACTAGAGATAATAAATCTTGCAAGTAGGAAAGGCAAACCGGAAGTTTAAGACAGTTGTTCCTATTGAAGCCGTGAATTAATTGCTCTTTAATTATATGAATAATGTGTACTTGTGCATCGCTAGTTAGTTTTATTCTACAATGTAAAGACAAGCCAGTCGACAATAAAAATTCCCTCTTATTACCGATATGATTAACTGGTTTCGGCGACTCTGTTTCAGAGTATTTGTTACGCTAAATAAAAATGATAAATGAGCCCACTACATTATGAGATAATAATTAAAAATAGAGAAGCTCAACAGAACATTAAATTACCGCGGGCCGATATATTTCCTCCTTATGTAATTTATGACCAAAAATTACTTCCTCAAAAATTTGTCAAACACTTTTCGGCTGAAGGCCCCATTATTTTAAACTCAAATTTCTTAACGCTATATAAATCGACACGGCTATCAGGACCAAACTTTCAAAAGAATTTAAATTACAACAACAGTCGTTTAACCAAATTAGTAACTTCATGCGTACAAAAAAATCGAATAAGTTAAGTAAGAGAAAGAAAACATATCGGCGAGCGATTTTTAAAAAACTTGAAAATTTTGAATATTTCTACATAATTTAGACGAAGATGTGGATTTAGAATCCACTCGAGCAGATTAAAAGTCGATTTCAAATACACGACATTATTAAAATTATTCCTTCATTGGTATTTTATGTAACATGGAAGATGAACTTGGAGTTTCGTTTTATGAAAATGAATTTGATTTTGTCTTAAAACACTTGATTCCTCAACAGTTATAAAGTAAATACCAGAAAAGTAGGTGCCACAAACATTAATCATCGTAATGAATTGAGATGCAATAAAAACCGTTAAGAAAATATTTGAATAAATTTTTTTCCTAAGTTAAACTCGAATAAATACCATTCGTTAATGCATAAATTAAAAAGGTAGTAATTACTATTTAGTTAAAAAATTTCTTTTATGAAACCGAAATTAACTCACTTGTCCAAGTTGTAATTAAGTATGTGGACGGTGTGTCCCGTATCTTACAGCAGACGTACAGCAATGCAAGTTACGCATCTCGAGGTAATAATTCAAGATGTGTAGTAGTATTACTGTAAGTCGTGATATTGTGTAGATTACATCAAGGGAAAGTACTCACGACAAAATTCTCTAATGACCCTTACCGCGCCACATCATCTAGTATTAGTATCGCCAACTGTTCCACTTTACAATAATAATTAATGCAACAACATTAATCTCCTAGACTTTCTTTTTAATTTTAAAAGTGTCAGGAAAGAAATAATAATAAAAATAGCATATTACATCGGGATAAACAAATTGCTGGCGTTTTTAATCTACATTTGGTGTAATTGATAGACGTTTCGATAATTGAAAATAAAGTGGTTTTAGAACTACACTTTGGCATGTACCTGTTCGTTTGTGAAGTTAAATTTCCTATAACAAGTACGAAATTACCTTGGGGAAATATACTTTTTCTTCGGAAAAGTTGAATACTCGGTGCTTGCAACTTGGATTGGATTTGGAGAAAATTTAAATAGCAATGATTTGTGAAATACAGAAAAATAGTATTTTCGCCATGTTGACAATTTTTGCAGTCATATATCTTGGGGACATTTATCTCCTCCACATTCGATACCTGGAGGGTTTGAACAACATTATTCTCAAGTCCCTGCATTACGGGCTCGATAAAATATAAAGTTGAAAAGCAACTTTCTATAGTAAAGGTTTAACAAATTATACAAATAAAATTGTTAACACGCCATAAATAAAAGTCTCTTTGATGATGATAATAATAATAATTTGCACTTGAAAGTAGTTATTACATTATTCATATAAAATTATAAAGTTTATTGGCTTCATCTTTACGTGTTAAGGTGCAAATTGCGCTATTTTTTATTTATCTTGTTACACACTTGGAATAATATTTTAAGGTGTCAGAGAAAAGGAAACTGTAAAGCAAAAGGTACAAATATAAATAGCATTCGTTTAAAAGTTACGATCGACAATTTAGTTACAGGGTAATGACAATAACAAAGTAAGAGTTATTTAGTTGATATCAATTTTTAACATTACAAACAGAGAATTATTGTGCAAATTAAATTTTCACCTTAAAGTGGTTGACACATTTAAGTGCCATATTTATTATAAACTGCAAATACTACTACGCCTTCAAACTTCCAATATACCCAAGTGTCATTATTTATATTGACACAATATTTTCCACGTTTTAAAGTTCACTCTTTAAATGCCACCATCGTACTCTGGATCATCTTCTATTATTATTTAATAGAAAATAAGAAAAGTAAAACGGTTTTACGGTATAGAGACTAGAAGTCTTATGAGAGAAATTACATTTTATATTGCATTTCAGAAAGCTTCAGTCTTACATAGTTTGACTGGAATCGGAAAATCTACGAAACTTTGATTACATATACGGATACAATGCCCTGCCGTTCTGGCTATAAGAATTTGAACTAAACATCAATTTGTAAAAAAAATTGTCTCAAAGACTTAAAACAAAGGCATTCTTGTTGTGCAACTACATAATGCGATATTATGTATGGCGTACATTTATTGTAGGTGCAAGAGCGTAACTATCCAGCTGCGGCGCAAACTTTTTATAAATTGCATTTCTAATTATCTAGTCACGAATTCTAACAGATCGACAAAAAGATTAGTTAATTTCGTTTAGAAAGTAAACTAGTTGAAGTTCAAATTTAAAAGTCAAAGCCGTGATATGTCGTTAGTCAATAAACACTGTAATTGAAAAATAAATACAATCAGTGGCGGCTCGTATGGGTAAGCTATTTTAATATCATTTCCTCCATCTATGCAGCAGCGATGTAGTTTCTGTTTCAGCAAAACCTGGAGCTATACGTTTTTCTGGGGGGTTGCTTCTTCATTTTCAATGGGAAGCAACGGAGATTCCGTGACGTTGGAACTTAAGTCTTCAAATGTACTTTTTTCAATAAATCGAATATTTTCGTTACGTTAGTGTTATATAATTCGTGTTGTTTCAAAGATAACATCCAGATTTCCAACTCAGATCAAAAAGTTAGTTTCTAACAGAACTCTAAACTTTAAAGCAGCGTGCACGTATACACGGATTAGTTTTACAGTACATGAGAGCTTACAAGAACCGATCGAATTAAAGTATCTATACCATCGCGGCTCCCTTATATACTTTAATTTGATTAGTTCTTGCAAACTCATCTTTAGAAAAACTTGGTCTTCCAAATAATTAACGGCTAACTAAAACTAAAATTTAACCATATATTTATACAACGCTCGTGACGTAGAATCCATCATCCATTTTATCCATGCACCTGTTGAAAAGTTAAGTACTTTCCGTTCAGCTATTAGTTTTGGTAATAGAGTAATAGTGACCAATTAAATAATTTTAAATAAAGTACCACAAATTTGAATAAATTAAACTCGAAACCGTTATTAAAGTCGGGCAGTTTTTTATGATAAATAATACTAAAGATGTAGTAGGCACCTACTTCAACGTCTATTTTGTAAATTATAAGGGTGAAAACCCATTACGGGATAATCGTTTAGCAAGATAAAATCTAACGCCTATTCTATAAAAAAATAGGAATAATATATAATATTTGGAATAATAAATAAAATGGAAGCCCGAGATAAGAAAAATAATTTTTAGAAGTAAACACAACTTATATGGTGCAAATGTAGAGCCATCTAACCTTACTTGCTTTTCAGTAAAAAAATAAATATGCAAGTACATTTTTCTTTAAAAAGAAATCCAGTTTCTACAGCATTGAAAACGTCCGATCAGAGATACCATTTGCACAAGAATTATTCATAAAATCAAGTTCCCAAGATAATCTTGCACTTATTTCCACTAAAATAGTTAATCTGAACTTTAAAATAATTGTATCGTTCGTAATGTAACAATGAAAGTATAATTATTGGCCTAATAAATACTGTCTGAGTATAAAAATAGAAAGTGATTGTAATGCAACGGCAGCAACCTACGCTCATTTTTATTGGAAAAAGGACAAGATACGGTAGCTCATGTAATGAACAATAAATAAGTTATGGATTAATCTCGTGATTCTGATTTTGCAACAACTGCATTGTTGTACCACTTTTAAATACCTTAGTTGCACTGAAATGTGCACTCGAAGCGAACAATAGAAAATAATTGAAGAAAATCGTAAATTTAGCAATAAAAGAAATTAACAGTAATTGAGGCGATTAAAGCTATTCAAAGTACCTACTCCACGTGGGCATATTTTAAAAATTGATCCAAAATCGATAAAATCACAAGTTTGATCTGGCCTGATTCATCGCGGTGCTTTTTGTAGCAAATGAGAACTTTTTCCAGTCCCATTATCTCTCCACAGAGCACACGGTTCTACACCATTATTATATGGCTATAGGTTGACCTCTACCTTGTATGTCAGATTTTATGGTTGCTATTGTGCGGAAATTCGATACACGATACGATATGTTACAAAAATACAACTTTGCTATTAGTAACCATCATAGTCTTTTTCAAGTCACGATGGTTAAATAAAATCTTCGACAAACAATCATGTAAAAAAAATTAACAAACATTTTAATTAGTATAACTAAATATAAACTAAAGTTGGAAAAATAAAAAAAAAAGAGAAGAATTAATGAAACGATGAACAAATCACAAGTTAATAACCACTCGAGCAAAGAGAAGAAGATCCCAACAATTCACAAATTATTATTTATCAAAAACAAAAGCATCAATTACAAAAGCAATAAAGTAAAATTAATTATCTAAACAGTTTAATAATTAAAAAATTATTTGGATACTAAAAAGGTATTAATCATCGGTAATAAGTATGCTCAACTATGTATCATTAATCACTTTCTCTCTATAAATATAAGCAAACCGTTGATTACACACGACGAAACAAAATATATAGGTACGCGCAACCAGCTGCCCAAATCTTTTATCAGGTAAAATTCACGTTTGCAAACTTGGTTCGAAATAAGCAAGTCTCGAAATATAAATAATGCGATAAAATAAAATATAATAAAATAGGGAACGGAAGAGAAAACGCTGATTAGAAAATAAACGATTGAAGCCCCCGAGGAAAAAAGTGATACAGTAGTGGTGGTAGTAATTACGATAAAAAAATTATAGATCAAATAATGAAAGACATTTGTAAATATTGTAAATATTTTCTCGAAGAACAATTGCAGTCAAATGTTCATTAATACCTGTTATTATGTAAGAATTAATAAACGCCCAGCAGCGAATATTATAATATTAAACAACACGTTTATTAGCAAGTTATCGAATAAATTCTTAATACATTCGCAAAGGTACATATCACCCATTAATGTAGGTATAATTAATTCTTGTTTTGCAATAATAAAACCATGCACTTCATCGAAGCAATAAAATATATTAATAATTGGGTATAAATCAAATTGGTGATGATAATAAGACCGAAACATAAAATATTTCAAAAGATGCACCCTTTTTTAATTCCTAAGCAAAAATAAAATTTTCAACAGGTCAAGTTTAGATTAATTAAAATTTTATTTAAAAGGTAAAATACGACATCCAAATGAAATCGAAACTTTGATCTTAAATGAGCTAATCTAACAAGATTTTTGTTTCATTAACAGGATTAATTTATGGCCAAAATATCGTTGCTTTATTTGGTCAATTAATTACAGAATAACAATAAATTATAAAGTCGCACATGCACACGAAAACTTGGTTTCAAAATGAAACTAAAACCTTGAAAATTGAAAACATCACGATGATATTTGGAAATGCATACATAAATTACCAAGAGAAAATACAAATTTCCTGGCATACTTGGCCATTTAACTTAATTTAAATTGTAACATTAACAGTTTAATATGCAAAAGAAAAACATAAACATATCTAAAAATTAGTTGGGAAAAATATTTAAAAAAAGTGAAATGGCGAAAGATATCTTAAGAATTGTATTTTCCCATTTTTTATTATTTTTTTATTGTATTTTTTAAATTGTGCATACATTGTTCAGATTTCCGTTCCTACCATCTTTAGGTCCTCCTCTACTGCCTCCAGCCATTTCCTGGTATAGTCTTCCTCTTCTATTCTCTTCAGCTATGCATTCAAGGACCTATTCGATGGTTTGCAAAAATTGATGATAAAGCTTGCACTCCATTTTGCATTAAATTAAATCAGCACCTCTTGTTGTAATGGCCTTTATTATAATTTAATCTATGCTTTCCATGTTAAGTTGCAGCATAGAGGTTTTTTAAAACAACTCGATCAACCGATTTTACAGTTACGAAATTAAAATCTTAACAAGTACCATTAAGATTACTAAAAGTAGCCAGTCTGATATAATTTGTAAAGATTAGTCCATACGACGATGACTAATTAGAGCCTGTCAGAGCAAAAGCGATGAACGAAACGATGTGTCATAATTTTTATTTTCCGTGCGAACGAGGTAAAAAAGGACATGAGTGTATTACTCCGGAATATGCAGAAATAAGTAGTTTCTTCCTTACGAAAAAATGTTGTTAAACATATTATAGTTAATTTAAGATTACAAGTTATTCAACTTGATTCCATCACAAATACCTACATATATCCAGACACTGATAAAGAATTTTTTCCCAATAGCCGATAAGTATTGTTTTAAGTAATAATATTTTTACGGGGAGCCAGACCAAGACTTGCAGCCAACAAAGAATGACGATCTTAAAAGCCGATCGAAAATTATAATAATTAATTAATATCTTTTATGGTGGCGTTTGAAGAGATTCATAATGGATGCTATAAAATTATTTAAATAAAATTTACATTACCGATAATTTTACTGTGAATTTGTAAGCGTAAAATTGTACTTAAAATTAAAATTCAATAAAACGCTATTAACAGCAACACCTTTCAATCAAAACCTGATTGCAAGTGAATTAAGACCAATGTTTTGAAACTCGTTAAAGCCGATGAGTTGGCTAAAATGTATTAAAATTTAATTGAACATATTAATTTAATAGACAACATCTAAATTTTGGTTGTATAAAAACACATTCACAAATAAAACACGATAATAAAACTTACATTTCAATTCTCGCACAAAACAAAAGGAATAATAGGAAATTAGTGCCCTTACCTGAAATAAAAAACAAACTGGTAAAATTTTTATTTTTCATAACAAAACAAATAAATAATACAAAATTTACATTTGCCATAAAATGATGATCGTAGGTTTTAATAAAACTTGACAATAACTCTAATGCAGCTAAAAAGGAAAATTGCTATTTAAACTAACAAACGGGAAAAGTATCTGAGTAATGTTTAAATTTCAAAAAGTAAAATAAAAGGTAAACAAATGGAAATTCAAGCACTAATGTAATTTTACTAAAAAAGAAACAAAAACAAAATGTAAGAAAAGTAAGTTAAATTGAATGCACAAGTTGAAGATGCTGAAGATGCCGAAGGACGTTTAGGAGTACTCGATTCAATAAGAAGATTCACTACACAATTAACTCAATTAACTCGAGATGATATTAAATGGTATGGTATTACCTCTTAACTCAAGATATACGATAAAATCCACAGTAAGTAGGTATTCTACGACATAATTTGAAATTTTGAGAGGACAGACTCATTGTAAGTGAATTATTTCATTATTACGTTATAAGTGGTTTCATCTTCCACTTGAAAATAAATAGTAATCTTTTGTGATATACTTTTATAATTAACAACTAGATGAACTTTAAATTCACTTTTATTGTAGTTATTTATTTCTTGCAACGCAGAACACTTAACACAACGGAGAACATTGTCAACACAAACATTGTTTTATTTTTTAAATAATGAAAACGACTGTTAATTATTATTATAAATAAAATAAAACCATAATAACAAAATAGTGATTCATAAAATTTTACGACTATCATTGTACAAAATTTCAGAAGGCTAGTTGTGTTAGTTAAATAGAACCAAACTCAACGAACCCAGAAAAAAGTTACAAAATCGGTCTCGATTTTTAATAAAATATAATACAATGTTATTGACATATTTTCATAGCATAGAGCTAAAAAAATGTTATTGTAAAATTTTATTATGCAGCGAAGGTTCCAATTAATTGCCCTTCAAACCTAAATGAAAATTATAAATAAAATGTATGTTGGTTGGTTGAACAAGACTATTTTACGCTATCAAAACCTTGAATCAAATTATTAAAATATAATTTTCCTACAAATTTCCCGGTTACGGTGGATTTCTTTGATAAAGTGCTGTTAAATCATAAATACGTCACCTAATTTTCGTTTATACAAAATTATAGTTACATTTAAATACAGGCGGTTTTGGCAAACGTTTATCATTTTAATCCGATCGTTCAAATAAGATGCTTCTATTTATTTTATTCTTCACTGTGATAATATCAGTTCGTGGTCAATTGCCACCAGGTTATAGTTGTGTCCCTGCAGGAACTTGCACTTCAGGTGGAAATAATGGCATCGATATCAGAATTGTAACGCCGGTAAGTAAATTTAATATTTTAATTAAATAAATGATTTATAAATCGATAAAGTATAAACATCATTAAGAGCTAACAATTAACTATCAATTGTTCTTGAAATATCAATAATTAAAATTAATTAAGAAATTCATGTTGATAAAACTATTAAATTAAAACTCGGTTATTATTATTAATATACTCCCTAACATCTAATTAAATATAGGGAAACACGAATCCGTGCCCGGCAGGACAAGTTCCTTGTCCAACTCCCACACAACCTCCAACTACAAGTACTTGTGGAACGAGGGCGGTTACGAACGTGAACCAAGCAGATGGTTTTGCAACTCCTGGAGCTTTCCCATGGCAGGCTTATCTCCTGAATCAAACGGGATATGCCGGAAGTGGTGTATTAATTAATCCAACAACGGTCGTCACGGCAGCCCATAAAGTTTACCTCAACGCGTAATAACAAAACACTTCTTTTTATATAACTCCAAAAAATACTTCATTTGAAAATTTCAGAAATTCTCCAAATCTCATAGTGGTTTACATGGGTGTAACGAATCCAGCTGTGCTCGGAGTAGGTTATGTGGTTTCGAGGGTGATCGTTCACCCAAATTTCAATTCGGCAACATTATTCAACGACATCGCCATATTGATTTTGAGTGCAGCAATTGCTCCTCTTCCTCAACAATTAGTCAACACAGCGTGTTTGCCAGCCCAAGGACAATCGTTCGTGGGATTAACGTAAGAATTTATATGAAAAATTATTTTTATTCTACATTTGCAATAATCGTAGATGCATGGTATCTGGATGGGGCCAAACGGCTTTCAATATTAACGACGCACCAACCACTTTACAAAAACAAGTATCGGTGACAATTGTCACCTATCCTACTTGCTATGCATCGATGAGCAATGCATCGCTTCTAGGAACTAACGTTAATTTATATTTGGATCCAATTGGCGAGATATGTGCAGGAGGTCAACCACTTCGAGATGCCTGCACTGTAAGTGACAAAAGTTTCCAAAAATTGTAAAATTGAAATTAAAATTAATTTCAGCAAGACGGAGGGTCTCCCTTAGTGTGCCAAGTGAATGGAGCTTTCCAAATAGCTGGACTGGTAGCTTGGGGTAAAGGATGCGGACAGGCGAACGTTTTTGGAGTGTACGTCAATTTTCCATATTACGTTACTTGGATACAAAATACTCTTGCTGCCATCGGATAAATTAAATTATTTTTATATAGGAATTTATGAAAAATATTAATTACTTCGTTAGTTATTAAAATGTTTTTATATAGCAAAGCTTGATACGTTTATTTTCAACAATTTCTCGGTGCTATTCATCGTCTGTACATGGAAAATTTCAATTTTCGCTGTTTTCTCTTGCTTGGCTTCGTATTTTTAATGCAATTTAAAATTCTGTCAAGTTCGTGCTAAGCATTTAGGAGATAATAATATATAATAACAGATGTATAACAATAAAAATTATTTTTCCGCAATACTAAGCATGTTAAAACGACATTGGAAAAAATTGCTTTATTTATAATAAAATAAAGACCATCTGAAGAAAAACTTGAATGCAAGAACTTCTTAAACTGTAAGCGTTCAGCCAACCAAGGTGGTATTTAAAATGAAGCACGAATGCATCGATCCTTGAAGCAATGCAATTGGACGGTGGTCTTCACTTTTCGAAAGGACCACATTTTTTGCGAAAAACACTTTCTTTATTAAATCAAAAATAAAATTTGCACGAGCAGATGGAAGGACCGCAAGAGCACACATAGAGCGCGGATCGTGGTATCGTTTAACGCTGTGGTGAACCTGCCTTTTCTCGCTTATGAAACCGTTAATTTTAATCTTCAAAATGCCGTTTTAACCTGCAATAATGATCCCGGTGTTATGTAATAAGCAAACCATAAATGATAGACATAATAATATAATAATGTTTACACATATATGGGTTTACATAGAAAAGTAATTTACTGGTGCAAATAGCAATTCTGGCTTTTAGTGTGCATTTAACTTGAACATAAATATTATAATTACAATAATTAATTTCGACCTACATGTATTTTATTGTTCATTAATTTACTAGACACGACATATAAGGTTCATTAAATGGCGAACCAAATTTAATGGAATGTAAACGTAAAAGAATTGGCTTAGCAGATTCATCACAGACATTACAAAATAATTTCTTTTTTGATTTTTTCAAAAATCTTATAAAATGTTAGTCATTTAAATTTTATTGTCATTCGAAAATTAGAAATTTTCTTCGTTAAAGACACGATAACCGCAACAATTTTTACAATCCATTTACAAATAATTTATAGACAATAAAAATAATAATAAAGTTCTCAACCTGCAAGCAGCTATTCTAAATATAATATGCTAATAAATTTAAACGAAATGTGTGGTAATATAAACGATAAAATTAATTTCGCTTATTGCAAGTATTTCATTATTTTACAATCAACATTCAACAATAAATTCTCGGATGCTTAAGGAAACAAATTACTGTAATTTTATAGAAATACCAAATGAAAAATATTGTTGAAACTTTATTAGCAAGTTGGTATGCAAGTACTATACCTACATTAAAAGACGGGTTCGACTGGGCTAACAATATATTGTCGAAGATTTTCCCAGCTCCCAAAAATGAAACAAAATGAATTTTTTAAATCATCAAAAATCTGGTTAAATGTAAGTTTCCTTTTTTCGAAGCCATATATTCGGGTTCCTTTTTATTCGTGCAATTCTTTATCAATATATTAATAAAATTGAATATTAAAAGACAGAAAGATTGATATTAGAGATATAAAGTTATCAGGAGATGTTGATCGTCTTTCAGAATATACAGTAAGTGATGGTTTCTGGGATAAGAAGATAAGCTGCGTTCGCACCGGTTCAGAAGTGACGTTTTGTGACGCGATATCATTAATTAATTTATAAAAATTATAATCAAAGGGTCGGCAGCTCTTTGCCTCTGTCATATAAAATTTTGTACCGAGTACATACCCGTATATGACACTTGTATTTGCATATATATTTAATATGTATATCGTTGTATCAGACAGGTGACCAAATTCTAAGTTTTGTTTCTTTAATACCTATCTTGTTTTAAATTTATTTAAATGTTTATAGATAAGGGGTAGTTGAATTTTTCTTTAATATTTTGTAAACAAATTACAAAAAAGATAAATTTGTTTTAATAAATAATTTTTTTAGTATTTAGTAGTAATTTTTTTACAGGTAAAAAAGGACCCCGCACCATTCTTATAGGAAAATGTCTTTCTGTAGATTTGGCCGATTTTTGAATGCAAATGTCTCAATAGGCACAACTCGATGTAATGAGCAGTTTCCGAATTATAAGTTCTAAAAGGTCAAAATTTAACAAGAAAAATTCAATTTCGACTCGATATAATATGTGATTTCCAGTCGAACATGGGTGAGGATGTACAGTGGCTAACGAAAATATTCGAACCCTCCTATGTTAACAATGTAAATTGAATATTTTTTTAGACATTCTTTTTAAGGAAATTTTAGAAAATACAGAAGATAATCTTTGTTTTTTAACTTTTTTGAAAGGAAATCATAAAACAATGCAAAAGAAAATCCAACAAAATTTTAGGAAATCTGGAAAAATTTTAGAAAATCTACAGAAATCCAAGAAAATGTCATAAAAAGAAATCTGGTGTCTGTGCTTTGCTTCTCGTAATAAGTTAAGAAAATTTGTTTCTTAGTCTATTTTTACCTTAATAAATACCACTCGAGTATTATTTATAAGCAGGGTTCTGGAAAATCTGGAAACATAAGGGAATTTCTGAAATTTTTCATTTTTAGTGCCAAGTCAGGGAAATTAAATTATCAGCCAGGAAAAACAATTTTTAATTTTGAAAATTTTTAATTTTATTAAAATTAAGATATTTTTTACATTTTTATCTTCCGATTTATGGAAATGTCAGGGAAATGTTTTATTCTTTGTTAGGGAAAACCCGAAAAAGTCAGGGAATTTGATTTGTAAAATTTATTGGGAACCACATGTCAATATAATATCAATATTATATTATGTTAACCCTTTAATAAGCAAACCGCGAAAAAAATTTAACAAACATAGTCGATTGTATATACAATGAAGTTGATAATCCCTGATGCTATATTATGCCAACTACCTAATTTGTAAATATTTCTCATCCGAATCTACGTCAATTCGAGGTACCTATTTGGTAAAAAATGTAGACGGTTTCGAATATTTTCGTTAGCCTCTGTATGTCCCCAGTGCTTCTTAAATTCAAAATGTGGGTGTCAATCCGGGGGGTCTGGGGGGCATGGAATGCCCTCCAGTGCACCCTATGCCAAATACCTCAGGGGGCGTCCATTAATTACGTGAGGCATTTAGGGGGGGGAGGGGGTCGAGACAAATCTCACCCTATCTCACGTGGGGGAGAGGGGGGGTCTCGGCAAATATTAATTACGTAATTTTTTTGTGTTAACTATTCTTAAATAAAAATAATTCAGCAAATTATGCTTTTTTAATAAATCCAACGCAATCAATCACAGATTAACTTATTTACATTAAAAATACGCATTTTAAAAAATCTCACGTGAGGTTAAGAGGGGGGGGGGGGTTGAGCCAAATCTCACGACATCTCACCAAGGGGGGCGGGGGGGTCTAAAAATCGCCAAAATCACCTCACGTAATTAATGGCCGCCCCCTCATTGGTAAATATTTCTAATCTGAACCTACGTCTATTTGAGGTATTTGGTAAAGAATGTACTGGAGGGCAATCCGGGGGGGATTGATATTTTGAATTTAAAAAGCACTAGGGACATACAGAGGCTAACGAAAAAATTCGAACCCTCCTATGTTAACATTGTAAATTGCAGATTTTGAAACCGTTTTTTGACATATAAAAATCGCTTTTACAGCAAAACGTTTTAGACATTTTTTGTTAAAAATTTCATTGTCTTCAATTTTACATTTATACATTTTTCAATTTTGTCGCAGCCTTTTTGACAGGCAGCGATTTAAACAAGACTGTAAAACACAAAAAATATTGTCTTTTATAATAACTTTATAATAAATTTATAATTATGATAATTTTTACAGTAATAATAAAATAAAAAATTCGGTATAATTACAAATAATTATTACATTCTAATGTTTACTTGTAATTTCTAGCAACGTTTTACCTGTTAATTTGTTGGTAAAATTTTACATGTTAAATCTGAACCTTTTAGTGCTTGTGACTCAGAAACTGTCCATTACATTAAGTTGTACCCATTGAGACAATTGTTCAGAATTAAGAGAATTACAATATATCCAAAAATCACCCAAATCTACAGAAAGACATTATCCCACAAGAATGGTGCGGGGTCCTTTGTCTTTGCAAATTCTGTGGTCGGCACTTAAAAGGTCATAAGTATATAGGGAAACAATGTATACTTATATCCCCTATAAATAAGTATATATAGGGATACATGTATACTTATGACTAGAGCTCGGATTTATAAGCACTTATAATTCCAAAATAAACGCTTTAAAAAGTTTCAAAAAACAGAAAAAAAAGTCATATAAAATTGAAAAAAAGCCCTAAAAATCAAACATCAAAATGCAATTTTTATTAAATATTAATTATATACAGGGTGACCCAGACCACCCGTATCAGTACTTAGTAAAAAAAAATTTTCCTACAAAACTTTCTTATTTTTTAAAGAGCTTTCCAACGATACCACTTTCGACATATGTTGCCATTTAAAATTCTGGATTTCTGGACTTTCTGGAGCAAACTACTCTGGATGCCGACTTTTCCCGGAAATAATAATATCACCATTAGATTCGTCATTAGGGTTTTTGTAATAAATTTTTTTAGCCCAACTCTGTACGACTTACCGTTTTTGAAAAAAAGTACTGATACGGGTGGTCTGGGTCACCCTGTATATCCATTCGCTTCATAATAATTATAAAAAATTAATTTTCATATTATATTTTTTCAAATTTTTCAGTTGTGGTCAGTCGTTAATACATGCTTATAAATCAAAAAAAAAATTTTTTAATAAATAATTTTTACCGATTCCTCTAAAAGCAAATTTTTTTTCAAATTATTCAAAAAGTTAGCTTTGATATAACTTAATTTTTGACAAATAAATGCATTCTTAAAAATTTTTTGACCTTTTTTTATTGCTGCCGACGACGATTCCTGTCAATTCAGAAACAAATCTTTGAAAATTTTCAAAATTTGTTTCAAAATATACAGTGACTCCAGAAATTATTATTAATACAATAATACAATGTAAATCGTACCTTTCCAAGACTTTTTTCTCATATAAAACTCGATTTTATAGCAAAATGTTTCAGACATTTTTTGTTGAAAATTTCATTCCCTTCATATTTGTTTCTATACATATTTCAATTTTGTTGAACGTTTTCTGAGTAACAGCTACTTTCAAAACACTATGTAAAGAAATAAAATAAAATTAACATTGCTTTTATGGGAGTTTATTAAATTTTGCGACAAAATAGAAAAATGTATAGAAACGAAAATAAAGGGAATTCAATTTTTATTAAAAAATTAATGAAAAATTTTGCTGTAAAATCGATTTCTATATGAGAAAAAAGTCTTGGAAAGATACGCTTTACATTGTTAACAGAGAAGTGAATTTATTAATAATTTTTGGAAGTGCTGGAGTAAGTGTAGGTTAGCATTGAGTCATGTTCCTCACACTGGTTCGGAAGAAATAGGTGTATCTGGAAAATTTTCTTTAAAAGCTTTTTGAAATTTTCAAATTTCTAAATTTCTTACAAGAAATTATTCCAAATCCCAAAAAAACATTTAAAAAAAGCTTAAATAAGCACTAACGTGCGTTTTAAGCAAAATTTTGAAAAAAAAAGCAAAAAAGCACTATCAACATTAGCTCAAAACACTGCAATTTTTAAGAAACGTCAAGATCCAAATGGAATATCTTCTGCTTATAATTTAGAGCAATAAGCAAAAAGCTTAGAATCCGAGCTCTACTTATGACCTTTTAAGTGCCGACCACAGAATTATCCTTTTCGTAATTTGTTTACAAAATTTACGAAATGCTTCGCACCAAAAAGTGTAACGATAAATTTTTCACCGATTACGTTTTAACATTTTTATAAATAATGTGAGATCGATTCGTTTCTACTATCTTTAAATTAAAATTAAATAATAATAATTAAAACGGGCATGATAAAGATAGAAACGTCAAACCGTCCTTATATTTGGAGTTACTAAAAATAATATAAAACCTTTCTTATGAATTATAATTTATTCATTTCATCTTTGAAAAGTTTAAACTGTGGAGCATTATTGTAAATTTATAATTAGTTTGTTAAATTTTATGACGAAGAATATGATATTATGTATGTTAACAAGAAGTAAGGTACTAGCGTTTATGATGTATATAAATCCGAGCTCTATATGCTTTGAGTGACATTATTGTATTAAAATTGATGTATGTATATGAAAATATTTACGCTTTTCTACGATTTTTGTCAAAATTTTATGATCTTAACTATTAAAATTTTATTGGTAATTTCTGATGAACGTTTGTTTTAGTCGCATACGTATGGATAGTAATAAGTTTCGTGGTTATGACTATTTATATATTAGTAACGGTGTAAACAATTGCCTTATAAATCTCTTGAGATTTTGCTGGGTGTGCAAAATTGTCGTAAAGCACAAGCGCAATTTTAAGATTTTCCCTATTGTACTGCACCTATTTTCTTAAAGCTGCTAAAAATAAATGTGTTTATTGTTATATTTTTGTTATTTTTCAACGATGTTGTATTCGTTGTCTTCTAATTGTAAATAATGACATTTTGTAATTGTGTTGAATATTTACAATGGAAACTTCAACACGACTTGTTCATGTACAAGTGCCTACACGTTGAAGGACGCTAAGTGTAACAATAGATTTTAAATAAAAAGGTGGTTACAAGAAGAACCAAACAAAATAGAATTGTTAATTCGGATATATTTTATTCTAAACATCACAAGTTAACTTATCCCGACAACATCACCGATCTATTCGATGATAGCACTGGGCGTGCATTTCAAACATTGTAAATTCTATGCATACTTTTATATGTTATTCATGTCATCTTTATATGTATGTGTGTTTTTTTTGGTAAGATACGCTGATACGCATACCTATACTATAAATTGGAACGTCGCTCGTAATGCCGCCATGGGATAATTTTTTAATTTATTAAAACGAGGAAAAGCACTCCTTTCGCCGTGTCGAATGCGGGATTTTACCCAAACACAATTATGCCGACGTTCAAAAAATATATATAGTTTGTGGGTTTTGTAATTTGCAAGGCTAAAAACTTCTTTTCAAATTGAGTTATTGATTCGTTGTAAGCGATTATATGGTCTGATGATATGATAATAAATCAGATCGTAATCGACGACTAGAGAACTAATTTTATGCTTCCTTTTATAAAAGCGAATTAAATTTTATCAACAATTTGTTAGATTCGTCTTCGAATTTTAGACAGAAAATTATAACCCAACCTGCGCCATAAAATTATATCTTTGGCCTGCTTGTTCAAATCAAAAGTTTCGAGAAACATAATTATAATAGCGTTCACGATTTCCAGAGTTCATGTTTATTTATGATAGACGATTTAACCTCGTCTTTGTTCAAAATTTTATGAAAAATTTTAATGAGGAATTTTCTCATAAAAATAATTCAGCGAGCACCTACTGCATGAATGCATTGCTACTAAAGATAAACAGGTTAAATTAAACGGCTTTTAAAAAATTTATTTTGGTAGGTATTTTGTGAAGCAAAAAGCTTGAATGAAACTGGTTCTTATTGGAAAGATATAAAGATAATGAAAGCACACATTCACATGCGACACTAAACGAATCAGAGACACAATTTAACCACCCCTTTTAAAGCTGTTGGGTGTTCTGAATAGAAAACGTTTGCGATACCGAACACCGGATTTGGACAATATCCTCACTATTGCAAAGACGATAAGACACTGATTACGATCAAAAAATTTGGTCAAAGGCGGCCGCACTTTGGCAAAACGATGCCTTTCCGGTAGAAGCGAATATAAAATTTCCAATTGTACGGCTCATTAACATTATAAATACATATTATTAGTGCGGATTTTCTTTTTAATTAATTAAACTTTCGCTATCATAAATTAGAATCAAATTTTTTAGAAAAATTTCAAAAATTCGAATTAGCAACTCGAGTTTTACATCCAAAATTATTCAAATAGTTTCGAAAGTGAGCATCGAGCACAAGTGCACATAAAATTTCCGATTGCTTCTTGGCTTCTTCCATTATTTTTAATTTAAAAACGTTTTTTGATCTTCCATTAGAAAGGTAAAAACTTTCGAACGCAAAATATCGAAACATGACAAAAACGAAAATTATGCAAGCAAGGTTGATTGTTAAAAAGTGTTCGACAGTTCTTTGTCTGAAATTTTAATACGCTTCAGACAAAGAGTCAATTAATAAATATTAACGGTTTCATTGGATTGCGACAGGTGAGTGACCATCGAAAAAGTTGGAATAAAATCCTAATGGCATTCCTAACCGCAAGGTTTTACTGAAAAATTTCTTATGTTCGAATTAAGAATCTATATGCAACAAAAATTCAACTTTTCTTCGATGCCAGAAGTGAACTGAAATGCACTGAAAAAAAATAGTAGTAGTCACTTCGTGCTGTATTAAAAATTATACAGGGTGATTTATACAATGAGTATAACTCTTCTGAGTATCCACACAATTCAGCTCGTAACAGCTATTTACATTAGAATTAAACTCACAATCGAACTGTGTGCGACGAAAAGTTATAAGCTTTCTGAAACATCAAGACAAAAGTGGCTTCACACGAACTATAAAATCCGCGACTAATTAATTATTCTTGGTGCATTGTATTATCAATTAGTTGCGGATCCGGTAAAAGAATTGCCACTGATTTTAGTGAAGCAAAGTAATCGACCTTTTTTAAATATAAATATCTATCTATCTACTGTGTCTCACCATATCAACATAATAAAAGATTTTAATTAAATAAAGAAATCCATTTAACAATTCAAACCATCTATAAGTATATCTCTCCATCCATTATTATTGATTAGTATTGAATTGTGTAGTGGTTACTTATTGTGGTTGACTGTTTTATGTTTAATGATTGCTGCTTAGTTGTGTTAGATTCTCTTCTAATCTTTTCAAAGCTAACACAAATCATACAGGTATTATAATATAAATAATGTTAATTACAGAAATTTCGGGATGGAATCTAAACCAAGAAAAATGGGGTAAGCTAGATGGGGTAAGATTAACACATTCAAACAAAAGGAGACTTTTTTTATGACGTAGTGAGTAATTGCAGTATATTATAATAATTTAACGCCCTGTTGCTCCACTTTCTATTAGACACCTCATAAAAGCGGCCTTGTCTTTGGCCAACTGCTCTAGATCTCCAGGCAATCTCAGATTAGTTTTGGCTGAGAGATACGCCTTCAGAGCCACCTGTCTGATATTAATATTATTATTATTGCGGAAATATTGTGGTTAACAAAAAGTGAAATACAAACAGGTACAGTTAGTTACAGATAATAAACATGCCCAAGATGTTAAGTCATTTTTTGCCTAATAGTATACTGTATGTTGTTTTATTGACAATAAAAAGTTATTTAATAATTTTGAGTTAATATTCAAAAATAACAGAGTTTATTTTAAAAGTGAAAATTGTTGCTTAAATTGCAGGTGTAACAAATTTTGCATAATATTAAAATTTAGTCTACAAGTTAATAAGCACCTATATTTATCTTTAAGGTATAAATTCAGCTGCTATGTAGTAAGTCAATTTACAACAATTAATAGTTTTATTTTAAATTTAAAAAATTCAAATGTTAATATTAAAATATATCAAAAGAATCCAAGATAGTTCTGCAATAGAACCAATAGAATAGAAAGAATGTACAATAAGCTGAGTGTGGATTCACAATGAACATAACATAAGAAATACATAAGACATAAGAAATAATAATAAAGAATTAATTCAATATCAAAAAATGTTGCAGTTATTCACATCATGCTAAAAACTCTATTAAACTTTTATTTTCATTTTTATCTTATGTTCGTTCATTGTGAATCCAGCCTAAAGCTAAATTTAATCCATCATCCTACTTGTTACCATTTTTGAAATTTGTGTTATTGATTTTTCTGCAAATATAATAATTATTATTTTCTTATGAATACTATAATATGTTCTTAGAATTTTACGGTACAATTCGAACAATGAAAAGAAATTACAGATAAATATGTACAAATAATTCCACCCAAATATTATATTACCGAGGTAAATACCTATTTTTTTATTCTCAAAAAAGAAATCACCTGTTTAACAAGTACATAATATCTACAATCAACTACCTCTTGTAATATACAAACGAATTTCAAGGCAAGCCTGTTTTGATGCAAAAGATGCAATTACGTCCTAAAATATATTTACCTACAGCATATATTTTATTCAAACAACCAGGATCTTCCACGAAAATGTTCTACCAGCCATAACATAGGGTAAATGTACCTCAATGTAAATAAGTAATAATATAAATATAAAACTTAATTTCAAACCGAAAAGCAAAGATTTCGCTTAAAGGCAAGAAAGAAAGAGCAGTTTTTTCTGGTTAGGCCCAAGGGGTACATTTTGTGTACACTTATTTGGAATTCACTTGGAAATCTCTGGAATTCCTTGGAAATTATAGAAATTCTTTAGATTGAAACTAGTTTGAATATCATGGGCGGATTCAGGCAAAATCCATGTAGGGGATAAATGAGACTGGTGAGGAGAGGGTAAATAAATATATTTTGATAAGAATTTAGGTATATTTTTAAAATAAAAAAAAAATTAGACAATTTTGTTAGTTTTTATCGTGAGGAGGGGGTTGGATACACCCTTATCCTCCCTCCTCCCAGCCACCCTTGCCAGGTAAACTTAAAAAATGGGATTTCTCTGAAAATTTAAAAAGCTAAAAAGCCCCTCGCTTACTCAGCAACACACTAGGGAAAAATCAAAAATCAAAAGATATTCGGGGAAATTTCAAAAAATCTCAAGAAGTATTAGAATCTTAGAAAATTTCATGAAATCCATAAAAATTTTACGGAAAGGAAACGTAGAAAATTCTAGGATCTCTTAAGAAATCTAGAAAAAAAGAAAAATTCAAGAACATCCAACGAAATGTCAGAAAATTCCAGGAAACCTTTAAAAATTCAAAGAAATTTTTAAGATATCTTAAGAAATCTCGGAAAATCTTAATAAAGCCAAGGAAATCTCAAAAAATTGATGAAATAAAAAAGCCTATCTGTAGTATTCTTAAGATTTCTTTTTTATATTTCCTATTTCTTAAGACTTCCTGGGATTTTCTCAAATTTCTCTTCACTTGTACATAAGAGCAGATTCAGGAAAAATTCATGGAGGTAAGTGAGACTGGCTCATTTTTTCTATAAGAATTTAGGTATATTTTTCAAATTTTAACAAAATTTAGTGATTTTAATGGTTTTCATTAGAGATGGGCACTATCAAAAATTTTTGACTATCGATAGTTAGTTACTATTTTTTTTTTACTATCGATAGTTAGTAACTAAAAAGTTAGTTACTAAAAACCAAACCGAATAAAAACTATCGAATAAAACTATCGAATGAAAACAGCTGAATAAAAACTATCGACTAAAAAGTTATTCGAATAGTTTTAGTAACTAAAAAAGTTATTCGAATAGTTTTAGTAACTAAAATGTTATTCGAATAGTTTTAGTAACTAAAATGTTCCTTCTTCCTTCGTTTTGTACTAATTGGTAGTTAACACCCTGTATTTTGAGGATTAAACAAAACTGTCATTTGAAATAAATATTTTAAATTTGAAATTTTTTTATTAATAAGAATTTTAAAAAAATGGTAATAAATCTAGTAGTGGAAAAAATCGTATATAAACCACGGTTGTGAAGACCATTATAGCCTACGCGCCTTATATTCCTCGGCGCTTCGCACCTCGGAATATAATCTTGGCGCTGGGGCTATAATGGCTGTCTTCACAACCTTGGCCTATAATATACTATTTTTATTAGTTGTACCATTTTTTTATCGGTCGTTGGTATTGACAGTAGTACTCTTAACTTTTAATAATTAGTATTACTAAATGACTATCTAAAAATACATTCGATAGTTTGAGTAACTATAAATTTATTCAAGTTTAGTAACTAAAATTTCATTCAATAGTTTTTACTTTTTAGTAACTAAAAAGTTATACAATAGTTTTAGTAACTAAAAATTATTCTTTCATGGTTTTAGTAACTAACAATTCATTTAAAAGTTTTAGTAACTAAATATTTATTCAATAGTTTTAGTAACTAAAAAGCTATTCGAATAGTTTTAGTAACTAAAAAGTTATTCGAATAGTTTTAGTAACTAAAAAAGTTATTCGAATAGTTTTAGTAACTAAGAAGTTATTCGAATAGTTTTAGTAACTAAAAAGTTATTCGAATAGTTTTAGTAACTATCGATAGTTCAAATGAAGACCAACTATCGAATAATTCGATAGTTTTTATTCGATAGTCCCATCTCTAGTTTTCATGGGTCATAGGTGGGGGGGGACAGTTACCCCGTTACCTCCCCCTTGTTGGAATTCTTCCAAATCATTGGAATTCCAAGTCCCGTGTACAAAATTATTTTGCTCCTTGGTTAGGCCACTGCAAGACGAAAAAATATCGTTTTTAGGGATTTTTTTTAGAAAAACTACATATAAATTGAGATTACAAGAAAGGGTGTTTATCATACATATCAATGTCTGTATACAATAAATTTTTTTGAAGCGATTAATTTTAAAATGGCGGCTGTGCAGCGTTTTTGCGAGAAACGTCTTCTACGTTTCTACGGCCGGACTAACAGCTCTTGTAATTTTGTAATTAAGTTGAGCCAATAAACTTTTTTCGATTAGAACCGGAGACGTCATCACAAAAACACTGCACAGCCGCCATTTTGAAAAGAATCGCTTCAAAAAAATTATTCAGGGTTCCCACTAAATTTTTCAAAGAAAATTCCCTGACTTTTCCAGGTTTTCCCTGACAAAAATTTTAATTTTCCCTGACATTTCAGTATCGTAATGCCAAACAATGGTACCTAATACAGTAATCGGAAAACAATTTGCACCAAAAAAAATATATAATTAAAAAAAAATTAAGTAATTTAATCCTGATATATAAAATCCCAGCACGCTGCTGCTCCTGCTACAGCGTGCCATTTTTGGTGAAAAAAACACTCTGATTGCTGTCACTTTTGCTTAAAAATTCAAAATTCCCGATTTTTCCTGGCGAAATTTGAAAAAATACTTCTCCAAGTATTCTAAAAGAGGAAAAATTCTGCGATATGAACTGGAGGGTGTTCCACACCCCCCAGACCCCCCGGTTTACAATTTTATCAACCGAAAAATATATTAAACTAACTAAGATTAGGACTAACTGGGAAATTTGAATTTTTAAGCAAAAATAGGGGAAATTTAACTTTCCTATTTATTTATACCTTACTATACGTAGAGTTTAGCAGCAACTTTCTGTTACTTTGAAAGTTAATTATAAAAATATAAGGGCAAGATTTTAAACCGGGGGGTCTGGGAGGTGTGGAACACCCTCCAGTACATATCGCAGGATTTCCAGTCTTTTAGAATACTTGGAGAAGGTATAGAATTTATAATTTTTCAAATTTCGCCAGGAAAAACGGGGAATCTTTCTCAAGATTCAATTTTCGGTTACTTTGAAAGTTAATTATAAAAATATAAAGCCAAAATTTTAAACCGGGGGGGTCTGGAACACCCTCCAGTACGTATTGGAGGATTTCCATTCTTTTCTGAATACTTGGAGAAGATATAGAATTTATAATTTTTCAAATTTCGCCAGGAAAATCGGGGAATCCCCCAGTAGCGGAAAACGAAATTAAATGTTTAAATATTATACCGCTAAAAAGAAATCCACCGTCTACGGTGGATTTCCAGCTAGTTAAATATAATTTAATAATTTATTGTAAATTTTGTAAATAATTGATAATTTGAAAATGAAAAAAAAATTCTGTCAAATTTAAAAATATTTTCTTTCCAAAATTTTTGTTTTCCCTGACATTGGCCCTAAAAATTTCAAATTCCCTCACATTCCATGACTTTCCCCGACAAGTTTTAAATTCCCTGATTTTTCCAGGTATTCCAGGTTTTTCATACAAGTGGGAACCCTGTTATTGTATATAGTCACTGATATGCAAGATAAACACCCTATTTTGTAATCTTGATTTATTTTGTAGTTTTTCTAAAAAAAAATTCCTCAAAAAGCCATTTTTTCGACCTCGAGAGTGGCCTAACTCCTTAATAAATCAAATAGTCTAAAGAAGTGAATTTTTGGTTTTGTGAATAGATACTCTTTCCACAATACATATCCAAAGCGTAACGTGAGGCTACTGCAAAAGCAGATCCTCCAGCTCGGAAAAGTATATGCAGATGCAAGCCTAACAGAAGGACTACGAAGCTTTACTGTGCCACCAATTTCGAGATTATTCTGAAGTTTACATTTTAAAACTTTAAAATCTATTATGTTTTCAATCAGCCACCACAAGTTGTGATAATCAAAACTGGCATTCAGCAGCAGCAGCACGCAAAGTAATAAAAACAATCTCAACTCTCAATTGATTTAAAACTATTCAGATAAAATTAACTCCTGTTTTCCACAAGAAAGTAACAGAAAGTAAGTATTTGTCAAGAAAATTTAAAAAAACCTCCAACATTTCATCAAATCTGGATGTATAAAAATCAACAAACTCCTACCTGTTAAATGATTTCCTGTGAACTCAAAGTCGTCGTCCTGATCCCAATGCTTCAAGGAAAGATTTGAAAGTGGCGTTGCATTAGCAAATTCCAAGTTTGCAAAATGCCAATCCAAGATTTGTCTGTCCGTTGATGATAAATAAACATCACTGAAAGGAAATAAAGCGAATTTTAGTCAGTTGAAGAAACAGTATGTTTTTAAATATAATTTATGCCTCACGAGTTTTCACCAATTTTCTATGAAACTCACTTATTTTGAGAAAATATTCCTAATAAAATACAGCTCTCAGTTTTGACTCATTTTAATAGTCTACTGGTCACATTGCTTCGCTCTTATGCAGAAATACAATTTTATTTTGTAAAAGTTATGCTTTCGTAAGCCTTTTTTTTGTTATTTTGACTTTTAAAACTACTAAAAATGTTTTTCATTTTGAAATTCTTGAAAAGCAGTCCTATTATTTTACAATTAGTAAATTATATTCAGCAATGACAATAAGATCACATAAATATAAAGTGCAGTTTACATTATGCGATTTTGCTTCCAAGTTGCCGTAAGCAAATTTTTCAAAGTTCACATTATACAGTTCGACCCGAAGATGAACTCGCAAACTATGTCGTGAACAGAAAACCACCAAAACCAGTCATACAAAGGAAATCGTAAGCAAAATCGCATAACGTAAACTGCACTTAAGTCAAGTAAACACCTACAATACTATATCTCATGCCTAACAATAACTTGGTTCAACATGGAATAACCCAAAGTGTCTTACCTAGGAGGTGAACCCTCCACTTCCTGTAATTTCTCCTCGACACCTTTTGCTTGTTCGTTCAATTTATCCCATTCTTGTGCATAAAACTTCAAATCTTTGAAACTGGTCCTGTATACAAATTCCAGTTCAACGTTTCGTTTACCAACTTTGCTCAACTCCTTCCATTTATTTTTAGTTTCCATCATTTGGTCCTTGATTTCAACTAACTGTTGATTAATTTCTTTCAGTTTTTCTTGAAGACTAATAACATTTTTCAAATGTTGGATTTGCTTTTCTTTTACGTGCTTCTCTTGCAATTTTATAACCCATTCCAAGGCCTGCCCCAGACTTACAGGTTTGTTTCCAGCATAATTAAAGTCCAACTGATGAGACAAATAAGAAGTTGCTTCCAATAAGCGGTTAAATTCTCGCTCTACTCTCTCATCTTTGTACTTGTTTACAGTGTCACCGTTTGATTCATAAAGCGGACACTTTTGTCTGATACGATGCAACTCCATGTCAATTTGTTTACTTAGAACTGTTACGGGATTTCCTCCCAGTCCAGTTACCACCATGGCACCCAAGTCAGCAATGTAACTACCTAAAATTAAATAAAAAAGTAACAATTATCCGTCCTGCCACAAGAACAAAATTTACCTTTACGAAACGTGGCAATCCTTCCCCCAACACGATCTCTAGCCTCCAAAACTATAACTTCCATTCCAAACTGTTGGAGTTGTCTAGCCGCTGCAAGTCCTGCAATTCCAGCTCCGATAACAATAACTTTACCTAGAAAGATTAAAAGTAATATACAAAAAGAATTAAAAAAATAAAGCATAGTTACCGTGCTTTAGCGTAGGCAACGGTTTAAGTCTCTTAAAAATCCCAAAATTAATAAAACCGTTTCTTTCCAAGAAAGCATGAGTTCTCACAACCAAAGGTGCATCACTATTATAAGGTGCTTCTATCTTTTCGAGGCAGTGTTCTTCTAAAACCTGCTGTTTCGGATTGTCTAACCACATTTGAAGAATCCGATTACGTACGTGTAAATAAACTTTAACACTTGCTAAGGAACTTTGGGCTATGTCGGGAAACGTGGCCGCTTCGATTGACGTCATTTTATCAAACGGCATTCTACTTTGAAAAGCTGCACCTTCTAAACCCGAAAACAACTCTTTAACAAAAGGATCGTCCAATTCCGACTCGATGTCTTGTTCCTTCTTTTCTTCCTTCTTCGTTTCATCCTTCTTGACTTCTTTCTTGACGTTCTTAGAAGAACTGGCACCTAAATTTAACTTCTTATCAGAAGACGAAAGTTTATTTTTTTCAAAATTATTCTCCGTTTCCTCGTCGTCGAGTTCCATTTTATTTTCATTTTTAAGATCAACCTAAAACAGTTTTTCAAATTTTAGAAATACATAACCTTCAAAATAGTCTATTTGTAAGTTTCAGTTGATGATCGGTAAATTACCTTAGCCTTTTTTCTTCGACTCATTATTAATTGTGCTGTTTTATTTATTAATTAATTAGCAGTGAGAATTTTAGCTTTGGAAATTAAATAAATAACATAAACAACAAGCGAACTACTTTCAGCCGGCAGGGGTTTGAACTACCGCAGCTTGAGTTGCATAAATCACAGGCGGCACTGATTCGAATCGAAAATTCAATTATTATTTAAATTAATATTATATTATTTTGGTTATTCACAAAAGACATAATATAAAACGGTCATATTGACATCATTTTGTAATCTCTTTCAATTGTTTAAATGCCGACCAATCAAATTGGTTTGTTGTTGATGACGTTCAATACGGAAGCTTTGTTAGATATTTCCATGGCAACGCAATCAGTTTTATGTAAGAAATTAATAAATTATTGTTGGAAAAATTAACATTTCTGTTTTAAATAAGCAATGTCCGAGTATTTGAATTATTTTATGAAACAAAAACAAATTGAATTTTGCAGACTGTCAAAATATAATCATTGACTTGTGAGTTTTAGAAAATTAACTATTTCAAATTTATCAATGTATTTTATAGAAATAAAAGTTAATAAATCAAAAGGTAATTACCCTGAGATGTATTGTACAGCATCCAACAATCACATCATCCTTTTTATCACTGTAAATTCAATAGTAAAACTTAGCGTCTCTTAAGAAGCACAGCCACCTTAATATTAGCATTTCACTGCACTCGATTGTTTTAAACTTTTTATTGTAGTCCAATCAAATCATTTCTATTCAAAAAAGGCCTGTCAATTTAAATTTAAAATTTATTACTGCTTTTTTACTTGTCTGTCTGACTTTAAACAATTTTTGTTGTTCGAAAATATGTTTTTTCACTGTCCAGTCAAATTATGATTTCACATGGAAATAATTAGAGGGAGGAAATTTTTTGTTTTAAACTCAGGAGGAGGTGTTTGGTAGTGTAAATCTCGATTTTCGGGCAAATCCCCCCATTGAGTTTGCCGCCATCTTGGTTTGAAAGGGTAGTTTGTTGATTTTCAAATAACTCGCTTATTTTCAACTTTAGAGTAAAAATGATAATAACGAAAGTTGTGGAAAATATATTTCTCCACAAGTTTAGTTTATATTACTTTTACCCTAGGATCGATATTTGTAGAGTTAGACTGCAAATAGTGGTGAAAAACGTTTTTCTTAGTTATCTCGATTATTATCGTGTTTATCGTAAATACGGTAATGAGTAATTAGGTAGGGAATTTAATTTCCTTCAATTTTGTAAATTACCACTTTTACTCTAGGATCAATATTTTAAGACTTCTCCTGAATTCAAGTATGGATTTTTATTTATTTTCAGTTATCTCGTTTATTATCATTAGCACTCGGATTTTATGCTTTTACATGATCTTTAATATTGATATGCCAACAGATTCGTTATGAAATCTGGACAAATTAGGTAAAAACGAATTCGACGAAAACGAAAGTAAAGATAAAAACGAACTGCTGGTCAAAATGCATATTTTCAACATTAATTTGGTGCATAATTGAGTAAATAATGTATATTTGTGCATATTTGAGCTACTTTTGGTGATTTATTTAATAATAATTTTTTATTTTCTTTATTAAAATCTTCAAAAAACACCAAAAATGGTCCAAATAAACATTATTTACTTAAATATGCACCAAATGTTGAAAATATGCAAAATTTTACGTAATTCGTCCAGATATATTATTAAAATTATTAAATTTTATAAATCTATTTTTATTTTATCAATTTTAGTGCATATTTTAAGGAAATTCGGTGCATATATATGCGCATATTTTCAAGTATTTTGGTGCATATAAATCCGACCACTATTATAATCATGCTTGACTCTGGATTAACTTCTACCTAACCATTAACTAGCCCTTAGTGTTGGTGCAGATTATTTCATCCATCTAAAGATATGATTTCTTAGCTCGGTTGGGGTTCTGCGACTGAAGTCGCAGTGAATTCTATATCCATCCTTTCTTATGAGAGTGTTACCTCAAAATGCGATCGTCGCGACTTAAAGTAGCAGTCTCATAAGAATACATGAAGAGCATTCACTGCGACTTCAGTCGCAGAGCCCCAATTGCAGCTAAAAATTTATATCTTTCATGCTTTCATATCAATCTAACTTTTACCTAACGTTTAACTAGCCCTTATTGTTAGTGCAGATAATTTCGCCCAGCTAAAGATATGTTTACTAAGCTGCGGCTGGGGTTCTGCGACTGAAGTCGCAGTGCCTGCTTTCCATGCTATCTTATAGGAATGTGACATTAGCGTCGCCTGCAAAAAAAGCATTTTAAGAAAACACTTCCATAAGAAAGCATTCACTGCGACTTCAGTCGCAGAGCCCCAGCCGCAGCTTAGTAAACATAGTATCTATACCTGGGGGAAATTATCTGCACAAACACTAAGGACTACTTAGACATTAGGTAAAAGTTAATCCAGAGTCAATCAGTCTATAGGAAACACTCTCATAAGAAAGCATGAAAGATATGAATCTTTAGCTGCGACTGGACACCAAAAGTGGCCCAAAAATGCACAAATATGCATTATTTACTCAAATATGCACCAAATCTTGAAAATATGCAAAATTTTACGTAATTCGTCCAGATATATTATTAAAATTATTAAATTTTATAAATCTATTTTTATTTTATCAATTTTAGTGCATATTTTAAGGAAATTCGGTGCATACCTAGTCGGGACATAAGTTTTGTTACACAGTATTAATTAAATTTTTAATGTTTCAAAATAATAAATTCAATTATGATACATACTGCTTTATTACTTAATATATAAAGAATACATTTTTAATATATTTACTCAAAATGTCCTCCTTTAGCCTTTACACAATCCTTTAAACGCCGTGGCCAATCATCAATTGCGGCACGGACGACTTGTAACGGTATCGATGCTGCTGCTTTCACCAAATCCCGCTTCAGAAGCTCGATATTTTTATGAGGCTTACTACAAGCCATGTTTTCAAGAACTGACCACAATTTATAATTCAAAGGATTCAGATCAGGACTTCCAGAATGCCATTGTTCTGCTGCAATAAACGCAGGTAAATTTTCTGCTAGCCACCTTTGGGTTGTCTTAGCTTTGTGTGCTGGTGCAGAGTCCTGTTGGAAAACCCAATGGTTTCCTTGAAAGAGAGAGTCGTTAAGAGGCTTTACCACGTCTTCTAACATTTCTTGGTAAATTGGTGCCGATGTTTTAACGCCTTTTTCACAAAAGTGAAGTGGAGTAACCCCTTCGTAGGATACACCCCACCAAACCATCACAGATGCTGGATAATGGCCTCTTTGAACCCTCGGAATTTTTTCTGCCGCTTCTTTAGAGCTGTGAGCATAAACACGATCGTTTTGCTTATTAAATTTTTCTTCGACGGTAAAATTTTTTTCATCGGTAAACAAAATATTTTTAAAATTATTATTACCGTGCCTCCTTAATAGGGTTTTCGATCTCTCGTGCCTAATTTTTTTTAAAGCTGTTGTTAACCTTTGTCCTGTTGCTCTACGAAAAGCCCCAAGTTTTAGGTCCTGCCTCAATACGCGAGACACGCTTTTTTTTGAAATTTGCATCTCCATAGCAATAATTTTTTGTTTTCGCAGAGGATTTCGTCGTATTCTTTCACGCACTGCTTTAATCACTCGTGGAGTTCTTATGGTACGAGGACGTCCACTTCTTTTTCTGTCAGCTATTGCATTTGTATCGGTAAACCGTTTTATAGCACGATTACAAACATTTTTGAAATTTTTAACGGCTTTAGCAATTTTAAAATTTCACTATTTGATACACCACATTTATGTAACGCAATAACTGCTATCCGATTTTCTTTCACACCCCAATCCATGTTGCTGGTTGAACTCAAAAATTTTAACTATAGTCTGTACAAGTTGCCAAAAGAAAGGGCTTTCTAAATATGTAATTGTTTTCCACCCTCTGTAATCTTAAGCTGTAAAATCTAACGGTGTCTTACAGGTAACAGAATTTATGTCCCGACTAGGTATATATGCGCATATTTTCAAGTATTTTGGTGCATATAAATCCGACCACTATTAATCATGCTTTCTTATGGGAGTATTTCCTATAGGCTGATAGGATCAACATCAATTGACTCTGGATTAACTTTTACTTAACCATTAACTAGCCCTTAGAGTTGGTGCAGATTACTTCATCCATCTAAAGATATGATTCCTTAGCTGCGGTTGGGGTTCTGCGACTGAAGTCGCAGTGAATGCTATATCCATCCTTTCTTACGAGAGTGTTACCTTATAATACGATCGTCGCAAGCGACTTAAAGTAGCAGTCTCATAAGAATACATGAAGAGCATTCACTGCGACTTCAGTCGCAGAGTCTCCCAATTGCAGCTAAAGATTCATATCTTTCATGCTTTCATATCAATCTAACTTTTAACTAACGTTTAACTAGCCCTTAGTGTTAGTGCAGATAATTTCGCCCAGCTAAAGATATGTTTACTAAGCTGCGGCTGGGGTTCTGCGACTGAAGTCGCAGTGCCTGCTTTCCATGCTATCTTATAGGAATGTGACATTAGCGTCGCCTGCAAAAAAAGCATTCTAAGAAAACACTTCCATAAGAAAGCATTGACTGCGACTTCAGTCGCAGGGCCCCAGCCTCAGCTTAGTAAACATAGTATCTTTAGCTGGGCGAAATTATCTGCACAAACACTAAGTGCTAGTTAAATGTTAGGTTAAAGTTAATCCAGAGTTAATCAGTCTATAGGAAGCACTCCCATAAGAAAGCATGAACGATATGAATCTTTAGCTGAAGCTGGACACCAAAAGTGGCCCAAAAATACACAAATATGCATTATTTACTTAAATATGCACCAAATTTTAAAAATTTGCAAAATTTAGTAAATTTTACCTTTATTGTCTAGAGTTATTATTAAAATTATTAAATTTTATAAATCTAGGTAGTACTTACTTATTGAAAATTTGAAAAAAAAAATTAGATATTTTCCAGTTTGCATATCAAAGCATAGTTTATCTATTTTTATCAATTTTAGTGCATATTTTAAGGAAATTCGGTGCATATATATGCGCATATTTTCAAGTATTTTGGTGCATATAAATCCGAGCTCTAATTATGATTTATCGTAACAATCGTAACAATGGTAATCAGTAATTATGCAAGGAATTTTATTTCCTTCAACTTTGATTATCGCCATTTTTACCTTAGCATTAATTCCAAAAATCGAGATTTACACTACCAAAAAATAGCTCCCCCTAATCATTTACAGGTTGACCGATTTTTAGTGCTATCTGGACTGGACTATAAAATATATCGAAAAATTTGAAGATGAAAGAAAAATCAATGTTTGTTTAATTTTTTGTGAGATAACTAAATAATAATATAAACCAAAGAAAAAATGGAAAAATGAAAAAAATCCTGTGTCAGATTACAGAGGTTAAGTGATTGTCCTTGGTCCAAAGCCCCATATTTTCTTGTGTACATTGTGTAATACATTGTGATTAGTTTTAATGTTTTTCTTATTTTTTTTTTTATTATAAGTTATCTTGATTTTTTTGTATACTTATATAAGTTTCAAGTGTTCTATTTTGAATTTTATTGCAATATTTTGATTATTTATATATTTATAAAATTTTTAAAACAATTCAAAATGTTTTTAGTTATTTTTCAAATGTTGTTATTTATTATTATTTTATTTTATTTATATTTAAATAGTTTTTAAAAGCCCCTACAAACCGGAAAATTTGGCACACAACATCCGCTTGTGCGATTTTAAAAAAAATTAAAATACCTGCTACAAAAAATTATTTTAATTTTCTGGAATTCAAATTTTATATATAGCAAAGTCGACTGTAATTTGAAAAATCAAAAAAGTGAAAAAGAAAGACTTAATTATTTTTTTTTTGCTTATTGCATCGTACATGTAAAGAAAAAATAGCGCATGTTGCTCGGAGTAAGTACTTGATTCTTCCCTAATTATAAAAGTCCTACTTTTAAAACAATTGTAATATAACAATATGCTGTTAAAATGAGTCAATTGAGCGATAAAAAATAAAAATATAAAATATAAAATAAATCGATTATTATTATTATTATTATTATGTAAGCAAAGTAATAGTTTCTATGTAAATAATTTCACACAAAACATAAATAATAAAATTATTATAAAACCAAACTTCATCAAGAATAACTATTGCTTTTTTAATAGGACGAGTGCTTAGCACGAGTGGTATTCCCAAAAACGTCCTTTTTATGAGTTTCTTCTCCCAATATTCCGTATTTTGCTCTAAATTTGCAAGAGTGCAACTATTACAAATCCGGAAATAGAAACATATTTACATGAACTTGGCCGAATTCATCAGAATGATTACCTAGACAAATTTTTTAATTATTAAACATGCAGTAGATAAACACTCAATTTTATTACCTATTCATGCATGAATGACATTGAATAAAGGTATGCATCGATAAGGATAAGTGGACTCAATTGACTCTTAAATAAATTTATACCTCCTCGGTTAGATTAAAAAAATTTTCACAACACTCAATACACAATTGTTGAGTTGGTTGGTACCTCATATTCAGTGATACAGAGGTAGTTCGTTTGGTAATAAATGATATGGCGGAGAACGAAAATACATTGGATGTTATTTTGGTCCAACTGGGCCAATTCGGAAAATATCAGTGCTTTCTCATGGCCCTTTTCTCACTGGCCATAGGAATCCATGCCGCAGCTCGCATCTCTTTCGTGTTTTCTGCCAAAGATCTGACTTACAGGTAAACGCTACTGCGCAATATATTAAATAATTTATTTTTAATAATCAAACGAAAGTTTCGGGACTCCGAAGGGTTTACAAAACCGTAAGGTCAAATTTATTTTTTAATTACAAATGTTATAAATTATTTTTAGATCTGTGTATTTTTTATTTTTATTTCTTGGCATCCGGACAACGCTGTGGCTAATCAAAAATAATTATTTTAATTTTTGATTCAAAATTGTATCATTCATTGTCTTGGTATTTAATTAAAAAACTTGATTGTAAAACCATGACAAATATTTATTTCTTATCAATGGATTCGTAATTTTCATTATTTCCAAGTCAAAAATTTTTTTGGGGAGATTTTAGAAATATTTAAAAAATATCTCTGCAGCTCAAATTCTCGAAATCTAGACGACAGTAGTAGCTTGTCGATATCATAGATTAGATATGGATAAAATGAATTAACATTAATTTATTTGTAGTTGGATGTTCTAATTTTTCATTATATTCTTTTAAAATCTTATCGAATGATTATACTTGATTCCAGTTTGTATATTTATTGATATAATTAATTTTTGGAAAAAAAATTTTTTTTTAAATAAAAAACATTTTTTTAGATGTTTAATACCAGAATGTGACACAGCATCTCCAGATTTCAATCCTCCCTGGCTGGAGCACGCAGTACCTTTCTCTAATAGGGATCCGGCTCGATGCGACCGATATGGGTATTTGAACATCAGCAACACATGCAATCCAGAAGAATTTGATACAAACATTCGAGAAAAATGCAATTCGTTTATTTACAAAACAACAGAAAAATCGATTGTGAATGACGTAAGTTGTCGAATTTTTTCTCGCTTATTATTTTTTATCGATGATCAAACACCTGCGTTTTCTTAATCAAACATTTTTTCTACATTACCTACTTTTGCTTAACACATTTTTGCTTTTTTAGTTTAATAATCTGCATTGTAGTGAAAACCTTTGGAAATTGACTTTGGTTGGTACCATAAATAGCGCAGGACTATTCGTTGGATTGCCCATTTCCGGATACATTTCAGACAAGTTAGTTTTGCGTTGTGAACTTAATTGATATAGTTATGAAACAATTTAGAATTCTTCAGGTACGGACGTAAGACGCTTTTGATATGGAGTATGACCTTGTGCGGTATAGCAGGAATAATAAAATCCTTTGCCAATTCTTACATTTTTTTTATTGTGATGGAATTTCTGGATGCTGCGTTTGGTGCTGGTGCCTACAGTTGTGCATTTATTTTAGGTAAAAATAATTTTTTTTATATTATATCTAAGTCCTAATATTATGAGATTTAGGTGTGGAGCTCGTGGGACCAAAAGCAAGAGTTCTAGCCGGCACCCTCGTTTGCTGCACGTACGCCATTGGTTCGATCGTCACCGGTGCTCTTGCGTGGGTATATCTCTCGTGGAGACCGTTTCTTTTAACAATATACTCGTTTAATTTAATATTGCCTTTATATTATTGGCTTACTCCAGAATCCCTACGATGGCTATTGGCAAATAATAAGACGGATGAATTTAAGCGAATAATACATAAAGCAGCAAAAATCAATGGAAAGACAATCTCAGATGATACTCTAACAAAATTATGTATTTATAGTGCAAATAATAACGAAACAGTAAAATACCCCATCAAGGAATATTTCTCAGATTCCATTCTGATAATGAGATTTATCAACTGCTGCTTTTGCTGGATAACCTGCGTCTTTTTATTTTATGGTTTAACCTTAAGTTCCGTGAGTTTGGTAGGAAACAGTTATTTAGATTTCATCCTCACCGAATTTATTGAAATTCCTGCATATTTTGTCACTTGGTTGGTGATCGATAGACTTGGAAGACGAATCTTCTTACATATCTCTTTCGTAATCACTACCATAGCATGCATAGCCTTCATTTTTGTACCTTCAGGTAAGAAACCTTTCTCAAACCTCAGTAATCTGCAATAGTTTATTTTAGATTTGTATTGGTTGAAGTTAACGGTATATCTTGGAGGAAAATTCGGAGCTACGGCTGCCTTTTCGACTTGCTACATAGTTTCCAGCGAAATATTTCCAACTCATCTACGACACACTCTACTGGCAGCAAGTTCAATGTTCGGCCGAGTTGGATCGATGATTGCTCCCCAAATGCCGCTATTGGTGCGTTAATCATCAGGTTTAGAAATAATATTAATTATTATTTAATTAATCAGGAACAAGTTTGGAAACCGTTTCCTTTAACACTGTTCGCCTCAATGTCAGCCGTGGCGGCATTCCTCTGCTTGTTGTTTCCCGAAACTACGAATGTGAAGCTGCCCGATACGATCAAGGAAGCAGAAGCTATGGGAAAAAATAAATCGGAATCTAAATTTTAATTATTTATCTTATAAATAAGAAATTATTCTGTCTCAAATAGGAAGATGGGCGTAATCGGATTAAAGATAATTCAAAGAATTTGTAGGCTAAATGATACCCAAAAAAGAAGAACCAGAGGTTTTGAACTTATTTAAAACATTATATGTATCACCCTCAAATAGCAAAATTAATTCAAATAGCACAACAAGTTTAATTATTTTTTATTTTATATTATTTTTATTTATTATGCAATAATAAAAAAAAATGTATTTACCCCCCCCCCCCAGCCCCCTAATAATATCAGAAAATTATTCTAACCATCGTCCCGCCGTTTAAAATATTTTATCAAATTTTTTCAAAACCAACTGTAAGATAAGGGTGGTCTGAAAAGTTTCCGAACCAACATAGAAACAAATAATTTTTTTTTCAAATTTATTTTTATTTTTCTACCTAGTCTCCTTTATATTTATTTATTTATTTTATTCCTTTTTTTTAGTCCTTTTATTGCCCCTAAACTGCGTTAACAGAGGATTTAAACTGTTCATTTAAACTCGTTTAGTTCAAAGTGAGCTAACGCGGCACCCAACGCGCGGGCAGCTTTCTCATGCCTAAATGTTGATTCATTATGTGACAAATACATTTTTTGGACATACTCATAGCCTCTGCTATCTGCCTAACTTTAATTCGAAATGGCTGAAATGTTGGTGAGTTCCTGTCAAAACTTGAGAAAACACATTCCTTAGTTTTTTGACAAGTACTGCTATCTTCATGTTGAGGTCGGAAACTTTTCAGGTCACCAATCGTGTAATAGAGGATTGTAATCATGTGCGAAGATAATAAAGATAATTAGACTTATTTTTAAATCCACTTCCATGGTTTACATTAGAACCATTTTCATAACTCGGGTGTGTGAATATTTAGTACCTAAACAAGTTTGATAAAGCCATGGAACAGTACCAGGATATAGTGGATACACTTTTAGTTGAAGTGGGACAATCTGGAATATATCAATACCTGCTTTTGGCTCTTTATTCCTTAGTCATAGGATTATATTCACCCACTACCATTGCATTTGCATTTTCTGCTCAAGATCTAAGTTACAGGTGAGTTTAAAATTAATTCAATATTTCCAATCAATTTTCACTTTGATATATTTAATCATTTGATTTATGGGAGGCACGTGAGGTTCGTGAAAATAATTACTTTAAATATTCTCGGATTTTATGCATTTGCATGTTCTTTAATATCGATATGCCAACAGATCCGTTTTGAAATCTGGCCGAATTAGGCAAAAATGAATCCAAAAATCCGGTTTTCAAAGTTGGGAGCATATTTAAGGAAATGATGCATATTTGGGCTATTTTTGGTGTTTTTTGCCAGTTTAAGCAATTGTTTTGAAGAAAAAATAGCAAAGTGTTTAAAATTAAAAAGTCAATGATGTTGAATTAAAAATCCCATGTTACCCATGAAAGCGTTGACGTAATCTATAATAAAGTCGGAACAGGCAAGAACTGCCTATAGCTTGAAAAACAGAAGAAAAATCATTGCCTACTGAAATATTCGCGAAAAAATAAAAAGAGTGCACTACCCCCCAGACCCCCCGGTATACACTCATTTTTTTGCATTTAAAATCCAAGTAGTTTTAGGGGTCTCATAATACATTAAAGGAAATTGTTTTGCTGCTACTGCTAAGCGCACAAATAAAGGACCCCCAATATATTCGGCCTAAATAATTTGAGTATAGGAGAATTCGTATCCTTAGTTGGAAATATTATTACAAATATAATTATTTACCTTAATTAAATATTCGGCCACACAACAAACCTTGCTAGTCAGGGAATCCCCTCACTTTACAGACGAGAATTTTTTTTCAGATGTTTAATACCGGAGTGCGACACAACACCGGAAGATTTTAACCCACCCTGGCTCAGGAATGCAATTCCTTTCTCTAATGATAAGCCAGCGAAATGCCAAAAATACAAATACTTAAATGGCAGCAACACCTGCGATTTAAATAATTTCGATCCGAATGTAATAGAAAATTGCGATTTTTTTGTATACAAAATCACAGAAAAATGGATTATAAATGATGTTAGTAGATGAATTTTTCCCAATTATTTTACCAATTAATTTTTTATATTTTTAGTTTCAAAATCTTTATTGCAATGAAAATCTCTGGAAATTAACTTTAGTTGGCACTATAAATGGTGTGGGGCAAGCATTTGGGTTGCCCATTTCGGGATATATTTCAGATAAGTTAGTTGTGTATTCCAAGATCTACGCTCCCCCCTTTTTTTGATTTTAAAATTCTTCAGGTACGGAAGGAAGACACTTCTGGTATGGGCGATGACATTATGTGGTATAGCAGGAGTAATTAAATCTTTTGCTACTTCGTACGCCTTTTTCGTTGTAATGGAATTCCTGGATGCAGCGTTTGGTGCTGGAGCATACAGTTGTGCATTTATTTTAAGTAATTTAATTGGAAGTATGAAAACGTTTATAAACCATTTAAATTTCAGGTGTGGAACTTGTGGAACCTAAGAAAAGGGTACTGGCAGGTGTCATTATTTGTTGCACTTACGCCCTGGGTGAAATGTTCGCTGGAGGACTGGCCTGGGCTTATCAGTCCTGGAGGTACATTTGGCAAACTACCATTAATTTTTAAATTTGTTTTTTCTCTTAGACCATTTATTTTGACCATTTACTCTTTGAATTTACTGGTACTTTTGTACTATTGGATGACGCCTGAATCCTTACGCTGGCTGTTAGCAAATAACAGAATTCACGAAATGAAACGAATTCTTATAAAAACGGCCAGAATTAATGGAAAAACTATATCGGAAAGCACTCTTAACAGATTAAGCAATTACAGCGAAGATAAAACGGAATCGGAAGTTTTTCCCATTTGGGAATATTTTACAGACCTCAATCTGGTAATGAGATTTGTAAATTGCTGTTTCTGTTGGATAACAACAGTTTTTTTGTATTATGGTTTAACTCTAAGTTCGGTTAGCTTGGTGGGAAACAGTTATTTAGATTTTATACTGATCGCTTTTATTGAAATTCCGTCGTATTTCGTCACATGGTTGGTGATTGACAGAATTGGAAGACGAATTTATCTGTTTCTATCCTTCGTACTTACGAGCTTGGCTTGCATTTCTGTTATCTTTGTACCAACTGGTAAGTCAACCCCATCAAATGTATTTGATTCCTTAACCATTTTTTAGATATGTATTGGTTGCAGTTAACTACGTATTTACTGGGAAAATTTGGAGCTACCATAGCTTTTACCACATGTTACATAGTGTCCACTGAAATATTTCCAACTCGTTTGCGAAATTCTCTAATTGCAGCTAGCTCCATGTTTGGTCGAATTGGAGCGTTAATTGCTCCTCAGATGCCTTTATTGGTAAGAAAATGCTAAAAAAAAGCTATTTTAGTAGTATTCCATTTTTCATTAGGAAAAAGTTTGGAAACCGCTTCCGTTGACACTTTATGCTGGCATGGCAATACTGGCATCGGTATTTTGCCTGTTCTTTCCAGAAACCACCAATAAGGAGCTTCCCGATACGATCAAGGAAGCAGAAGATGTTGGGAAAATTTTTCAAAAATTATGATTGGTTGAATTTACTATATAAAAATTTTTATTTAACAAAACTTCGTTTTAGTTAAACCTTAAGATAAAATCAACATTAATTATATTTTTACATATAAAATTAATAAAATATTCATAACTATCTTATAATGTAATCTTACATACGTAGACAGAATGCCCTTATAATAATCATATCACATAAGTACATAGAATAAGTGTAGAATCACAGTTTTATCAAATACATTTTTTAAATTTAAAATTATTAATCTAAGATAAGTAAACTTGTCCGGAAGTTTCGAGTATTATTAAGTTTACTTTATAGAATAAATTAAAAATTACTTAATTGAGCATGATTAAAAGCAAGTATAAAATTGATTTAGCCTTACACCTTAATCTCATAATTATAAATTCGAGAAAGATACACAATTAATAGTCGGTCGAATAACTGTTAGTCGAACAAAATTCCGGATAGGCATTTTGTACTTTAGCTACAATAAAATTCAATACCTTTCCGAAATTTATAATCCAAGGGGGATTCCCGGACTGATTATTATCTTTCGTCCTGGTCAAAAAATTCCTAATATGTATAATTAAAACTCTCATAAAATTTAAGTAGATATAACGTTAGTGTTAAAGCTACTTAGGCGCGTCCAAAGGAACGGCAGTAAAATTGTTCAATTCTTCTAGTTCAGTCTCATTTTGATACAGTTCGGTTTTTTCGTCAGGTATTATTAATTTGTTCAAAAATATATAAAGCCATATCATTGACAATATCATCATCACAGTCGTCATACTAAAAGTCCAAATTGTTCCATATTCCGTATAAATAAAAGAAACAAACACTGGGCCCATAACACGCGACAAACATCCAGAACCGGTCATTAGACCCATCCAAACCCCCTGAAAGAAATTGTAAATCCAAAATGTAAAAACTATAAAATTACAAAAAATACCTGAGGTCTCGGTCCTAGAATTTTCGAAAAGATCGTTTGAATTAAGGTAATTCCAACTGGATACCCCAAAGCTGTTAAGACGTAGCCCAAATAAAATTGACTTGTCGTCATGGCTGGTGTGTAGGTACACCACACCTGAGTAGAAGGACATCCAACCAATTCTGTAGAATTACTGCAAGTTTGATTCAAGCTCTTGTCAGTGTTGTTCAAAATCGATGCAATAAAAGTTGAATTGTCTAAACTAAAAGTTTCGTTTATGACTTTGGCACTATTCAATTCGTTTATCATTGAGCAATTCGTTGCATTTCGAGGCAAAGTGGCATCATATATTTGAGGTGTAGTACTTCCCCAGGGAATATAGACGGCTCGGCCCAAAACCATGAAAAAGAATCCCCCCCATATCATAACTTGGGCTTCTGGGAAAATTTTGCACAGAGGATTGATGGCAACAAACGTCACACACGCTAACACTGCACCAACCGACATTAATATTCCCATGTAATACAGGGCCTCCGCTTTGGACCACGCAAACTGATCCATGGTTAATGGAGTTCCCAAACTAAAAACCAAGTATGTTATTATTTTTTTCCCCTGAAAAAAACTCTCGACTTACGTTTCGAGTAACATGAAATTAAAAACTAAAACAAAAAATGATACTAATAAGGTCCAAGCCGAAAAATAATTGACTTTGGTGTGTTTCCAAGTAGACTCTTCGTTGTCAGTTCCTTGTTTTAACATTGCTTCTTTTGCAGCAATTCGATGTTCTTGGAAGAAGAATGGAAAAAATAAAATTAGATTTATTATGGATAATAAAACATTTATCCATCCTGATGCGGTGTACATATTTAATCTTAATTTGTTGGGAATCAGCCATACTCCGTCGTTGCCGAAGGGAACAACGGCAGCTTGAATTGCAGGTCCAATTACAAACCCTAACACTTGGGCTAACGAGATCATCGACACCGCTTTCGTTCTTTCAGACAAACGAGTGGCGGCCGATAAATATGATCTGCATGCAGCGATGTTAGCTAGAAAGAACATCAGACTGCTAAATTTGAAAATTTAAGTTTCAGGAAGCAATTGTTTGACTTACCCGAACTGACTCCTACAAAGAAGCGGCTCCACAACATCCAATGTTTTCTGTGATCGGGAAATAATTCCAGCGAAGAATACACCGAACTTGACAGGATGAATACTATCAATGAGCTTATTAATGGAATGCGTATCGATCCGATTCTATTGGCCCACCATCCCACCAAGGGAGAAAATAACATTTGGCCTAACGGATTTGCAGCGACCACGTAACCCATAAATTCCTTTCCAGCAGTAGGATCTAACTAAAATTTTGATATTTACAAATTGATAGTTAATTTTTGTTTTCCCTACTTTGTCTAAATATGGCCAAACGCCCGTTACGATGACGCTAAATCCAAGAGAAATAAGAAACATGGTGAAATAAATTACGTAGATGGACCTCCACCGTTCCTTGTAGTCTTTTTCGCTTTCCAATCCATCGGATGGTATGGCATGGGGAGGATTTCTTTTAGTTTTGAATAAATTTTTTAATTTGTCCATTTTGGTGGAAGCTGAAAAATAACGTAATTGTGACGAAATAATATAATATTAATTAATGGTGATTCATTTAGTCGATAAGAGATGAGAATAGAGGAAGTGCTTATCTATTACTAGTTATCAGTTATCACTAATTTTTAACACAATTTCAAAACAAAGAAGTAATTTGTTGTTTTTTAAATAAAATTTTACGTGATTACATTTGATTATTTCGTATGAGGTCGTTAAGCCCACCCAACAGACCAAAATAGAATTCAAATTCGCGACTATTAGGAAAACTCAAAATATTCGCTGGGTTTAGCAAATTAAATTTTCTGTTATTTCACAAAACTGAACAAAACATTTAAAAACAATAAAAATACATTTTTAACAGGTTAGGACTAAGGATATTTGAAGAAGATAAATATGAACTAGCGAAGAAATAATGTGTTATCTCGGGACCATCGCCGGCAGAGCCATCTATTAGTCTCGTATTTAAACAATTTATATATTTGCCACCTTAATACAGTGGCGTAGCGTGGATTTCTGGTTACCCGGACCAAACCCTAAATTTGCTGCCCCCCTATTTAAATTTGCCGCCCCCTTTTTTTCGCAGTTAAACAAAAAAATACTAGCTGGAAAGCCCGTCCGTGGACGGACAGATAGACGGTAGATAAATTTAATTTCGTTTCCCAACACTGGGGGATTCCCCGTTTTTCCCGATTTTTTTGGAAAAATTTTAAATTCTATATCTTCTCCAAATATTCTAAAAGAGTGGAAACCATGCGATATGTACTGGAGGGTGTTCCACACCCCCCAGACCCCCCGGTTTATAATTTTGACTTTATATTTTTATATTATTTTTATAATTAACTTTCAGAGTAACAGAAAGTTGCTGCTAAAATCCATGAGTTAAGGTAATTAAATAAATATGATTTCCAAGTTTTAAGTTTTTTCTAGCCGGAAGTTAATTTTCCTCATTTTTACTTAAAAATTCAAATTTCGTTTGGTAAAATTATAAGCCGGGAGGTCTGGGGGGTGTGGAACACCCTCCAGTACATATCGTAGGATTTCCACTCTTTTAGAATACTTGGAGAAAAGAGGGAATTTATAATTTTTCAAATTTCGCCAGGAAAAATCGGGAAATTTGAATTTTTAAGCAAAAGTGAGAGAAATCAAGAGTGTTTTTTTCCACCAAAAAATGACACGCTGTAGCAAGAGCAGCAGCGTGCTGGGATTTTATAGATTAAAATAAAAAATTTATAATTTTTCGGCCATTCTCTGCCGCCATCCACTGAAGTGCCGTCCGGGGCATTTGCCCCCCTGACCTCCCCACGCTACGCTACTGCCTTAATAAAATACCTATTTATTCACCTGAAGATATCTTTTGATTTGGTACCAGTGGCGGTTACATCAATAAGCGAATCCCAGGACCATAAAGGGTAGTACATCCCAAAATAAAAATTTTTAAATAATATATGCAATTCAAAATTAACAGTGGCGTATTTAGAAAATGAGTTTGGAGGGGACAGACTAAATATTCTTATAATCTCGTTAATCCTTTCATGCGCGTCCGTGGTAAAACGCTTGACAAGTTCCAGAAATCTCAATGAACTTTCACAAACGAAATCCGAAAACTAAGAAACGAAAGAAAAAAAAAAAAATTTTTTTAAGTAATTTAAATTTTAAAACCTCGTGGTAAACATTATTTTTATCAGGGAGGGTTTCACTGTTTCAGGAACACAACGTGAGTCATTCTTGGGGGGGGGGGCAATTGCCCCTTTGGCCCCCTCTAAATACGCCACCGAAAATTAATATTACATTGTTTTCTGAGGAGCTCGTTTTGTATATTTGCTCTTGATCATCAACAATAAAAATCAGAGTTACAGCCATATCCTGAGTTGCAAAGCAGAGTAATACACTCAACCAACAGCGTGCGTTTTTGTAGGTTGCCCCTTAATATCATAAAATGAAGGTAAAAATCCGGGGGGTCTGGGGGGCGTGGAACGCCCTCCAGTGCATTCTTTATATTATCTCGATGCATGGGCGCCCGAAGGAATAAATTTCAGGCGGGGCAACTACATATATTTATAGTTTCCAAATTTCATTGTTGCTTTTTCGTTTGTAAAATTTTTTTCTTCTTCCATTCAATTTCCCAGGGGGGAGGCCCCCCTTGCCACTCCCTTCGGGCGCCCATGTCTCGATGGTAAATATTTCGAAACGTTGATAACTAAATAACCCATGAAAAAAGAGCACATAGTGTACTGGAGGGCATTCCATGCCCCCGAGACCCTCCGGATTACACCTACGTTTAAATAAAAAAGTGAACAAAAAAATGCCCTCCAATGCAATCCAAGATTTTCTAAGATTATTCCCGAATTTCGTTTTTTCTAAGAGTTTCTAGAATTAGATTGTTTCGTGCGTTTTTGTAGGTTGCCCCTTAATATCATAAAATAAAGATGTCATTCCGGGGGTCTGAGGGACGTGGAACGCCCTCCAGTGCATCCTTTGTTAATTATCTCGATTTTAAATATCTCAAAACGTTGATAACTGAATATTACGAATATATTCTTATAAAGAATAGATACATTATAACCTACATAACCGATGCATATCTTCGCGCGGATATCTCTTTTTTACGGACAATATAACTATCACCAAATTGCAAACACGAAGAGGATCAATCGGAGGTAGTACAATGGGCCTCATTTAGTGGCCTAAGTGCGCGTAGGGATATCTCCCTGCCCTCCTACCTAAAATCGAGAAGAGTGCACTGGGAGGTATTCCATACCTCCCGGATTACACCAATTATTTTGCTACTTAAATAATATGTTTAAACTTTTACTCCCTGATGTGCAACAATAAAATTACTTTTAGGCTTAGCAGCAAAACCAGTTTTTTCCGATTCCAAAGTTCTAAACATGTTATTTAAGTCACAAAACAATTGGTGTAATCCGGGGGGTCTGGGGGGTATGGAATACCCCCCAGAGCACTTTTCTAGATTCTGGTTTTTGGGTAGGAGGGCAGGGAGATATCCAGTAGCGTATTTAGAGGGAGGCAAAGAGGCAATTGGATCCCCCCCCCCCAAGGATGACTCGGATTGTTTTAATTGTTGTTGTTTGATTGTTAATAACTTTTAATTTTTTTGTTTAATATTTATTTATTTATTTGGTTACCACTGACGCGCACGAATGGATTAACGAGATTCTGAAAAATATTTTGATCTGCCCCCTCCCCCAAAAACATTTTCTAAATACACCACCACTGGTGGCGGTGATATCAATAAGCGAATGCTTAGGGGCCCGGGACCGTAAAGGGTGATAAACCCCAAACTAAGTTTGAAAAAAGGAAAAAAATCGAAGAAGTTGACATTATCAATTTACCTTGCAGATTTCAAGTTTTGCAAGAGCAATAAATTAAGAAGCAGCGATAGTTTTAATGGACCCCTGTTGCCCCCTTTTATTTAAGCAATTATTTGCTAATTTATTCGTGTTAAACGTGCGTTTTTTTATTGACTCATCATCAAGGCAGCCTTGAATTATTAGCAATTTGTATGTTGTGATAACTCAATGTAACTTAAAATTCAACGACCCAATAATTATTAACAGTGATCCCTTTGTTGTAAAACACAAATCACAGTAAATCGATTTATCATTCATAACAATAATAACCTGATGAATTATACAAATTTTTCAAACTACCTGCAGTAGCATTGTATAGCGGAAATTGTAAATGCATACCCACAACCTGTTTGAAAATATTTAAATTATCTATTAATTGCTTTGTTTGTTTATTTCCTTCCATTCACTTCAGATTGGATTTTGTGAAATCGAAAATTGACCTCGTAATCATTTTTCGTTCATAAATCCTGTAATATACGCGCAAATCTTGCACTTATTCGGTCCTTCAGACCAAAAATTAATATTTCAAAGAAGTCAAGGCTGAGGTATGTGTAAGGTATTTTTCCTTCAAAAGACGCACGCATGTTCGCCTTTTCTTTGTTTACATAAAAAAATTATCAATTTAAGATTTCGATAACAAAATATTAATATTTTTTAATGCTACTTCAGATTAAAAATTGCTGTACTGATAATTTGAAATTACATCAGAGAGAAAATATTTAAATTTGCAGATATTAAAATATTGCCAAAGCAACCTTTGGATTTTTTACATTGCAAAACAAAAGATTTATATTATATTATGTGATTATAATAAAAAGTAGCTCACCTTTTCGAGATGAACTTTCAACAAACTACATTTACGCACGGCAGATCTTGGATTAAACTAAAAAAATTAAAATTCGACGCATTTTCGGTAACAATAGATGATAAGTTAGTATTTAAAAATAAACTAATTTTGACATATAAATCATGAGTTCAAAGATCTACGAGAATGGCACGAATAAAACATACACTACACAGGCTACTTTTAATAAGTTTTTGTTTATAAATAAAAGAGTGAAAGTGGAGACATTTTTAAAGACATCTATGGTATTCACACGATAGCTTCACTCGGATTCACTTCTAAAAGTCAGTTTCATATTTACATCATTCCGTCAATGAAACAAAGATGGCTGCCTTAAAAGTAAACAAGTTGTAACTAGCGAGAACTGTAGTAATTTCGCGGAAACTACGCAATAAAAATTCCTTTTTTGTTTTTCGTCTACGTCTGCTATCTCCATCTCACTTCAGCACTAGCAGCATTGTTAAATGGCCGCAACTTAAGCTCCGCCTGCTACTTTGACGTTTAACATAACCACAAATACTTTCAAATTTTATTTGACTTTTAAAAATGTTTTAGTAAAAATTAAGAAGATGATTTTACACTGTAGGTTTAGTGAACAACGCCGTAAAGCCAATAATTACTAATGTACGTAATTTGTATTAGGATCTTTAAATAAAGTAATAGATACATCGACAAGAAGTACAGGCAACAAAACCCACACGGGCATTAATACATGATAAACGGACAAATTCAAAAAGTGATATTCCAGCTTCAGACAAATTGCGATTTGAGAAATCACTTTCAAAATAACAATGATCACAAACAAACTGTTTTCGTTTTTGATTATCTTCGAGACATCTTGAGTTTTACAATCGATGAAAATGTTGAACAATCCATACACCAGGAGAATTGCATCAAAAATCCACAACGGAAGAAAGATTATGAACCAATTCCAGTTAGTTCTTGCTTCCAACCGAAGACATAACAACACAAAGAACACCAACAGGATAAACCAGGTAAATAACGCTCGGTGCATAACCATTTTCGTTTATTTTGCAATAAAATTAATAATAAAGTATAACAAACATATTTTGTGCTTCATAAACACTTGCTTCCATCTTACCTACGATGGTAGTTCAAATATCACAATTTTTCTCAACAGTGACCATCAAAAGTTCGTTACTTTACAGAGGTTCTAATCTAGGGTATTAGGGGGAAGTGGAAGAAGGGGTTACGTTACAAAGATATATTATTGTGATAATTATAGCAAAATGGCTACTTCTACCCCCTGTATCTGCTATAAATACTGAGGGAGTAAGTTACATTATATACAAACTCCTTCATCCACATCAAAACCCGACTTTTTCAGAAAATATTACTTAACACCTTCTTCCACTTGCCCCTTCCATTATTAGAAATCATTAATGACTGTATTATTTTAACGTCTCTTCTTCACACAGTCTGTTTTAAACTGAGTTGGGGCCCTAGGCTTTAGCAAGTTTTCGGGCCCCTTATATTCGAGTGTAACTAATAGCATCGAAAGCCCAATTTTTGGGTTATTTCATCAGTATTTGATTTTTATTTTACGATTTTCGGTTCCCTCTCTTCGGGCCCCTCTGGCCATTGGGCCCTAGACACGCGGCTAATTTGGTCCTGAAAGGATGAGCGTTCTTAATTTAATCAAATTAATAAAAAAATATGGCTATAAACTTTTTGTTACTGAAACCGGGGGGTCTGGGGGGCATGGAATGGAATACAATTTCAACTCAATTGTACAAACTCAGTACGCATGCCCCCAGGTTTCAGAAACGGAAAGTTTCTTTTTCGGAAAGAAGCTTTTACTCTTTCAGAACCAAATACACTTACACCGGAGTCTGGGGACTCGTGCACTCGTAATTTATTGGCGCAGTAACTTGATTATGGAATACAACTTAACACAATTTATGATGTACTGGAGGGCATTCCATGCCCCCCAGACCCCCCGGTTTCAAAGCCGAAAGTTTTATGACTTACAAAACTTCATTAAAATTACCTCCCCCCTCTTTCAGTGAATCTATCAAATTAATTTTTTAGGAATACTTGCAATCGGGGGCTATTTTTAACTGAGTTGGACAAATTCAAGTAAAACTGATAGGATCGAAAGCCCAATTTTTGGGTTATTTTATCAATATTTGATTTTTATTTTACGATTTTATGTTCTCTCTTCTTCGACCCCTCTGGGCATTGGGCCCTAGGCACGTGATTTTCCCTGATTTTCTTGAAACTTGTTGGTTGCAGGTTAAATAATGTTTGATATGGAAGTGGGAGGAATTTATGTATGCAACGTCATCTGTTATAGACCTGTATACCAGATATTTAAATGGATGAGGGTAGATGCTAGCTATTGGTGTTCCGTTATTGGATCTGGTTATTATACCGATCCGGTTCCGATCTGGATCTGGTTATTATATATAATATCAGCATTATATGTATCTCATCAGACCTACCTCAATCATAGATGTTTGTAAGTTGCCCCTTAATATCATAAAATGAAGGTGTAAATCCGGGGGGTCTGGGGGGCGTGGAACGCCCTCCAGTGCATTCTTTATATTATCTCGATGCATGGGCGCCCGAAGGAATAAATCTCAGGCGGGGCAACTACATATATTTATAGTTTCCAAATTTCATTGTTGCTTTTTCGTTTGTAAAAAATTTTTTTTTCTTCCATTCAATTTCCCAGGGGGGGTAGGCCCTATTAACATCTATGACCTCAATCTAACCTTAACCGAACCCTAAACCTAACCTTAACCAAACCCTGAACCTAACCTAAACCATAGATGTTAATAGATTAACATCTATGACCTAAACCTAATCTAGGCTCAGGTTTAGGTTAGGCTCAGGTTTAAATTAGGTTTAGGAACCTAACTTAGGGTAGGTTCAAATTAGGTTAGGTTCAGGTTAAGCTCAGGAACCAAACTTAGGTTCAGCTTAGGTCAGGTTTAGGAACCCAAGCTAGGTTAAGTTTAGGAGCCTAACCTAGGCTCTAGGTTCAAGTTGAGCTTAGGCTCAGGTTTAGGACCCTAACCTAGGTTAGGTTAGGCTCAGGTTTAGATTAGCTTCAGATTCTTTCGTATTGCGATTTAGATTATTTTGCAAATACTGCGTTTGATTTTGCGTAATTTAATTTTAATCTAATTAGAATGTCATTTGTGTCAAATTTTGGATAAATTGAGGATTAGATAAAATTTGGCTAGTTTGATTACAAAATTTGAGAATGGATATCTTATGAGAGTTTACGGAAAGTCCAGACTTGTTTTCCAATCTCTTCGCATCAAATTAAGACAGTTTAAGTAGTAATTTAAAGATTTTACACTTTACAAATCTTTTTGCTACTTTTTGACTCCTGAAAGTCTTAAATCGGACACTAGCAGTTTCTTATGCAATTTGAAGAGATAAATCGATTGGCTCAGGCAGATTTTACGTGACTAGGATATTTCAAGATTTATATATCTTTAAAGGTGAAAATTTGCATTTTCATTTTGAGCCACTTAATTATATATTCGAATATTCTGTGAAATCGGTTAGTTTCCCAAAAAACTTTACTACATCAAAGTTGTAGCCTGTTAAATTTACTATCCAAAGCATGTCGTAAGTTTTTTTTTCGTTAGCATTTAGTTAGTCGTTAGACCCCTCGGTTTGAGAAATTAAATTTTTTTATGCATGTTGTATCTGAAAATTCTGACTTGAGTAGAGACGGGGGAGGGGGGGGGGCAAAAGGGTTTTCAAAAAACCAAAAATCAAACTTTTAACATTTTTAATATTTTTTGTGTTAATTTAATTCATAACTCGAAATCGGTTGATTCTAGACGAAAAAAGTTATAAACTAGTTTGTAGATAAGTAAATGCTCTTTAAAAAATCACTAATCCATCAGCACTGAAAGATCAATAGTTTCGCTATGGCCGTTTGAAGACAGAAATTCAAAAAAAATTGCAAGCACAAGTTTTGTACCGGAGTCCAATGTTTTTTGTATGGCTAACAAAGTGTATAATATCCAACGCATCTGTTCTTACACGTTTAGATCACTAGATTATAAGTGTACAGGGTTTTTTATTCAATTTAGACAAACGCAAACTCATTTTACGGTGGATTGGTGATTTGCGTGGTTGCGCCAGCCAAAACTGCCCCTTAGCTGCTCCAAGTAGTTGCTCATACGGTTATTGTAAGTTCTGAAACAAAATCGACTAAATCCAACCAAGTAATATGTACCGTGACTCATAACGAAATGTTTTCAAGTCATTTAACATTTTTCATCTTTGTTTATATATATTTTTGAAAAAAATGTTAATATAGATTTAGCCGGTTTTGGAAACAGGTGACTTATGTGAGGAATATTTGGCAAAAAAGAATTTTAAACTTACAAAAAAATGTTGACGGGGGATCATTTGTGTAGCAAATAAAAAAAGGGAAGTAATATGGGAACAGAACTTTAATGCTTTATGAATTAATTACAGTTTTAAGTATAATTATCCTTAGTACAAAGTTAATAATGCTTATGTGATTATATTGTATTCTCAATATTTATTTATGCAGATACAATTTCTTTAGTATTAAAGTTGTAAAATAACCAAGCGGTAAAAATGCTCTAAATAGTGACCTGAGAATACGGCAATAAACTAATCAGCGAATTTTCAAAAATTAATGTTTAACAGTTGTTCCCATTCTTAAGCTAAATTTCAAGTACAACAAGTTTTAAATAAAATATATAAATATGAAACAATAAGTAAACTATAAACGATAATGTTCATTTAGAAATGGTAATTGGAAAAACCATTTTGCCATTTGTAAATGAACATAATATTATAATAACGTAATCCGTGTAGGTAATTAGTAAGTTTGTTGGGAGCAGTAAACGTTTAATTTGTGTGTGTACTGTTGGGTCTCGGTTATTCTATATAATACATATAAAAAACAACAACAGTTGGTTTCGGTGCCAAAATATAAGTCAGCACAACGAACTTATTAATTACGCTTTTTAGTGGACTTAGATTTTATAGTTTAATATGTACAAATCATTGCGTTAATTTTAGCAAGATGAAAAAAATAATTAGGTATGTGCTAGTGTCTTTGAAATGGTACGCCGAGGAATGTATAAGTTTGTAACAGAAACTTACGCCTGCGTAACAATTTTCAATCACTAACCATTTTTGGCTACCTAAAGTAACATTCATTCTACTGACTAAATATACATGTACGTCACATTTGGTTCAATTAACTAGATAGGTACATTTGGCATTTATTATTTTTTTTTATATAATATAATATTTAGGAAGACAAAACAATCTAAATAATTTTGAAGTATGCGAAGAGATGCTCAAACAAATAACGCATAGCTTATTGTCTTCCAATATAATACTTAAATATTTGCAAGAAGTGAAAGCAATTCTGTGTTTCTTTTATTTACATAAAATCTATTTCTTTTACTTTTTTCTACAATTTATAATATTCCTACTTAATATGTATTTACAAATTTCAAAAATTATATAATATTACCAGGCTTTTTATATATTAGCACATCTAAATTATTATCAATTTTAAAACTTATTTGCGAGAAAGGTTGAGGAAAAATAGAAAAACTACTAAAATGCTTTTTACTTTTTGAGGCGCCCGCGTCCAAATTTATATTGCTCTTTTTTTTAATATCAAACAACCCAAAAAGCCCAAAGAGATTCCCGTAAATTTACTAGCCTAGTGTCCCTCTTATAAAAATTTCAATAAATTTCAGTCGAATTTTGTATCGTTCAACCTCTCTCAATTTACAATAATTATTAAAAATAAATCGCATTCTCTTTAACATCTACCTACCACGTACAATTCGCAATTTATACATCATTTTAAATTCCCAAGATTAAAGTTATTATAATGCTCATTATTTATTTATTTTTATTTATTATTATTAGGTATGCATTTTATTTATTATGTTTCGGATTATTACTAGAATTTCTTTTTTTATAAATTATTTTAGACAAATTTTACTCGCGAAAATTTCGACCAAGACGAAAAAGAATCGACAAGGAAAGTTAGGAGTTTAAAAAATAATAACGGCCGACAATGAATTTTCTACGAGTAAAATTTTGCCGACAATATTTTAATAACATCATAATAATAGCCTTATTTATTTTATCGTGATTTATAATTAATTAGTGACTTAAATTTATCTACATAAATAACATAGTACCGATTCGAGTACAATAGATTTTCTTTTTAATAAAAACCTATTCTAGAGTAGCTATGATTTAAATTTTATTAACCATGTATTTATACAAAAAATCTGTGCTTTTTGACAATAATAAGTAATGGTACGTTATAAAACACTATCCCCAGGCAGAATAGAATATCACAATTTGCATTAAGTACAAGAACCTACAGCGCAAATAGTGTACCGTACTACAAGCAAATGCAAAGTTATCACCGATATTTTTACAACATTCAAACTGTTCCATTGGATATGTAGGCGGCAAAGTAAATTAACATTTTATTTTATAAATTTTCAAAAGTTCTCTAAACTAAGAAATCAGCTTCGTCAACAAAAATGATATGTCATTTTTTGGTAAAATATGATGTAGATGGGCATTTTCTGTTTGCAGTAGGGTACACAGCTTGTATTTTGCTTTTTATTGACTATAAATCCTACTTACATGTTAATATGAAATCTGTACAATAGCCAACAACGATAAACGCTTCACAACTGATACCATTTTTTATCTTTATATTTGAGCATAAGGTCGTGTGCAGACGAAGAGAAATTTTCCGCTTCGTATCGCATGCGTTCCGCATTATCTTCTAGCCGATTCAACTTTTCGCCGCGCTCCACGGCTAATTTATGCGCTCTACTTATTTCACTTGCTGCACTCGAAGCTCGACCGCTGAGTTCTTGAATACTTCCCGGTATGTGTTTTGCCACCGATTTGTTAGCTTTACCGCTCGCCTCTCCAACTGAAACGTTTTTATGGGTTAATAAAATTACTCTTTTATCCGATTTAAATCCTACATAATTCCTCCCTGTCTAAAGATCTCACACCGCCACCAAATAGTCCTTTAAAGAAGCTCTCCTTTGGTGCTTCGGGCATATCCAAAGGCAGAAATAGTTCGCCCATCATGTCTGGAAGATTTGAACTGAAAATTTAACAATAGTTAATTTAACACAAAATTATTGTTGACCGAAACTCACCAGAACTCTGTACACAATGTAAACTTTTGAAGTTCGGATGGCGACGATAGATATAGTCCATGACCCTTGTTGCTGAAGCAGAATGTTCGACTGATCCTAAAATATTATCCCGTTTAAAGAATCACAAAAATTTTAATTTGAATTTTTCGATAACAAAGTATAAAGTGTTTCTTTATATTTTGTTAAATTTTATATTGAAAAGATAAATTAAGTATGGTGAAATTATGATTTTTGAATGATCCTAGGATTTTCTAATTTTCGATATAGCAAGCCATCGTAATTTTAACTTAAAACACCAGTTTTGAATGCTGGCTACACACGTCGAGAAGCCAAAAAACTCATATACAATTATGGCTTTACACGTAAATAACAAATAAATACATTTTTTCAACAATAACAAGCAGGGCCGTATTTACGCGCAGGCTACCCAGGCTGCACCACAAGTTTTTATTTTTTTCAAATAAGAACAAACAAAGCTCCTTGAAGACATCTCTCTAATTTTTCAAATAAAAACATCTGCAGATCTTTTGTCTTTAATTTGGTAGAAAAACAAAACACTTGCGTCTGTCAAGTCGCAACAAAAAAACAAAACGTCTATGTGTAGTTTGACAAAACGTTGAGTGACTCAATACTATTTGATGGTTTTTTAAAATAATTTTTAAGTATTTTTGACGACTTATTATACGAAAGTGACGCATCCTTTACGTAAAATCCTTATCGGTGTTTTAGGAAACAAAAAAAGGTGACATACGAATTACGACGCATCGCGCAGGTCGGACTCAGTTGTTTAACGCCTTTGAAGCAACATCGTTCGAAGAGAATGTTAATTGTGAAATTTTGTTTTTGTAAATTTCGGGAAAGTGCTGGATCGGTTTCATGTGATTTCGATTAGTTTTCCAGGACCTTCAAATTAAACTTTTGTTTTGCAGTCGGTCAACAATTGAAACGTAAGTCTTTGAATTTTTTCCTTGCAAAACTACAAGTCTTTTTCCGTGCTTTGTCGTCGAGCTGAAAATTTTGGGTTCTCCAGAATATTAACCAACTAACTATTGTTGGAAAAACAAACCTTTGTTGATGTTTCTACAGGATTTATTTTTTGTTTCAAATTTTAGAAAATACATAGCCACCCAAGATAATTTTATGAATAATTCAATGTAAAACAAGTTAGAACTTGTTAGATTGAGCTTTCGGGATTCAAAATTAAAAATTTTATGACTCATACGTTTATTTCCATGAATTTCTCCTGAATCTGCTGTTGTGTACAACCGAAGGGAAATTTGAGGATGTCTTAAAAAATAGGAAATATACAAGGTAATTGGAAAATCTTAAAAATACTATAGATGAGCTTTTTTATTTTTTCAATTTTCTGAGATTTTCTTGGGTTTTATAAGATTTTCTAGATTTCTTAAAATATCCAAAAATTTTCTACATTTTCTGGGATTCTCCATTTCACAAGATTTCCTTAGATCATGAAACTTTCTAGATTTTTTTTGGATTTTCCCGAATTCCTTAAGATATTCCAGGATTTTCTACATTTCCTTGAATTTTCAAATATTTTCTTGATATTTCTATTTCTTGAATTTCCTCAGATTTCTTAACATTTTTCCGGTTTTCTGTCGATTTCTTTAAGACAAATTTGAAAAAGAAATGTTATTTCCTTTGATATTCCTCTTTCTCAAGTTTTTCTTGAAAATCTTAAAATTTTAAATTAAAAACTTAAAATTTCCCAGGATTTTTTACATTTTTTCGGATTTCCTATTTACTAAAATTATAAAACTCTTGAAATTATAAAACTCCTTGGGATTTTCTGGAATTTCCTTGAATATTTCTCTCTTCACTAGTACACTAGAGTTTTTGATGATTTATCCCTAGTTTGTTGCTGGAAAACTGAGGGGAATTTGTTTGGAAGGGAGGGAAGGTAACGGGGCTAACTCCCTCCTCGTGACTCATAAAAAACCAACGAAATCTTCTAATTTTTTTTTAATTTTAAAAATATACCTAAATTTTTATCAAAATATATTTATTTACCCCCCCCCCTCCTCACTACTGCTAGTTTACCCTCGCCATGAACTTTGCCTAGATCCGCTTTTGATTTCCAAACTAGTTCCAATTTCCAAAAAAATATCTGATTTCCAAGGAATTCCAGAGATTTTCAAGGGAATTCGAAATAAGTGTAAGTTCACATAATTTTCGAGATATTTACCCCTTGGTAGTTCATGTCAACCAATCGTATATTTTTTAAATTTTATTCAAAAATCGAAAACCTCCCCTGTTACAAAAATCTAACAAAAATGTATTAATTAGACCTGCGGTCTATCTTAAATTAATTTTGTGCTTGTTTTAAACATCCAAAATTAGTCTTTAATCGAAGTTTTTGGTTTTTCAATGCGTATTTTCTATTTTATGAACCAAAAATGACTTTTTTTTACAAAAATTGAAATTTTGACTTTGAATGGCTGCCATATTGTCAAATTTAAGTTTTTTGAAAAATCCTTTGATTAAGGACTAGATCAGCTAATTGATTATCTAACTTTTTTTGAATTTTTGATTTTCAATAATCTGATTCCGAATAATACTGCTCGTAAAACATGCTTGTCGAGTATAGCACTCGGTTGGTTTCGCATGAATGGATTAACGAGATTCCACCTCGAGAACAGCTTCGATGACGCGCATGAATGGCTGAAAAGTGGAAGAAACGGTAAAAATTTTCAGCAAAAGAATCAATTTTTTGGAAAAAAAACTAGTTTTTCGGCGTCCCTTCTCGTGCCGTACTCGCATAAACAGCCCCGGCTGTTACCTACGAAAGTTGCACCCTAACTTTGTTATTTATTAGTATTTTGTAACAAAAAAATTAGCAAGCCTTCGCCAAATAGAGCTCTTTTAAATACTTACACTGTTGTACAAAGATATGCGTATAATTTGCTACAAAAAAATTACAAAAATGGTTTATTTTTAAGGAGATGGACTTGAAATCTATTGAGTTTAACCTGCACAGGTTTAGACCCTCTCCTCGGCGTTTTTCTTGTATAAACAATTAACCATTTTATTATTATTTAATAAGAATTAACAAATTATTTTTAATTTTCAGTTAAGATCGACATTGGTGCGTGAACGGGAAATTCGTATTTCGCGAACGGGAGTGTAATGTGTCGAGTACGAATCTTGGTGAAAAAGCTTGATAGTAGCTTTTTAATTAATAATCGCGAATCATTTTTTTTAATACTTGAGTGAAAAGTTAGTGTTTCCTAGAGTTTTTTGATAAACATTTTCATTCGAAATCGTTTAAAAAATGTGAAAGTATCCGGGTGTTTGTGAGTTATGGACGATGGAGGAGCTGTTATGGTCAACAGGAATAAAGCGAAAGGACTACAGTGTAAAAGGTAATTTCACAAAAATCATTCTCATCTGAAATGATAACTAACAAAAAATTTCTTTATTATTGCAGGTAGGGTCCACGTCGTGGGTTTAGCAGCAATTCAGGTTAGTAAACTTTTCTCTCCAGTGATATAGCCAGTGAATTGTTTAAAATTGTGAAAAAATGCATTTTTCTTTAAATGCACGAAGTCAACGAAGTGTAGTTTGGTAAGAAAATTTTGTTTACGTACTGAATACTGAAGTATCTAATAAATTACATTTTATAATTTATAATTTTTTTCTCCGTAGATTTTTATTGCTCAACAGCTCAGCGTTTAATATATCACGTCATGAAGTCATCAACCAATCCGTTAAAGCGGGATTCTACCTTAAAAAAAAGCTTAAAAAAGAAGCAGTTTTTGTGAATTTTTTATGAGATTATTAATAAAGATATTGATATAAGGTTTAACTTAAATTTTTTTTTAAGTTTTTAAATTTTTTTAAAGTATTTCAAGAGTAGATTTATGAAGCTTTATGAATCTTTATTAATAATCTTATAAAAAATTCACAAAAATTGCTTTGTTTCAAAGTAGAATCCTGCCTTAATCAAAGCTAGATTTAAATAAATTCCAAAATAAAAATGAACAGAATATATTGTAAATTTGAACTTGTAAACGGCAAGCAGACGAATGGTGAAGTAAGACTCACATTAATTTAGAATCTATTTTATTTTTTCTATGTGCAAGAGTCTTGGGCGAACGGCTTTCCAGTCAGAGAAAATATATTTCCAGTGATGTAGCCAGTTAATATTTTTGGTGAAAATTTAATAAGAGGCCTTTTTTTAAATGAACGAAGTTATAATTAATAATAATTAATTAATTTCTGTTTAAAAAAATTTATATATTTTTTTAGGATATGGTTAAAAAGCTAATCAGATTTAAAGATGGTCATACAGTAGCGGTAGCTCTATATAAATATAAAAGCGTGGGGCTATTACAGTATGAATTCATTGATGTTTCAAGGAGCTTTGTTTGTTCTTATTTGAAAAACTGGAAAGATGTTTTCAAGGAACTTTGTTTGTTGTTATTTTGAAAAATTATTTTTTACGTTTTAGTGCATTTTTATTTTTATTTACTTTTTAGAAAAAGCTTTACTTAAAAAGCTTTTTTATTAATTCTAAAAAAATACATAGGTTGAGCCTAGGGGTCTACAGATTTTAAATACGGGCCTGATAACAAGACAAAAAATTTTAAAACATCACTTGGGGTGGTACAATAAATTACAGTAAATGCTAGGTAAGATTTTGAGTTTTCAAAAATTTAAAACATGCTCTGGAAAGTCGAGGGGACAAAAATTACAATAAAAATCATTTTAGTTAAAGTAAAAGTTGTGTTTTAAGAAATTGGGATTGCTTAAACAATTAAATTTTCATTACACAAAAACACCACACTAAATCAACTTACTTTTCTTTAGTAGAGAGAGAATAAAGTGAAGAAATTGCATATTGTATGCTAAAGTATTGTAAACATAAACACACAAACTGCAACATCTTGTAGTAGTAGAATACATTACAATATAAAATGAAAAGTATTTATAGCCTAACGAAATTTATGCAGCTAAATCATGCAATAAAAAAATTTTTGATAGAAAACCGTGCGTACAAAATGCAGTGCTTCAAATTGATGTGTGAAGCCATTAGATACACGTGATTCAACTAATTGTGCAATTTCGCTAAATACCTATGATACCTGTGTCGGTAAGGTTTTAGATGCCAGTCTTTATATTACTAACGCTTTTTTCAAAAATTATTATGTCAAGTTTTCCTATATCTCTAAATACAAACAAAATTTTGACTACAATAAAAAATAAATTACTAAATGTTGCGTTTACATATTTCTACTTGGTTTAAAAAATGTAACAAGGATTGTTTTTGAAAGCAGCAATCGTAAGTCCTTTTTACACTTTTAGTAAACTACATGTACCTACCAATAAAATATGTTTTTCTACATAAACTAAAGATATGAGATTTTAACAAATTATTTTGTTATTGTAAACTGCCCCTAACGTGTTGAAGCAACTTACTGGTTAGTATCCTCGTTAACTATGAGTTGTTGTCCCCAAATGGATAACATTGGGTCTACTATGCCTTTGTTAGATTGTGTCTGGAAACTAGTATAGCAAGGTACATTAGAAGCTAACTAGGGCGTAGAGTACAGATCGAAGAACGATTTGTCTAAAACAGTAATTGTGAGTCTAAAAGATATTAGAAAAAAGGGTTGTGCTCTCCATATTAGGAATCTAAAGAACCAATTATTTGCAAATCGACATCAATATTTTTTATTCAAAAACAAAATAAACTTTCAGCTTTTTTCTAGTGTCTCTTACATGCACATTAAGTGTTTTAATTGTGAGTTTAGTAAAGGTACAAAAATACACCAATGCAGTACAAAGTATAAATTTTTTTAAAAAATATGCCTTACAAATTGTAATCAGAAGAGAACCCATTGACCAAAATCATGATGATCTACCAGGGCGACCTATTGATGGCGAAAATGTATTTTTTCACTGAAATTCCTAATTTTTCGACTAGGATAATTAAAACAATGTATATTTGCTAGTCCTGAAGAAGCCAACAAGAGCTGAGCGAAACGTCGACAATTTAATATACATTGTTTTAATTATCCTGGTCCAAAAATCTCAGAAAGTTTACATATTTCTGGATTAAATATTTCATATTTAAAACATAAAAATGTCTGTTCCCACGTTTGAATCAAACACTTGGCCAGAATTGGGTCGCCCTATGTAAATATGTCATATTATTAATATCGTAAAATAAATAGCAATAAAAAGTAATAAAGCAATTCTGTACGTTTCCAATCTTCTCGAAATTCTACTGCTGTTACATCACCATACCATTCCAAGGTATAACTCTTAAATTTTTACCTTAAACTCGTGCAATAAATAATTTTTATTGATTAGAAAAATTTTAAAATCAAAAATTGTAACTGTGTATGCATTAGCGTAAAAATTTATATAAAGTTTAATTAGTATAAGGAATTCATAATAAGTACTGATTATTTTCACTATTCTGAAACCTACAATCTTGAAAATTTAAATTTTTAAATTAAAACAAAAAAATCAGTACTTATTGTAATTTAAAAAATTAGTAAAATGGTTAACACCCATGCAATAAAGTTGGAGCTGAATTAAGTAAAGAAGATCAAGACTATTAATGTGCAGCGTTGCCATCTCCGTGTTGTAAAGTCAATTAAAATGTATTTACAGAAAACTCACCTAAGCTCTGATAATGGCAAGAAGTCGATATCTATTAGTGGCCTAAGACTTGGAAGCGAGTACGTCACGAGATGTCCGTTTGAGACATAGCATACCAAGCATACGCTATCTGCAAGAAAGAATTACAATTATAGTAGAGAAACAAAGCTTTGTGGGTACTTACCTCTTAAGGAAATTGTTTCAGCTTTAACCACAAAATCTGTATCGGCAATTTGTTGTCGGTATACGCACGTTTGCGATGGGAGAGCAACAACTCGAGCTTGTTTCTCGCTGGCAATTACAACAAACTGTCGGTCGTTGAAAGCATCCCGATTTTGGTATTCGTTCAATGTTGGACTCATCCTAGTTTGAGACTTGGTTGGGGTTCCTGAAAACATAGTTTTAGAAAGTATGAAGGAAATGGAAGAAAATCGTTTACTACTATCACGTTTTTCTCGGTTATCGTCTCTCCACGATTCGAAAGAATACGGAATCAAGGTACCACTACAGTCCAAAAACGACATGGCCAAGATGGAACCTTTCAATCTGAATATTGTAACTCCAACCAGAGAAACTACAACAGGTTGCGACGAACGACTATCTGAATCTGGAGGCGTTATGAGAATCGTCAAAACAGATCCTAAGCTGGTTCCGACCCATAACGTGGGAACCAATGTTGTTGGTTCTGTAAATCCAAAAATTTAAGAAAAGCAACAAAGGCAGCTAGATTGTTGTTACCGCTTTTCTTAGCGTACGAATCGGCGAACGCTAAGCATTGAATTGCTTCGGAAGTGATGTTCTCCAAAGAGCTCATGGAACTTGAACGTGATCTCGAAAATGAGTTGTCCAACTTATCTACACGGCCCGTAAACACAAAAACGATTAGTTTACATGCTTCAAAATTTTAAAAAGTTCTACGGGTAGCACTACTCATGCGCTCTTAGCAACATGCATTACATTTTTACCATATAATTTGAACTTTCAAAAGATATGGTAGAAATTTTAATTAGTTTAATTAACGTGTTTAAATAAATGTAATTTAATAAATTCGCCATTTTGCATTTAAGTAAATTAAAATCTTAGGGAGAGTGGGGTAGAATCTCACGTGGGGCACATTCGGACAACTATTACAAATTTTTTTTTTTTTGGAAAATATGAAATCTTTCATCCGAATGTGCTCTCCATATGTTCGGGAAAAATTAGTAAAGCTTGAAGTAGGTGCCCCGCTCTCCCTATGCTATAAAAATTGTTATTTAAAAGAAATCGTTTAAATTTACAATAATTTATTAGCTTAAGCATACTTTTCTAGTTTTAAGCATCGTTTATTCCACACTAGTCATGCTCACCATATAAGTTTCGATATGAATTTTTAATATAAATATAAAACTTGGAACACTTGGAATTTTCAAAATTATTTTTTTTAAATTTTCAAAATTAAAAAGAATGCGAAAAGTTTTGCATCTTAAAATTAGGATAAGAAGCAAACATTATATGGTATACACTCCACAGTCATACCAACCATGCGAAAGCCCCAGCAATAGCAGTAACAACTTAAATTAAGTGTATATTACTTTTGATATACCAATATCCATAAGTTAGTATATCAGTTTTGAGGAAAACTCGTGCACATTTTACAAAAAGTAGTCACAATCCTACAAAACATCAATACAATATTAAATAAACAAAATTCCAATTTCAGCTAGAAAGTTAAGTTTGACTAAAAACAAATATGAGCAAAACAAATAGTAATAAACTCAAAATTTAATTTAATATTGCATTTTTTTTTATAGTCGTCAAAATATCATGCAATAGCGTTACAGTGCATAATTTGTTAAACAAAATTTAAGAAACACAACAACTAAAGAAGAAATAATAATAATAACCACGTATTTTATGTGACAATGCGTGCAAATCAGCACAAAAATACATAAACTTAAAATTTAGTTAATTTATCGATTTTAGATTTTGAAAAATTTTGAGCTGTGATCAAAACTGTTAAAGCATTTTTTACTTTTTCCAAATAAATTTTGAACTTGTTTCAATAAGAAAACAAATTTTGAATACCAATTTGTTAACAAAAATTTTGATTTATAATAATATTTTTGTGGTGTTTCTTACATAAAACGAAAATAAATTTTAAAAGGAAACGATCGAGAATGATGAAATTAATATTTTAGGCACCATAGTAAGTCTTTCGATTTAATCAAGACATATTATTTACATTTAAAGCAACAAAATAATTTTTGATTACAATAAACGATCATCGAGGTGCGTTCGTTTTTCGTTAAACTCAACACAACATAACAGCAATTGCATATTCATAATTTCTTTTCTAAAAGACAAGAAAGCAGTTGAACAATTTGGAAAAATGAAGGGATTTATTTTCCACAAAAAACAATAAAAGTAGAACACCCTGAAAATTATGTGCAAACATGTAAAACACACAAAAGGTAGAGAAAAGAGTTAGGATGTGTTAGTAGTAGTAAATGTTTTTTTTTTTGCAAAAGCTAACAGTTACGAACACAGACTTATTGCCAGATTATAAAATAGGATTTTAGATTTAAGAGAAGATGTTTTGGATAGTACATGTCACCTTATATAATCATGCTTGAGTGTGAAAAGCTTCAATTGGCTGATAGTAAAATTAAAAATACTATCAACAATTCGGCTTTACAGGTTAGAGAAGAGTTATGACCAAATTCTACTGTGAAGTGAGACGAACAATACTACGGTGAAGTTAAATCTACAACAAACTCGACAAAAACCAAAATTTTATTTACATTTCGATGTCTACTGCTATTGCTCTCATTTAAATTTTAAAATTGACAAAAATTAACAAAAATCGTCAAGTGATAGTTGAAAATCAGAAAAAAGTGTATAACAGTAACAGCTATATAAGTAGATGCTTTCCTTTCTTTAATAAAAATTATATTCGTCTTACAATTACATTCTTATCAACTACCTACTAGTGGCTAATTAACATATTACACTACCAAGCTCACTACGGTGTTCCATTCTATTTCAAGAAGTGATGATAGACTAAGTAATATCGTTTTTTATTTCAAAATTTAGAAAAGAAAAACAACTATTGCAATCTAATCTAATGTGCCAATTTTTAAGTGATAATCAATAAAAGCATATAGTAGTTAGTGTCAAGTATCGCACGGTCAATTTTATCGTCAAAAATTATCTTTACAACCTTTCCCAATGGTCGCAGGGCAACGATAACGAAAGATTCGGCACCGTAACCCGCACACCTGACGGTTCATTCTAACACTACAACGAAAAGTGACCATGCGATACAAAACTTAGATTATAAAAGATTGTAATAGTAAAGTACAAAAATGAAGTATTAAAAATGAAGGATGAGACATTGAGATGAGTAGGAAGTGAGCAGCAGAGAGCACCAGTGATGTATCATAAGCTTGGTGACTGTACTACCAAAACTACAATATTGGCGAGCGACCAGCAGCTGTTGGCGCTGGGCAGTAGACGCCACGGTGGAAAGGGAATGGCTGCCACAGTCCTCTGAGTAGCTAGCCGTGGACAGGCACTTGTGTAGTTTGCGAGTACCTTGCGAACGTGATCGACGTGGTGGATCAGGACGCACTCGACCAGTGTTGGAAGGAGCAGGACAAGCCGTCGCTGGACTGCACACGCCGTTTATCTACCCAAACCCATCACTTACACTCTGGCTAATAAGATATCTTATGCTACAGTTAACGTCATTGATTTTATAGGATTTTTTTGTTAAATGACAAAATTGAAATGTTTAAAAACCCTAACCATTCAATAACAATTAACTGCTAATTATTATAATTTAATATTAACTTATGAGACTGGACAAACTATAGACATAGATATAAGCAGCATGTTCCGCTATTAGGTTGGTGTGAGCTAAGCACTATGGGAGGGTAGGGTCTACGTTAGACTACGTAATCCTACCCAGTAGCTCCCTCAGGAAGATTCTGAGGCAACTGCAATCCTCGTCCTTCAACATAAACCAAAGCCACTGTGAACAAAGTCACATACCCAACAATGCCCACTGAAATAAAGCGTTAGTTATCAAATGAATTTTATTATGGTTGTTCCTAATGTTTGTAGTACGCGTAGTCAACAAAACAAGTAAAGCAAATTAGCAAATAAGCGAGTAAATAATAAACCAAACATAAACTGGTTTTGTGATGTATACGGATAAATTATTTTACCATTCACTCTAATTCGCTACTTTCTCTAAACTTATGGTCTACCGCTATTAGTTGCATACAGAATTATTTATAAAAAATTTATTACACGAGCATAATTAAGTAGAATTTATAGAAGGACAATGGTAAAAAGGATTTCAATTGTTTAGTCAGACACAATAGAAAAGAAGAAAGTTAGTTTAAGAACAAGAAAGATAGTTAGAGTGATAGAGTTAAGACTTACTGAAACGTCGCATCAAGTTTCCTGCAAAGGAGGATTGGGTACTCGATTGTGCGGCTTCTTTGTATCTCAAATCTCTCAAGTGTTGTAAGTCTGGCTTTTGTAATTTTATATTCGGCACCGACAACAATCTCTGATCTCTCTTATCCGGCGTTCTTTTTTTAATGTGTCTCGGCGGACGTACAGGACATTCGTCCAATTCCAGCTTGTCGGGTCTCAGCACGCAATAGTTTTGTTTATTTATGGGCATTTCGTATTGCGAACCCAGAGATCCAACTAGAACCGAACTTTGCTCTTCGCCGGAGAGATATTCAAAGTCCGCCGAATATTCTTCCAAACAATCAAATTCCTTGGACGTTTTCGCCTCGTTGTTGTCGTCGTCGTCGTTATTGTTGTTGTTTGGTTTCTCTATTATGGTATTATCGTCGGATTCCGGCGACGATCTTTCTTCCAACGTGTCTTCGTTATCGGGATTCGGCGAAGTGTCGGAGCAGTAAAACACGGAATTTCTTTTTTCTCTAAGATTGTCGCAGGTGGTGAAGGTATTCTTCTTTAATTTCATATCGACTTTAGACAACTGTCTTTTGAGATTGAAAGTTTTCCAAGTGGACGATTTTCGACGGGTTGCAGCTTGAGGAATCGGCATCGCACGTTCCTCTTCCAGTGCCTCGTATGCAGGCTCAACGGGAGTAGGGCAGGGGCACAAGGAAAGGGGAGACTCTGGAGAGAGTCCCAGCTACAGCATGCAAAGATCCAAATAACAGAAAGCAGAAGATTTTCATCAGCAACTTATGGTAATCAGCAAAATAGGGTAATTTTCGAGTGCCATCAACTGCTTTGTGCAATTACTTTTAGCTTAGAAGAGCTAACATTCCAGAAGCATTTCCTGGCATTACGGGGTGTACAACAATATTATATTGTAACTGCACACTTAGTTGAATATAATTTACTTATGAAAAACCTACTCCTTCGTTAAAAGACAATCTGCATATTATAAAATGATCTTTAAAAATTTAACTTTAACAAAACTCCATGCCTGATATGGAAGCTTCGTCTCTTTAACATTAATTTTATTCTGAATTCTGAAGTAGCACGTAAGACACTCACCTGATCCACGCTAGGACTTCTCGGCTGACGATCTTCCTTATCGGAATTTACTCCTAATATATCACCTCCACATCCCTGATTTCTTTTTGGGCTCCTAGGTGCACGAGAGTACGGATCTTGGGCGCCATATAAATCGGGACTTCCAATATTTAGAAGACAAACGCGTTGCTCGATATCGACTATTACAATTCCAGCTTCATTTCCGTAAGCCATTCTAAATAATTGTCAAAAATGGATTTAGTCAAAAGTAATCTTATTATTCTATATTTATCCCCAAATTTAGATGTGAAAATTAAGGGTGCGAAGGAAATTTGTTCAACAGACCCGCGCAAATGTGATAACAAACTCCGAAATTGTAACTTAAATTTTATTTATTAATTTACACCTATGTAACCTTTAAACTTGGGGTAATAATCAAAACGGCGCTTTAGTGATTTAGTAAAGAGGTTTTTTATACAAACGAAACAATCCACTTTAAATATTTCCAAGGTACTAACAAAAGTTCAATCAATCTTATGTGGAAAGTCGGCCACACGTCAATCAACGAATACCATTTTTTATATCAACCGTCATTGAAATATTTATACAAATCAAGATTTTTCTTCTGTATATTAATAATTAATCTTACTAAAAACTCGCATCTTGAGCGATATGGAATTTTTACAGAACATTCTGCTGTCAACGTAACTATTTGAAAATCTAAATACTTCAACTTACATTTAAGAAATAATTCAGGTCGAGGTTGTTAATTTTAATAATAAAAAAATACTTACAAACCATAGGAACTGTTGATAGTAAGCGAAGTTATGTGAGTGGGGGGTTCGCCATTATTAAATGGAGTTAAACAAACTAACTGTGCTTGAAAACCCGAAGGTTTTTTCTGGACACCCGAACGCACTTTCAACGTCGTGGTTTCCTGAAAATACAATAAAATTTGGAATTTTTTCAAAAATTGCATAGAATAAACAAATTACGTTTTTATTGTCTGAATCAAATAAATCGATTTTATTTCCGGAACCCACGCTTCCGGGTCCCGAAAATTCACAGTCTGACGAACATTCCACTTCGTCAGGAATTTCATATATTATAGGAATTTCTAATACCTAAAAAATATTTATTAACGTAAAAATTATGAATGCGTTTTGAAGTTTAGCTTACCATAATTTCTTCATTACTTTCGGTTTTTTTAAATTTAAATAAAATCACATGACTAGATGCTCCGGCCACACACAATTTGCGTGATTCTGCACAAAGTGATATAAGTTGAATGGCAAATGGATCGTCCTCGCTTTCCAAGGACTTAGATTTAGGTTTCTCAAACACTTTTGCAGTCTTTAATTTATATAAAACTTGTAAAGTTCCCGCACTGGCGTCCCAAAATTTTATACTACCATCGGCGTGTCTTAAAAATGCAATGTCGAAGTTTTCTTAGCAATAAACAGGTAAACAGGTCAACTTACCCAGTCATGACAATTTCGCTGTAACTGCACGACTGTGCAGACCAGGTTCCGCCACTGATAGGCCATTCCTTTTCCGAAAAGCCTTGACGTTTCGAAGAACTTGCTCTACCGACAGAGTATAAAGCAGGAATGAGATCGGCAGGACAATCGGCAATATAAGTGCAACAAGTAACAGGTGATTCATGAATATCCATAGGATAAGGATTTTCGATACATGGAAAGCCAGGCGTTTGAAGATCCATTACTACTAAGTCATTTTGTAATAAAACTATTATTGCATAAGGTTCTTGCATTTCTAAAAGCAGCATTTTCGATCAATCAAATTAAATTTTATCATCTTCACTTTTGTCATTACCACTAGGATAAGGTGATTCGCATAACGTTATAAAATCTACCACATTATGTTCCATTTCCAAAACGGTAGTCGTTTTACTATGTACAACAGTTATACTAGGTGTCTTACCAGCTTGGTCATAAGGCATTCCACCCGAAAATATCACATATGCTTCCCTAGATGGAAAAAGAATTATTTCTAACAGATATTTTCTCAAATCAGACTCACCCCGACTTTGACGACTTCCACTCCACTTTATTTATTGGTTTACATTGTTCTAATTTTCCATCTTTATTTACTTTTGCTGACGGAAGAATAAAGTTATTTGGGAAATGGAAGACGTAAAGACTTACCGTGAGGTTGCGAAACGTGGATGGGTTTAGTGTTTTGCTTAATGCTCCACGTTGTAAGAGATCCGTCCGTATGTGAACACATGATCTGCTTTCCTTCGAAATGCCAAGCTATTGATCGAATGGGTTCTATCGTTTGGCATCGAATATCTGCCGTTTTACTTCTTAAATCCCATAATACTAATTGGCCGGATTCGTAACCCACTAATAACTTAAAATTTTCACAATTAACCAAAGCATATAGGTAAAAATAAAACTTTGGAAGAATAAAATTGACTTGGAACATAAACTTTGTGGGCCGTTGGGATTCCCTGGGGTGCATTTTATACAACAACTTGACAAGAAAGTTACGCGTTGAGTGATAATTATCTTTACATAATGTAAAATGTATCCTTGGTGAAGTATGAATTTCATGTTATAATTTCGTACTGAATTTTATTTTCTTTTAGTGAATATTCAAAATAACTAGGTCGATGTAATAAAAGAATTCATAGCGTAAAATTTGTAGTAATATTCATTAGACTTGATGTAAAATGAAATACCAACATATTTTTACAATTTTAATTTTCACGAAATTGTAAATAATATTTCATTTTTTTCGAGTTATGTTGTGTCACTTGAATTTACGTGCCAGTAATACAAAGATCTGCTTACGCAATAATAACCAAGGGGTAAAAACACTAACTGCTCCCAATATTGAAATGTTTACTGTAACTACAGGTGATACTTACTTTATTAGGATCTGTTGGATTATCACTTAAATGCACCACGGGCCCAGGATGAGTTTTTCTTGACCTTTAAACAGGAAAACGTTTGCCAAAACTGAGGCAACAATAACAACTAAACTCACATATCTATAGCCTTATTCCAGTTAATGACGTAGCCTGATAGAACAAAATTTTCTATGTGCACTACATGTATGTTTCCTTTTTCCGTTCCGGCATACATCCACTTCGACTGGATAGGAAGATGAACACAAGTGATCCTAAGGAACAAAAAAAAACTGAAAGTCCGCTCTCTAAAAGCCTAATTAAATTATTTATTTAAAAGAGTAATGAAGCCTTGTGTGAGTATTGAGTTTACTTTTCATTCGCCTTCAGATTGTAAAAGTTTTTTTAATTATCTTTTCTAAATTAACTGCCTTAAAATAAAAAAATTCGAAGCAAAAGCTCGGTTTACAATAATGCAATTTAATTATTCAAAACAGACGTAAGATTTTTTTCTCAAATTCCAAGATTAAGCAAAAAGTTTGAAAAGTAGCGAAAAAGTTTAAATAGGATTGCAGTTTAAGCTTCCCAGCGAATAAAAACTCGATGTTCTTGGTGTTTCTCCTAGTTTGATTCTTAATTTAGTTGTCATAATTTAAATAGTATTTTCATAATTGAACGAATCCATCCCCGAACGTTGCTTCAGAATATCAAAATAAAACAAAAATCCTACGTAATTAGAGAAAAATGAATTTTCAATTAAAATTTTTCAAAGTTTAACTCGGCCGACTAATTTAATTTAACATTGCTTTATTCAAATTTTATGGTCAATTGTGATTCAGTTCAAACTTTTTTAAAAACCCCAGTCGGCATTTTAAATTCGCTTAAGGTTCCTAAATCAAATTTATTTTGAGAGAGCTTTAGAAAAGGTCTTACTAGATTTGCAGAAAAAAAGTTACAAGAATATGATGCGCGAGAATTTTTTTTTAATATAGCAAATAGGGCATCCAAAACTTTTCTAAACTCAATTTTCATTCGGAAGAAAAATATTGGCTACTTACTTTTCTCTTTGAAATTTTAAACTTTGAACTACTTGAGGTATTTTTTGACGAAAGTTCCATAAGTGTATGGAGTCATCAGCTGTTGCCGAAATAAGAGCACCTTCGTTAACTAGAAACTGTAGGTGTAGAACGGCGGCGGAGCCTGGGGGCCCATCCATATCGTGTCGCACATGAACATCCACTCCCGGTTGCCCTAGTCTGTATTTTATATTAAGGAAAAATAAAAGTTGTGTTGCGTTTGTACTCGAAAACATTTTTTTAAACTTCAAGATAAATCTTCTCGTATAAATATGAACAGACGTAACGCGGTAATTTTTGTCCCTGCAGCATTATTCAAATTTTTTCAAGAAAAATAATCCCAAGAAAGAGAAATTTAAAATTCACTTCGGTCCGATAATTCTTCGCAATTAATTATCTTGTTAACAGGCTTATATTCGGCTGAAAAAAGTGAAAACTCCTATTAGGAGCTGAAAGCACAGTCACCTTAAATTGAGCGAAGAGGATTTCATGAATATTCCTATGGGAGTAAACCCATTGTTTGCTCTAAAACAAAGAGACAAGATTTACAGTTTTCTTGGAAAATTTTAAGTCGTTTATTTATATTAGGTGGAATTTTCGTTTAAATGTCTGAAAATTATTAACAGGAAAAAAGCTTTTGAGTAAATTTTGAGACGTCGTCGTCGTCATCTTGCGAATTTTTTTTATTTTCAACAGATTTTCTGCATAATTATTTTAAAACCACTCTATAAAAACCCCCAGAGTAAACTCAAAAACTTTTGCATTACAAAGACAGCATTTTAATCTAATTTTTGCAACCAAAGTGGGTTATCGGTCTACCACTGGAGGCTGATTACATCTAAAATGTCGCATGTGTTGCCATCGCTTGTGTAATACATTGTTAAAACATGCCTACACAAAAAAGCTGAAACTTTAAGCCGTTTTCTAAAACACACGACATCCAAAAGCGTTTTATGATATTCCTTTATCACGAAACTTAATTTTACAGATGCAATCAAACGGCCAAACTAATTACATGGCAAGTTTAAGGAGTTTCGTGGATATAAAAACAACTTCAATCAGACTCACAATGACCTTTAACCTACATAATTCGATTTCGAAGCATTTCCTTATAGTCCTTTCGGAAAAGCTCACTAAAAATTGAACAATAAAACACATTTTCGTTGGCCTTTTATATTCACCAAATTACTTAAACTCGTAGCTTACGCAAGTAATTAACTGTTTAGTTTGATTGCCTCGATAAAATTTATATGTACGGTTGAAGAAGGCCCTCTAAAGAATGATGTCTTAAAACCTTTGCAGTTTATCGCACTAATTTCCCATAAAGTCGACTCTTTACAAAGTAACAAGAATTTACAACATAAACTCGGCGACAGTGCCGTACTTACACACTTGCTGGGCCGGATAAAGCATGGGTGCAATGGAAGCCGTCGCACAAGCCGTAATTTTCTATAAATTATTAAATTTTATTTTAATTTAATTCATTTATTTCATATTTTCTTTGATTTAATTGGTAAAGTAAAATAAGTAGGGAGCGGCCATTAATTACGTGAGGCGAATTTTCGACCCCCTCTCCCCCTGTGAGAGATGTCGTACGATTTGGTTTAACCCTCTCTTCCCAGTTCTAATCTCTTGTGAAATTGTTTATTTTACTTAATTTTACCCAGTTCTCTCGCTACTTCCGATGCAGCTGTCTGGATCGAATTCATCCTCGAGACAGGATGGCTTGAGGAGTGACAGGACGGAGAGCCGCTGTATCGGAGGTAGTACAATGGGCCTCATTTACTGGCGTAAGTACGCATAGGAATATCTCCATACCCCCCAGACCCCCCGGGTTGCATCAATTATTTTGTGACTTAACCCTTAAACGCGCAAACTTATCCGGTAAGAAATTTGATCGGAAATACTGTGGAATCCAATATATAAGTCATAAAAAAGATTTTCTGCAAGTTACGTAAAATGCTGAAACCAAATATATATTTTTTTAATATTTAAAAATTTTTTTTAATGGACACTAGACATATTTTATTAGCCTAACTTACTTACTTTTAAATATATTTGAGTTTTCACAAAAAACAGAATTTCAAACACGTTTACGAAGTGCAATAGTATGAGATGTATTTAGGCGTGAATGCGCTCTGGTATACCTGTTATATCGGTCTTCCAGATTCTAGGTAAACGATTGAAATTTGATCTCTTTATCACGAGTGGTAAAAGACAACATCTAGCGCTTAAAAATAATTTTATACCTGAAAAAAGTAAGATTTTGAAAGAGAGCGTTAAAGGGTTAAACAATTACTTTACTCCCTTTACTCCCCCTCCTTTTATTATGCAAAAATAAAATTACTTTTAGACTTAGCAGCGAAATCAGTTTTTTCCGATTCCAAAGCTCTAACATATTATTTAAGTCACAAAACAATTGGTGTAATCCGGGGGGTCTGGGGGGTATGGAATACCCCCCAGTGCACTCTTCTGTATTTTTGGTAGGAGGGCAGGGAGATATCCTTACGCGCACTTAGGCCACTAAATCGGACCCATTGTCCGATGATGATATTAAATAAGCGAATGCTTAGGGGCCCGGGACCATAAAGGGTAGTAAATCCTAAAGAAGAGATTTTTAAATAATATACGCAATTCAAAATTAATACATTGTTTTTTTAGGGGCCCGTTTTGTATATTTGCTTACGGGCTTTAGCTACTCTTGCACCACCCACTGCTTAATTTTTTCACTTATTTTTGCTGTTTATTTCAGCAAAAAATAACAGCAATCGCACAGAACATATATGTACAAATAGGGGAGAGGCTTGCAGGTTGCCACTGCTTGCAGGTTGCCACCCCTGCCGGATTTTGACATTCTAACATTGTCATCTCCTAAATTTCGACGGACATCGAATACAAACGAGTAGTTGTCGCTTTTAATGTAATTGTGATGCACTCAAACACAATAACAGGGTGTTTGGTAAACAAAATGTGAAATTTTATTTGTAAAAAAATGAAAAATTAAAATTGTGTTTTTCTTCTGTGCCCATAAATTGAACATTTTCAACGAAAATTTAAGGGAAATATTTTTGCTGTGTTGCTTTTTCATTCAATTTTTATTATTATTAAATAATTCTAAACATATCATGAGGTGGAAGTTTTTCTTGCTGTATATTCTAAAGTGGTGGTGGTGGTGCTAGATCTGCCTCATGTTCTTTGACCCGTGTGTATGTTCTTGACACACGGGTCAAAGAACATGAGGCAGATCTAGCCAATAATAGAACGAGTACCGGGTTTTCTACACATTGCCATGAAACAAATCATGGTTTAGATTCTGATAACATCGTGGTGTTACATACAGAACGTAAAGGTCGCATATTAACCTTACTAGAAAGCCTTGAAATTAAGAAAGCGTTACTAAGCGGACATAACTTGACCAATTCACAATTGGAACTCCAAGAGTCCAAGACATCAGTTCACCACTGTTGTTTAAGATTCCATAAGATTGGCTAATGACTTGTTTGTTTACGACCTTTCTCTCTTTCATAAGCCCCTCTGTATATTTCAACACGGTTGGTATCTATTCTTTTCCTATATAAAGGAAAAAATGTTCCTATTGATGTTGAATGGGGACTTGAAGAAGAAGTGGTTTATCCCTTCGAAACAATTGTATCAATTTATGTTTATTCATTTATTTTTAATAAATATAAGTATAATATAGCGTGAGTTTCAGCCGATTAATTATCACAGGTTCGTTTTATAAATAATTATTTACTAATAATTGATGCATTTTTTATTTATTTTTAGATTTAAATGAAAAAAAAATTAATTTTTTTTTTCAATTTTAACTTTTTTTTTTCTTGTCAATTTACTCTCATTTTTTTTTTGTTCACAGCCATTAAGTGTAATTAATATAAATCATATGTTTTTACTTGAGTTTTTCTACATTTTCAACAATTTTTCAAGGGGTGGCAACCTGCAAGCCGAAATTTCAAGGTGTCAATTTTAGATACTTTTGAAAATTTGCTGTAAATTTTTAGTTTTTGAGAATTAAAATGATTTTTTGCGCAGGATCGTGGCTTTATACTTCCCCTTTCCTGTATATGTTATTATATCAACAATGCGTTGATTGTATGACGAGTTATGACCAAAAAAGCTATGGGGTGGCAACCTGCAAGCTTTTTCCCTACAAGTTTTCAGTTTTTACAACCGGGGGGTCTGGGGGTTCAAAAACACAAATAGGTGTAAATTCTACCGACATATTCCAAACAACAAACAGATTTCGATTCCATTTTTACTTCCTTGTAAAACAAGGAAGTATTGTGATACCGATTTTTTTCGATTTCCAGATTTTGACGGAAATATCCGTTTTGACCTTCTCTGAATCCATTTTGACTATTTTCGTTGTGACGTCTGTACGTACGTACGTATGTACGGACGTCTGTATGTCGCATAACTCAAATACGGTAGGTTGTAGAAAGTTGAAATTTTGGATTTGAGACACTTGACATTTGGTTGCGATTGTCCGTGCCAAAAGTTGTAATTAATGACGCGCATGAATAGATTAACGAGATTCCTGTCCAATTATTATAAAAATTACAAGGAAGTTATGTGGTGTCCACATCAGATTTTTAAAGTTGTGATTCCACTGGGCTTTACTGGATTTAGGTTACAAACGACATTTGGAAAAATCTATAGCAAGCTAGATTCTGGGACCAATTTTGTTTAGGTGTACTGGAGGGTGTTCCACACCCCCCAGACCCCCCGGTTTGAAAAACTGAAAACTTGTGTATATGTTCTGTGATTGATCTTACCTACTTAATAAGAAACTATCACTTTTCGGAAAATCAAAAAATTTTTCTGGCTCCCGGGTACCATTATTTTTGTACGGCACTAGGTTTTTCGTCATTATTATTTTAGGATCTATCATCTTGAAGAAAGCCGTACAAGAGTAGCTTATCGTAATTTCCCATCTTAAGATAGAAAATTCAACCTTCCCGGGTATTCACCTGTACCGCCCAAAACTGACGGCATAGTGCTTAATCTTTTAAGGACGGGCTGGGGCAAAAATCGACTACTGATGTTTTTCTACGTAATTTGATGCGCCGAAGACAAAAACAATCGTGAAAATTTTTTTTGGAAGCGCAGACGACCTTGAGAATTGCATTTGAAAGTCAAATTTATTGTTATTTATATTTATTTATTTTTTATACATAATTTTCAAGCTCTTCTACTTCTTTTTACTCTCACATCGAAATACCTTACTTTATGGTAATGTTTCTCGTGTGTAAAACTCTTGAAAATTATGTACAAATAATAAATAAATAAATAAATATAAATAACAATAAATCTGACTTTTAAATGCAATTATCAAGGTCATCTGCGCTTTCAAAAAATTTTTCACTATTTTTTTCGTCTTCAAGGCATCAAATTGCGTAGAAAACACCAAAAAAATTTTGTTTTAGATTGAACTTTCCGTTTCGGACGGGCTGGGACATATATGTCCCAGCATGGAATGTTGCATATGCTACGCGAGAAATAAATTGATTCATGCACAAATTTTGTTCATAAAAAATGGTCAAATTACCCGTCCTTAAAAAGTTAAAGTTATTCTTTCATGTAGCAGCATCGTTCTAAACATAATTCATGATGGGTCATTTGGCCCCCTAAAATTTTCTATGGGCTTGTAGTCTATAATGATTATTTTTAAATTAATTTTGAAATAAATTTTTTTAAAATTTGTGCCAGGATTATTTGGTTGGGGATCAATTTAATCGACCATTAGGCGCCATTTACCTAATCTGCACCCGGCGCTGAAATAGCTTGATCCGGCACTGCACTGGAAAAATATTACTTCGATTAAATAAAAATGTCTGATAACCCAACCCAACGTGATACAGAAACGTGAGCAATTACGAGGTAGCAAATTGTGCAAATTGTTCTGAATTTTGGTAACGTAAACAACAGGAAGAGTCACGTGCCAGTCACAGACAAGTTAAAAAATTACTTTGAAAAATTGAAATGCATTTTGGCCTTACAACCTGGCACGAATAACTCAAATTTAATATTGTTAATATTCGATCATGCCCACGTTCTGACAGTTCCAAAATTATTGCTGAGCTAAATGAACAAGTAGAACTTGCAAATCTACTGATAATGCATTAGTAGCACATTAAATTTGATAACTTTAATTAAGCAGTAATTATACGACGAGGATTGATCTAGGAAAATAAGAATTATTATTAAGTCTTACGACGCAAATAAGATTTAAAATAAACAGTAATGCAGAGACATGAAGATTTAATTGGACACTTAAAAGCCGCTACAAAATATTTTACCTCTCAGCATAAAATGGATAGCGTCGAGAGAAAAATTAAATTATACCTTTAGAAGAAGAAGGGCAGCCTTAGATTGAAGGTTTATTCGTTCGCTTAACTGTTATTGTCACAAGGATCTCTCATTTAATTTGTGCTTTCTCAAGTAATTACGATGGCTAACTGATCGTAGCTTTTAATTTAATTATGATTAATCGAGTTCTGGGATATTCTCATCTGCTCTTTGTTTTAAATAAAAAGAAAATTTTAATTAAAATTCGTTTCGTTTTGAAAAAAAAAGTATAAGTGAAATTTAATGAAAATCAACAGAAAATATTGAAGTATGGGGAAAACGATTCCAACTTTGCTAATAAAGAGCAGACAATTTAAATAAACTCACGAGGCATCTCTTGAGCCGAGAGCTTTCTCAACATCAAATGAATTAACCTGACCACTCTAGCTTGTCTTCGAGCTTTGCGTTCTAGTTATGTCTATCAAACAAATACGTAAGTACTACAAAAACAGAGAAAATTAAATTTTGCAAGAAGTGCAAGTAGGTACTTAAATTTTCAGGTTGTTTAACATTTAAATTAAAATGCCGACCGAACGTAAAACCAATAAATTATTTTCTGGGAGTTTACTTTCAGGTTCGAAAATTAAACTTGCAAGAGTATCCTGACGTTTGCATACTTAATAATATATCGACAGCGTTTTCAAAATCTACAAAATCCAAAAGTGTCCAGACACATCTCACGAGGACAATATGAACAGGAATATAAAGATAAATTTCAAGTAGACACTGACAGGAATTCTAAAGATTATTTGTGGAAAACCTGGAATTTTCTATTTTGTATAGGCTTCGTAACGAAGGCTTGTAAATAAATGCAAATTTACTTGCCAAGATAACTTGGTAAAAAAAAAAATAATGAGTTGGGCAGAAAAATCTTTTGCTCTGTTGCTTTCCTTTGACCCATATTTTTGACGTGTGGGGTTTGATTAAATTAAGTTATGATCTAATGGTCAGGAATCAGATAAATATAGTAAATAAATGTTTAAAAATTTAAACATTTGCATCGCGTGAAGGCATATCTTATCGAGCAATTTATCTCCAACACTGCATTTGTATATGCCCTGGTTAACATCGATTAGCAACTATCATCAATAATTGGAGCAGGTTGTGTTAATTGAAGCATCCATACGCGTCGTGACGTTTGCTGAATAAATTTTCTTTGCTTAAAAATTTAACTGAACCGCCAGTAAATAATAGCCAATTCCAAATAAAGATAAAACTTTTTTAAATTTATAATTAAAGCAATTTATCAAACAAATGTCTCGCAATTAAAATTCTTACCATAAATATTGCACGTAATAAATTTTCATAACGAGAGCTGCAAAACATCCTCGTGTAGAATGTTTGGGTAACAAAATAAAACAAACACTTTATCGAGTTATCCATTTTTTATTCGCCGGAAAATAGGGTGTTTAAAGGCAATTTGCTTAACGCCACACTAAATTTGTTTGGAAGAACTATACACATCTAGCAAATACTCCATGAATCGTTTTTGTAACGTTTAAATGAGCTTGCAAATTTGTTTTCGCATTTTCTGTAATTGAGAAGTAGCCCCGATTATTACAGTCCACCCTCCACGTAAATTTCGAGTCTTATTAGTTTAGGAAAAGCCAAACGCAATCAATTCCAAAATTTAACACTCCCAAATAAATGGAGAAACCAACATCACTCTCATTAGGTTTGTAAATTGTCTTAAACGTCTCACCATAACGTCTTACAATATAATTACATTAGAAATTGATCAACTTGATTGTATAATATACCTCCGCATAACACAATATGATGTTCGAAATTTTAAAAGTTTCACATAAATAATCGTTTTCGCTTGATTTACTTCCCTGCGTTCGGTTAACCTTTTAGCTCCAAAATAATTGATTTGAATCGGGTCCAAATGTCTAATCCCGGTTTTATTTGAAAATAAATGATAATACATGCAAACTCCCATTTACGTTATGTTAAATAAGCAAAGTTTAGCAGGATGATTGTTTAAATCTGTAGAAATGTACAACCAAAGTCCAAAAGCTTATTATAAATTACTATACTCCAGAGTATTATACCCAATGTAAATCAAGCCCCAGTTCTCGGTTAACTTATACTACATTGTTGGCACCTATTGTCAATTTCCCGAAATCTAACGTTAATTTACATATAACGACAAAGCCCTCTTATAGTTAGCGCCAATAATAATAATTAGTTTTACTTTACACGTTTACGCAATTAGCAAATACTAACATCATGGACATGGCCGAAAATTTTTAAACTTTGCAAGCATAACGCTGAAATTACTTAATTATACAGAGCATCAAATATAATAAAATTGTCGGAATAATATTCAAATTTCGTTCTACGCCGAACAGGCAATTTTGTTAATTATATAGCACTACAAAAACAATTAATACATCAAATATGAAAAGGATGAAATTACTCCACCTGAAACTAAATTTTCAAAATAACTTATATTATTATTATACATAACAATTTATGCTCCAGTTGGTTATGAAATGCCACAATAATAATTTTCGTATCACTGTAATTCTAAAATTTTACTAATTACCACCACATCCTCGTCATAAACAAATTTTCAATTAACTTGTAAAGTTTTACGGTCGCAAATTTATTTCGCTTTTACTTTGATCTCTGCTCTATACATATTCATCGAGAAAATTGGATTTCTACCCTAAATCATCCGAAAATCCTTCAATCGGTTCTATAAATATTTTCGAAAAATATTCGAGATTTCCAACAGCATCCACCAGTTGATATGCAAAAATTTAAATGAAGGTGAATTTTTTTGCAATCTTATTTATAGGCAGATATTTGTTTCAATTAAAGCCTTACTTCACATCGTATTTACAAGTTTCAGGAGAAGCGTAATCCGGGCAAAGCCGAGAAAATCACGCCTCCAGTACTTTTGGGTTAAATTAAAAATTTCGCTTTTTAACTTCCGCCATTAGGGTTTAATTATAATTTTGTTACAGCTTTTCATGACAAAAAAAGATAAATAAGTCGGTGCTCCACTTAAAATAATCTACGTCATTTATCTTTTGAATAAAATTTGATGAAACGCATTCGGGGTGATTATTTAACCGTTGCGTACAATAAACAACTCGAGAAGATCGATTACAAACAAAACCCCGAAAAATGTAATAACGCTCGCATAAATTCGATTTACATAACAAAAACAGAAAGCTCGACTCCTCAATGTCTAGAATACAACAAGTTAAATTAAAGTATCATTTTGATACGATTCACGAGAAATATGGAACAAATTTTCCAGAAGTGGTCTTCCCAAACTTCCAATAGTTAGTCGAACAGTCCGTGGAGAATAAACTTTTCGACGTGTCAATCGCTACAAAATAAATCAACCCCTCAAGAATAAATTTTAATTCAATTCATAATCTGTATTTTCACTTCCAACTTTGTAATGTGATTTTTTCGCCGATAACTTAATTTACCTCAAAGAAAACCGATTAGAAGATTAAAGAAGTACCGAATCAATGTTTGGAATATTTTATTCAAATAAAAATTTGTATCTATTCATTTACCTGGGAGAAACTTGAAATGATAAAAATGTTCTTGAATAACTGATGAATCCATTGACAAGAGAACCCTTTCTGTAAGCGTATTATAAGAACACTCGTCCAAAAGACGGTAAGAAAATTTTAAAGGACGAAATAAGTAGGTCACGAGTACATCAATCCGGCAGCATAAAATATTTTAAAATTCAGATTGAAATTTGAAGAAGAAAGCAAGATATCGATGAAGAGAGGGAGGCCAAAGTAAATGAAAATTGAAAAACGATAGTCTGCTGTAATAAAGTGTTTCGATCTTATTATAGGGAAACTTAATCAAAGGACTTCGTAAATAAAGAGGAAATTTATAGGTAAAAATAACATTTCAATTAAGTTGTTTTATTGTAGATTATAATAAGTATTATGTAGGCCTTCGTGCAAGAGGCATTTTAAATAAATAATTATTTAATATTTTATTTTACATTTGCAATGAAAAATGTCAACTTGAGAAAATGCATATTTTGAGTTTTAATTGTGTTTGTGTGATTATTTTTGTTAAATTTGTTAAATCGAGAAGTGAGGGAGGGAAATAAAACCTTCTAGTACAAATGTGAACGCACGATTGACCAGTAGTTTTATATTATTTTATTGTCCAAAACCCCACAATGCTTTGGTTGTTGGTTGAATAATGAATGTAATTGAAGATTTATCTCGTCATAATATTTTATGTGTAACGAACATTATTTATTATTGTGACTTTTATGCAAAATTAACGTTGTTCATTTTGACTATTTCATGTAGATACATAAACTGTAATCGCATATTTTGACCATTGACTAACAACGCAGTTTCCATTAAAATTATTAAACTAGATTTAGATTAAATAATCGATTGATACGTGGTTTAAGTAGTGTAACTCGATATTAAACATATCAATATTTTAGAAAACCCAAAAAATGCACTAAACACTTTTCAGAAACATTTTAATTCTGAAAAGTGTTTAGTGCATTTTTTGGGTTTTCTAAAATATTGATATGGTTTTAAATAATGTTATTTAGGAAATGAAAATGGGAAATTTATTCAAACAATATCTGATTAGCAAACAAAATAATTCCAAATATGCAAAAGCGCATATCATACCAATTTTCAAGCTATAGATTAATTTACAAATGTTACTCAATTATATAATTTAATCAAACTTTAGCAATTTAACTTGATTTCTAACTTTAATTACACGCAAGTTGCCGAAGATAAATTTTAGTAAACTTATACCTATACGCAATTGCGATACGATTTGTGCAAAACTTCGTGCAACTACCACAACAAAATCTAGTAAGATTATTAAAAATTCATTCCTTTTAAGAATATCAATGTGAAAGGCATTAAGAAAAGTATGAATAGACATAAAAATCAATAAAAGCTTATTTTATAAACATGAGCTAACTGAAAAGATAATTTCCCAGCGGTAAAAAGCATGTAACGTCAGGGGTTTCGATATTCCAATGTTCTGCCCTGATTGATCAATAATTTATACAATAAACGAATCGCACATTAAGAATTTAATTATTCATTTCTTGGTTCGCAATAAAGAGCTGGACTCGTATTGCGATTGTCTCCAAGTTTTTCAATCGCTCTGGGAATTCAACGATACACCTAATACGAACGACTAAAAAAAAAAAATTAGTAACCCACGTACCGAATAACGAACGATCTGGGTTTGATTTAAAATTCTAAACATATTCCACGATACTTTTAATTTTTTTCCATTAAAACAATGCACAGGGATTACTAAATAATTTCTATTTTCTATGTTGCTGAAAACTCATAATAAAATTAGAGAATATTTCGAAAGCGGCTATATTATTTTTCTTCCACTAGTCAGATTTAATATAAATACATACTGCTTCGATGTTAAACTGGATTTACAAATCAATCCTCAGAAAATAATATCCGTCGTCAGCAATTTCTAGTTTTCAACTCGAAATCCAAAAAACTGGCATTCTAAAATATTCATTATTTATTCATCACCCATACTCCGAAGTAAGCGTTTTTACGTTTTATTTACGCCCAATTTTTATTGCCACAATGTGGACGAGGCATCTCAATTCTAGTTAGTGGCACTTCAGAGACCCAAGCAAAATGTAAAATATTACCCCTTTCGATAACCGATTTATAAATGAACAGGATTTCAATTTTCCCAGACAGCTTGGTTAAAAATTAACTGAAAACTACTTTGCACAAAATGCTCTAGCTGAAATAGTTTGAAAATTTAATCAGCTCAAAAATTTGAACAGCTTAAATTTTCGAAACTTGAAACAAGATTTTACAATTATAGCGAAACTACGTCAATAAAAATACTTATCGAGGCACGTTCTTTCTATAATAAATGCAAAATCCCTCCAGAATCGAAAAGAAAAATTCTCATGTAATATTTAAGAATGATAATATGGGAAAATGGTGGAAAGCAGAAATCAAAAATAATAAAAACTTTTCCGATTTAAATCACAGAATTTTTATTCTTCGATAAATCGCAATCGTTAATACTTATAACATCAGCGACACTGGGGTTGTGTCGACTCTTGGTGCAGTTTCAGCTTCGTTCCCCTTTTAAGGGCGACGATTATTGTCACAAGTTTGCAATGCGCAAAATGCAAACAACAATAAAGTCTGCTGCACGCTATCTAGGAAGAGGATGCTAGGATGCTCCATTAGAGGATGAAGTGCCCAACCGTGGGCGTGGGCCCATTATCAAGAATTTCAGTTTCTCCTTACGAGTCGCAAATGAAGTCATTATTTTGATTTCAAAGAAAGTAATCTCGTGATTACTGCCATTAGAATGCAAGCACAAATCTAGCTGAAAATCAATTTCTTAAGAATCCTTTTAATTTTTTAACCTGCGTAGGTGGTCACTCCAGCAGGAAAAAAATTAAATGTTAAAATATCCGACCGGGAAAACTGCCTTTCGCTCTTTCCGTTCGCTTTCCTTGCGCTATTAATGGCATGCATTTGAAAATTCCTAAATGAAAATTGTTAGAAAATTATTATAAAAATGAAGGAAGAACGAAGGAAGGAAGGAAGGGAGGGCCGAGCAAAAATTTTAATTAAAATTTGTTTGTTTTCAAAATTGTTTGAAGTCAAAATATACATGGGCAAAATATAAGCGGATTTCCGGAGTACAAAGTTGCTTGTTTATACAAATTTCAAAAGTTGACATTTACAACTAATTCCTGTAGGATAAAATAAATCGCATCATACATATTCATCTATTTTGTATTTAAACAGAATGAAACGTTTAAAATTTGTATAAATTAAATTGTATCAAGAAAATTTCACGAAATACACAAAATAAAAGCTATTAATTTAAGTAGTATGTTTTACGCACAAAACTGTAAATGTAACTTAATATCCATTACGTAGTTTTGAATTTTTGCCGAGGTGAAAATGAAAATTTAAATAAAGCTAAGAAATTAAACAATCTGTTTGAAAGGGTAACTACAGCTGTTGAATTTATATTGAAATTAAAATTTGTGCTGTCGACACATTTAGTGAAATTTTACGCGGCCTATCGATGATCGATAGTAAACTTTCCGAGTTTCTTTTGTTTTATTCGTCGAAAGAAAAATCCAGTTAAACATATAAATATATGTACATGTATCCAACACTTTTAAATAGCAAAAAGCAATTTTTAAAATTGTATTTCCCAGAGCACCAGTATATTACGCCAATATTTTTTGCTAAAAACGCAATTTCTTTTAGACACAATTTCCTGTAAACACAAATTGTGAAAAACAAACACAAGTTTTTATAATTTACCAAAGTAACTTTTAAAGAGAGCTTAAAAGTTCCGTTTACTCGTTGTTATAAAGTTAGCCACATTAATGGTGAAATAAGGAACATCCGTTACAAATGAAACGAATACATTTAAAATAATTGCGAATCGCCAAACATTTTCCTTAATGAAAACCGCATCTCTCCATGATCCTGTGATATTTAGCATCAGTAACGGTTGGAATATCTAGCAGTAATAGAAATAAATAGGTGAACTAGGCAGAGGTGGAATTCAAAGTGGCACAGAAAAGTTTTCTATTTTGATTTTCAATTTCCTGCTTGATGCGTTAACAATTCAATTTAACAGACGGTTATGTAATATCCGTTATTTTCAGTTAAGCCTCATTCACAACCTCAAAATTAATAATTTCCGTCGACACGTTCAATTAAGGCAAAAGTTTGACATTCAATTTCTATGTATTGTTTACAACTTCCAAACTAATACTTAGTACTCGAGAACTAGAGCAAGAGTTTAACAGCTCTCAACTTTAAGTAAGCACAAATATTTCATCATATTTTGCTATTTTCTTGAAATCTATCCGAAAATTGAAAAAATCTAATTTTATTCTCGAGCCTTCAGTTCAAGTGCCAATTTTACTTTAATTTATGGTAAATGATATTTCGGAGGATATAAAGAAGAACCAAAATGTCTGTTGCTGTTTGCTATATTCTCATGCCGTGCATTCTTACCGTAGGCATAGCGTATTTAAAAATTCGTCATTTGTATGCAAGTATTTAAAAATAACAACATAAACACGAAAAAATACCATTTGTAAATTCAGAAAATCCTTAACATACAACAAAAATAAAAACATGTGATATATCACGCCATTTCGCGATTAATTCGATCGTTAAGCAATAAATTCATTTGATTCAACCAATACCTTGGTAGTTTCGCATTTATTAAAAAGACTATAATTTTAAATGCTAAAAAATTGTGCGCAACTAATTTGATTTTTTGTGCAGATACATATTATGTTACATACCACCTACAATAGAATTTTTTTTTAATTTTAAAGCTCGCTACATTTGAATTGGATTACGCACTCCTGAAAATTTATATTTTAATGCCATAACCAGATCTCTCTTTAGATAACACGTTTAGTTATTTTCGAAAGTGACTTTTTTAATTTTGTTAGTATAATTGTTTTGTTTTTATAATATAGCAACATCCAATCGTGTACCGTCGAAGAATATCGGCAAGGATAAAATATTTAAACAAAATTGTAAACAAATTATGTATAATTAAAAGATAAAACACAAAATTGAAGGAAAAGTAGTAAAATGTATTACAGCTTTTTAAAACCTTTTCAATCTGTTTCTGTTTAAATTGCAAAATCTTCTTTGATCCCTTGTAACTCCAAAATAATTAACTCCGAAACTTTAAAAATAATTAAGCCTGAAAATTATTTCGGTAACTTGCTTTCAACGAAAGTTTCAGGGAGCCTTTAGTTTATTAAAAAAATTAGCGATGTTTTAGTAATAAATATTTTTTAAATATTATTTCATGAATTTTAGGTACTGGAAAATTGCGAAAACGAATCACCTGTTAAATTTTATAGCCTCCATTTATTTAATCGATAAATTAAATTTATGGATTTTAAACACAGGTGATTTTTTCCCATAAATTGTTTATCGTAAGTCCGTTAAACGCATAATAAATCGCGAAAAAATTGAAAAACCCCGAATAATTTCGAGATTTTGTGTTTTTAATGAACCATTAATATTATCTTAAAATCCGACGCCCTAATAATACCTCTCCTGTTCTTTAGGATGATGCTTTTTGTGTTATCGTGAAGATTCCTTCACATAAGCAATTTGTTTTCCTATAAGATCTGTAATTATAGATAAATTGGAGCTTAGTAAGTCATTAGCTAATCGTTTCAAGTTCAGCTTAGCGATTTAATTAATTTAATGGAATTATGTTAAATTAATTTAATGATATGACAATATTAGGTGTAATTACAAAAAATTACAAATTTTACGAACCTCGGTTTGGCGGCCATCAAACAAACGAATTTGCGAAAATTAATTTGTGCAAACTAATTGAGAGCTAATAAAAAGGATACATTCTCAAAGATCCGCATTTTGAACCAATGGCAAGAAGCTGTTGAATGGGATCGAACGCCATCGCTGTTGGTTGAAAAGGAAATCCATGTCTGAACGTCTGCAACAATAAAAAATTGTTAATTAATCCGTAAAAGTTAACTTTTGCTGATTTAGAAATTTTAATTAAACTTTAACCCTTTCCAATTTAAATATTAATTTCATCATAAAGGAACTCAAATAAACAGAAAGGCTTAACTTTCATAACCAAAGCAAATATTTACAGCGAAAAGTATTCAGCTGAAAAATTCAAATATAACAAAAATATTACAAATATCCAGTAGCCAAAATCGATTAGGCGACGGCGACGTATTGATTCAACAGGTACAGATGAGATTCCCCCAAGCAAGGAAACTAAATTTCCACTTTGAAGTAACAAAATCAACAAACAACGACCGATATTGTTTATTAAATTAATTTTCAAGTTGCAACTACTGCGTAGGTGCGATTTTACCTCACAATAGGATTTATTCTTTGATCAAATCCCTTCGGCGCCAATAATATCAATTTCAAAAAAATATTTCATTTCAGAATAAATACTATTATCAAATTGGAAAGCGTATCCGTTAAGCTTCAATTCACTCTTTGAACATAAAAAACCTCCATATTGTTGTACCACTATATGGCTAGATATCCATAAAGCGAAGTAACGTGTCGTGTATTTTCTACATCGATAATAAAAAGATATAAGAGAAAATTTATTTTATATAAGAAAAGTTGGAACAAGTAAATCTGTCAAGCGATTTAAATTGATTAAAATGAAACAACCCCTTTCCTAATATGTGTGTGCATTAGCAATATACTCAAAGCACTAGCAAGTATCTCAGTAATTTAAGTTGCCAACTGCTACGAACGGAGGGTTTAATTTGAATTACAAAAGCGCTCGTTAGTTCATAAGTAGAAATTCTTACAATAGTTGACTAAATTGTAACGTAGAAGCTAATACTCCAATGGAAAAAGTTTCCCTTCGATAAAGTAAATTATGAGATCGTTGCGAATAAGCAACTCACAAAACTTCCTTTGCCAATGAAAATATTCGACTCCATAACTGCTACTACTTTTATTTTAGCAAATTTTCATGTTAATAACTCATTTAAATTGGAAAAGTTAGAATTAACATAATCATCTTGTTTATTTCTCAAACTTAAAATTCATATAAAAAATGCTGTTTCATATTCCGACATTCATTAAAACTTACGGAAAAGTGAAAACCCGATTTTAGTTTCGAGATTTAAAATTTTTGCACTTCGCTTCCGATTGGTACTCTTGTACTTGCTACGAGCAAGCTAGAAAATAAATAACCTTTTCGAGTAAGAAATAATAGTGACTGTCGTACAAACACATTGTACAGATAAATAAATTGATGTCATCATCATCATCATCTTCGTATAAATGGCATAAGATTAATTGGAGCTCGTAAAGCTTAGTTGATGGCATTGTGAGTCGAATGGCTCGGACCAGACCTGCAGTTTAGCTGAAAAAACTTCAGTTACTTGTTTCTAGTTTGATTTCATCCACATCAAAGTATTTTCCCATCTTCCATATTCCAATAGCTTACTCGGATTCTGTCAAAAACTAAAAGGCTATATCACTAGCTTGGCATAATTTGTGATTTACACATGAACGGCTAAAAGGAAAATCATCAGACAGTGGGTGCAGCTGCCTCCCTTTGAGGTAAAAGCAGGTTCCGCTTAATAAACATACGTGAAACAGCGAAGCAGCCACATTTATACGAAACTAAATAATTCATTGTCATATTTAACTACAACAATATACAAACTAAATGTCAAAGATAAACATAGGTACAACCAGAACGTGTGAATTTCCCAAAATATGAATAAAACAAACAAACCTTGGCGGAAACCAGCGGAGACGATCTACTTAGGAAAAGTTGGAAACTCGCGAAACAAAACTATAAAAGGAAACTCTCGAAGAAATACCAGCCAATTAAAATAGAAGGGAAACTGAAAAAAAAATCAACGAAAGGTCACTATTCCTTTATTCGTCGTATTATCCTTGCCAATTATATTAAAACATTAAACTGGTTTGGATATCTGATAAGAGTATTTTTCCATGTATGAGCTAAAAAGCTGCATAAAAAGCGGTCCAAATGGCAATAATTAAAATATTCAGATAAAATGTCCTGACAAAAGAATTTCGCTTATATAAAATTATCCAGAAGTAGTGCAATAAATTTTGTGTTAATACATTCGAGCAAACATTCTCGACTCCCATGCCGAATGTAAATTTCCTCTAATACGTGAATATTACATTATCCTGAAAATGGAACTTACTCCGGGATTGCATCTTACTCAAAATAGTGTCAACGGATAATAGAAAATAATAGACACGAAAAATGTTTTAAAATGATGCATTAAACTGAATAAATGGAGTCGGTGGCGACAAAACACACTTGTTGACTGGAGCTATACGACGCCAGGATAATGATCAATAAAAGGTAGGGGAAACATTACTTTGACGTCACTATCTTCAATCAAATATTCATGTTACATGTTGAAGATATTTTGGGGGGATCCGAGCTCGTTATTTGCTTAAACAATTACTAAAAGTATTTTCGGTTTCGATAAAACTAATCCTAATAGCTAATCTAATCGTTAATATTAATATTTGCAGTTCCATATAACGAGGCTGCACTATAAATACGACACCCCCGATCCTGGAAGGAAAAAAGTTAAACGATTTTGATATTAACATTTTAAAAACATAAAAATGAAAAACAATAGGTTTTTCTTGTTTTAAATTAAAATTTCGTTCTTACAATCATTAATACAAAAAAAGTATATTTCGAAGCTTTTAAAAATACAATCAACAGATGAAACTTCCTGAAATGTGTAGAGATAGCAGAAGAGTCGATAAAACTTTGGTTGCACAATGAAATTCAATTTAAACTACGAAGCATATTTTACAATTGAGCAACAGTTGTTGAATATGTTATTCAATAAAGTATCATCAGTTAAAAACTATTTTGATGCTTTTTATTGTCACTCGTTTAAAAATTCATTATTCAGGCGGACAAAAAGTCGCCACGCTATAGTTGAACAAAACTTGTTATTTACATCAAGGATGGATTGTTTTAATGAAAATCAACTCTTAAAGCTAAAGTTATGGAAATTTTCTTCTTTTAATAAAATAGGTTAATGCAACCATAAATTTTCACTAAGAAAGCTTTTAAAAGCTTCAACATGTCGATAACAATACGATCAAGTTAGTTTTTCTAGTGATATACCATTTTTGATGGCAAGGGCGACGATGGGATTTACCGAAACCTTCAGATTAGTGCCATTTGGTTAGTCAAGTAGATATGCACGTAATTGTATGTCGACAACAATTTTATAAAAACGACATAAATTTTCGTGAAAATTCTTTATTTATGGAAATGTAGAATTGCTGAAAAATAAAAATCGTCAAAAACACACAATACCGCTTTTCTTACTGAAAGTTATCAAGTTGAATAACAATAAAAAGCGAGATACAGAAAAACAAAGATCGATTAAGTGTGGTTACATCACAAAAGTACATTTAAGTTTTTCAAAGATAGCGGAGGGTAAAAAATTTAACGTCGGTTTTATTTTAAGGGATTCCATTCCGAGATGAAACGACTTTATGAATCTAACCGTGAAATAATAATATACGAATTCAGGACGTTAATTGGAATTTGATTTCGTCGAGGATATATTAGCAAAACACTTGGTATGTTGTTTCATACTAGAACAATATTTCATCAAGTGGTATAATTTGTTTCATTTCCGATTAACACAGGTCCAGTACATGGTTGAAGTTTATCGATTTACCTAGTCGATTGTACGCTTAATGGCTTAAAATTAAAAAAAAATCAATTAAAATTGAAATCTAGCTAACACTGTTTTGTAAAATCACAAAATACAACAACTAACTCCTGCATACACAAGGTAAATCTTTCGCCTCTTAAATAACTCGACTCTAACAAATTTAATTAATTTCACAGACTCACTTATTTGAAATCTTATTTAAAAAAATCCACGACAATGCTTATTATAAATAATGTATGAAAGAACTGTTAAACTTCAAGTTGCACATTTTGTGAAAGCAATTATTTTATTTTAGTGCCGACTATAAAAATAATGTTAATTAAATTTAATATTAGTTTTTACGTTTGAAGAAAAATAAACATGTTTTATTCAAAGTAATTGCACTTTTTATGGCTCCTCTGTAATTTGCAGACTCCCATCGCGAATAGTTCAACATTTGTCCCTAATAAAACAATATACTATTGTTTTTCAAACGTCAAAAGAACTTGATTGGGAATTTAATAATTGTCAAACTTAAAGATTCACTTTTTTGTTAAAAGGATATTCAATTATTTCAGTTCTACATATTGATTGAATTATAGAGTAAATCAGGCTCTCTGAAAGATTCTCAACTATGACTGGTAATAATATCGTTAAAAATGAATACGCGGTTTCAGAAAACCTAATTAAAATTTAGTTGAGACATTTTTTAGATTCAATAATTTTTTATCTGAAAAACTAAGTAAAATTTAAACGATGTTTTATAAAAAACCTGAATCTTTCTGAAAAGCCAATAAAAATTAAAATATTTTTAAATTCAGATTTGAATAAACTGTTTATTCTGCCACAAACGGGGAGGTCACTGATAAAATCGATGTGGTAGAATTATACCCCCCAACCAAAGGACTAAACCTAACTAAAATGACTAAATTACAGACAGTTAATCTTAGTTGCGAACAATTCCTGATGGACAGTCGAATAATTCGCGTCTAGTATTACAATCCCTTAATCATATAGCAAATAAATCTCGACTTTATAATGAATTTGTTCAAATCCAATCCATAATTTATTCTCCTACATCGATTATATCTGTTCGGACTGGAGTATCCGTATCCTAGGGCATTTAATAAATTCAAAATGTTACAAAATTCAGAAATTTTTGGTACTTTTTTAAATAGCAACCCTTATTTATTATGGCGAATCATGTTTGCTGCCACATATTGTTTTCCTTTTTGACTTTGACGTTTTATCAATTGATTATACTTACATATATGTAAATATAAAATAATGGAGTACTTTCACAAAAAACCGTCAATCACACCTTGTTAAGGTTACTGCGGTATAAAATTTATTTATGTTCGATAAAACGGTAGGTACAACATTGAGAAAACTCTTTAAAAAAAATTAAAAAGCTCTGAATACAATAAAGTATTGTATTTTATTTATAACTTAATGCGTAAATTGTTTTCAAAAAAATTAAGGTTTCCATGTCATGTGAATTTTTATTTAATAATTCATTTATTTTATGTGGTCGTTGAAATACTTATTAACTCTATAAAAACTAAGTTGCTAGTTTAAAAAATCTTAATGACGTCGTTGATGTTAAAAGTTCAGCAATAACATTTCAAATAAATAAATATTCTGTGATTTTTTAACAACCAATTATATATAAATATAATTACTTCCTCTGATTTTGTAGTGCATACCAATCGAGGTACACACTAATCGTGATTTACGTTTTTCGTTGCCCTTTTTTTATTTCTTCGGTATTTCCAGAAAATATAAAGTAAAATTTCTACGCAGAAAACTTACACTTGAAATTAAAAAATTTTAAGTTAAGTTTGCTTGTTAAAATGTACGAAAAACTAGGTTATTAATAATTTAAGTTTTTATATTAAGTTTACACGCAAACTTAAAAATAAAATAAGTTAAAGAAAATTATCCGGATTCCGATTTTCTTTTGTTTTATTTTATTTACTATTTATTCCAGCAGAGCGAACAACAAAAATTGAAAATAGGCCAACGTAATAAAACCGGTTACTAAATTTTTTATCAAATTTACTTTATTTAAGTTCTTTTTTTTTTATTAAAATTAATAAGAACTTAATATTATTGAATTTTAGAACTTAATTCTTACGATTGGCTTACGTTACGTCAAACAGGCATAACCAAAACCTCACTAGCAGGGGGGGGGGGGGGCTGAATATAAAAATTAATTGTTTTTGGGGATTTTCAAATGACTGTCCCCGTGACCGTGGAGAACCTTTGACGTGGTGATAAAGGACACTTTTGTAAGACACATTTTTAAATAAAATTTTTGTCCAAGTCCAAACCCTTGGGGGGTACCTCCTTTTAGAGGAATTTTTTGAATTTCTGATTTCAAACGGCCATAGCTCCGATATTATTAATTTTTTAAGCTAAATGGATTAGAACTTTTTAAAAGATCATTCGCTTATCTACAAATTAGGTTATAACCCCTTATCGTCTAGAATCAACTGATTTCGAGTTATAAATTAAATTATCTGAAAAACTGTTTAAAAAATTCAAATTTTATCTTTTTCACTTTTGTTGCGAGCCCAGTATCTCTTAAACGAAACGTCTTAGAAAAAATCTGATGGCCCAAACCGGATAGGGAATTTCACGGGCTACCACTTTGGTCTAATAAACTTTTTTGGGAAACTAACCGTTTTCGCAGAAATTCTGAAAATAATAAACAAGTGTGGGTAAAAAAAATAAATTCACAATTTATTTTAATAAATTTTCAAAATTGCCTTCCAAATTTTTAGCACACACGCGTGTTTTTTTCAAAATGTGTTGAAAGAATGCCTTTGCGCTGAAAATGAGGAAGGCCATTTTGAAAATTTATTAAAATAAAAATGAATTTTTTTTACCTACACCTCACTCATTATTTTCAGAATTTCTGTGAAAACGGTTGGTTTCCCAAAAAAAATTATTTGACCAAAGTTGTAGCCCATTGAATTCCCTATCCGGCTTGGCCGTCAGTTTTTTTCTAAAACGGTTTCGTTTAAGAGATACGGGGTTCGCAACAAAAGTAAAAAAAATAAAAACATTTTTTCACATAATTTAATTTATAACTCGAAATCCGTTGATCCTAGACGATAAGGGGTTATAATCTAATTTGTAGATAAGCGAATTATCTTTAAAAAAGTTTTAATACATTAAGCTTAAAAAATCAATAATATCGGAGTTATGGCCATTTGAATTCAGAAATTCAAAAAATTGCTTTAAAGGGAGGTAAGAAAAAAGTGTCCTTTATCGCCACCTCAAAGGTTCTCGACGGTCACGAGGACACCCTGTATCTATAAAATCGACAATAATTATTTCTTCCTATAATGAAAAATTTCCAGAAAGCTCCAAATATTATACATAAATATGTAGCAAATGTATGTCGAAAGCTTTTAACACAAGTGGAAAAACGTTCACAAAGAAGATGAAGAGTACCTGAAATAATGACTTCCATCGAAATTATATTTGCAACTCGCTCCGAATATTCACTCGGCATTGGTAGATTTAAAAGTTTTTGGAAAATATTTGTTATCATTTTTGTTGCAAAATTTAATTAATTTCCACTTTATCGGGGAGAAAATTCTCAAAATAATCATTTTTGGTTCTCGTCATAATTTTATGACTGCTGATTTGTAACTGATATTGGATGAATTTCATGGGAGAAAATTTCTTTCTCATCTCCTTATTAATTTAATATGTAAAGCATATCATTCCATGCTATTCTGAGCCTAAGTTTGTGATCTTACTTTTATGTTCTGTCAACTTAGCAAACTTTCTAAGCTATTGAAGTTTACTGCTAATCGGTTTATACTCAATTACAACTACGATTAACGATGTATTGATTGCTTAGTCAGTAATCATCTTCTACATTGTTCTCGACACAATACCAGTGTGATGCAGGAATAGCAATTTATTTTTCCTGTGTTTTTTCCATATTGAGTGCAGCAAAATGGTAAATAAATACTATATTTCGAAAAATACCACAATAAGCAAGGAAAAAGTTCAATAGAGTTAGCAAACAAGAAAATCGATCGCAGTAGCACCTTAAAAAGTCAATTTTATTCCACTTCCAGAAAATGTACAATGCAAATGTATTCATTGTCCTCCAACTTTTGCAATTAAAACTTTTTCTTATCTCCGATAAAAAAAGAAGTGAGCAAATCTGGTGTGTAATTTAGTGGAACTCGATCGACTCCACCATATTCAAAACTTTCAAAACAATAAGTTACTCGAGAAACTTGTTATCCTTAAGGAGAAATAATAATAGTAGAAGTATTTTAATATAAATAAAATAAATCCAAGCTTAGGCCTTTGTTCTAAACATTTTAACCGCAAAACTGATTTTAAATGGTTGTTCACCTACTTAATATGGAAATTCAAACTTGAACTAAAATGCATTTTCATGTAGAGCTAATTTTGCAGTTTAACTATGGAAAAATTCAAATAAGGGCTTATAAAGGAGACTACCCTTAACTACGTCAATAGAGGCTTGTTATTTATTCATTTAAAGTTTTCAATAAAAATGGAAAAGTGGCTTATTAAAAAGTCAATTTGATGAAGCGATAAAAGGACGTCCAATCCAACAGTAGTTTTGTACAAATTGTTGGAAAATAAACTGATGTCAGATAGTTTAGATTATAAAAGCCAGGTTATTAACTGATACGTGTACTGATAAAGCGAGGATGAAGCAAACCGATTTTACATAAAAGACATAAAAAGCTAAATTAAACTTGGATCCTTTAACGCCAAATAACGTACTGCCTCATTTTCCATTCACCCTTATTATATGTTATTAAATATGTTAGAAAAAATTAAGAATGACTACACTTAAAAAATTGATTTGGCCATAACTCTTGCAGGAATTGCCCAAGGAAATTACTAAAATAACTTTTAATTTCCTGTTACTTTAAAGCTGAAAATATTACAAAATTTTAATAGGAAGCAATTAAATTTAAGAATATAAAATCGTTTGAAATATTCCTTACTGCCACCCTTGAAGATACTTCGATTCCTGAACGGCTCGGAGAAAAATGTCTTCCACGTTGATGATCTACCCGAAAACTTGGCGTAGTAGCAGATGTGGTTTGATGTTAATTACGTTAATTGAATATAACGATCAAGCATAGCCGCGTGTGTCTTATGATAGCTAGCAATAACACTATCAGTACGGCACACGCTGAGCTGTACTTAACCATTAGATCTGACAATGGATCTGGAAACATCCAACCGTCTCTTCACTGTACTTTCCACAATATAAATTATTTAGGTACATATGCGTTGCCTAGAAATGTAAGAAAATTATGCTGCCTAATCCAATTATAAACAATAAAGGACAATTGCTTCATTACTCTCGTCATACCTAGATGCACCTGAATAATTAAAACTTTTAGGTTCAAGTTCCCTTTGTCTAAAAGCATTTTGTTGACGAAGAGTTAATAAATTGGAAACAGCTTTACAAAGATTGCTTTAATAAATTATTAACTACAATCTCACTTTACTTGTCAAACATATTTTTACTTGAAAAGTTCCAAAGTAAAGTTACCTACTTTCAGTTTACTTCAGCATAAATATTTATTTGACGAAAGGTTCTTTTTTGGTGAAGTCTACAATTAAACTTTGAATAATAAAGAAATATTCTCCATAAAATTAATCTAAATATAAAAATTCTTCTTTATGTCATTAATTAAATATTGTTTTATATTTCGAACAAATTGACACTTACTGACTCTGGTAAAGCAGTTTTAAAGTTAATATTATTATTTAATTATTTTAATGTTTTGTATAACAAAAGTTTCTTCTTTTTGACTTTAAATTAAAACAAATATTTTAATGAATAAACTTTAACTTAAGTATGTAAACAATATAACGACAAACAATCAGCATTGGTGCGTGAAAGAACCTCATTTCAGAATTAAAATAAGAATCAAAAAGTTAACTTTCAGCAGAGTTTATAGGAGAGAAGTTGTTGGAATTATAAAATTGAAGAAACTATGCAAATGGAAAAAGAATAAATAATCAAAGATTTAATTGTAAAATAAATAACAACTTCAAATATAATAATTTGAATTTTTTAGAATAAAAACAATTTCACTATACTAGGACAAGCAAACACATCACAAAAAAACAAATAAAAATTCGAAACAAACCGATACAATTTATAAAAAGTAATCGTCTATGCTATTGATACATTTATGTATCAAATAAGATCTCGTTTCCCTTTAAAATTGCTCGAAGCCTTAGGCTATTGTTTTACCAAGCCATATCATATTGTTTTAAAATTATATATATTTTATTTTTTCAATTTGTTCAAAAATTAAGAAAACCTATCAAGTCTCGAATATCATCTTTCGGTTCGGTGTTTTGTGTATTGATCAATTGATCAATATACCTCATCAGTGATGAGTGATATATATTTTAAAAATTCTTTTGGGCGGGCCAGATTTCAAAAAACAAAAACAAAAAAAAACGGAATCTCGTTAATCCACTCATGCGCGTGTCATTTTTTTGGTGGAAAAAACACTCTGGTGTTTCAACACTAGTTTGTTGTGATGGGCGTAGTGATTTGGGAATCGCTATCCTCATTGATTTGTTCCTCCTAAACTTAAATTCAAAATTTAATAAGTTAATTGTGGAGGTCCAACAATATGATTCAATTTTTTCCAGTTACATCCATTGCTGGGCGCATATCGTCGGCTTAGTTAGAATACCTCGTAAGTCAAATTGCACAATTTTACAGGGGAAACATAAAAAGTTTTAAAACAAACAGTGGTAAAAGGCAAATAAAATTTTTTGATAGCTTAAAACATCAGTTTGTAATTTTTATACATTTATGAGGTTTTCTAGGTCGATAGAGCTCATTTTTTTAAATATTTTAACGCCAAAATGTCATTTTCGACAATTTATGGACTAGCTGACGATATGTAAGTAATTTTATTTTTGCATACTCGGGAGTTGAATCGTTGATCGATTGCAAAAACTACTTATAATAAAACGGGCCCGAGGTTAAACGTATTAATTTATTATTATAAGGGGGCGTCCATTAATTACGTGAGGTGATTTTAGCGATCTTTAGACCCCCCCCCTCCCCCCTTGGTGAGATGTCGTGAGATTTGGCTCGACTCCTTCCCCCCATCCTAATCTCACGTGAGATTTTTTAAAATGAGTATTTTTAGTGTAAATGATTTATTTAAAAAAACATAATTTGCTTAATTATTATGCTTATTTAGGACTAGTTAAGGCAAAAAAATTAAGGGATATTTGCCGAGATCCCCCCTCTTCCCCACGTGAGCTTCGGCTTGACCCCCTCCCGCCTCCTAAACGCCTCACGTAATTAATGGAAGCCCCCTTTCCTCTTGAATATGAAAATAACACGACAACATGTATACAAAAATCTTAACTGGCCAAACCGGGGCGTCTGGGGGGCATGGAATGCCCTCCAGTACAACAGCGGATTATTACAACTACAAATCTTTACAAATAAGAATTAAACAAAATAAAATATTTTTCTTATTACTTCCTTGTAAAACAAGGAAGTATTGTGATACCGATTTTTTTCGATTTCCAGATTTTGACGGAAATATCCGTTTTGACCTTCCCTGAATCCATTTTGACTATTTTCGTTGTGACGTCTGTACGTACGTATATGTACGGACGTCTGTATGTCGCATAACTCAAATACGGTAGGTCGTAGAAAGTTGAAATTTTGGATTTGAGACACTTATAGCATCTAGTTGTGCACCTCCTATTTTTGGTTGCGATTGTCCGTGCCAAAAGTTGTAATTAATGACGCGCATGAATAGATTAACGAGATTCCTGTCCAATTATTACAAAAATTACAAGGAAGTTATGTGGTGTCCACATCAGATTTTTTTTTCTTTAATTTATAAAATTTATCCTCTTATCCGTCGGCTGTTTTTTCCAAAAAAACTGTACTAGTACCAATGTACCAGTGCATCAGTAATAAAGTAATAATTGAAGTTAAATTGTATTCCATAATTAAATTACTGGTTCACTGGAGGGCATTCCATGCCCCCCAGACCCCCCGGTTTGAGAGATTATAAATTTGTTTGTGTTTATACCACCCAAACCCTCAATGCATTTTGTTGCGACCTGTAAATGTAGTTTTTGTTTCTGAAAAAGTGGAATTTTCTTATTTCACAAAGTTAATCAGAATAAATGAGGACGAACTTTCTATTTCTGGTTCTGAATATTTTCCGATATCTAAATATTCGAAAAACTAAAAAAATTTACAATTAAAAATAAAATTTTAAATTTATTTAAAGACACAAACCAATGGGGTTAAACCGGGGGGTCTGGGGGGTATGGAATACCCCCCAGTGCAGGCTTTTAATTTATTCCCAAATTGGCTCCTAAGATCTCAGCATTGGCTACTAAGCAACTGTTCAGTACTGAAGAACTAATACTATTTGTTGGTCAATGAATAAATTTTATTGCGTCCATTAATTTCGTGAGGTGATTTTGGCGATTTTCGTGTCGTGAGATTTGGCTCGACCTCCTCCCCCCAATTGCGTTGGATTTTTTAAAAAGCATAATTTGCTTAATTATTTTTATTTAAGAATAGTTAACACAAAAAAACTACGTGATATTTGCCAAGAACCCCCCCCCTCTCTCCCACGTGAGATTGGATGAGATTCGGCTCGACCCCCCCCCCTAAAAGCCCTACGTAATTAATGGACGCCCCCTAACTTCATTGAACTTTAGTGTAGCCATTGGCAAACCGGGGGGTCTGGGGGGTGTGGAACACCCTCCAGTACATATCGCAGGATTTCCACTCTTTTACAAAATAGGGGGTTTATAATTTTGCAAATTTTGCCGGGAAAAACCGGGAAATTTGAATTTTTAAGCAAAAATGAAGGAAACTTAAACCTTTGGTTAGAGAATATTAAAGCTTGGAAAAACATTTATTTAAGTGCTTTACTGCTCAGAGTTTAGCAGCAACTTTTTACTATAACTGGGAAAGGAAATTAAGGGCCGGTTCCACCAACTCTGATTAAAACGCTTTCGTTCAACTAATCACGGTTAAGCATTAACCGTGATTAGTTGAACGAAAGCGTTCCACCAAGCATTTTATATTTATGTTTAGTTAATCATGGTTAAATGCTTGGACTTCGGGTATACTCGGATTTTCCTTGCAAAAGCTCTTCTGATTGGTTGATAAATAGTCACGTGAAACTTGAGTTTGGTAAGGGTTTAGCTCGGGGTTTAGTGAAAAAAACAGAAATATACATGGAATTTTATAAACTAAACTTGGAAATTATTATTTCAATTATTTATTTTAAATTAGTAAAGTAAAATGAACACCTAAGATTAACCCAAAGGTTAATAATGAAAAATTAAAAACCAAATTATTAAATAAACAATAATTAGTATAATAAACATAAATTTTTTTATAGGTTTACTAGTTAAAATAATTATAAAAATTTTTTTTATATTTTTAGAAAATCGTCTACTGCTGTATTTCCAAAAGTAGATCATTTTAGTTTGGCTATGGATATTCAAAATGTCAACAGTACCTCTCTTTTACTATAAATTGAAAGAAATGCGCATGCACCGACCATTAACCATGATTAAACTCATCTAATCGCCCAAAATCGGTCGGTTAGTTTAACCATGATTAAACTGCTTTAACCATGATTAAATAGATGGTGGAACACTCTTTTACATTTAACCGTGATTAACCCCAACTAATCATGATTAAAGTATTTAACCAGAGTTGGTGGAACCGCCCCTAAATGTTTAAATAATTCGAAGTTAAATCAATATAATCAAGAGCCCAACAATGATAGACATGTTTCGACCTTATTAGGTCTCATCAGTATCATATAGTTGAATTCTTATATAGCATTTTTCGCGCAATTCTATATGTTGGTATAGCCCCCTGATTATAAATTCAAAATTATAAACACAGGGTGTTCTACGGAGCACGTTCCGAAGGGGTGGAAATGACATGTCATAAGGGGGGACTTGAGGGGTACAATCCAAGTCATCCTTGGGGGGGATTGCCCCTTTGCCCCCTCTAAATACGGGAGTGTACCTCATATAAAATACTCCGCCTTCACAGTAGTAATTGAATTAAGTCACAAAATTTCCTCATGCATATCAAGCAATTCTAGTTGTATTCTATGTGCTTCTATGTGCACTTTGCTATGAAGTCTTGCTCGCTTCGTTCGTTGCGTCTTAATTAGTAGATGTTACACAATAAATATGTCCATCAAGATTTTATCAATTTTATTCTATAATTGGATTTTCCCGACATCACAAAGTCAAGACACTCGAGAAGGAGAGCCGTAAAAATGTGAGCCCTCTCCACCCCTAATTTAAATTTAATGTGGTAACTTCCATTACGAAAGCATAAAGAAGGTATTAATAAATAATCAGATGGTAGAAAACTGACAGTTGAAATAACTAAAATATTAACTGAAAAAAAAAACGACAAATTGAAATACTTAAGGGTAGAATATCGAAAATTAATTACGCAGGAGTAATTAACAGAACATGGAATAAAATATGTACCGCTCGGCGTTGAGTATGACAACGTCAATAAAAGCAATAAATATATTATTACGAATTCGTCGTTTAGTTTAAAAAATATAAACCATAAACATAATGTAGCAAGCACAATGTCATAAAAAATTCAGTACACTACGTTCGTATAATTCATTCAAACTGGAAAGTCGTAACTTGAAAATTCATCTTAATAAAAACCTTTTTATTGGCGTTCACACTCTATCAAATAGTATTCCCGCACAGAAATAGAAGAAGAATTCTTGCGAAAACCCCTTGTCGGCCGACGAGTAATAAACAGATCAACAAACATGTTAAGGGAAGCATTGGGCTTTAGAGCTGTTGCATAAAATTGGAGAAAAGAGAATACTAAAGAAAATTCGTTGCGATCAATCATTCTCAACGTTAAAGAGACAGCTAAAAACACTTACAGTAAATCCTGAGGTTACTCAAAAACAATAACCAAAATAAAGAAGAATCTAATTACAACTTCAACCACGGATAGATAAACTCGGGAAAAAATAATTAAATAACATCATTCTATAATTCATAACATTTATTATACATTAGTTAATTACGTGCAGCCTTCGCTTGTTCCATTCAAAATAAAAGCTATGCAAAATCTGAAAACCGAGAGAAGTAAAATATTCAATCAAAACAAATACAAAGAAAAATACGTGGAAATTGTAGTTTTTTCTAGATTTTCCGAAAGAATAACGACAATTAATTAATTGCGGTTATGAACTTCTACTAATGGTTAAACATGGAATGGGAGGATAACGCATCGTTTCTTCCATCCTAGGGTGGGTGAAAGCTCAAGATAAATCTTACTTACACGGTGATCTTGGGGGGATCTAAAGTTGGGAAAAAATGAAAAACAGATATTGCTCAAGCTGCAATTTGTTAATAAAATAATGGAGAATATTTTAATAAAACCGACGACGGTTTTGTTTATTGAGTAATTAACGTTCGATCGGGAAAATTTGCAGCTGGAGTTTGGAAAACCCAAGCGGCTCGAAAAACTTAATCAAAAAAGGAATCACTGTTTACCAACTTTTAAACGCCCGAAACCTATTTGATACAAAATGAAATAAAATGGCGGTGTTCCAAAAAAAATTTACATTAAAAAATAAAACGCCAGACCGATATAATTTGCAGAATTTACGTTGATAAACGTATATGGTGCTAACTTGAACAATTTCTACTTAAAATAGAATTTCCCTGCAGATATCAGACAATGCAGAATATTTGCGTTAGAGGAAATGTTCGTACTGCCACTATTCCATATCTCGAAATAAAACTTTATACAGCATGATTAAATTTTTTGTCTCTGGTATTTTACACCTAAAATAAAATTTAATTCGACACAGTGTACGAGACACCCAAAACTGCATCATTTTGTACTCAAATTTTGTTGTTTTTTTATGTAATTAAAAATAGTTTAGAGGGCTTTATTTTACCGGTAGACCGCTTTCATTTATGTCTAAATTAATCTTCTCCAACTGGATGTAACCCCAACACATCACTTACACGCCATTCTTATTTGAGACACACCCATGCGCCTTTCTATTCCTACATTTTCTAATATTTAATTGCTTCAGAAGCTTTATTTATTCGCACCAAAGATAATATTTTTATTAGTAACGCAACAATCGGAATATCTATGGATGAACATCTATAAATTTTTATCAAATTGTCAAACAAGTATTGGATTTTTACAATTCTAATAATAAATCAACTTGACAAAATGATGCATGGATAGCAGACATTGCTTACGGACAAATTCACATTTCATCCCAAGCAGCCGCGAGGTCTTATACAATTTTCAAAATTGAAAATTATAATGCATTGTCCAAATCAGAAACGTAGCCGAGGAAATGAAGAAAAATTTATTAGTAGCTTAATTGTTGACCCTCTCAAATACAGGTGACCCTAGCACAATGCTCGTTAAGCCACCAAGTGATCTAAGTTTAACCTCCAAAATTAAATTAGTTTCAGACAACGTTAACTACGCAACTATTGTTTTAGTTCAAACTTGTCCAGCTCTCAGGAGGTATTAGTATTAAAAAATAATTTTACTGTTATGGAAAATATGCATTTACAGAAAATTATTTTTTAAACTAATTTTGAATTTTATTTTTAATAATATAAAGTATAAAATACAAATAATGCAAAAACTTTCCTAATCAGATACACAAAGGACTATGAAAATGATACCTTTGTGTGCCTTAAGCATGTTGACGCTAGAACCTCACTGATTAATCCTAAACAGGGTTAGACGCAAACTTTCCCTTTTGGTAGGAAATTTAGAATTTAAAGAACCCACAATAGGTTGGCAAGATATATCAGGAATTTTTTTCAAAAATAGTATAATCGATTTTTAGCGAAAAAAATAATAAAGGCCGGACAACCACCTCAATCGCAGGCGGCTTGTAGGCCGCCTTACGCAATGCCGGATCAAGCTATTTCAGCGCCGGGTGCAAATTAGCTATTTTCAATCATAGCATAGCCTCCCCTGAAATTCTGAAGTAATAAAATTTTCAAAAAAGTAAAAACATAAATTTTCGATTGTGAGATCTATCAAAAGATAGATACTCCATCTACAACACTTATCCAACGGTACGCGACAACTCGGCACTTCGCAACTCGGCACCGGACTACTCGGCACCGGATGACTCGGTGCCGGACAACTCGGCACCGGGAAAACTCGGCACCGGGACAACTCGGCACTGGTGACTCGGCACCGTAATAACTAGGCACTAGTTGGAAAATTATTTTATTATTATTGAAAAATAATAACCAACAGTATAAAATAAAGATGTAAGCTCAAGGGCGATTATAAGCCAAGGGGAGTCATCGCCCCATCAAAACCAACGTCTTAGTGTGTTTTAAACCAAAGTCTTAGTGTGTTTTAAACCAATATGCGCTTATTAAGTAAATAAAATATATACTTTTCAATATTTTGTTAATTTTTTAATCCCCCCCCCCCCTGTATAAATTGAAAATGGTTTTAAAAATCCGATGGTTTGGTGCCGAGTTATACTGGTCGGTGTTTTAAACTAATGCGCTTACTAAATAAATAATAGTATATTCTGTAACGAGTTAGGAATTGGCATATTTTGCACAAGGGGAAAGTTTGTCACCCGAGCCGTTTAGGCGAGTTTTGAGAAAAAGAGAGAAGGAAGTGTAAAAGAAAAAATTGAGAGGTTGAGAAGATGATGTAGTCTAGTTTGTTGTGCACATTTAAATAAACCCCCGGTTGATCCCCATTATTTTGTCTTTAAATAAATTTAAAACTAAGAAGTTTTTGAAGTCACACAATTTGTTTATAGCTTAGGGTTTTGAAAAAACTGTTTTTTTTTTGTTTAGCTTCTAGCTCTTTATTTATATCTTTTTTTATAAAAAACTTTATTGTAGAAACCTGAAGTTAAACAAATTTATTTATTATTACAATTCAGTGTAGCTATTGTCAAACCGGGGGATCTGAGGGGTATGGAATACCCTTCAGTACACCGTTTCTTTTATGGTCCAAGCTGAGAAGTTACCCAGTGGCTAATACTGGGAATATTCTATACCCCCAGACGCAACAATTAGTCCGTAAGAAAATTTGGGAATAAAATAAAGACGTGCACTGGGGGGTATTCCATACCCCCCAGACCCCCCGGTTTGTCTTCATTGTTTTGTGATATCACAATAAAACGGGCCCGAAGTTAAACATATTTATTAGTATAACTTCAAATATCGATTGAGCTTCAGTGTAGCCATTGCCAAACCGGGGGGTCTGGGGGGTATGGAATACCCCCCAGTGTACGCTTTACTCTTTATTTGTGAACCAATAGTATTACTTCTTGATTATGAGCGCCTTATTTAGAAGTCGCAGTTTTGAGAAAAAAGGGAAGGAAGTGGAAAGGAAAAACTTAAGAGGCAGGGCCTATTTTTAACTGGGTTGGACCCTAGGCTCTATTAAATTTTCGGGCCCCTGATATTCTATTGTAACTAATAGTATCGAAGGCCCAATTTTGTTCTCTTTTCGGGCCCCTCTGGCCATTGGGTCCTAGGTACGTGCCTAATGCGTCTAATAGTAAAATAGGCCCTGTCCGTAAAAGCAGAGCCGGATTAAGGATATGTGAGGCCCGGGGCTAATTGTTTTTGGAAGCCTCTTGGCCTTGCATATTTTAACAAAATACGCCGCAGGCTAAAATTTTTGATTTTTCAAGGTCAACAGCGCTTAGATCAAATAATGTAAAACTTTTGAAAGAATAACAGTTTATTATAGTTTTTTTTTATGAAACACAGGTATACAACTTTGGTGATTTAAATTTTCTTGCTTTAATTTTTTTGAGGCCCCTAGACAGGCCCGTAGCCAGGATTTCATTTCGGGAGGGGCACTCATAAAAAAAAAATTTTTTTCGAGGGTTTCCCTTTATACTTCCACTTTTCTGTGTATGTTATTATATCAACAATACGTTGATTGTATGACCAGTTATGATCAGCCTTTCCCCTACTTGAAATCTTAAAATGGTTTACTTTAAGATCATTCATAATAAATTTAATTACTTGTGGTACCTGTAATTAGTAATAAAAAAAAAACTATTAATAGGCTTCCGGACGTTAAGATATTAAACTGAAGTCAGCTGAATTTAAGTTTAACAACTGAATTAATATTTCAAGTCTTTCAAATATAGACTAATTTTTAAACCGGGGGGTCTGGGGGGTATGGAATACCCCCCAGTGCATCATTTGCTTTTTATTGAAGTGTGAAATCTGAGAATCGAGCTTGCGCCCAATCGTTCCTGTGCTCAATAGTTTCTACGCCGAAAAGGCGAGCGTCAGATCGGGTGTGCAGAGAACTGGCAAAACCGAATCGGCTATGCCAAATCGACTGCGCCGAAAACTCCTAGATGGAAATAATGTAGTCATCACAATCATGGACCGCAAGGATTTACTGTATTACTGATAATTTCGACATAACTCCGATTACTCCGAGATTAAACCGTAGATGAATATGCATCAAGAGATTAAAAGGCACTGAGGGGTATTCTATACCCCCCGGGTTTCAAAAACTATCATCATTTATATATAATAATAGGAACCTTACACTGGAATGACCACATACATTTTTGTACCCTGAATTTTCATTATCTTTTGTGAAATTTTCTCAAGTTTCTCTACACTTGAAACCAAGAAGAGATTTGCTGCGAAAAAATACCTAAGGAATTCCGCAAAAATCCAACGAAATAGAACATTCGAAATCCTAGGAAATCCGAGTAAATGTAAAAATTCAAGGAAATTTTTGGAAATCTTAAGAATACAACCTTTTTTTTACTTTTTCAACCTTCCGAGTTCCGAAGCAATCTTTTAAAAAGATCGTAAAAGAAAATCTAATGTACAAAAATTTGCCTTATGAGTCATTGGTAGCCTCAAAATCACATGTGAAAAATTGGAAATTTATTTTCAGTGCCTATAGAATATTCGCGATTTACTTTACCGTTGGTGGCGCTCTTGACGCTACCAAATATCAAGAACATGGCGGCTCTATTACGTACAATATTGATGTTGTTTTAAGTTTAATTTATTCTTAATTATTCTTTATTATTTATTATTATTATTTGACCATGGTTTATCCGGCCCTGGCCTTACGTTCTAATCAGTGAGTATTATAATGGCTTTTAATGTTCAGAATGGATTTAAAAAGTCAAACCAATTTTTGCAATGCCAATCTCTGAAAGTGCTCGCGAATCATTGTATTTAGAATTAAATTTGAGGAGGGAAAAATAGTAGATCAAAGGGAAACCTCGTAATAGTTTAGAAAACGACTGTAATGTGTAGTTAGGACAGCTATTAATATAAACGTTTCTCATTAAAGTAATATCCAGTTGGTAAAGTAGATTTGAAGATAAAGCACAACGTGACTTTTCCGTAATTATTCCACTTAGTTATTCGTTAACTTTACTTATTTGAGCAACCTTACAATATCATACAATAACATAATGTCAGCGAATACACGAGATTACATTACCCATTCGAATGTCTTCCACAGATACGAAGCACATAAGATAAAATTAATTTTATATAACACATCAACTTAAATAAAATCTGTGGTTATTTCTAACCTCGAACGATCCAATCTTGTTGGTCCACATTGTGACACTTAATTAGATTTTCTTTAAGTTTCATGAAACCATTAATAAGTTATATCTATCAAATTGTGCAAACATATATGAGAAAAAGCTGCTATATCCACTATATACTTAGAAGAAGTAATTTATTCTTATGAAAAATGACGTTTCAATTTTAAAGCAATCGTTCGTTTTATTTATACGAAAAACAACTCTAGACTTTCATAAATTTCCTTTAAAACCGAGTTTTTGTCAACTTCACGATGAAACATTAAAAAAAAAAAATTTGGAGTTGAAGCTTTCGCCGACCTAATTCTTCGACAAAATGCATAACGTCACGTATAGTAGTTATAAGCCAGGCCGTCAAAAATTCTATTTAATTAATAATGAAAATTAGAAGTTCCAGAATTTTTTTTTTAATAAAATGCCAACATGTCACAAGGTAACCCAGTTTTAAGTCGGCGCAAGCTTAATATATATATTTTACATCTAAATAGCCCGTTTAAATGTTAGTTACTGCAAAATAAATTAGCTCTACAGATGAACACACTTCTTCCTTTTTTATAAAAGCATATTAAATAAGGACAATTTGCTTGCTAGACAATATAAATTACATTAAACTCGAGTCTAATGCAAAAATATCGTGATGTTTTGTTCTAATTCATTTCGGTCACGATTTAAAAAAGCTCCAAGTTTCGTACCTACAAAATTGAATGAATATAAACACCTTTCCACGACTAGAATTATTAACTTGGTCAAAACGAAGGCGTAATTGGGTTATCGGGTTTATTTCAATTTTAAATGATCGTTGTCCGTTATCGATCTAATAAATCCCGGTGGCAACGCGATGTCAAGCGTCGTCACAAAATTCGATAATCATTCAATTAAAATTAACCTCATATATTCAAATATCCATTTTATTAACCATTCGTGATCTTAATTCAAACTAAATTGAGTTATTTGCACAGTGTCAACATAGTAAATCCGAGCTTTATAAGAAATAGCTGTGAAAATCGAAAACGTAATCCTGTCGACCCATAATATGATATATAGTTTTTTATTGTTATACATTCAAACATATAAATATAATATTATTATGTGCAACACAAAATACTGCCAAATGTGAATATTTTTTTTCAACAGAACTCGTGTAATCGTGTTATTAAATTGTAGTCCTTTTATGATTTCAACCGACGATACCTAATAGCACGAAACGATTATGTATAAAAATATTCCAATTTAAATATTTCTCAAGTTTCAATAATATTTATTTCAATTAATCTTTTTCACTTTGTAGGATTTAAATACCCAGTTATTTGCGTTCCAGTTCAATCAAATAACTTACATATTATTTTTACCTCTGATTGCGGTAAAATTGTCAAGGAGCTGACCTAAATGTTATTTTTTTTAAATTACCCTTAATTTCAAAATGTTGGTGACAGGTAAAAACTTATAAACAGCATATGACAGCAGCGGTTATCCTGAAAAGTTTGATGGCAAGTTTAAGTTCTTGCCCGTCATCAGCTTAAATTATTTCGAAGGAGATTTTCCAATCACTTCGACTGCAATATGACGCATTTCAATATTTTAAAATTTTGGCAAAAAGAGTTGCATTGTAAGCAGAGATCTTCCACGTTTACGCTCTGGGCTTCGTTAAAACCACAAAAGCAGACTAGAATCCAAACGAGTACATAAAGAGGAATCGAAAAATATCCGTTAACTCAATAACGGCTGAGTATAATGTATTATTGAAAAATCCCACATAACAAAACGCCATTGAAATTTGCATAAGACTTTCGTTGTGATGCTTTCCTGCTGTATGTGTACGTACATAATGAGGGTCTGTATAAAACTTGAATAAAAATTTATTGGCCAAGAGACTGCCAGGAACATGAAAGTTTGGTATTTTATCGTTTATTTTAATAAAGATAATGTAAAAGCGCAGAGTAACTTCATTCAAAATAAACGTCTTCATCCGAACACCCTGTATTAATTAATTAATCATCTTGGCACTTGTTACGGCGTCGTCGGTTTCTCGAAATGCGTAAAAAACAAAGTTTTGTAAATAAAACGCAACTATTACTGCGGCTTTGATGCTTTTAATAAACCTTCTTCTTGGGTAATTTAACCCACTGCCTCGCTTTAATAATATATAAAAGGGATGGGATTGTAATGCTTTAGAATACCTACAAAGTTGAATCCTCTTATGAATAGGTATATCACTCATTATTAAAGGTATTAAATATAACACATGCGTGAGGGTTTTTGCATATTTTAAGAAGATACGCAAATTTAATCCCACTACGCTAATTTTTTAAGGAAAATAATTCATCGTCGAGCAGAAAAGTTTATACGTCCATAAATTCCATCTTGTATAAAAGCAACGTCCCTCATAACTTTTTTTAATGTCCGAAATGAAAAGACCTGAAAAATGACCACGCTGCGCATCAAAAAGGATGCGTCGACCCATAAAATATCAGCTAATGACAAATTTAAAACCATTTTTAAAAGGAAATGCATCTCACTTTTACGAGACTAATAAAAGTTGCAAGTTATTTTTGGCGAAAAAACCTAAAAAGGTCTGCAAATTCTATTTCAAAGTTCATCCTGCCTTCCCATTGACCTAAGACTTTATTAACCTTTTTGGGTTAAATCAATATCGAAATTCCCATTTGTTCTAGGTGTTTTGACACAAAAACAAACTTACTACGTAATAAAAAGTACAATGGTAGAATCAAAACAAGAATAGGAAAACCGTAGGTTTTCAGAATTTACAAAGCTGTTTCTTACCATCCGCCAATTTTCAGCTTACCCACGAACGTCGAAAATGGAACTTACCTAAAACAAAAAAAAGTTAATTAAAAAAATCATATTTCAGAATATCAAATAATAAAGTGAAATCGAGTTGGGGTTTTTTCAGCAATATGAAGAGTTAAGAAAATTGCTAATATTTTTAGAAAGAAACAAAGACGTAAATGCGCCCATAAATATTTTTAGTGTGACAATATTGTGAACGTTAAAGTTTCTGAGATCCTCAAACCCATAAACTCGTCTACCCAAAGAGACATTTTCTATGAAAAATATTTCTTCGCTTTTGTAATAAGTATGAATAGTATGCATTTTAGATTTCATTTAGTTAGCGTTTCGAGGCAAACGTAAGAGTTTCCGTAGTTTTCGGAAAAAATATTCACCTCCAGTTTGAGCAAGTTACATCTTTTTAAAATATAATTCTAACTTTTACGTAAATATCATCGATGCGTACATTTCAACTGTCAAATTAATTTACATTTAAATAAACTCAAATATTTCACGCTCAAGAGAACACGAATTAAATTCAAACTTGCTATAAATGTCTTTTTTGAGTTCGTTCGTATGAATAAAGCTATTGTGCAAAAAAATATATTTAACATAAAGTGTGCAATCGACACAACTTTTAATTATTGAAATAAATTCCACAGGCAATAAACAGAAATTTTAATGAAAAATCAAAATATTTGCTCGCAAAAATTTAGTAACGCAAATCAAATATTTCAATCCTTTTATAATACCAATCGAATAAACACTGCAATTATTTAACAAAAATGTCTAAACAACTTTTGATTGTATAAATTTAAGGGGGCATTCTTGTCTAGCGGCATGAATTTCAGGCGGTTTTTGAAACTCTGTACAAACTCTGTACAAATATTACTGTCCATTTTTTATCATTTGTTTATTGATATCTATTTTAAGATTGCATAAAAAATTACCTAAAAAAGAAAACTCAAAATTCACAAAGTTATGAGCTGGCAAAGTGGGAAGTCCTGGCGTGCACGATATCTCAAGTTCTAATGCACCGATTTATTTTAAATTTGGTGTGAATGTTCTTTATAGATGCGGCTATAGCATGGACCTTGGAAAAGTAAAACAAAAATTTTTTTCACAAAATAGCGGCATGTTTTAATTAACAATTTCGAATTTTTAAAAAATAGTTAAATTCAAAATTTTGATCTGGGCGTGGTTCATGCGATAGAGGAATGTATAAAAAACATTCACAACAAATTTCAAATAAATCGGTTCATTAGAACTTGAGATATCGTGCACGAAAGTTTTTTTTGACCTCCCACTTTGCCAGCTCATAACTTTGTGAATTTTGAGTTTTTTTTTCGGTTAATATTTTATGTAATCTTAAAAATATCAATAAACAAATGATAAAAAAATGGATAATCAAAATGTTTTTTGTTTCGTTTGTACAGAGCTTCAAGAACCGCCCGATAATTCATGCCTCTAGACTAGAATACCCCCCTTAAGTAGCTGCGTTTGACCTGCGATAATTTTTGTGTAAATATTATCTTTATTGTTGTAAATGGTCAGCGATCAGTGGATGTAGGACCGACAATTTTCAGGTTTAAATTTCGGCTTAGCTAACCCAATATACATTTTGTCTAGTCAAGTTAGCACCAGCGACGGCCCCAGCATTTTTAAAATGGGTGGGCACAAGTTGGGCCCAATATATTTGGGGTGGGCAGGAGCACACAAAATTTATAAAAAAACTTTAAAAAATTCATTATTGAAATAAGCACCTACAAAATTTGGGTGGGAACTCCAATTAACAGGGAGGGAAAGTGCCCAGCCTGGCCCACCCCTGGCGCCGGCATCGTACCTGTGTGCTTTACGCCACACTGCTGCTCCATAATCAATTTACTGGGTCAACATGTCAACAAATTTCGAGTGCACTGGAGGGCATTCCATGCCCCCCAGACCCCCCGGTTTGAAAATCAAACAGTTTGTGTGTATATTATAATTTTTGATTAATTTGATTAAACAAGGAACTTTTACTCTTTCAGAACCAATTATATTTCTGAGAATAAGCTTGGTTTACAAGGGTATAGTAATCAGGATAGTAGAGTTCACCCTGCTACTTTTGATTTTTTTTCGTTACACATAGTAGAGTACAGTATAGTTGTTTACTATTACTGGAACTAAACTCTTCTTGATACTGATGTTGTAGGTAGAGAAGATGTTTACAAAGGTAGAGTGGAGAGGCTAGTAGAGTGGGAGTTGTGGTGGGGTAAGTAGAGTAGAGTTCACTTTACTGCACGCGGTGTAGTACTCTACTCTACCAGCTACTCTACTCTACCCGCACAGTTTTTGGGGTTTCTAAGGGTAGAGTTACTCTACTAACGCTCTACTCTGCTGATTACTATACCCGTGTAAACCAGGCTTTAGGGTTTAATTTCATTGAATAAATATCTAAACATCTTTCACTCTTTCTAAAGGGTGTTTCATATTCCTTGAACTATTTGGCTCTGAAAGAGTAAGAGTTCTTCATTTAATCAAATTCATAAAAAAATATGGTCATAAACTGTTTGTTACTGAAACCGGCGGGGGGGGGCATAGAATGCCCTCCAGTACATCAATTATTTATTGACTTAATAACTTGATTATGAAATACAACTTAACACAATTAATGATGTACTGGAAGCAGTGGCGTATTTAGAGGGAGACAAAGGGGAAATCCCCCCCCCCCAAAGATTTGGGGATTTGGGGAAACTTGGATTTTACCCCCCTGATAAAAATAATGTTTACCGCGAAATTTTAAAATTTAAATAACTAAATTATTTTTATTTATTTACTAAGTGGAAAGCCCGTCCGAGCTAGACGGTGGATCTCTTTTTTAGCGGTATAATATTTAAACATTTAATTTGGATTCCCGCTACTGATGGGTTATTCCGGTTTTTTTGTATTTTCAAAGTAACGCAAAAAGTTGCTGCTAAACTTGATGTGCCGTGTGGCAATTAAATTTTTTTTTTATAATATAAAAATAAATAAGTTTCTCAAATTCTAATTTTCTTTAGCCGAACGTTTTAATTTCCCTTAGTTTTGCTCAAAAACAAAAAATTTCCCAGCTCTTTCCGCCGAAATTTGTATAATTATACTGTCTTCGGTAGGTATTCTAGAAGAGTGGGAATTTTATTATATGTACTGGAGGGTGTTCCACACCCCCCAGACCCCCCGGTTTACAATTTTGACTTTATATTTTTATATTATTTTTATAATTAACTTTCAAAGTAACACAGAAAGTTGCTGCTAAACTTCGTGAGCAGTAAGGTAATTAAATTACCTTAAAAGAATTTCATGCCCCCCAGACTCCCCAGTTTAATAAACACAAAGTTTCTCAATCGCTTGTTACAATTAGTGGGATACTGGAACGAAAGATCCTTATAATATATGCTGACCAACTTTTTATTTTTCCAACCGGGGGGGGGGATATTTGTATTAAGGGAGAGTCCATTAATTACGTGAGGTGTTTTGGTGGTGGAGAGGGTTAAGCCGAATCTCACTAAATCTCACGTCGAGAGAGGGGGCTCTCGGCAAATATCACGTAATTTCTTTCTCCGCAAAGAAACTTTATGATGATTTTTTTTTACTGAAAATTACATGGACATGTTGGTTCCAGTAGTCACTCTTGAAATAAATACATGATTCCCCGCTGGTTGAATTAGAATGATTATCTCTTTTACGAATTGTAGTAGTCTTAAATAAAAATAATTAAATAAACTTTTTTTTAAATAAATTCAACGCAATCAAACACAAATTAATGTATTTACACTAAAAATACGAATTTTGAAAAATCTCAAGTGAGATTTAGAGGGTGGGGAAGGGGGTCAATCCTAATTTCAGTACATCTCACCAGGGGGAGGAGGGAGAGTCAAAAAACCGCCAAATTTGCCCCACGTAATTAATGGACGTCCCCTTAAGTTGCATTCCATAATCAAGTTACTGTGGGAGGGTACATTGGAAGGTATTTCATACCCTCAGATCCTCCGGTGCAAATGTTCTGAAAGAGTAAAAGTTCCTTATTAACTAAAATTAATCAAAAAACATGCCCACAAACTTTTTGTTGTTCAAACCGGGGGGTCTGGGGGGCATGGAATGCCCTCCAGTGCACTTTAAATTTGTTGCCTAGTAACTTCATTATGGAATACAACTTAACACAATTACAGATGTACTCCACACCAGTTTCAGAAACGGGAGTGGCAACAGCAGTGAAACGTACATGTTAATCCCAGCGACGGCAGCAGCATTTTTTAAATGGATGAGCACAAATTGAGCTCAATATATTTGGGGTAAGCAGGAGTACACAAAATTTATAAATAAACTCAAAAAAATACATTATTGAAATAAGCACCTAAAAAATTTGAGTGGGCACTCCAATCAACCGGAGCCGTTAGTTTCGACGCGCACGTTTCGACGCCGGCACGATTCGACATTTTCGAAACTCGAAAAAGTGCGCATATCCTCGCGCAGATATGCATCGGTTATGCAGGTTAGTGTTAGTTTATGTTTTTCTTTAGCGAAATTGTCCGTAAGAAAAGATATCCAGGCGAAGATATGCATCGGTTATGTAAGTTAGTGTTAGTTTATGTTTTTTCTTAGGAAAATCGCCTGTAAAACTGTAAAAGAGATAATCGCGCGATGATATGCATTGGTTATTTAGGTTAATGTTAATTTAGGATTTTTCTTCCAAACTTCGTTGTCGCCCAAAAATTAAGATTCTATCTGACATTGGACCAATGTCCACTGTCGTAAAGTGAAAATATTTCTTTAATGTCGTTTGCAACGTAGCTTCAATATTCTTCAAGAATAATTAAATTTTCCAATGTTATTGGTGCAGGAGGCGCTCTTCTAACTTCGGTTCTCTTTCTTTTTATTATTTGTTTCAACGCATGATGTGTAGGTAGAACTGCTTGAGCACCTTACGAAAACATTGCTTACACATTCGTTAATAATTTGCAAGGGCTGTGCCCACCCTGGCGCCGTCACTGGTTAGCACTCTGCTAAAACAAATCGTTATTGCTCACAAAAACGATATAAGCTGAAGAATAAATAGAAATAACAGAGACTAATGCTGAAAAAAAACTGGAAGAAAATTTTCACTGGAAGGTTTATTGTTGACTTACTGCGTTGGTGTTAGTTTTATTTGTCTGTTTTACACTTTCAAGAAAATCACCTTTTAATATAGTGATAAAAAAGTGTCGCCCCCTTTGTTTTAGTTTATTGGAAGTTGTATTGGATATTCCGTTCTAATAGAACTACCCACACTAATTAATTAATTTTTTTGTTGTAAAAACGAAACTTACAATAAGAGTGAAAACAAAAAGATATAAAATTAACATTTCAATTTATTTGCCTCTGGAAACTATGCAGTGAAGACATGACATGCACAGGATAACTAACTGCAATGCTTAAAACTTATAAACTGATACAATCAGTAGAAACTCCTGAATAAACTTAAGTTTCAATGCTTTTTTAATTTTTTTTTAATTCATATCTTCAATAAAAGAATTATTTAATTGTTTTTTTTTGTTATAAAATTTTGAAAAGATTTTCCATTCTAATTATTCAAGAAAAATTTTGTACAATTAGTGTCATGCAACTAAAAGCTATTAAATAAAAATTTCTTAATTGCCGGTCAAGCGCACTAACCGTTACATTTACAGCTAATTAGGCAATTAAATCACCTCGACTGGGAATTGAGCAGATTTGCTCTCCGTACTTGAGCCATTACATTCCCAAAGCGCACATTATACTTATCCGCTTTCAATATTTATGGAATTAAATTACCGATTGATAAAAAAAATTTAAATCTTCCTTTTGTGGGAAAGTGATAGCAACCTTACTGCGTGGGATCCTTTTTGACAGCGAATCCTTGCCTTATTCAAATTACAATTTTAACAGTTTAGTACAAAGTTTCACTTTGATTCTTTGTCCTAAGCTCAATTTTGTTGAACAAGCATTTAACGTTTTAGCATAATCGATTTTAATCTCATATAAATGAAAGCTGCAAGTATTTTTTGAAAATAGAAAAAAATAAAAAGATTCGGCGACGCTACAGATTTAATAAGATTAGTATCGCTAATTACTGAATTAATGCAAAATAATTTGGTATTTAAAGAGGAAAATAATCGACTTGTGCTCGGTTCACTGGGAATTACGTTCAATAGAAATTCGATTAGTGTTATCTTGTAAGTTCAAATTGTTATTCGATACAAAATTAAGAAATAAAAGAAAATCCAGAAATTTTTATTTGCAATTTACGTTGATCCACTCCAGATTTTAGGAACACATGTTTTAGAACAAAATATCTTCCGGCACAAAATTGATTATTGTCAAAATGAGTTTAGTAAAATGCCAATAGTAAAAAAATTCTTTTCCAAGGGCTGACCATAAGAACGGCCGACTCAATAAAAGTTAATTTATTCTTACTCACGTAATTTCCTATCCATTTTCTACTTTTATGCCGTAAGGATAATTTGCAATTTATTCTGATAAAACATCACCAGTTTGAATTAATCACGCATTAATCGATTTCAAATTTATTTTAATCAAAGTTACCTTCACGAGAAATTTATCAAAATTAAAAATATATTTGTTCTCTATTTTAAAATTAATTACAGTTTATTTATTTAAATATCTCGTATTCGAGCGCTGGATATGCGAATTCACATAAAAATTCTTATTAAAAACTCTTTCCATATTTTCATTTCAAACCAGTCGAAAACCCGGAGGCTTTCCTGTCGATAATTATAGCGAAAAATGTAAAAAAGCACAAAAACCGATGTTCATCGAGTTTAAATAATTGCAAAATTAGGTATAAGTACAAAGAGTCGGAGCTTTATAATATATAAAAATAAAGCTCGCTCACAATAGTATAACTTGGGAAAAAGCAGTGTAAAAAGCTTAGCTGTCGGTTAGTAGCATATAGAACAAACACAAAAAATAAAAGGAAACGGGAAGCACAAAGCGAATTTTTGCCCAACACAAAATTCTTAATCACTAAGATTTGATATAAAGCTCTTTGCAAGAAAAATTGCCAAACTAGGTCTAGGTTATTATGTCAATTTGATTAAACAATGGCTGCTGAAACGATCGATAATTTAACTTTGTGTTAATTCCATGGCAAATCCTTTAAGCAAACACCGACGTAGTTTAAGTCTCGCAAAAACAGATTAAGCGAAATAATAAAAACGCGTCGACTCGACGAAAGCTCAAATACCCAAGGTAGTTTCGAACTTAAACGGCCCCTCTTCAGGTAATTAATTAACACTAATTTATAAATTTCTGTTATACAACTAAAACAACGTATTTTATTTATCTTGTGTTAATTTTCGCAAGCACGAACAGTTCCCCTAAAAGTTAAATAAGCAAAATTCAAATTAACCGAAACTATTATTATACCAACCGTTTAATCAAAACAAATAAGTCATACCGAAATTTGAGAAAAAAAATTGTTAAATTACAACGGAAACGGCCCAAAAATTACGAACTATTCGAGCGTTGCTTAATACTTTAATTTTCCTTTGTGAATACTAATTCGAAGTTGGCTTCATTTAGCAAAGACTAATTCAAACTCTGAAAGGTTTAAAAATACGTTTCTTGTTTAAAAAAGTTAAATTGGACGAAAAGATGCATCAACATCAAATAATTACTTTTTTAATTAGCATCAGGCAGTCTTTTATTTTATTAGACAACGACGACGACGTGACAACGAAGCACAATAATTTTGTATATTTATGGTTTCTCGATCAATATCAAAATTTCAAAAATAATATCGAAACTGATTCGTAATTGCTTGTACTTCTGGTCGTACATACCGAACACCACAGAACTAAATCTATTCAGTTGACCCGGTTACGAGTCATACAGATAAATTGGAACGGGTCAACCTATACATAAAAATTATCAGGCGTGATGTAATTTTTAAAATATCTCCACTAATTAATCCAGAAAATAAAAAAAAATTTAAGTAAATGGATTCTTCGAGTTCCTAATTTATAGATTGCCCAATTATCCACCTATTATTCGTTTTTGAATAGCGTCGTTTTCGTCAGATCCAATCGAAAGAAAAACACTTGTCAGTTGATGACTTCATTTAGATACCATCGATTTTCCAAAATAATTAAAATTTTACGGCCACAGTTTTGTTTTGTTTCTTCTAACGAACAGGTTTGGTACCAAATATCTACACAACGAATTGCACCCTCGATGCCTTCCATTAATTCTTCGACTATTGTTAACAATATCGATTAGCCTATTTAAAAGCGTCTTGAACAGTTTGCGTAGCTTATACACAATTATTTAACATAAAGCCCGATTCCGTGGAATGGCAAGGAAGCCAAGTTGCTATGGCGAAGATAGTTGGGTATTCAAAACTTTTGCCCTCAAATAATAATTTTACAAAAAGTTAACGAAGCAACAAACGTGTCGCATCGCAATTTGTAGCAAAAGGTAATTAATTGTCATTTTAAACAATCAAGTTTAAAAATGCAAATGCTTACCAAAGACATTACTTCGATGTCAGATAAGATGCACGGCGTAAATTGTGAAACGAACACGTTCAATTAAAAAAATAAACTGGGTAAGATAATTTACGTCCACACTACATAGATAAAAAGCATTTGATTAGGAAACTAAGAAGGGAGTTGCGTGTCCGTCCATTAAATTGCTGCAATTGTTGGAGAAGCAACCCATCGAGCACATCAAACCCCCCCCCCCTCTTTCCAAGATATGCATAGGCAACCACCAAATACTAATCCATCGAAAACCAGCCGAAAGAATTAAGCCACCTTCTTTTAAGATTCCTGCTTCGCTTTACCAAACTTAACGCGCCAATAGATAATGAATTAATTAATTTCGCTAAGGTTACCTCCGTTACAGTTAATAAAGTGTGAAGACAGTAGTTTGAGCATAGGAGATGCGATATAATCGCCAATTTCCTTTGGAAACTTGAAAAAGGCAGCCGAACAAAAATCACCTTAACAGTAATAATTCGTCGTTACGCATAGATGGCATTTTCGCACCCTCCAATCCTAACTTGCTTTATCAAATTATCTCAAAATTTTCATTCCACTTTAAACGAGTTAATACGAGAAAGTTGAAAAAATGAATTTATCTTGTGTAGCTTCTCGCGAAAATTTTACTCGAACGATCGCTTCTGTATTTGAGTGTAAATTTTATTACATTTTTACAGAATTTAAGAAAAAATCAAATTAGGAAAAGTTCTGAATATCAAAGAAAAGCCAAACAAAAACAAAATGCGGTCGAGAAAATTCATTTGTCACTTAATACCGCAAAATACTTTATCCAGCAAAGCTCGAACTGTTGGATAAACAAAAAAAAGTTACTGTGGGAAGATAAAAGAAATTGGGAGGGAATTTTTGCTAAGATATCTCAATTCGAATAATTTAAATTTAACAATCAATCGAAAAGTTTATCCGGCATCGATTTTCGTCTGCTGAAAATGGTAACAGATGTAAAGTTTCAGCTACAAAAAGCAGCTGTTGGTAGCAGATTAATGTTTTTGGCAAAAGTTTCTCGGGCACTTTTGTGGGGTACGTTTAGTTGTACTGATAAGGAAATTCGTACAAAATGGCAAGTCATCCAAAAAAATCCATGCAACATTATGAGATTAAAATAAACGATGGAGGAATTTACGACATTAAGCCGAATATAAAATCGATCTGGTTTGCTTTTACATAATTTATTGTCGAAATGAATTCGCTCCAACGAACGTCCATATCGGAAAATTTAATTTGCTTTTAATTACGGCATTGCAAATAACTACAGTTTGTTAGTTAGTCGGTTTAATATATTTTAAAATGCACTTTTATCACTCAAAACTTTTGCATTAATCGTGACACTTAATTCACTTTTAATTTATTTCAACGACGAGTAATATTTCACAGACACGGTAATCACATAAAGACATTAATATCAACTAACTAAGCCAGCAAAATTAAGCACCATAATTACTAAAATTATTTTAAAATGTGATTAATTTTCCACTTCAAAGTTTGTCAAAAATTACAAGAGTTTTTGTCAAAAAATTAAAAATTTCCATTATTAATCAGAAACATTATGCCTCTTATTTGGCAGAAATATGTACTAGATTCTACAATAGCTAACTACCTTGTGATAATTAATTAACCGAAACAAATTGCGAAAATCTTCTTCCGGATAATTGTCCTCAGACTCTCAAACAGGTTGAACTATAATGCTTAATTCGTGCTTGGCTTAAACATCTTCTTTGATCTTTGTCCTAGTGAACCATTAATTCATAAAGGAACAACAAAATGTAGAAATTACTTTTTAAAAATTTAACAACTCGGAATGATTAAAATTTTCAAGAAAATAATACTTATTCGGACGATTAAATTGCTTTTAGATCCAGGGCCTATTTTACCATTAGGCGCAAAAGAGAGAACATAAAATCGTAAAATACTGATAAAATAACCCAAAAATTGGGCCTTCGATGCTATTAGTTACACTCGAATATCAGGGGACCGAAAATTTGCTAGATCCTAGGGCCTAACTCAGTTAAAAAAAAATAGGCAAGTTTCCACTGAAATACGGAGGAGATAGCATACCCCGAAAACAGGTTCTGAAAATGGGAAACGTTTTTGGTTAATAGAATTTTAATGAATTTTTGTACATCATAAAACTGTCGGCTTTGACACCGGGGGGTCTGGGGGCATGAAATGCCCTCCAGTACATCATAAATTGTGTTAAGTTGTATTCCATAATCAAGTTACTGCGCCAACAAATTACGAGTGCACTAGAGGGTATGCTATACTCCCCAGACTATCCGGTGTAAAGGTATTTGGTTCTGAAAGAGTAAAAGCTTCTTTTTTCATATTTCCTTTTCTGAAACCGTCCAATACGTCAGTAATTGAGTTAAAATTGTATTCCATTATCAAGTTACTGAGTCAATAAATAACTGATGTACTGGAGGGCATTCCATGCCCCCCAGACCCCCCGGTTCCTGTAACAAAAAGTTTATGGCCATATTTTTTGATTAATTTAATTAAATTGTGATTTTTCCGGGGTTTTTCAAATTTTACAGGGAATATGGAACACCCTTTAATGCTTAAAGTACACCAGTAATTTGTTTACCCCATAACTTGAATTTACAATACAACAGTGACGGCGCCACCCTGACGATTGGAGTGCCCACCCAAATTTTTTAGGTGCTTATTTCAATAATGTATTTTATAAATGGTACTTTTCAGGTTGATTGGGTAGCAAATCAAACACAAGATCTGTCTGTCGACGTTTCGGACCCTTTATGTGTCCATTCTCAAGACTAGGATAGCAACGGCTTGTTGTTGTAATCCCAAACATCTAATAAAGCCGTTGCCATCCTAGTCTTGAGAATGGACACATAAAGGGTCCGAAACGTCGACAGACAGATCTTGTGTTTGATTTGCTACCCAATCAACCTGAAAAGTACTATTTATATTACAAGCTTGGGTGTGAATTTTATATTTATTAATAATGTCTTTTTTTAAGTTTATTTATAAATGTTGAGTGCTCCTGCTCACCCCAAATATATCGTACCCACCCATTTAAAAAATTGTACGTTTCACTGCTGTTGCCACTGCCGTTTCTGAAACTGGTCTGAGAGACATAAAACAGTAAGACAAAGGGCATGAAATACCCTCCAGTACATCTGTAATTGTGTTAAGTTGTATTCCATACTGAAGTTACTAGGTCAACAAATTTAAAGTGCACTGGAGGGCATTCCATGCCCCCCAGACCCCCCGGTTTGAACAACAAAGAGTCTATGTTCATATTTTTTAATTAACAAGGAACTTTTACTCTTTCAGAACATTTACACCGAAGGATCTGAGGGTATAAAATACCCTCCAAGGTATTGGAGTAACCCACAGTAACTTGATTCTGGAATACAACTTAATACAAATATCCCCCCCCCCCCCTGTTGGAAAAATAAAAAGTTGGTGATAATATAAATATTATAACGATCTTTCTTCCTTAATATTTTAGTTTAAGAACAAAATGCATTTTCAGGTCGCGTAAAGACCCACCGGAGGGTCTGTGAAGTATAAAATGACTTCCCGTAATTGTTTGAAGTAATTTAGAATCTTGGTGTTTTTCAAACTGGGGGATCTGGAGGGCATAGAATGCTCTCCAGTACATCATTAATTCTGCAATCCTTTTGAGAATTATTATAGCAATATCTGTGATCCTGCAACACTAAAAAGCATTAAGACTACTAATTATTGCATATAACTATTAATATTACTAGTTTTTAGTGATGCAGGATGACAGATATTGTTGTAATAATCCTCAAAAGGGATATAAATAAATTTTTTAAGAAATCGAGATACTGCTTTTTAGCTTAGGACGGCAGAATTGTGTTAAGTTGTATTCCATAATCAAGTTACTGCGCCAGACTCCCGGCTGTAAAGGTATTTGGCTCTGAAAGAGTTATTTCAGTTGTGGTTTAAACTAAGATCAGAGTTTAAACTCAGTATCAGAGCAATCAGGTAGCCATAAACGAAAGTTAATACTTGAATTTAGTTTAACTAGCAACTGAAATACTGGACCTAAAAGTTTTTTTTGATAAAATTAATCCAAAAATATATGAGCAAACTTTCCGTTTCTGAAACCTGGGGTTCAGGGTACATTGTATTCCATTATCAATTTACACGGTAAGCGACAACTCGGCACTTCGCAACTTGGCACCGGACTACTCGGCACCGGATGACTCGGCGCCGGACTACTCGGCACCGGGAAAACTCGGCACCGGGACAACTCGGCACCGGGACAACTCGGCACCGGGACAACTCGGCACTAGTTATTAGTGGGGTCGGTATTACAACGACCAAGAAGGTTTACTTCTGAAAGATGTTTACGAAGATTTTGAACTAGGTGAAAGAAGCAACCTCTAACGTTTACACCAGGAAATTCTGCGCGCAGAGCATTATGTATACCAATCTCGTAATCTACATTTACAGAATCTGGATTAAATTCGGGCCACATATCTTTAATCATACGGAAAGCTTCGAGTAGCTCGCTTGTAGCTTGTTAGGAAGTAGGCAAAAGAGAACAGGAAAAAACAAATCCGCGACCTTTACCACAACGAGCAAGCAACACAAATATTTGAGAAAATAACGGTGGAGTTAAAAAAACGGTGGTTTTAAAAATCCGATCGTTTGGTGCCGAGTTATTACGGTGCCGAGTTATTCCGATGCCGAGTTGTCCGGCGCCGAGTTATCCTGTGCCGAGTAGTCCGGTGCCAAGTTGCGGTGTGCCGAGTTGTCCGTGTCCCCAATTTACATATTGAGTCAATAAATAACTTATGTACTGGAGGGCATTCCATGCCCCCCAGACCCCCCGGTTTCAGTAACAAACAGTTTATGGCCATGATTCTCCGGTGGAAATATAATTGGTTCTGAAAGAGTAAAAGTTCCTTGTTTAATGTAATTAATCAAAAATTATACGCACATACTGCTTGATTTTCAAACCGGGGGGTCTGGGGGGCATGGAATGCCCTCCAGTGCACTAGAAATTTGTTGTCCCAGTAACTTGATTATGGAATACAAGCAGGTGCAGTGACGGCGCCAGGGGTTGGCACTTGCCCACCCTGTTGATTGGAGTTCCCACCCAAATTTTTTAGGTGCTTATTTCAATAATGTATTTTTTAAAGTTTATTTATAAAATTTGTGTGCTCTTGGCCAGGGCCTAATTTGCGCCTACCCATTTCAAAAATACTGGCGCCGTCGCTGCAATACAACTTCAAGTATCATTAACATTTTATTTGTTTATTATTTTTGAAACTAATAAAGAAAGAAGCCAATAGTATGGAATAAGTCATTAGTTTTGCATTTAAGTAGTTGAGGAATATAGCACTAATTGTGATTTATTTTACAAAAACACAAAAATTTTCAATTATTGTGCTGAAGAAACGAAAAATGAATTGAAAAGGGGGGGTACCCTACCTTCAGTGCGTACTGCTGCAAACTTATAAATGTATTTTGGCAGATGAATACAAACTTTCGTATGTGAGACTGTCGTAAGTAATAAAATGGCAATCTAAAATTTTCGCGATTTTTCGCAAAAACGTCCAATTAACCCCTTTGGTGTTTTTTGACCCCAAAAATTGAAAGTCTGAAATCGAAGACTATTTTGACTGTTTCTTATGTAGTTTGCCGAGAAAAACGGTCTGTGAGATACTTGTACTGGTACATTAGGGGGGGGGGAGCACTGCCGTAATCTATAAATGTATTTTGTTGTAAAAAAGTAAAAGGTTTTTACTAAAAAAATAAAACCGATTAGAAAATATACACACAAACTTTCTGTTTTTAAACCGGGGGGTCTGGGGGGTATGGAATACCCTCCAGTGCAACAATATTGATTGAATTTACGTTTATGTTACATTTAAAATATATTTCATAGATCAGAGCGAGGGGGGGAACTGTTGGGGAAATCTGGTGTACAAGTGGAAGGAAATCTGAAAAAATCTTCAAAAACCGACTAAATTTGGGAAACCCCGTCGTAGATTATTGAGGCTCTTATCTAATGGCAAGGCCTATTTTATAATTTAACTCTCGATGCTATTAATTAATTAATTTACAAGCGATTATTTATTTTAATGCAGTTTTATTATTGTTAAAAGAGCAAAAATGAAAGAAAAAAGTGGAAAGATTAGGCTAGCCTAAATGAAGTTGAAAACTGGGTAGTTTTATCTGGCGTTCACAAAAAAAAGAAAAATTGACATCAAAAAATAATATAATACCCAACTTAATCAGGGCATATTCATCATCGCCGTAATGTAATTATAAAATGCGTATACACAACGTAACCGAATATTACATAACAAAAAAATTGTGGGTGAAATATTATTTTCAAATGGCACCCTATTTATTTTATTAAAATAATTTACTATTTTTACTATGTAGCTATACTAACTCGTACGTTATAAATTTCATTGGTTCATCTAGCTGTGCTACATACATTATACTTTAAAATCGATACTTAATATTATGCAAATATTATGTCGAAGTTCTTTGTATATCAAATGGTGGAAAATTGTACAAGAAGGTTTTCCTGCATGCAAGGGCGGCGCAAAGGTTTTGTTTTAAGTAACAAAAGTAATTTTCACGCTTGAAATTTATTATATTTAAATCTATAGTAATCCACTCAAAAGTCTTAATCGTCAGAGTCGAGCTTGGAGCAAGCTTTGTACTAATATGGATTTTTATGCAATAAACTAGGAAATTTGTCTTACCGATTAACAAAGATTACAAAATGAAATATTAAGTTTAATTACTGCTCTACTATTCAAAACACATTAGAATAGCAAATTATGCAAATTTCAGAAGCTGTATTTTAATAAATAGACCGTGGTGAATTGGCTTTTGTGTAGTTTCACCCAACTATTAAAGAGTTAATTAACCCTCGTGTCAAATTCAGATATTAAAAATTTACTAATAGAAAATCTAAGCTAACTACGTTTTGGAATAATTACAGCTTTTTCTGTGCGAATTAAAATTTTTTACAAACTTATAATCAATCAATTGCGTAAAACTTCTAATTTACTCGACTTGCAATAATTCCATTAGTAAATTAAAACACAAGAATAATTAAACTTCAAAGCAAATGGAATCACCCCGTGTCTCGAAATTCTTTTGTAAAAAAAGAAAGTCAAATTAATTAATCGCATTTCAAAGCTTTCCTCACACAAACCTAATGGATTAATTAAATCTAGATAAACTATACTCAAGTTATCGATTTCAAATGGAAATTTAAAAAATCCCTCTAATTTTTCTCAGCTTTTCACATAGGAAACCATCCAGATATAAAGGACTCCCCGAGGACTATCCCACAATCAGAGGGCCAGTTACTTAATGTTAACTACACCGAAAAACCAGGCCAAAATTATAACCGGTTATTTTTATTTATAAAACTATTATAAAGGATAACCCAAATAGGAAAATTCAATTATAAGGTTAATCCAGTTAAAATCGGTTAATTAGGTTTATTTTCAAACATAATTTTGTTCAAATTTTTGAATTTGAACGTCATTGTTCAGGGCAAAAGGGGATGAAAATTTACTGACATAGTGCAATAAATTTTTTTAACAATCTTAGATAAAACAGCTTCATGCTGGCCAGGATTTTTATATCGGCAAAAGTCGATATCGACATCGACTTCTTGCAATTTTTTTTTGTTCTATCAACTAAAAAAAATATTTTTTTTGTAACTGCAACAAATAATTCTTCTGAGTGTATTGTCTAGATCTAGATGATCTCAAAAGGAATTTGGTATGGCGGAATGTAGGTATTCCTACAGAGTTTTCTGCGGGAACCAAGCAAACAAAGGAAAAACTGAAGCCGCGGGTTAGCCAAAAGAAGACAAAAGCGTGCAGATCTTGCAACTGGGTGCACGTGATTGTTGGAAAACTACAACAATCCCATTGTGTGCTTACCTTTAGGACTAATTAAGATAGTATGCTACTAAACAAGATTAATTAAAAAATAAATGCTCTCTTAAAACTACGCGGCCCACTTTGTGAACTACATATTAATTAATGAACACAATGAAAAGTATACTTATGAATCTTTTGGAGTCGTTTGTGTCATGAATAGTAATTAAACTAAAAACCATATGTAAGGGGTTGTTAGAAACATGTGATAATTATCCAACAAAAACACAGCTAATGTGCGCTATTGAAATCAGAGACAGACGATCGAAAGGTGACGGTTAGAAGATTCTAGGAGCAAGCGCGTTAATATTGACCCACAGAAGTAGCTTACATATCTGTATTTCTCTCTGGTACCAAAATATTTTCGCATTTTTAAATTTCGATAAATTGTCGGTAAAAATTTATTAATTGGTTTGAGCAACAGTGGAAATCCATTCTGCACTCGGCGAAAACTTTAATGAAAAAAAATCGATTAACTAATTATTCGCACAAACTCGTTCCTCAAAAGTGACAAGTGGCAATTTATGTCTTTCGTGTTGAAAGGTGATTAGCGTTTTATTAAAAAATATCAGAATTAACTTTTTAATTTTTTACAAAAATGCATTTGGAAAATGAACCATAGAGACCCGTGGCGTTGCAACGATCGTCGATAGTTATCGATATCTCGAGGGTATCGATAATTAGCAACGTAAGTTGATCGCGGTTTTCCAAAACAACTTGTTCCGACGCCGGCGCCGTAGGCGAATAATCATTAAAACAAAGATTATTAGATTATAAGCTGTCTTTGTTTTTGTTCCTAAACAGCCCCCATAACGACATCAGCGATAACCATCCTAGGATTACTTCCGGTGTATTATTTTTGTGATTGGTTAATTTTCACATCAGAATAGCTTAGGCAACCCTTATAAAATTCAAGTCAAATTGTTGTCTATTTCCTTAGAATCAACATGCCAAAAATTTTACTTTCAAATAAAGCTTTCAACCCTTGTTGTCCTCGATAAGTATACAGCTAAGTGCTCATCTTCAACTATTTGCTTTACCAGAAAAATAAAAATTTTCTGCCGGCACACACGTGGCATGATAAAACTTGTTTACTTTTCATTTTCAAATTCAAATATATTCATTTAAAACCTGCTTTATTGACCTAGCCTTCCTGTTACATGCAAAAATCCTTTTTCAGTGTCATTTGCGGGCGCCGTTCTTTCAAGTTTCTTCAACCCGTATTCGCTGTACGTGACAAAATTTGCTAAAAAAACTATCAACATCTCGAAATGTTGTTCATCTGGAAAATACTACTTTAAATAATCCTCTTAATGGTCCATTAATTTCTATAACAATTTATATGTGTTTACTCTCTATTAAACGTAACCGCAAATTGAGGTTGTTTAATCGATTTGAGAAATATTGAGATCAAAAGAAGATGCACGCACCCTAGCGAGCTCAAAACTTTGAAGATGAACTTAAAAGGAAAGCAAAACGTAAAGGACGTGTCAAAAATACAAGGTCAAGGATTAATTTTTGTATTTATAATTTTGAACCTTTAAATTTCAGTTTTGCAGTTATTCAACATTAATTTTACCATTAGGCGCATTAGAGAACATAAAATCGTAAAATAAATATCCCAGTTAAAAATAGATCCTGCCTTTCAATTTTTTCCTTTCCACATCCTTCCCTCTTCTTCTCAAACACGGTGCTCACAATCAAGGAGCTCAGCATTGGCTACTAAGTAAATACTATTGATCCATGAATAAAGAGTAAACCGTGCACTGGGGGGTATTCCATACCCCCCAGACCCCCCGGTTTGCCGATGGCTATACTGAAGCTTAATCAATATTTGAAGTTATAATAATAAATAAATACGTTTAACCTCGGGTCCGTTTTATTATAATCGATAAATATCGATAGTTATCGATTAATCGAAGAACCATCTTTAATTTTTAAAATATCGATTAATCGAAATTTCGAAAAATTTCGATAGTTTCGATATTTCTAATTTAGATTATTGTCGTATGTTTTCTGGACTTCTCATTGGTCAATTTTGGGTTCGACCGGTTTCTTTATTCGAGAAAAAAAAGTTGGGGTTTATTATTTCGATAATTATCGATATATCAATACTTCGACACTCCGATAATTATCGACAAATATCGATTAATCGAAGTTATCGATAGTTTTTGAATTATCGAAATTCGATATCGATTTTTGAATATCGCCCAGCCGAGTGCGGGCCTCCCAGTCGAGGTAGATTGAGTTCAGGGATGTTTTTAGCGAGTTAAGCGCCAGCCAAAACGGCCCGGAGCGCTCGAAGCGCAGCGGAGACCACAACCGCAAATCACGGATCCACTGTGTAAAATGAATGAATTAAATTAAATTAATTTGACTCCTCCCACTAATTTATACATGGTATTTTATATGTAAAATTTTCGATCTTTAAATGCCGTTTTTTCGAAAACTAATGGATAATCCGAGAAAAATTTTTTTAATATGCTTAAAAAATTGTCTTCTTTCTCTGACAGTCCCCGCCTAAAGCTTTCAACATATTGTGGGACTTCTACAATTTATTAAATTTTGAATTTAAGTTTAAGAGATCCAAAACAATGAGAATAAACCGGAGACCCCCAGTGCATGCTTTTATTTTATTCCCAAATCACTACATTCAACACAACAAACTAGACTACATCATCTACATCGGGGGTGGCTAGAATCCATCATCTTCTCAACCTCTCAATTTTTTCCTTTCCACTTCCTGCTTCTTCTCAAAACTGCGACTTCGAAATACGGTGCTCACAATCGAGGATCCCAGTATTGGCAGCACTGTCGCTGTTCGGTACTGAACTAATACTATTGGTTCATGAATAAAGAGTAAACCGTACACTGGGGGGGTCTTCTAACTGGCAACGCCGAATCGGTTACGCCAAATGGGCTGCGCCGAAAAGGTTTAAACCCAATAAAATGGGAACTAAGTAAAACGTATTTATTTATTATTATAACTTCAAATATTGATTGAGCTCTAGTGTAGCCAAAGGCAAACCGGGGGGTCTGGGGGGTATGGAATACCCCCCAGTGAACGCTTTTATTTTATTTCCAAATTACTCATAATTTAATGCAGCAAATTGGAGATTGACTGGCGAATCAAAGATTATAGATAGATTTATTACCTAAGTAGATTATGGAAACAGACAATCGAATACTCCCCTGTAAACGTTTTTATTTTATTCCCAGATCACTACACCCAACACAACAAACTAGACTACATCAATTTCTCAACTTCTCAATTTTTTCCTTTCCACTTCCTTCCCTCTTCTTCTCAAAACTGCGACTTCTTAATAAAGGATCCCAAGCATTGGCTACTAAGTAACTCTTTGGTACTGAAGAACTAATACTATTGGTGCATGAATAAAAAGTAAACAGTGCAGCCCCCGGTGCACTCAATCAATATTTGAAGTTATAATAATAAATTAATTTAAAGCTTGAATTTAAGTGTAAGAGAAACAAAACCCCGTAGATAAACCGGGGGGTCTGGGGGGTATGGAATACCCCCCAGTGCACGATTTTATTTTAGTCCCAAATCGCTACGCCCAACACAAAAAACTAGACTATATCATCTACTTAACCTCTCAACAGGGCCTATTTTACCATTATACGCATTAGGTACGTGCTTAAGGCCCAATTGCCGGAAGGACCCGAGAAGAGAGAACATAAAATCGTAAAATAAAAATCAAATTCTGATAAAATAACCTTCGAATATCAGGGGCCCGAAAATTTGCTAGAGCCTAGGGTCCAACCCAGTTAAAAATAGGCGCTGGCTACCTGCTGGCTCAGGTAACAATGCATAAAGGTAGATTCATATTTGTCTGACGTGATGTGATGTGACACGTCAAAACGCAATTTACATCATATAACAACACACTAATATGAACGCCTCCCATCTAAATGTTAGGAACCGATACCGTCACATCACATCACGTCAGACCTTTAGGCAGACAATACATAATTTTCAAATAAAATTTTATATAGATGTTATAGATAGAGGTCGCTCGAGTCACACGATAGTAAAATGTAAATAAAAAATAATAATAACGTAACATAAACCACGTGAAGTCAATAAAATTTCAGTTTTAGAATCGTTGTAAAGAATCTTTTCAATCAAGGTAAAGTTGCAATAATCATCAAACGCACAGTATTACTAACATTTAAAGTTGATAGGATTTATTGATTGAACTACTTCGAAGTATGGCAAAACAACTTGCTATATTTTCGAATTTGTATAACACGATATCGATCAACTTCGCAACAGCCATACAAAGTTTACTGCAAATTCATTTCAAACTTGACAATTTTATCATATAGTTAATATGATGGCATCGATCCACTGACCTGATCGAGCGAACAAATCAGTTTAATAATGGAAAATGCACAAAAATTAAGAATTTAACTCGACTTCGGCGACACTTTCGAGTAGTTTTCAAAATTATAAATATTGAATTCAATTGATCTGCTTTGATTTTTCCACACTAACGAAAGCTTCCCACTCCAGATTTATTAAAATTCGAATTCGAAATGGAGGATGAAATTTTACGTTATCTAAACTTTCGTGGTGACAAAAATTTCTGAAACGCAATTTCCTATCGTTTGGGTATATCTCCTGTCCACGAATTTAATAAAACTTATAAAGTAACTTGCTTGCGACAGGTAATATCCATATTATATAAACCGAGTTCCATTATTAAATATTAAACCGAGATGGTATTTTCTTCGCTTCACTTCAAGTTTTCGAGTTAACTAAATAAAGCATTGTTCTCTTAGTCATGAATTTTGTTTTCCGTACCCTTAACTAAACACCAACTTCCATTGCCTTTCATTTTGCAATTTCCTGATTTGAAGCTAAAAAACAAATGATGAATGTTCCGACAAACCAAATGCCAAATACACTATCGGTCATTAAGCCATCATCAAAGAAAAGTCCGATTTTGTATCGGAAACTTATAACTGAAAGAAAAGAATTTTTTATCCGCTTGCCCAACTAATTCCACCAGAGATAAAGGTCCTTCACGATAAATTGAGATAAATTTAAAGATCGTTACGAAGGTTAACTCCAACATTATTTTTCAAGATAACCTTTCCGTGGTTCGAAACTCACGTTAAACTGTTTCTGAAACATGGAGAACTTGTAAATTTGCAGTAAATTCATAAAGTGCGCTGATGTGAGTTTTAGGCAACAAGCATAAAAAATCATTTAAAAGCTTCTGTTATAAGTAAAACAGAAGTCTAATAAATTACCTTTAAAACCCAGCAAAACTTCTAGTGCTGCTAAATCGATGCAATAAAAAAAAAACTTTCTAAAATCTCTTTCGTTGTTGACAAACACTCAATAAATTACTTTCGCGTTATAACTTTTAAGATAAATTCAAATTTAAAAAATTTCGAATTCATATTTTTATCAAAAATATGATTTATTAAATAAACGCTCTAGTTAATTACTAGGAAAAAAAAATTTAATCTGATAGGTGTTTACGATAAGCGGTCAAAAAGGGTTGTAAAAATATAATTAAAGTGTAATGGTGGAATTAAACAAAGGTGACAAAAATGAATAGAAAGCAATTAAAGCAGATAATAATTTTGCCTTTATATTTCTGCGGTGTAAGGATAACAAAATATTATCTAAATAACTGAACCGCAATTGACGATAATTACAAATAGAAATTTCCTGAACAAATGAGCGGAAGTCGTTATTATTTTAATCTTATAAATAATATTTTTGTACTTCCACAACGTAGACCAAAAGCACAGCAAGCACTGCATTGCTGTTATTCATTTTATATTATTGCAGTTCTAATCTTGTTTCCTTGGAGGTAATCTATTATCAAAATTCTATACTTGACTATAAATTTCAACAATTTTCCTGAATGTCACGAATTTCCCATTTAAATAAAAGCTTGAGGCTCCCAATGTATCGAGAGCGCCCCATTATAGTATCCTGCTGCTCCTGCTACAGCGTGTCATTTTTTGGTGAAAAAAAAAAACAATCTGATTTCCCTCACTTTTGCTTAAAAATTCAAATTTCCCGATTTTTCCTGGCGAAATTAAAAAAATTATAAATTCGTTATCTTCTCCAATAAATCCTGCGAAATGTACTGGAGGGTGTTCCACACCCCCCAGACCCCCCGGTTTACAATTTTACCAACCGAAAAATATATTCAACTAACTAAGATTAGGACTAATTGGAAAATTTGAATTTTTAAGCAAAAATGAGGGAAAAACCTTCGGCTAGAAAAAATTAAAACTTAGAAAGCATATTTATTTAATTACCTTACTACTTATAGAGTTTAGTAGCAACCGGGAGCCGGACTTTTAGGCGTCGGATTTTGGGGCGCCGGCGAGATGGGGTTGAGGGTAAAATGTAAATTGGTATTAAATTTTGTTTATATTTTTATTTGTTTTTGTGACATAATAAACCTCACGTGATTTATTCAAGGACTACACCCAAGATGTGGGGGGGGTGCCACAATCCTAAGTACCCTTACTTGGAGATCCTTGTTTATGGATTAAGTATTTATTGGTGATATTTGCGATAAAACATTATTCTTAATTATTTTTTTAAATAATTTTTTTAATTAAAATAAGAACGATTTTTGTAATTTTTGACCCCCCCCCCAACCCCTCACATAAGGGCACGTAAGATTTTGGCACCCCCCCCCCCTTCGTCACATCTTACGTTAAGATTATTAAACAAAAATAATGTTGAGCCCCCCTCCCTCTCCTCCTCTTATATTTAAAAATATATAAATAACATAAGTATTGTTATTAGGAAGCGTTCATTCATTACGCGAGGCGTTTAGGGAGGGGGGTCGAGCCGAACCTCACCAAATCTCACGTGGGGAAGAGGGGGTCTGGTAAATATCACGTAATTTTTTTGTCTTGCCTAGTCCTAAATAAAAATAATTAAGCAAATTATATTTTTTTAAATAAATCCAACGCAATCAAGCACAAATTAACGAATTTACACTAAAAATTAGGAGGAGGGGGTCGAACCAAATCTCAAGACATCTCACCGAGGGGGGAGGGGAGTCTAAAAACCGCTAAAATCACCTCACGTAATTAATGGACGCCCCCTTATACAAAAAATACGAAAATTTAAATTAAATTTTAAGTTTATATAAATGAAAGTTAATCAAGATTAATTAATTTAATCAAAACTTGGTAATCCCTTAATATCCAGGTAAAAAATCTGATTTAATTAAAAAAAAAGTATTTTACGAAACTTATGCAAGGAATACGTCGGACCCAAAAATGCAGCCCCTAAAAATCTGGTGCCCAAAAATCCGAAGCCTAAAAGTCCGGCATCCAAATGTCACGTACCGAAAAATTCAAATTTCCCGATTTTCCTGGCGAAATTTAAAAATTTATAAAACGTTATCTTATCAAGTGTTCTAAAAGAGTGGAAATCCTGCGATATGTACTGGAGGGTGTTCCACACCCCCCAGACCCCCCGGTTTAAAATTTTGGTTTTATATTTTTATAATTAATTTTCAAAGTAATACAGAACGTTGTCACGTATTGCAACTTTCTGTGTTACTTTGAAAATTAATTATAAAAATAATATAAAAATATAAAGCCAAAATTTTAAACCGGGGGGTCTGGGGGGTGTGGAACACCCTCCAGTACATATCGCAGGATTTCCACTCTTTTAGAATACTTAGAGAAGAAAAATCGAGAAATTTGAATTTTTAAGCAAAAGTGCAGCAACTTTCGCGTTGCTAAAAGTCCGGCACCCAAATGTCACGTACCGAAAAATTCTAATTTCCCGATTTTCCTGGCGAAATTTAAAAATTTATAAATTCGCTATCTTCTCAAGTGTTCTAAAAGAGTGGAAATCCTGCGATATGTACTGGAGGGTGTTCCACACCCCCCAGACCCCCCGGTTTAAAATTTTGGCTTTATATTTTTATAATTAATTTTCAAAGTAACACAGAACGTTGTCACTTACCGCAACTTTCTGTGTTACTTTGAAAATTAATTATAAAAATATAAAGCCAAAATTTTAAACCGGGGGGTCTGGGGGGTGTGGAACACCCTCCAGTACATATCGCAGGATTTCCACTCTTTTAGAATACTTAGAGAAGGAAAATCGAGAAATTTGAATTTTTAAGCAAAAGTGCAGCAACTTTCGCGTTGCTAAAAGTCCGGCACCCAAATGTCACGTACCGAAAAATTCTAATTTCCCGATTTTCCTGGCGAAATTTAAAAATTTATAAATTCGCTATCTTCTCAAGTGTTCTAAAAGAGTGGAAATCCTGCGATATGTACTGGAGGGTGTTCCACACCCCCCAGACCCCCCGGTTTAAAATTTTGGCTTTATATTTTTATAATTAATTTTCAAAGTAACACAGAACGTTGTCACTTACCGCAACTTTCTGTGTTACTTTGAAAATTAATTATAAAAATATAAAGCCAAAATTTTAAACCGGGGGGTCTGGGGGGTGTGGAACACCCTCCAGTACATATCGCAGGATTTCCACTCTTTTAGAATACTTAGAGAAGGAAAATCGAGAAATTTGAATTTTTAAGCAAAAGTGCAGCAACTTTCGCGTTACTTTGAAAGTTAACTATCAAAATTATAGTCAAAAGCGTAAACCGGAGGGGGGGGCCTGGGGGTGGACACTCTCCAGTACATATTATGTAATAAAATTCCCACTCTTCTAGAAGAGAGAATAATTAAAAAACAAACAGAAAAAGCTGGGAAAATGTTTTGTTTTTGACCAAAAGGGTGGGAAGTTAAACCGACCGACTAAAGAAAATTTAAATTTGAGAAACTTATTTATTTTTATATTTAAAAAAAAAATTTAATTGCCCGACGACGGCACATCAAGTTTAGCAGCAACTTTTTACGTTACTTTGAAAATATAGCAAAACGGGGAATCCCCCAGTAACGGGAAAAGGCGATCTACCGTCTAGCTGCCCGTCCATGGACGGGCTTTCCAGCTAGTTATGAATAACTACACCTTTTCCAGCAGTAATTCAGAAATCGTCAACTGTAATTCAGATTTTCCCGTTGATATTCAGAAATCGTCAATTATAAAATGTAATTCAAATCTGTATTACACTTGGCGTTTTCTGAATAGCAATTGATCTTTTCTGAATTACTGGTGGAAAAGGTGTAGTCAAAGTTCCTGGTTTCGCTATAATTTATCTAGTTTATTTCCGATCGCCCTAACCTTTTAGTTTGTGACTGAGGTGGTTGACCGGTCTTCGACCGAAAAGGATAGCTGTCGTCCGAGTTCCACCTAATGTAAATAGTTAAGGTATCTTTTATTTCAGTTTACCGTGTAATGTAAAAATAATATGCTTCTCTGTTTAGATTAAAACATAACAGTATTTACAAAATCAATGTTTGGTAATTATTGTGAATGTAAAAAAGTAAAACCCGCAAACTCACGGGCAATCTATTAAAGTGTCAAATAATTACATAGTTAAAAGTTGAGTGCGCAAAATAAATAGAACTCGACAAAAAATATAATGAAATTAATGAGAAATTAAAGAATAACCAAACTAAAGCCTTGTGCCACAACAATTTCTTCTAATTAATTTTGCAACTTTTCTCCCAAAGTAATCAACCATTTATTGTGGAAACTGTTCAACTCACAAAGCAATTAAAATTTGTATAAAATTCGTACAACTTTTTGAAATGCATATTAATGATACATTAGCAAGAAAATCAAAATTTTAATGAAATCCTCTTGCCACGGAATTAACATTAATTTTTGACAAAAAAAAAGAATAAAAGAATGCGGTCTAATCATAAATTTATTAAATTTTGTGTTGCATAGCATTATCTGAACCTCTTAAACAAGGGATGCCTGTTGCTCTCAATTTTCTTTTCTTTTCGACCACTTTTCGAGCTACCCTGTTCACCAGGTAAATGTTCTTCTTCGCAGTCGGCATCGTCCGCCGATAAAACCAATTGCAACAGTTCGTTCTGTTCGTCTTGAGTTCTATAGAACAAACTTCGATCTTTCTCCATTCCCGACAGTGTAGTGACTACTTTATAACTGTAGCCCTGATCGACTAAAAATGACTGACGTTTTTGCGAGTACATCATTTCCGGGGTTCCTGTACATACGAGCGTATAAAAAAATGCATTATATTCTTCCAGGTTAGCTCCCTTTTTAGCTCTTAGAATTCGGCCCAATCTTTGAGCTTCTTGCCTTCTGGAACCGCCATGAGATGATATTTGAATCAAAACGTTCGCTTCGGGCAAATCGAACGATGTGTCGGCCACTTTACTCACAAATATCGTGTTGACTTTGGAGTTGAATTTAAAATTTTGCAAAATCTGGATTCGTTCATTTTGCCCAGTTGGACCGTATATAAAAGGTTTGTTCAACTTCAGAGCGTAGTGTTTCAATGCAAAAACATTATCGGAGAAGACTATAATTTTATCCCCCCTATTCTCGTGATATTTGATCAAATATTGTGTCGCCCTAAATTTATTTGGGTTCATAACGAACAGTAACATCTGCTTGCTTATCTGACAATTTTTGGATTCTTCATAAAATTCAGAAGTAACAGGACACCAAACTTCGGCACAAATCACCTTGGCAATGTATCCTTCCTTTTGTAATTCCAACCAATTCGCTTCGTATAATTTTGGGCCAATAAGAAAATTTAGATCCCCAATTTTGTCGTCCTCCCGTAACAACGTAGCAGTGAGTCCCAGTTTGCAATGAGACTGAACGCTGGTTATAACTTTCCGAAACATTTTTGCCGGAATTGTGTGAACTTCGTCGAGAACCATTATACCCCATTCTTGAGTCTGAATCCATTTCATGGCTGCTTCCGCTTCCGGAGAGCGTTTCTGGGTGTGGGTTATCATCGAATAAGTCGTAATTAAAATTGAACAGTCCATCGGTCTATCTTTAGCTTCTGACGTAAACCGGCAAATCATGGCATCGGTAGCCGTGGAAAATACTTTAAATTGTTGTTTCCATTGTTCCACAGAAACACTCGAGTTGCACAGGACCAAAGCTTTCTTGCGAACGGTACAACAGGCTGTGACGCCCACTAATGATTTTCCAGCACCACATGGTAACACTATCACTCCAGATCTTGCACGACCATTCCCAAACATCTTACCCAAACTTATTTCCTGATATGGTCTTAATGTGGCAGATGGTTTTAACTCCGCTTTAATGTCTGCATTGTTTCGATCGTTTTTAAAATCGTACTCTGCCAAAAGAGGAAAATCCAGTTCTATGCAGCGTTTTTGCAGAATTTCGATGGTATTTTGTTTTGCTTCAAGAGAATACACGTTCGACGGTGATTCGTTGTCATTTTCTTCGTCAATTTTTGCTGATTGAGAAGTACTCGCGGTGAGTTCCTTTTGTATCTTATTTAGAAAACATCTTCGTAATACTTCGTCTTGGGACAATTTTAACAAAATATTTTCGAATGAGCTTTCTACAAAATACCGATTATGCTTCAGAACCAGTTTTACTTTACCGTAGGATAAGGTACAGGACCTTATAAATTCGACGACCCCCTCGGGAATACTGCACTTGCTAAGTCTATTTAGACTAGAAAGAATGTCTTTAGTCTGCAATCCAACACTGACGGCAGCGTACAAAGAATAAGCTGTTAGCTTATACTCGTGAATGTGTTGTGGTCTGGACACAGGTTCAGAGATGTTAACTAAAAAGTCACGTGCTTCTGTATACATGGGCGAAAACGATTCCAAATATATGCAACCATTAGGAGCAATCCATATGGGACGAAACTCGTGATCGGTCTTCAGGACCATTTCGGATCGGCAATCTTTAGCGCCATATTCATCATCTTCGATTGCATTTGAATTATTTTCGGACTGAAGGATTGCTGCTTTGGGTAACATTTGAAAGGATTCACTACCATCGTCTTCTTCGTTATGCTTTAATTCAAGCTTAGGCCTTTTGGCTTTGTTTGCTAGTTTATAACCTGGACGTTTGTATGAAGCCATATTTGTGATACTATTTCGGCAGAAAATTTTGTATATATAGTAATTTATTTTTGCGGTGATAATTGGATAATCGGATTAAATTGTGTTTAAATATTGAATTGGGGAATTAATAAGTTAGAATAAGAATCGTTTCTTAATTTATGCAAATCCCTGGGTATTAATAGCTTTACTATATCGTAATGAAGACCCCGAAAGCTACGCATTGCGTGTTCACTTTAGACGTTAAATTATATATCAGATCCATTAAAAAAAGAACCATTCAATTGCAGGCCAATGCAAAAGTTGTATCGAGAGAATAACACCCACAAATCGTTAAAACTCATATTATTTTTAGAATAAAAAAAATAGTTTTTATTAAACATAATAATAATTATATCAGACAAATATTTGTTAAATCAAACAAAAATACGGCACTATAACGTAATTGACGTTAGTCCATATATTGCAAGCTAAACAAATCCAAATATTATCTGCCAAATCAAGATTGTCCGATATCTTTTTACTTGACTCAATATTACGTTAAAATTGCCTAGCATTCGTGCTTTTATAGAAAAAATTGCTTAGAAATAATTTACTTTAAGGGTGGAGTTATATTCTTAATATTTCACAGAAATTGCAATTTTACATTATTATGTAACAGTTTTTGATTGTTCTACGGTATAAAATCGATTTTCCCAGTCTTTGTCCATCGAAGATTACACAGGGCAACAGTGATTCTGCGGTCTGGGGGTTTATGAGTTGATTTTAGGTAATTATGGTCTCCTGAATGCGAAAAAAATTTCAGATTTGTCGAATTGATTCCAGTTTTTGAGATAAAGACAACCCTTTTATATTGAAAACTAGCTGGAAAGCCCGTCCGCGGACGGGCAGCTAGACGGTGGATCTCTTTTTTAGCGGTATAATATTTCAACATTTAATTTCGCTTCCCGCTACTGGGGGATTCCCCGTTTTTCTAAATTTTTAAGTAAAACATGTGCCGTCGGGCAATTAAAAATTGTTTTATAATAATATAAAAATAAATTAGTTTCTCAAATTTTAATTTTCTTTACCTTCACTTTTGCTCAAAAACAAAAAATTTCCCAGCTTTTCTGACGAAATTTGTATAATTTTCTGTATTCTGTATGTATTCTAGAAGACTGGGAATTTTATTATCATATATGTACTGGAAGGTGTTCACCCCCAAACCCCCCCGATTTACACTTTTGACTATAATTTCGACAGTTAACTTTCAAAGTAGCCAAAGGTTTAATTTTCCCTCACTTTTGCTTAAAAATTCAAATTTTCCGGGTTTTCCAGAAGAAATCTGTAAATTTATGAATTCTTTCTCTTCTCCAAGTATTCTAAAAATGTGGAAATCTTGCGATATGTACTGGAGGGTGTTCCACACCCCCCAGACCCCCCGGTTTACAACTTTAACTTTATATTTTTGTTATTTTTATAATCAACTTTCAAAGTAACACAGAAAGTTGCTGCTAAACTCCGTGAGCTGAAAAATAATTAAGTTTTAATGTTTCTAGCCGAAGGTTAAATTTTCCCCCTTTTTTGCTTAAAAATTCAAATTTCCCGGTTTGTGTGTGTGTTCAACCAAAAAATGACAAGTTGTGGCAGGAGCAGCAGCGAGCTGGAATTTTATATATTAAGATAAAATGTAAATATTGATTGAGCTGCTGTGTAGCCATAGGCAAACCGGGGGGTCTGGGGGGTATGGAATACCCCCCAGTGTACGGTTTACTGTTTAATCAAGTAAAGGCGTGCCCAAACCCCCCCGGTTTGCTAATCGCTACACAAGAGCTCAATCAATATTTGAAGTTATAGTAATAAATAAATACGTTTAACCTCGGCCCCGTTTTATTGGGTCTACCAAACCGGACTCACGCCAAAACAGCTGCGCCGAACTAGACCCTCGCCGAAACGGCTGCGATGAAACGGCTACGCCAAAACGGCTGGGCCGATTGGGGCCGTTCCCTTGATTGTGAGCGTTGTATTTCGAGGTCGCAGTTTTGAGGAGAAGAAGAAGAAGGAAGGGAGTGGAAAGGAAAAAATTGAGAGGTTGAGAAGATGATGTATTGTAGTTTGTTGGGTGTAGTGATTTGGGAATAAAATAAAAGCGTACACTGGGAGGTATTCCATACCCCCCAGACCCCCCGGTTTGGACAATTAAAATTTTTGTATGTATGTTGCCGTGTTTCTTTCGTTTCCAGGGGGGAGAGGGTCATTTTTTTAAACTTTATTTGTTTTGGTTGTTAAACTTTGAAAATTTTATTTTTAATTGTAAATTTTTCTAGTTTCTCAAATATTTAGATATCAGAAAATATTCAGAATCAGAAATAGAAAGTTCGTGCTTATATTTTTGATGAATTTTGTGAAATATGAAAATCCCACTTTTTCAGAAACAAAAAATACATTTACTGGTCCCAACAAAATGCACTGGGGGGGGGGGGGTTATAAACACAAACAAATTTATTATTTCTCAAACCGGGGGGTCTGGGGGGCATGGAATGCCCTCCAGTGCACCAGTAATTTGATTATGGAATACAATTTAACTCAATTATTACTGATGTACTGGTACTTTTTTTTTAATTCAGGAAATTTTATTTTTGATTATAAATATTTAATATTATCGACTAGTAGTGAATAAAGTAGTTTTTTGGAAAAACAGATCCTACGCATAAGAATTTAAATTTTATAAATTAAAGACAAAAATTAAGAAATTTTTTTTGAAAATTAATAAAGAGAAAAGCGTGCCATACCCCAGTCTACGTGTCAGACGTAGCGATTTGGGAATAAAATAAAAGCGTGCACTGGGGGGTATTCCATACCCCCTGACCCCCCGGTTTGCCAATGGCTACACTAAAGCCCAATCAATATTTGTTAACTATACTGTGATTAGTGATTCATATATGTAAATATCTAAAAGCTGATATTGTCACTTTTAGGGGGCGTCCATTAATTATGTGAGGTGATTTTAGCGATTTTTAGACCCCCCACCCCCCTTGGTGAGATGTCGTTAGATTTGGCTCGACCCCCTCGCCCCTCCTAATCTCACGTGAGATTTTTTAAAATAATTACGGATATTTGCTAGACCCCACGTGAGATTTGGCTTGACCCCCTCCCTCCCCTAAACGCTTCGCATAATTAATGGACGCCCCCTTACGAACTTGCATAAATTGTTCCCAATTACCCCACCTGACTATATAACTTCAAATATTGATTGAGGTTTAGTGTAGCCATTGGCAAACCGGGGGGTCTGGGGGGTATGGAATACCCCCCAGTGTACGGTTTACTCTTTATATATGCACCAATAGCATTAGCAGTTCTTCAGTACCGAAGAGTTACTTAGTAGCCAATGCTGGGATCTTTGATTGTGAGCGCCGTATTTAGAAGTCGCAGTTTTGAGAAAAAGAAGGGAGGAAGTGGAAAGGAAAAAACTGAGAGGCAGGGCCTATTTTTAACTGGGTTAAAAATTCTAGCAAATTTTCGGGCCCCTGATATTCGACGCCCAATTTTTGGGTTATGTTATCAGAATTTGATTTTTATATTACGATTTTATGTTCTCTCTTTTCGGGCCCCTGTGGCCATTCGGCCCTAGGCACGTGCCTAATGCGTCTAATGATAAAATAAACCCTGAATGTCACTTTATTATGTATTAATTATATAAATAAATATATATTATCTCTCTCTCTTCAGCCTTTTCTGCCCACTGCAGTGCAATCAGCCTCTTTCTCTGAGAGAAAGGTTTTAGTATTTAGACCCCACGGTTGCCTGATTGGGGAATGCCTGTAACCCTGTTTTTAATAGTTGATAGTGGCAATCATCAACTCGGGGGGCCGCCGGCTTTACGTGCCCTCCGAAGCACGGATACGGTCATATGAAAGTTTTAGACTCTCCCCGGATTTGAACCGAGTACCTTAGAGTCATCAGTTGTTCGGCTAACCTACTAAGCTAATGACATATTAACTATGTCGTCAAAAAAAATTGCTTTAAATTAACTTTACTCCCCCCCCCCCTTAACATGAGAACTAGAGTCAATTCGAACAAAATAACTACGTGGTGAGTACTTTATTACATTGGTGTATTTAAATTCACTCCAAAACCTAAGACCGCAGAAAAAAGGTTTTGGTTTGTTGCCCAATGTTATTTGTTGTATAATATTGTTAATAATTTAGTTTTATTATTTTTGTATGGCGCCCAATCTAAAACCGTTTCTTTTGCGGGTAAAACCCTCAGGTTTTTAGTTAAAAACTAGTCTAATAATAATAATCTCGATTGAACGTAAAAGGAATATTCACAGAACTACCTACACAAGAATAACATTGCCAGTATGAAATTAAATGAAATACTAATGTGCTCTAGGGTTTTGATAACGGTAATCGAGTCAACAGAAGCAAAGTACAGTATTTAGACAGCTATTTGTACATTCAATTCAGTTATTGATATTTCTAAGTATAATTCACCGGTAGGTATATTTTGAAATTAATCGTAGTCGGTCTGTCTGTTCATGTAATTGTCCTAATTACAACCATCAATAAAGCCGTCCAGCACTAATTTTGAAGATGAAACTGTTGGGTATTATTAGTTTGTTACAATAATTATTAAAATTGAGAATAAAAAGACGAATTTAATTCAAGAAACACAAAATTTGGGAAAACGAAATAATTTTGTTTATGGGATAAGTAAGTCACAAATTAACGATAATTAATTTTATGTTGTTGCTTTCTACAATTTTGTTTTCGGTAACTGTTTGTTTTTAAAAGTGGAATTTTGTAATGTCATAATTGTAGTATATAGGTCGAAAAATCATAATTATCTATTTGCGGATGCAAAATTAAAACTAAAACAACGCACACAACTAATTAATTTTTGTGAGTACAATCTATTATACCACACCATTACTAATTAATTTGATTTAACAAGTTAAATTACCGAGTTCATTAAAGCATAAAATGGAACAGTAATTTTGATTACAAAAGCGAACACGGCAATGGTTAAAAGAAAATCTAAAGCACGAAAACAAATTCTTGTTTTCAAATTTATTATGGTTGTTAGATTGGACGACATTGAAAAGCACAGCTTGTATCCGGAGTGAAAATTTCTTTTATTGGTACTTGATCATCCGCTAAAAGAAAATGAGAGTATTAGGAAGTTGTTCCAAGTCTTTAGAATCCATCGAAAAAAGAAAAGGGAAATCAGGTAACTTTTTCATCATCCATTTTTTTTTTACATTGAATTTAAAGGAACGATTAAAAGCATATTTTGGCAAAATCAAATACATGTCGCAAAAAAATTTTTTTATTCCGACTTTTAAGAAAATACGTGACTGGAAATCCTCTTACGGCTACTCTTGAGGAAATGCTGAAAAGTAACACGCGGGTTATTCCATAACAATTCCCCAGCTGATCTCGTACTGTCAAAATTAGCATTTTCATTTTCTTGGGTAGAACTTTTCAAAAGAAATGTAACCGCCATAAATGGGTCAATCGTACCGTGAATTCAAGAAAATTTAGGTTCAACAAAAACATTGTAAAAATTACAAAAGTTCAAATAAGAAAGCTTAAAATGTGTCAGTAACAGTTATCAACCAGCATATTGTAACGACAAGGTGAATTTACTACCTCCACATTAAGATTAAATCCTAACATGAAAAGGTGAACCTCTGAACCAGAGAATTATGTAGACAATTTATTCTCCCGAAGATAATAATTTTTTACAACATAAGAGAAAATGTACTGGCGTCTGGAGAAATGTACACTTATTAATTTTACTTGCAAGAAAAAACCATAAGTATAAAGTCCCCTTAATACCCTATGATCCTGTAAAACCATTATTTTGAATGACAAAACTTTTCAATTGTTTCAAAAGGATAATAAATAATAATTAATATTTTTCTTGGTTCGGGGAAGAAAATTTTAATAATACCAATATTCGCGTTAAAAGTCCAAAACAGACATATTGACGAAAGAATGATATTCGAAGGCAAATATTGGCTTTATAATAATTTGATTCAACAAATAAACGGTTTTCATTCAGAAAAAGAACTCAAAATAAAAAATTTTAAGTAAATTTGTGGTTTTTTTTTTTTTTTTTTAAAAAGAGGGTTTTCATTCAATTTTAACTCCAAACGAATTTTATCATTTTATAAAATTTTAATGTCCAATATTTAATCGGTAAGTTTTACAAATTAAACAAAATTAAAATTTTAAATTAAATTGAACCTCTCGTTCCAATTAATATTCATGAATAAATAAAATTTTTAAACCCAAACGCTTTAAAGGTAGAAACAAAAACCGCAGAAAAATCATTAAAAATTTAAAACAGTTTCGAGTGCTGTTTGGGGTTGAAATGATGCAGCGATAGAAATTGAAATCATCTTAAAATTTCGATGAATTATACAGGGTGGAGAACCTTTTCTACGACATAACTTCAAATAAAATTTTTGTCCTTTTTTAAGCAATTTTTTGAATTTCAGATTTCAAACGGCCATAGCTCCGATATTATTAATTTTTTAAGCTTAATGGATTAGGACTTTTTTAAAGATCATTCGCTCATCTACAAATTAGCTTATAACCCCTTATTGTCTAGAATCAACAGATTTCGAGTTATAAATTAAATTAAGGAAAAAACGTTAAAAAAATTGAGGTTTTATCTTTTTTACTTTTCTTGCGAACCCCATATCTCTTAAACGAAACGCTTTAGAAAAAAACGGATGACCCAAATCGGATAGGGAATTTAACGGGCTACAACTTTGGTCAAATAAATTTTTTTGGAAAACCAATCGTTTTCACAGAAATTCTCAAAATAATGAACAAGGTGTAGGTAAAAAAAACATAAATTTACAAAATTGTTAAAAACTTCAATTTGATTTAGGTACAGCATTTGTTTTAATGTCAAAACGTTTAATCGTTAATTACTTTGTCAATTTATGATAATAATTTATGAGGGAGGACATTTTGAAAATTTTGTAAATTTATTTTTTTTTTACCTACACCTTGTTCATTATTTTCAGAATTTCTGTGAAACGGGTTGGTTCCCCAAAAAAATTTATTTAACCAAAATTGTAGTCCGTTAAATTCCCCATCGGGTTCAGGCCGTTAGTTTTTTTCTAAGACGTTTCGTTTAAGAGATACTGGGTTCGCAAGAAAAGTAAAAAAAATAAAACCTGAATTTTTTTAACGTTTTTTCACTTAATTTAATTTATAACTCGAAATCCGTTGATTCTAAACGATAAGGGGTTATAACCTAATTTGTAGATAAGCGAATTATCTTTAAAAAAGTTCTAATCCATTAAGCCTAAAAAATCAATAATATCGGAGCTATGGCCGTTTGAAATCAGAAATTCTTAAAATTGCTTTAAAGGGAAGTACCACCTGGAAGGTTCTCCACGGTCACGGGGACACCCTGTATTTGGTTGCTTCCGAAATTATTTAAGTTCAGGTAGTTAGCTAAACCTCTTAGCCTCACGAAAGCCGCCATTTATATTTTATTAGGATAACAATATAAGCCCGATCTCAAAGGGATCCACTATGTTAAATTAATTCAAATCTCGAATGTTATTTTAATAACAAGCAACAGAAACTGAATTTTTCATGAGATCGATTCCACCTTCTTTTCGTCCAAAGCTTAGAGCGCAGCTTAAAATTTATGTAATTTTAACTTGACAAAATGGAATTATAACAAAATATTGTATTATCATCCAACTTTAATCAAGTTAAAGTGTCTTAACGAAGCAAAGAAGAGCATTAGAAACTGGAAAATGAAAATTAACTCGGTTATGATAACGAGCGCTGACAACCGATTATACATTATATGGAAATAATCAAATTTAAATGTAGCCAGAGTGTCTGTCTGTGTATACTTAAAACGAAAACTCGATGTTTCAATATTTAAATATCTTAATTTGTATTCAAGTAGTCACGACCTACATTTTAAAATATTTTACCAGAATAATAATAGTAATAATAATTGTTACAGTTTATAGATTTTAATTCTGGAAAACCCGGTAATCTAATTAATATAATTTTCATATGACAGAATGGACAATAAAAGGCATTATTCCTTTGATTTAAACGAAAGCCCCCTCGACACAACAGAAACAGCTGTTGTATAGAAAAGATTAGATACGACCTCATTATATAAAGTTAATTATTTACATAAAATGTAAACTGTGGAAAGAAAAACCGATCTCAAATTTCAATTTCCTTACCCTTTGGCAGGGAAAACTTTGGGAGAACTTCATAAGTAGGTACATAATCGCTATTGATTTTTACTTATTATTAATAAATCGTACGTTTAGTATCGTAAATTGCTTAGTTTGCGGTTTTAAAATTAAATAAATAAATTTTGCACTTAAGTTTTAAACTTAATCGCTTAATACTTACGGTGCACTTTATTTATCGATGCAAACATTAAATAAATACCTCGAGTTTTCAATTTTGTGGGAAAGCTTAGCAATAAAACCATCGCGTCTCGTTTTCCACTTGTGTCAATTTTCATACTAGGTACTTGAAACAGAGCTTTTCTCATTTTGAGATTCGAAAATCCGGTGAACAGCTTCTTCGGAAACCAAAAACACATTTTTTATAAAATAGTTCAGTGTCGATATTAATATGCACAGTTCATAGTTGGCATAGTTGTCAACTTTGAAGTCTGCACCTTGGGAGCAATAACACCACGGTGTATTTCAATAAGAAAATTAATGGCACCGAATAATTATAAAGTTGAGAGAGAAAATGCGCTCTCTCTAATATTGTAGAATGTGACGTAAACTCCAGATTACCGAAGAAGACGTCCCTAATATCGGCGATGAAATAAGTTCAGTTTGCAATATGGATTCACGTCGAGTTTTACGTCCTAACTGTAAAATCAATGAAAATTTTATAGTTGTCTAGTCTTTCAAGTATCCGGTAGACCTATTATAGAGACTTCTAAATATATCAGTGTCAGTCGTAATTCTTTATAAAGCTAATGAAGCAAACAAGTAAGCGATGGCTGCTACGGTCTTTGTTCGCTGGGATGCTCTCGAACGAGACTATCTTGAGCTTTTCAACATCCTGGAGTTGTGGATGAAAAACAAAGGTGCGCTTAAATAAAATTCGATATTGTAATTTCATGAATAAACTGAAAAAATCCCAAAAACAATTAGAAACAAAATCGGTAGCCATTTAGCTACGGCAAACAAACACAAATTTATTCAACTTCCTTTTTCCTCCATCATTTTAGCAACATAAAAGTAATCGATTATGCTTCACCTTGATACAACCGCGAAGATATTTATTTAAAATAAAACGAAATCGTATAAAGTGAAAGCCACGGTAATCGACAATGAAAAAAAAGTGCAAACACGTGACTGAAAGACTGAATTGTGACGCAAAATTATCTTTACACTCATACAAATAATTTTCCTAAAACGTGTCCATGGAAAAATCATAAAGCCCTCTAATAGGTCAACTTTTTACTCGAGCCGTGTTTTTAATATTCCCTAACGGACATTAAACGTCAAAAGTTTCAGATTTAGCGAGCTATGTTCATGAACAAAAAGCAAACTCGAAAATTTATTACGAAATGGATTTTATATTAAACTTTAAGCTCTCACATAGGTAATACTACAGTGAGAGTGGTACCTGATACATAATAAACATTTTACTCTTAAATTATAAAATAATACCAGAAACCCAGAAGTCCAAGTTTTGAGTGAGTGACTTGCACTTTCTGGCACTCCGACCTATTAACGTCCAATGTAATAAGCCACGGTGGAATTTATTACCGCCCAAATTAAAAGTGCAACATTTTCGATACCACTTCTTCGAAATTACACTAAAAGGTTTTTGAAATTTTAAAACAGAAAACCTACTTCAATTACTCGACAGGTTTTATTGTACTTCCGAAGTGAGGTTTTGATATAACGACCATATTATGGTAATGCAACAATTTACAATTTCGAGTGTTATAAACGATTGTTGTAAAAAAAATACGACGCCCTGATGTAGTACATATTATAGGGATCTACAAAATTTAGATCTTAAATTACAAAAAATATTTAAGTGGCCACTTTAAATCCGAGTAGTAAATGTTTGATTAGCTTCGAGGCTGGGATCATTAAAAGTAAATAAAATATTCAAAAATTAAACTTGTAACCCAATTTCATGTCGAGTTATTCGACTACTTTTCTAATAGTTTTCCTTTCTGTCGACTAATAAAGTTCTATCATGAAATCCCGGCGTGCAAAGCTTCACGCAATAAGAACATAACAGAAAAAAAAACTACAAACTACAAGTAATTAAGAAAAATTTTTGTTCCATGTTCTACGTTGAAAATCTAGCGTCAAGTAGAAAAATTGAAAAACTTAATCACGATTTGTAGACTCAAAATCGTTAAAGTAAAATATAATAGCGTTAAAGAAATAATATATTTTCATTTTTTTATTCCCTTGTGCTCCGTGCGCACAAAAGAGCTCTAAAAATTGATAACGTTGTTATATAATGAATGAATGGCTTAAAGACGACCGACGACAAATTAAAAACGTCAAAGAAAATTATTTTAATTAAAATTTCCAATTACGATCAAAAATGTTCTAGAAAATTCATTGGTTCTAAAATTCCGCACTGTTGCGGAGCTATATACGCACACATGGCGTATACAACAAGAATTTTCCCCAAAACAGTGAATTTTTTCCTTTTGCTTTGCTAAAGTAGAATTTATTGATTAAACTTTAAATATTAAAATTCACAAGTGTTTGTCATGACCGTACTCACATCTAATGTATGTGCTCTAAAGCTTCTGATTTTAAAGGTAAATAAACATTTTAAACATAATAAGTTTAACAAAATTCATTAGACTTTGACTTAAATTGCAAAATATTCACATAATATTTCCTTTGTTTGTAAATAATTTCAAAAACGCGCCAGCATCTCATCTCAATAGAAGTCAGTTTTTATAGTGTTACCTAGGACCAGCAGGTGTCGACATTTTGTGAATAAAGGATATTATCTTGAATCTTGATCCTGATCCCTTTGCACAACTTATACTTCAAATTTAAGCGCTATTTACTCCGTTTGCTCATTAGTTGGAATAAGATTCAAGAGAAGCTTCCCGGATCCGTCCGGAATGTTTCTACCATATGACGTCAAGAATAAACAATGAATGGGTCTACTGGAAAGTCGTAAGTTCCTGTAAAACCTGATGTAGTCAAAAGCATTATTTCTATTGCTATCGGAAATTTTCCAACAAAACTTTAAAATACGAAGATTTCCTGAAACACAATTACAATCCCGGGATTTTGTTTTCGTAATCCGGCTCGTAATTCGTGTATAAAAATAAAAGGAAAAAGGTCGTTAAACTTAAATATTTAGTTTTATTCAAATACAAAAATTATTAATAGGTCAGTGGACAAAGGTTTTAGTGGGGAAATAATTGAGAGTAAGCTGGAATAAATTTTATTATCTCCATTTAGACCTCGAAAAAGACATACTAATTTTGCACGGTCTAGCTACCGCGGATTTGGTCGCAATATTGGAAAAAACAAGGGAAAAATGCAATTTTATAAATATTCGTGAATATCTCGGATTTTATTTACTTGAAAATAAAATATAGCATATTATTCTTTTGCTTTGTAAATCAATGGCTGCAGTCAAGCACCCCCCCCCCTCCCTGATTAATAAGTTGACAAAGAGATTTTTCAAATATAGTCGTTAATTCGTTAATAAACCCGGAATTAGCATTGCCAATCAGGGGGTCGCGTCGGTGTAAACTCCGATTTGTGATGCTAATTCCTAAAATAATGCTAATGAAATGCTACAGTTCAGTTGCATAAAACTCGAGTCAAAATTAACCCCAGCCCCAACCCTCCAAAATGTTGTGATCAGCATAAAATATTTTGTTGGCTTAACACAAAACTAATATTTTTGTTTCTAGTAGTTAATTTTTTGCTGTAACAGCAAAAGACCTTTGTTGACTCAATTTTTATTTGTTGTTATAGGTAAACCTATCCTTAATTAAAATTCCTTAATTGTGTAAGTATCGCATTTTTGCTTTCAATTTTTCAATTAAAACGTCAAACTCGAGCCGAAAAAAAATTACAGAAAAAGTACTTTTTCTTTTTTAACGGGTTTCAACTTTTAACGGGTCGTTAAATTTAACTAATCAATGGAAATAATTCCTTAGTGCTAATGCTAACAAACCAATAGAAATCCTCCGTTAACTTTAACGGATTGTTAAAAGTTTTATGAAATCAGGCATTATTACCTTCCGCCGTAAGGTAAAATTCGGATATTACTTTACGCCATCCTACTACGACCATAATCGCACGCTCTACTGTGTGTAAAGATCTGAACTACTCCAAATTTATTTGTCTGGTTACCAGGACAGCGTAAAAACCTTTAAAAGAACACAGTGAGCTTTAGTTGCCAAGCAACGATGCGATAGTAGGAAAATAGTAGGTGATATTCGTGTGTAAAAAAACATCTGATTTACGTACTTATATAACAGCATACTATGTGTTAGAACGGAACGGCAAACACACCTATCGCGCTATCTGGATAGTTATAATTTTACAATCTTCTCAAAACTCAAATCTCAAAACTGCGGAAATTCTGCAAATTATCACTTACGCAAAAATCACAATATCACTGTTATGCAAAAACCAGGAATTTTACTATGATATTCTGTGGGGTGTTCCATACCCCCCAGACCCCCCGGTGAGTTTTCACAGCACATAGATATAATTTGCAGCACTAAAATTTTTCGTTTATAAAACTGAGGGGGTTATAAACGATGTGTAGATGTATTTGTTCTGAGAGAATAAAAAGTTTGCATTATTAAGATAAATCACACAAAGTATACATTTACACTTTAGGGTTTTCAAACCGGGGGGTCTGGGGGGTATGGAATACCCTCCAGTGCACCACCATATTTGTTTCTGGACCCGGAATCCAATTTTTTATAGGTGACTATCTGGAAAGCCCGGCCGCGGACGGGCAGCTAGACATATTTAAATATTTTATTTATTTATTTAAACATTTAATTTTGTTTCCCGCTACTGGGGGATTCCCCGATTTTCTATATTTTCAAAGTAACGCAAAAAGTTGCTGCTAAAATTAAAATTTCCCGGCTTTTCTTCAAGTATTCTAAAAGAGTGGAAATCCTACGATATGTACTGGGGGGTGTTCCACCCCCCAGACCCCCCGGTTTATAATTTTAACTTTCTATTTTTATAATTAATTTTCAAAGTAACACAGAAAGTTGCTGCTCAACTCCATGAATAGTGCGGTAATTAAATAAATATGCTTTCCAAGTTTTCAGTTTTTCTTAAATTTCTCATTTTTCTCAAATAGTATATTTGAGCTTTCATAAATAAATGTCTGACAAAACTGATAACTATAGCTAAAGGCCCAAATATAATTTTTATTTGATTTAACTTGTTATATTGTGTTAGTCCGGAGAGTCTGGGGGGTGTGGAACACCCTCCAGTGCACAATTTCCTTTATCCCCACTCAAAAACTGAGAAGTTATTTAATTCTGGAGGTATTGCAATCCCCCACCCTTTAATGATAAAAATGTTTTTCAAAGCGAAATTCTCTTTCTTCTCCAAGCGATATGTACTGGAGGGTGTTCCACACCCCCCAGACCCCCCGGTGTACAATTTTAACTTTATATTTTTATAATTAACTTTCAAAGTAACATAGAAAGTTGCTGATAAACTCCGTGAGCAGTACGGTAATTAAATAAATATGCTTTCCAAGTTTTTGCTTAAAAATTCAAATTTTCCGGTTTGGATTAAAAATCGACCAATCAGAGTGGGTTTTTCCATAAAAAAATGACACGCTGATTTTATATATTTGGATTTACTTTATTAAAAAATCTGATGTGGACACCACATGACTTGCTCGTCATTTTTAGAATGATTGTATAGGAATCTCATTAATCTAATTGTGCGCGTCACGAATGACGAACAATCGCAACCAAAAATAGGAGGTGCACAACTAGATGCTATAAGAGTCTCAAATACAAAATTTCAACTCTAATTTGCACAAATTCAGTAATTCAATCATCAAAATTTGTTTGTCGAAATTTTTGTTGCTTCTATTTTTTTGGGGCCCTTAGAAATTTGGAGGCCCGCCCGGGGCTGCAGCCTTCTTAGCCCCCCCCCCCTTAATCCGGCTCTGATTCGATCTGGAAGAACTTCGTTTTCATGATTTTCAATTCTCGTTTACAGCAACAATGTTTTCGAGAGATCGGCCGGTAAGCCGCGCCGACCCACAGAAGACCCAGTTTTCTCAAATTTATCGATCACTCTTCGAATCATCGACTTGTTTGGTGGTTGGTGGACTTTCACGACCGAAAATTCAGCAAAGTTTGGAGCAATTCTAGCGTAATGGATTTTCGCAATGATAACGCGATGTTCCCTTGTGTAGCGCTCCATTTTTAATAATCGGAACAAACATGGATGAAAAATTTCAGAGCTGAAACTTGCCAAGTAAAAAAAACATCTCGCGATGTTTCCAAAACTCACCATAGACTAGATCTCAATTTCTCTCCTGTGGTTCCCAATAAATTAAATAATAATATACAGTACGCAGATCTTTTAGGCCTAGCGCTTCCCAAGAGATTAAAAGTGGAAAATTTGTAAAATGAACAGGCAAGCTGCCGAGCAACTCGTAAGCCGATTTTAATTTTCTGTGTCATAAAATAAACTTTACTATTAGGAGTTTTAATTAGTGGTGTGCGGTATAGTCAGCTCACGCGAGCCGTTAGATTTTAACTATTTCTGATCTATAAATTCCTACATATTTCTCTTTCTCATTAATGTAGTCAACCCAAGTATCTGGACAAATAAAATTCTGATTTGGCATTTTTCCTAAAAATACCTGATATTTTCTATATTTTAGTGCTGTATCCGCTCAGCGATACAGTCAAGATGACCAGGCAGGAGAAAAACTTCATTTTTATTAATTTTACAATAGAATTCCAGTTTGAATAATTTATTAGATTTACCTAATTCTATAAATCAAACGAATATGTAGATCCGGCGTTGATAAAATATTTACAGCAGACACTGGATTTAACATGAGGTTTACAAGAACAAAAAAACATTAAAATTTAACATAAATCGGGGTGTTGAGAGCCCTCTGCTTACCGGAAATATTTTTTTAAATTTTTTGAAATAAATATAAAAACAAGGACCTTAATCGCTTCGCTTGTTTGTTTGTCAGATATTAATATCTGCTTTGCTTCAGGATTGAGAGGCATTATCGTTAAATGAACTCAAATTTAGGCATTCATAAAAATTGATTGTTGTCAATTTAATACCAATTTAAATAAAATTATTGAAAATCCCGGAATTTCGACATTCAATAATCGTCCGGGTTGTGGAACAGCAATCCCTAGGGGAAATTTATAAAAAAGTTAAAAAATCACACCGCTTTAAATTCCTTGTTGTGCGAGACTTTACATAATTCTCTAATCCTGCGTCCTAATTATGGGCAATAGTTGCTTTTGGCTTTTTTTTTGACTGGAAAACCTGATCGTAAAGGTCTGGATCGAGATTAATTAGGATCTCTCGCTAATTGCAAGTTAAAAAAAGGATTTCTCTGTTGGAACAAAAGTCGATAACGAAAAGGCTGTTACAAGTTTTCGAAACTTAATAACAGGAACAAATAAACGGGCCGTTAGCATCGAATGAAAGAAGGATTGGGTCGATTTTTTATTGCATTGTCACAATGAATTCAATTTTAAAGAATCTTGCTGTTAATTTTCCAAATCTTCAATCGAAGTGTCGAAGCGTTTGCTGTGAAAAAGAGATTGCCGTGATTTTGGGGTTTTCAAAATCTTACGCAATGCGCACACAAAAATATTCTTGGACGGAGTCAGGTGTGCATGAATAAAGTGTACCTACAAATATTAAATAATATTGAAAAATACGCATTCTTTGTTATCAGAACAACAGTGTTGGCCCACAGATAAACCAAATAGAAACAACTATCGACTCATTTGTTATTATCTACATCTATGGCCATATGCAATATTTAATTTATTATAAATTATTGTCGAAACAAAACAATATCGTAAATAATATGTAATTTTTGTTTTTATAGATGACAAGTTGAAATGTGAAAAAGTGGAACACAGGTAATACATGGTAATACATATAATATTATAGTAGGTGCAACATATTGTGTGTGATAAAGGAAACATACCCTTTTAACTTGGAAATTATCCGGCCGTAAAGTCTCTTGAATCTCTTGATCAGGTTTGCTCGGTTGAGCTACGGATGTACGGAAATTTTCTAAAACGCCTTTAAACGTAAACTTCTTCATGACTTCGCGCCTATCGGGGTCTCGGTCTCGTTTCATCACATCATTTTATTACGACCAATTGATTTGAAAAAATGCGGTACCCTGTTATGTAAATATTCAAATGAGATGCAATTTCGGAGAGGTCCTATCAGAAAAGTCACAACATACCCAACACCGTTAACCTATCGACTATATCAAGGCCGTCTCGCACAAACCGCAAGGCAAGATCGGACCTTTTGCAATGCGACAGTGCCTGGAAGTCGAGCCCAATACACAAAATTGCAGATTTCGCAATAACAAAATATCGTCTTTCTCACCAACTCACGGCAACGGCGTCGAATATCGATAACTGAACTTGCGAGCTAACTTCGTACACACTCAGTTTATGCGCTATACGATACGTTCATCGCGGCGCAAGCCAATAGCGAACAATACGTATACAACAAAATTCGATCACACCAAATGATAACACTCTCACCGTACCAATTCAAGATGAGTGAATTAAAAACTATTGCAAATGACTGATCAATAATTTAACCACATGTTACGTTTACTAATAATAATTAGCGCTCCGTTTAGACATTCTTCCATCTTGCATCTCTCTCTTGGCCCGAAACGCCTAGCCCAAAAACAGAGACAGAAGTGCCAAACGCACATAACCTAACTGTTCACAAACAGCTGATTTTGACAACCACCGATTAGATTTGAAAGGTGTCCGCAAAATCCGAAATTCCTACCAAAAAAATACAAAAAACCATTTTGATTTCGAAATTTTTGGCCAATCGAAGATGGCATTCAGAAACTTCCTGCAAGGTGTTTCGATAATTATTTATCAACGTCAACGTGGATTATCACGAGGACGGTGAGTCTAACCGCGGCCACTTTAAATTTTCCCAACGTTCATTTGCCTTTCAGGAAACATGCTCTACTTTTTGTCGGAGCCGCAATTCCATTTTTTCCCAAGTTCTCAAATCGCGACAAAATTGATGTGTCTCAATTTATGTCCACTCCAGTGACCCCAGTGGAGAGGTTAAATTCACATCAAAACGACATGAAAACGCGAATGGAGTTGATGATTTTGCGAGTTCAGGCCGAACTCTGCCTTGCGTTAGAGAAACAAGAAACAAGCTCGAATAAATTTATTGTCGATAAATGGAAACGAGAAGAAGGTGGAGGTGGGGTAACCTGTGTTCTGCAGGACGGAGACGTTTTCGAAAAAGCCGGAGTCAATATTTCTGTAGTGTCTGGTGATTTACCGGCCGGTGCGATTGCTCAAATGAAATCTCGGGGTAAACAGCTAAGCAGTGGCAAACTTCCTTTCTTTGCTGCCGGCATCAGTGCCGTTATTCATCCCAAAAACCCGTTTGTGCCTACCATTCATTTTAATTATCGATACTTTGAGATTCAAGACGGTGAGAAGGTTCAGTGGTGGTTTGGTGGAGGCACCGATTTGACTCCGTACTATTTAAGCACCGACGATACCACTCACTTCCATAAGACCTTGAAAATTGCTTGCGATAAGCACAATCCTAGTTATTATTCTAGTTTTAAGGAATGGTGTGACAATTATTTTAATATTCCACACAGAGGTGAGAGGAGAGGTGTCGGGGGGATTTTCTTTGACGATTTGGACAGTCCGAATCAGGAAAAGGTATTTCAATTTGTTACGTCGTGTGCTGATGCAGTTATTCCTTCGTATATTCCTTTGGGTGAGTAATTGATCGAAATCGGGTTGAATAGTTTTCAAATTAATTTGTTTTTAGTTGAAAAACATAAAAATGAATCGTACAATGAAAAGCAGAGACAATGGCAATTATTGCGTAGAGGACGTTACGTGGAGTTTAACTTAATTTATGACAGAGGTACCAAATTTGGGTTACATACGCCGGGTGCAAGATTTGAAAGTATTCTCATGTCTCTTCCATTACATGCTGTAATTATTGTGTAGTTTTTAAAGTTAAAGTTTAAAGTATTATATTTTAGAAATGGGAATATATGAACATACCAAGTGAAGATTCCGAAGAAGCCGAACTGTTACAGGTGTTAAGAAATCCAAAAGACTGGGTGTAAATGGTTGATATATTTTTAAAAATATTTTAATAAGATGTTACTTTACTTTCATATATTGCTAACTGCTCAAAATAAACATAAGACTGGAACGGATTCGATATTTTCGTATCTTTCGTCCTGATGTGATTACGAAAAGGTTTAGCCTTTCTTACAGTTACAAGTGCTAGGTCAGAAACATGTTCGATTGAAGCTGCAGCAAAATTAATCTGTAATCCAATTTGAAAAGTAATATTTACACTTGGAAGGTTTTCTTATGAAGGTAAACAGTTGACGCTATTGCTGGGAGGGGAATTCCCTTTTTCTAAAATTTATATTGTTGTTTTTGGAATCGAAAGAATATGTGATAGCAATAGAACCAAGAACTACCTTTATTTAAAATAAAAAAGTAGAACTACTTACAAAAATGAATTCATTTTTCTCTCAATTTTCTAATAAAAACATTTTATACAATTCTTCGTTATCCTTTTCACTAAATTCTGGTATAAAATCTACTTTGACAATTTCGTTGAAACCTTCGTCTAGAGTTGGTTCTTCAAACTGTTTGTTATACATATTTATAATAATATCGGTTACTTGAGCATGACTCTTGTCTGTTAACTCCCGAAATCGATTATTGTGCTTGCAATGCTGTATACTAGTGGTCATAAGAAAACATCTGCACTGTACCTTGTGCTTTTTAGCAATATCAATATACCGCTTACGCGATACTTTGTCTCCGTTTGTGTTATCCACGACAACACTTTGTTTATTTTGCAGCGCCTTTTCAAATGCTTTGGTGCAAACTTGCCACGAACCCAATTTGTCACGATTTGCATAAGCATAGCCTTTCTTCACTAAATGTTCTTCACAGAAACGACTTTTCCCTGAGCCTGGACTCCCGACCATTAAAATTACTTCACAGATACTACTGATACTCGGTTGCTGGTTAGTCGATACCGGAATATTTCTAGGATCAAATTTAGGCTGCAGATACGAAACACTTCGAGCACCTAAAAAGTATTCTTCTGGTGTGTAAAACTTCAAACCTATGTTAATAGCAAACAATCTATCGGCAAGCGAATGATCTTTATTCTTTTTCGGTGCCCAATTCTTTTCTCTCCCTGCAGCATCGCCCACAAAGAACGACTTGGATTTATCGATCTTTATTTTATTTTTTTCCTCACATAAAGCATTCCACATTCCGGGAGCCGGTTTCCTGTAAATGTTGATACTGGTAGCCACAAACACCTGAATCGGAACTGCAATTTTTGTCAAAATACTTTCAATTTTATTCTTAAAATCATCAACCTTAGTCTTATCCTTTTTAATGCCTGCCTGATTAGTAAATATCACGATTTTATAATCCTCACCATGAAGAGATTTCATTTTTTTGGTAACTTCAGGATAATTCAACACCCAATCTGCCGAATTTTTAGGAAACCGTGATCCAGATTTTACCTTAATAACAGTTCCATCTAAATCGAATGCAGCCACTTTATTCTGAGACTTCACTCCAGCGCTAGTATAAATTAACAAGTCTCCGTTGTCGATACTTTCCCATTCGTTTTGACTTGTTACGTCATCGACCACTTCTGCAGAACCTTCATCGGACCATTCCAATTTTGCAATTTTTGTTTTGGGCCCATCTTCCTCTTCTTCGTCTTCCGGTTTTGGATCAAATTCTACCACAAACTTGTGATAACCCAATAACAACTCGATTTGATCACCATGTTTCAACTCGTATATTCCGTCTCGTCGTAGAGCATATCCATTACAACCAGAATAATTGGTTCCGAGGGTTTTAATTTTAACCAGTTTTTCTTCAAAGTTCGCCGTTGCCTCTATTTGTTTACGAGATAAAACAGTATCTGTTATGGTGGTCAGTTCATTTCGTCCCAAATAAACTGCTTCGCCATCGACAAGATTAATTTTTATGTTAGAGTCCTTTACATACTTCAAGGTGCAACTCTTTATAACGCTCGACATAATTTTCTTAAACATAAACTCATAATTTGAAAACGAACATTTTAAAAGTCAAATTGATTACGACTTAACCTTACTTTTAGTATGGCTGCATTCAAGTATCGTATCTGTCTCTACAATTCGTAAATGGTAAATTAACAAAAACTCCTGTTGGATAATAACTAATTAATTACAAAAAGAAATTTAATTAATAATTATCGTATAATTATATTAAAAAATAGTGAGCATCCGCAGATTTTTGTTTGGCTGGCCAAACTACGAACTCTTGAACGCAGCTTTCATTGGTAACATAATTTAAAATGGCGTTTATAAAATATCCGTCAAGAAGTTTTTTAGTGCAAAAAAATGTTTGTGAGAATTATGTAAAATATACATAGGCAATCTTGTCGCCGACTTGCATTTGATAATAATTTGCACAATATAAAGTTAACGATGTATTCCGGTAGCGATTCTACGGAATCGCAGAATATTAACCAATGGCCCCTAAACCCGGCGGCTTATCAAAATACACCTAACGAGCAAATAGATTGGGCAGCCTTGGCTCAACAATGGATAATTATGAAAGAAGCCGGACCGCCAGTACCCGATCAAATTGTTAATCCCACTCCGCTTGCGTCTAACAATCAGAAACCTAAAAACGAGATAGCACTCTCGGAAGGTGGTGAAGCACCAATGGAGGTCGAAAATGATAAGGACGACGATGGTCCTCAACCGCAATGGAACGAAACGTCTTTACCGGAAGGTTCTTGGAGTTGGAATCAACAGTGGAATTGGGGGAATACGTGGTCGGCTCCCACGGGTATTCCGCCACCGTCTAAAGCACCGCTTCTACCCACACCGATACCATACAATCAGTTTTCAAATACTACAGACAATGCCACAAATTTTGCAGGGTAAATTTTAAACGATGTAGGATAGCACCGATAACATTTTTTTTGTGATGTAGGACTACTTCGAACGATTACTCGGGCAATTATTGGACAGCGGCAGGCAGTAAAATGAAGACTCATAATAAAAGATTTAATAAAGTAAATTTACCAACTCGCCCGCCCATTCCGTCGTCGACTTTACCCGACCCTGTAATGCTGGATGCTAGCAAAAGGAAACAGTTACCTGCTTGGATTCGGGAGGGTTTAGAGAAAATGGAGAGGGACAAACAAAAGCAAATGGAAAAGGAACGTGAGAAACAAGAGCAAGTGGAAATTGTAGAGAAATCTAAGTTAAATGAAAAGGAAGCCATGGAAATCATCAAGCGCACAGTCAAAGAACGAGAGAAGAGTAAATTTGTAAGTTTTTAATTGGAATTATGTCTGGTTTGTATAAAAAAGATACTTTGTAGGATAGCGACGCCGAAGATTCTGATAACAGTTTGGATGGGGAGAAAAGTGTGCCAATAGTTGAACCGGTGATACTTTCACAGGACGAATTGGTAAATATTTTAATTCCGGATTAAAGGAATAAGCTGAGATTTTTTTTTATCTTAGATGATGAAACTTCGTCGTACCATGACTGAAATTTTACTAAACGTCACCAATCAAGAAATACGGGCGGTATGTAAAGAAGAATTCCAAAGACATTTAAGGAAAAATAAAGGTAGAGTTTTACTTTAAATTAGAAAAAAAATTTGGTGTTAAGGAAAATTTAGTTTTTAATTACTGAGCGGCATTTTCATATATGCTGCTATTTTTATAAAGAGTTGTGAGATTGTTAGTAGGATGAATGGAGCTAATGCGTTTATTTAATAAACTTCAGCTTCAGATCTACATGTATCCGCATCCAGCGGTACCAACGTTACTGGAAAACTTGGTAAGTTGAATTTTTGACACTTTTTTAAACGGAAGAAATATTATTTGAATTCAAAAGATAACTAGGGGTAAAACAGGTTCTTCCATGTATTTTATATTTGTTACAAATTCTGTAGATTAAACCTCGTTTAGACTCCAGATTTTGTAACAAAATATTGACTATCTTTCATATTTACAATTAAAAACCGAAACATGGAATTACCAAAAAGTATTAGTTGCAAAGTCGACATTGTCGTTGTATGATTTTATAACTCGCAATACAATAGGGCTTGGTATTTACGGAGATTCCGGTAGCAGCAGCGAGGAGGACAATAATTCAGACCAAAACCGAAACGATTCTGACAATGAGTTGAAGGTAAATTGTTAAATTGATGTGTAATTGAAGCAATTAGTAATGTGTCATGTTAGAACGTGATCCGCAAGAAGAAAGCTGAATTTGTCAAGACCGAACGGGAAATAGAAGATCGACTGTCGGCAGCCAACAAGTATGCCAACAACGATAGCAGAGGTGGAACACCTACAGCTGATGATTGTGATTCACAGGTAGACGCAAAAGGACAAGGTCAGTATTAGATTCAAGCAAATTTTTAAAACAAACAATTATTTGCTACCGACATCCTAATCCTTTTTCTCAAATTTTAAACCCGGAACAAATATGAAATCGAAAATTTTTATAGGTTTAAAATTGAAATCGCATCAAGAAGAAACTTCTGTAAAGGTTGTGTCTAAACGATTGAAAAGTCGTAGAGATTCGACCAGTTCTTTTAGCAAAAGTGATTCAGATCAAGACAAGGGCGGGAGGAATAAAGAAAGGAGGAAATCGAAAAGATCTTCCAGTTCCGAAAGCGACTACAAAAAGTCTAAAAGTAAATACAAAAGGACTAAGAGGAGCAGAAGTTCTGAAAAGGATAGAATAAAGGATAAGAGACGCAGTAGTGAGAGGAAATCGAAAGTTTCCGAATCGGGTAGCTCGAAGTCGAGCAGTTTGCGTTCGAGAAAGTCGAGGTCTAAATCAGTCGATTCCGTTAAAAAGAAAAAGAGAAACATTGTGGAGAAAATGCGTCAAGAACGTAACAGTAAGCGCTCACGTTCGAGATCGAGTTCAAGGTCGCGACGATCCAGATCTTACAATAAAAGGCGTCGTTCTATTTCGAGATCGAGCGTCAAGTCGGAGAAGAAGCGTAAATCGAGGTCACGCACCAGATCGGGGTACTCGGATGTAAAGACCGACAGGGTGTCGAGCAGGTCTCGTAGATCGCGATCGTACAATCGTCGTTCCAGAACGCCTGATCGTAGTTCTTGGCGTAGATCCAAGTCTCTTAGTCCTCCAAGCCGTCGAAGGCGACGTTCGTGGTCAAACGAAAGCGGTAGGGGTAACAGACGCAGACACTGATGATGGGTTTTGCTCGATCAGGTTGTATTTTTGTTGTTTTTATAAAAATTGCTTCTGGTATTTATCCAAATTTTAATATATTATACATATTATAATAATGCTAATCTATTTATCGACTACAATAATTCAAATTTCACTAAATTGCTTTATCGACATAACTAATGGGACATTAAAATGGGAAACTATCGTAAAATAGGTTGCACGGTAGTTGTTTTTTATTTGGATTTTCATTCGCCAATTGTTATTGCTTTCTGTGAAAGTAACCAAAAAATTGTAAATTGTATCTAAAATATTATGAGAAAATTTGCGAATTCTTTTTTCTCCTAGTATTTGGGATTATTTTCAAAAGAAAGTAAGCAAATGCGTTAGTTTCTCTCTTTGATGTAACGAAAATTTCACTGTTAAATCGTTGAAGTTTAAACAATTAAAATTGCCTTTTTGATTCGAGTTAATGTAGAGCAAAAATCCATGCCATCTTAAGATTAACTGCTGCATCTTTTATTTTGTTTTTAATTTAATTTCGCCAAAATATTTAATGTACATAATTTGTATTTATAAAAATTAAATATAAAATTTTGTTTGCATGTTATTCATACAGACAGGGATGTTAATAAAATTAAGAAATTACATCAGATTGATGTCCAATTCTTTTTGTTAACATTTAAAATTTTGTAACAATTGTAGGTGTTAATATTATGCAATAAAATGAAATTTTTCTTATTCCTCGCTTTTAACTCCCCGCATAATGTCCGGTCAAAATATTCAATTTTAAATTTGAAACATTTTTCCTTGTACAAAGCAGATAAAAACACTACGATCTTGCAAAAACCCTTAAGCTGCTTACCTTGACCTTCCTAAATTGAAAACGCTAATCCATGTTCTAGCAATCATGCAATAAAAAAATACATTTATGTGAATCGGTTCAAGCAATGTGCGTTAATTAAACTTCTTAATAAAAAAGTTCATTAAAATTGAAAAGAAACAGTGGCGTAGCAAAACATCTCGCGAACCTTTTTTACTACTACTACTTGGGTGTGGAAATAAATTTTTTGTTGCTTCAACAAATCACCAGGTAAAATACCTTACGTTTTTTACATTCAGATTTAAACCAGAATGGTAATATCAGTTTTTGATGCAGCTTCTGTATTTTCCATCTGATGCAACTTTTCTTTTATTAGCTTGGACTATGAAATACCATAATATTGTTGGAAGCCTAATAAAACAATTTTCACTTGCCAGGGTTCCCACTGAATTTCTTTTCCGGGTTTTCCCCGACAAAAAATTTTTTTTTAAATTAAAAATAATTAATTTTAAAATTAAATATTTTTTTTAAATTAAACCCTGCTAGCTCTTCCAATTTCTTGTGTTTCAACTTCTGAAAATGTGAACATTTTGATCCAAAATATTTTTTGAAAACTGATTAACCCGATTAATCACGCTTCCAAACACAATGGATATAATAAATAAAAGAAACAATAAATTACACCCAGCAGATAGAGATAAATGATGCAACAAGTTGCACAATATCTAATAAGTTTTTTTTAAATTTATTGGAATGTTTATGATACAAAATTGAAATTTACAAATTATATTTTAATTTATGTTATTTTCCAAATCTTTGCTCAATTTTACTAAACCTATACAAAGTTGATATAAATCTATGTACACTAAGATTATGATGACTGTGAATATTCAAAAATTCTGTATTGCTGAGTTGCCAAGGAGGATAATTGTCCAAAATTAAATCCTTGTGAAAATAAATACCCAAGTTGGGATCGGGAAAAACGTAAGATTTAGTTAAACAATTTTTTACGGTATTTTGGTCGATATCGACATCCTTATAATTAGTTAATTGTTTGGTAGCATCGACTATACTATCGCGACCATCTATCGGGGATAATATTCTCACACAAATCTTTTTATCACAAACACCGTTTTTTAGAATACTTTTATCATCCTTGTGCCACAAAATATGTACATCTTTACTTCGCTTACTGTCGATCGCTTTCTCTAACAGATCTTCTTTCACTTTCAGCACACCTGAAATTACAAAATATTAAATGAAATCAAATAAATTCAAGTTAACAAAATGCACCTTTGCTATCGTAGAAACTAATAAAAGGAATTCCAGCAGCAATACTCCACATAGCTATATTGGCCAAGTCGTCGTAGGATGGTCTCTCCTCTTTTAAAATTATCGTAAGATGAGAGGGCAACTTGGTGACTTTCTTGACCATCGTCCGAACATAATCCAAGTCGTTTGTAATAAATAATTTCTTATAAATAAAATCGACTAGTTTTCTTTGATAATACAAGAAAATTTCTAGCAAAAATTCGAAAATCAAAAAACCACCATACAAAATGGAATACAGCACGTGATGTATTAAAGCTTGCATTTTATTGTGTTAAACATTAAAACAAATAAAAATTAAAATTTTTAATCAAACACCAAATAATATTAACACCGCACAATACTTTTTATTCGAGGATAACCCAACATAATTATTGTGAGTTGTAATTTGTCATGCGCCTCTACAGTCTCGCACTTTTATACATTTTCCTGCACGTCCCCTGTCCCTACTCCTGCCGTGAGTAAATAATTAAACCCAATAATAAAACTAGACATTTGAATACATTGTACTATGTAAAATTAAGTTACTATTTAAGTTCATAATTATTGATAATTATATTTAACTAATTTACGATTTAACCTTACATTCAGACGTTTCGTGCAGGGGCGGAACGAAGAATTTTTTTGACTAAGGGTGGGATGCTATTTTTTAAAATATATATTTTTCTGATATTGGTGGCTAATTCGCGTAGAGTACTTTTCTTATGACCTTTCCTGTAGAATCGTAAATTTTGTTTATTGTGCACTTTTTAATTTATTATTGCAATAAAATATAATTTAATTAAGTTATCAACAAGTTTTAATATGTTAATTTCAGAGATCATCAGATTAGTGTGAACTCTATAAATTTTTATTAAATAATAATAAGAAGCAATGATACTAAATTCTAGACAACAGTTCCCTTGAAAAGTATCTATAGTTCCAATTGAACTTTTTTTTAAATTAGAAAAATTTAAAAAAAAATGAGACCTTTTTAATTATAATTAAGACTATTAATGATGAGGTAATTACAACTACTGAAATTATTTTTATTTGTTTATTTTCATTATTTTCTTGGAATAAATTAAAATGCTGACCCTGTTAAGTTCCAGGTAAAAATTCTTTTATTTGTTTATTTTCGTTATTTTCTTGGAATAAATTAAAATTCTGACCCTGTTAAGTTCCAGGTAAAAATTCTTTTATTTGTTTATTTTCGTTATTTTCTTGGAATAAATTAAAATCCTGACCCTGTTAAGTTCCAGGTAAAAATTCTTTTGTTTGTTTATTTTCATTATTTTCTTGGAATAAATTAAAATGCTGACTCTGTTAAGTTCCAGGTAAAAATTCTTTTATTTGTTTATTTTCATTATTTTCTTGGAATAAATTAAAATTCTGACCCTGTTAAGTTCCAGGTAAAAATTCTTTTGTTTGTTTATTTTCATTATTTTCTTGGAATAAATAAATTCCATAAAATCCTCGGTTTTCCAGTTATTAGAAAATTAGAAAAATTTATAAAGAAAATAAAACATATTTTTAATAATAAATAATTAAGACGATTAATGATTAGGTAATTACAACTCCTGAAATTAAATTTATTATTTCTTTTTTTTTTTCACTGTTGTGTTTTCTGTATTATATAAATGACTATTCACTGATAGATGTAACCAAGCCCAAAATTTCCGTTCAATGTTCAATTTTCTTTCGTTTCTTTGATATTTTCTTTCTCTACACCAGTGGTTTTCAAAGTGGGGGGGCGCAGAGACCTGCAAAGGGTATTATTTTCTTCCTAACATTTTTCTGAATTTTTAAATTTAATTTTACTATTAAACATTTTCTATTACAATGTTAGTCCGCCCCTGGTTAGGGCCTAAATTTTACGGACTGCTCCTGTTTTTGCAAAAAATGTTTTTTTCGTCTTGATTTTAATTAAATACGATTTAAACATTAAAATTTATGTAGTTAAATTTAATTAGCGACTGGCATTGGATTTATTAAAATCTAGTACTAGATAACCCCACCCAAAAGTGTGTAAGTGCGTAACTGTAACGTACATTGTTTAATTTATTCGGGAATTTACAGACCTTGGAGATCCACTATTAAAAGTTGCTGCTTTTTATTTACAATACAAATTTAGATGTATAGGAACTTTGAAGGTAATTTACTTGTAAAATTAATATTTTGTATGTGGAAGATTATACAGGGTGTCCCAGAATATACTTTACATAACTTAGGTGGTGATAGAGGACAAAAATATTTAACAAAATTTTTTTTTCTAAATTCAAACCATATAGGGAGTTATGCCACTTTAAAGCATTTTTTTAAATTTCCACCTTCACATGGCGATGGCTCCGAAAATATTGATTTTTCAGTTAAAATGGCTTAGTTCTTTTTTAAAGAGCTTGAAATAATCTAGAAAGTAGGTTTAAACTTCTCATTGCTTAAAATCAACGGCTTTCGAGTTATAAATTAAAGTAAGTACAAAAATGTTGAAAAATTAGAGCTTTTTTATTTGTTTTTAAAACCCTGTATCTTTTAAACCAAACATTTTACAGGGCAATCTGATGCCCATTCCGGATAGGAAATTTAACGGACTACAACTTTTGTCTAGTAAATTTTTTTGAAAAACCAATCCATTTCACAGAAAATAATAAACAAGGCAGCTACAAAACAAAACATTAAATTCATAAAATTTTTATTTTTATTGAAAAATTATTTTATTAATTAAGGTAAAATTATTACATAATTCACGTAAATGTTTAAAATAAACGAAAAAAAATTTCGTTTAAAAGATACAGGCATTCTAAAAAAAGAAAAAAGAAAAGTTCGAATTTTTCAACATTTTTTTTACTTACTTTAATTAATAACTCGAAAACCGTAGGTTTTAGAGAATAAAAGGTTTGAATCTAGTTTGTAGATTATTTCACGCTCTTTAAATAAGCACTAAACCATTTCTACTGAAAAACCAATATTTTCGGAGCTATGGGCATGTGAAGGTGGAAATTTAAAAAAATGCTTTAAAGAATTTAGAAAAAAAATTTTGTTAAATATTTTTCTTAGAAAAGTTATGTGACGAGTATCCGGGGACACCCTGTATATTATCTAATACATTTTTCTAGCATCCAACAAGCTTTGGTTTTTTTTTCAATTTTTAGGGACATTTTTGCAATTTTTAAGATCATCGAAATCTGAAGCTGATTATAACGACATATTTTTATTTTATAAATTTATTTTATAAAATTAGAATATCTCCTGAAGTGTGAAATAAAGTAAAATTTCTATTGCATGCATGCAATTTGGATCGACGAGCTCGGTTGCTTTGCATTCACCAAAAGAAGTTATTTTTCTAGATTGCAATCTTGTGTAGGTCTCATACATTACAATATAATTAATTAATATTTTTTCTTGGTATTATAAAAAATTTAACAATTACAAACAAATAATATATTTTTTATAGCCATGGCCGTGCGTAAAACCTACCAATTGTTGTTGTCTGCCTTGAGCTTGATCGAGAATTTCTTTACACAACAAATTACAAATTAATGAATAAAAACAGATTTTATTTAATTTTGTCACGTACCAGTTGCAATTTATCTCTTGGTAAATCTCCGTAATGTGCAAAATCTAAGCGCTCATTGGCATTCAAAGGGGTGCTTCCCCTCTTTGATTCTTCAAAAAAAAATATACAAAAATAAAAAAGCTTTTACGGAATTTATTCCGATTTATCTTTAAAATAATTAGGGAACTAAATAATTAAACAGTAAGAATAGATCGTGGGAATCCCAATGCTGCCAATATAAAAAATGTATATGCTTGCAACCTGAACGTGACGTTTCTCTGCCTCCGGGAAATTTTATATTCGGATATTATAATTAAACCTGTTCCATCAGAATTTTTATCAGCAACTAATATCAAGTCTTTCGTGCTTGTCATTATTTTTCCACAAACCTTGAACTACCTAGTTAATGCACATGGTACAAAAGAATTTAAATATCGCATAAAATAAAAATTAAGATTTGGGGATTCCCAAGTTTCGTTTTATGCAATATTCAAATATGTACGTGAGTTACTAAAGAAAATATCCGGTAAATTGCTCATTTTGAAAACGGTTTTTTGACATATAAAAATCGAGTTTTACTGCAAAACTTTTTGAACATTTGGGCGACAAAATAGAAAAATGTATAGGCACAAAATTGAAGACAATGAAATTTTTAACAAAAAATGTCGAAAAAGTTTTGCTATAAAAGTGATTTTATATGTTTCAAAATGTACAATTTACATTGTTAACATAGGAGTGTCCGGATATTTTCTTTAGTAACTGTATTTAATTTTGAGATGTACCAGTTGCGATTTATCTCATGGTAAATCCATGTAATGTACAAATTTTTCATTAAACCGCTCATCGTAGTCAATGGGGTATTCCCCTCGTTACACTAATTAACTAAAACGGTCGTTTATTGTGTTCCATCCTGTGCAAACTGCAATTTTCAAATATTAGTTCAAATCGATAATTAATAGAGTAGTTCAAATCGACGTAATTTAAAGGTCAACATTTTTTTAAATAGGTTAACTTTAATCTTATGTAAATTATCTAGTTTCTATTTTTTTAACTACGTGTTGTGTTTTAATGAAGACTTAAGTATCACTCCAATTATTGTTAATACTCAGGGTATTAACAATTTCAAGACGAAGCATGAGAGGTTTAAAAATTGGTCGAATAATAAAATATTTAGCTCTTGGTGGTGCAACGACTGGAACCTTCCTTAGTTTAAAGGCAAACGATTATCGTCTGGATTCAATTGGAATTGTGCGTTTGGGTCGTGCAGCAGTAACCGTCTACGGTGTCGGGAAAACCTACAAAACTCATTTGTATCGGCACGGATTGGATGTCGAATCAACCGAATATGCAGCTTTAAAGTCTTTTTGTCATCAAAAAGCTGCTGAAGAGCTGTTAGAGCTATGTTGTTTTAATAAAGGGGTTTACATAAAAGTGGGTCAACATATTGCAGCTTTGGATTATCTATTACCTAAGGAATATGTTCAAACTATGAAGGTTTTGCACAGTCAAGCACCGGCCAGTAAGTTACAAGATGTGTACAAAGTAATTAGGGAAGATTTTAAAAAAGAAGTAAGTCGACGTTCGCTGTCTTTTCTATTTTCTAAAAAATATATTTCTTTTAGCCGTCCGAAATTTTTGCAAGTATCGAACCAGAACCGTTAGGTGCGGCTTCGTTAGCCCAAGTGCACAAGGCTACTTTAAAAGATGGCACGGTGGTTGCTGTTAAGGTACAACATCCATACGTAAGAGGAAATTCTCTAGTCGACTTGCATACAATGGAAGTGCTAACCAAAATAGTTGGTTTAATCTTCCCCGAATTTAAGTTTCAGTGGCTGGTAGACGAGACTAAAAAGAATATTCCGGAGGAATTAAATTTCTATCAAGAAGGTAAAAATGCCGAAAAAATTGCGAGCTTGTTTCGACATTACGTTTGGCTTAAAATACCCAACGTAAGGTGAATCGATTGTTATATTTAAATACTACTTAATTTCTTTAACGACATTTGAATTTTAGGTGGGAATTGACCACGCCGAGAGTTTTGACAATGGATTTTTTGGAAGGTGGTCAAGTAAATGACGTGCAATACATAAAACAAAATAAAATTAATCCCTTCGAAGTGAGCGATAAGTTAGGAAAACTTTATTCTCAAATGATTTTTATCAACGGGTTTGTGCACAGCGATCCTCATCCTGGTAATATTTTACTTAAGAAAGCTGAAGACGGCACCTGTGATATTATCCTATTAGATCATGGTCTTTATGCGGTTCGTTTTTCAAATTTATTGAACCAAGTAAATATGATTTCAATTTTAGAGGCTAAGTAAAGAGTTCAGGATCGAATATGCCCAATTATGGTTGAGCATTCTAAATCGGGATCTTGTCAGTATGAAATTTCACAGCAATAATTTAGGAATTAAGGGCGAGTGGTACGGTTTATTTGCTTGCATGGTTACCGGTCGCAGCTGGGACACGATTATGGGCGGAATTGAAAAGTAAATTTGAGCACAGGTAATTTCTATTTTTATAATTTTTGACATTTTAGGCATAAACAAACGATAAACGAAAAGAAGGAAATGCAGAAAGCTTTACCTAATATTTTACCCCAAATATCGGGAATTTTAGAAAATGTGAATAGGCAAATGCTGCTAATATTTAAAACGAACGATTTGATTCGAGGAATCGAGCATACCTTACAGACAAACTCGAGAATGGGAGCGTTTAAGGTGATGTCGAAATGTTGTATCAATTCGGTGTACAATGAAAAATTCAGTGGTGCCAAATCTACTGTAGATAAGTTTAAAATCAAATTTGCCCAATACTGGATTTTATTTAAAATAAGTGTCTATTATGCTATGCTTAGTATCGGACAAATTTATAATTCTGTCACCATTCTAGGACAAAATCCATTGTTGGCATTGGAATGATTTTATTTTATAAGTACAAAGTGCCTGAAAATGTGGTTTATTTGGTATTAGTGCCAGTATTCTACCTTAGTAATATATTTTTTACAACTAATAAAATCTATTTTTTTAATGAATCGTCATTTTACTTGCAAGGTAGCGAAATGAAACAGTTTGCATGTTTATATTTACTTTTATTGTAAATACGAACTTGTACATTGTGTTTTTTTATAAAATAAATTTCTTACAAACACTTAATGCAATACATTTTGCTAAAAATTGAGTCGATAAACTAAGAAATAATAAATTGATCGTTTTAAGTTGTTAAGCACACCTTCACTTTATAGCTTTTAACAGCAATTTATCAATGGCACCAAGTCTTGTACACATTACTCCCAAGTTTTATGTGTACAAGATTTAAGTGAACATCAGCACAGTCTTATAATAATATTGTACATATTTGCAAATTACTTTTAGGCATCATATTAACAACAGTTTGGTTTTATACATACATAAATAAATAAATAAATAATTACCTGAGTTGTTCCACTTGATTTTAAAATCAAGATTATAAAACTGTAATTTTATAATTATTAAATAATGCCGTATTATATTTTTGTAAACGTTTAAAAAATATAGCAAAAGCTATAAGGGAATAGCTGCAAGCACCTTCGTTTAACGTCAACATCGATTTTGACACTTTCATATTATGAGCTACAATTGTACCGTCCACTTAAATGCAACTTTTATTTTTTATTTCGATAGTGGTACGGCTTACAATTGAGTCGGATGAAAGAGCCCCAAAGCCTTCACATACATAAATTTCATATTATTATTTTTAAATTTTGAATTACAATATAACGAAAAATTTTAAATATTAGCTTTATCATATTATTTCAACACAAAAAGCAATTTTTACTTTATTAAATTGACCACTGAGATGCAGTATACATTTTATACCCTGCCACAATATAAATAACAATGCCTTATTATGTACAATAGTACAAGATCTAACTTACACGCTGCTCATTCCGATCCAGTCAAATTCACTTAAAAATAAAAATTGAAGCAGTTCAATTTACGATTAAAAAGCTTATTGACTGGATCGTTCTCTCATTACCTTAAAAAACGTAAATTTAAGTACAAGTACATAAATAATAATTATGGCAAAATAAAATTTTAGAAAATAAATGAATCCCGTTTCTATTTTACAATGATATCTCGATTATAAAACCGTTTTGGCCCCCTCCAAACATTAAAGTAAACTTTGTGGTAAATATTACAACTGTTAACTTTAAAAATCACATCCATATATTCACACTGTATAATATATACATATTAAAATATAAAATAAATTAACTTGGCAGTAAATATTTGTACAAAAAAATTATAGGAGTATTTTGTTAAAATAATAATCTAATCTCTATAGGTATTTTGAACAGAAGACTCGACTCACTTCTTCAGCCCTTAACCGAATACCACCAGCTGGTAAATTCTGTATCGGGTTAAGGGTTGACGTAAATGGTCAACAAATAAAAATATAATAATAGCATATCGAACGTTGATATGTTTCAATTTATAGGAAATATACATTCTTATTTGTACAATTTATAAAAACTTGACTTATTAAAATCAAACCTTTGATAAATAAATCAGTTGCTTAAATTGAGGGTACTCATTTTTATTGTGCAAAATTCCGTTTCGCCAATTTTCTGCTTCCTGCACAAAATAATAAGCAAAACGAGAATACTATATCTAGCAAGTTTCGTGTAACTGCTGGATTCTTAAAAATAATTAGCGCACATAATCTGGTTTTAATGCTACAATAAAAATATTTTAAATTCGATATATTCTCTTCGTTAATATAAAACAATATGTACATAATTCTTCAGTACCGAAAAGCTAATAAATATTATCTATGGTAAAATTACACAACTGTTTCCAAATTATCACTTAAATCTTCATTACTACAAAATAAACGAGATCCGTGCTTTAAGCCTCGTAAAGTTAAATTAATTTCGGGATCCGATAAGCGCGGCCTACGAAATTCACCAACATTTTGATTGGGCGCAAAGTTATCGCACCTTCTAATCTGTTGATACAATTCGTCTAATTCGCTAGTAGAAACGCTACTAGCTCTACTTTGTACCCTTTTAGGAAGTAAGAGATCGTGCGAAGGATTTAAGTATATTTTAGGAACTGCTTCGCTTAATTCGCTTACATTTGAATTGACTACACTTAAACTTAAATCTGATGGTTGTTCGCTGGGAGTATTAATTTTGCTCGTAGGAAACGAACGATTATTTTTATAACATTTACTTCGCCTGTACTTCTTTTTGCCCATCACGTTTTCCGTCGATTTCGAGGGCAAACTGTCGTAATTTATCTTTTTTTGAGCATTTTTCTCCAGGATAGAAATCGAATCCGAACTATAATCTAAACTGCATTGCTGCGAAACAGTTCGCATGTTGTTGTCCTCGATTACCACTTTATTTTCGTTGCTCGAAGGCAAATTTTGTTTTTTTCTGATTCGAGGCCGATTTAATTCGCGTTTACGTAGCCGTTCGGCATTCATCATTAATTTTTCGATAGGAACAATATTCAATTCCTCCTGACTGTCGGATAAAACATTTAAATTACGGTACTTAGTCTTCTTGACGCATTCGACGTGTATATTTTTATTGTTTACCTTTGAATTGGTTCCAAACATATCGCGGTGGCGATCTATGCTGGAATTATCCGTAATTTGTTTAGTCGAAACGACCGAGTTGGTGTCGCTGTGTAAGCATTTACGCATGGAGGTTAGATTGTTACGTTTCATCATGTGCTGACGCTGTTTGCGAAAAAATCGTCGCGCCACCGTGCTTTGGTAAGGATTGTAAAACATTTGTGCTGTATCGGCGGGATTTTCGATCAAATTGGTCAAGGGGTTTCTGTATTGTTGACGATGAAGTACGACCAAGTTTACGTTATTGATTCGAGCGCCGTGAACGTCTTCCGATACGGAAGAATCGTTTAAATTTGCCACCGCCTTTAAGATGTTACTGTTATTGGAATGTGATTTTGTTTGGCTAGAACTACGACTGCTGGAACGCGAATTAATGCGTACTTCCAAAGGCGTTGGTTGAATTTGTATTTGCGGCAGGTTTTGTATGGTATCAGAAACGTTGCGCGATCTAAAGAAAAATCCCTTCCGGTGTATGGTGTTATGGAACATTAGCCATTGTGTGCGTATGTCGTTACGAGCTATACAATAAAAAAAGACGGTAAAGGCGCCCAGCAAGGTCGCGAAAATGGAATAAGCGATACTAAAAACGTCTTCCTCGTAGGGAAACTTAAAAGGTTTTATCGTAGCTAAGGCACAACTCAACCAGGCAATGCAATAAAGTACCAAAAATATAATGTAAGCTTTCAATTGAGTCAAAGGTGCGTGTTCTGCATCTTCCACTTCGCTAGACCGGGTTTTAATTGAAACCAAACTACGCCGATCCACGTTAAGACAGTTTGGTTCTAAATTATCCAGATCGACATTTTCGGTGACCTGAGTGCCCTCGCTCAAATGCCCGCTTGCGTCCAAACTATAAATTGCGCATCGTATCAACAAAAATAAGGCACCTAAAATTAATAGCAAAACAATTGAAGGTATTATGAGTGCACTCAGGGCAGGCGAAGAATTTAAAAAACAGCGATCGTACATGGCATACTCTTTCATATTTACAGCACCGGATATACCACACACTATTAACGCGACTCCCCAACCGATTAAATACAAGCCTAGTATGGGTTTCTGAATTGGCTCGTCAGACGGCAATTCGTCGTCTTGTCTGTCGTTGACTTCATTTTTACTGAGTCTCTTGTAAATCGTCGTGACACCGACGCACATCCAGAATAGTGAGCAAAGAGTTAGGTAATGCAAGATCAAACCAATTATTTGACACAATTGAACATCTTCCGTTTGATAAATACCAAAAATGTACACAAACATCAATAGAACCACAGCAATCCACATATTTATAAGCGAATGTTTCGCCTTCCTTGGCATTTGAATTGACACGTAACACACACAGTACGTCAAAATGACTATAAAAAGAGATACAAACAATAAAAGACTACCTACATATATCGCAGGATGAGACCATCTAAATTTGGCACCGATCAGCACATCCTCAGAATAAGTTATGTTTTGCAATAATCCATAGTAACCAAACTGTTGACAACGAAATACCAAATTATCTTGTATTTCGTGACTATATTCGCAACCGTCCGTGGACCAATTACCTTTACCCCCGTTGGTCTTTTCGTTCCACCACACCGGAATCGCGGATATTGGATCCAAAGACGCCCTGGATGGCACTCTCAACATTACGTAAATTGGATCCGTTAAATTGGTGACCGAAATATTAGCTGAAAATAAAATCAAATTCTTAGCACAAAACACAAATTAAGTCAAAATCTCACCTAATTTTACTCCAACAACAGCCGAACTGATGTACCGATTATGATGTTCCTTGCCAACTGGAAACAATTTCCCGTTCTTGTACATGACAACCAGTAACTTTTGCATGCTACGATCCAAAATAATATCTTGTTCCTGAAGTTGGTAGAAGAGCGAAGAAGGAATTTGAATGGACGCTTCTACGACGTGGTCTTGCACCCCAGGTAGAACAGGCCGGTTAGAAGTCATACAGTAAAACAATCGATCAGAAATATTGAAGGGATTAATATACCAAGTGCACGTCATTCCCGCAAACACTTCCTGCTTAACTGGAAACTCTTCCGCAGCAATGTTAGACTAAAAAAAAAATTTTTTTTATTTAAATTTAAATCAACAAATTTCGACGTACCTTGTGCAAAAGAGTTGTGGTGGTAAATTTGGCAATTTTTTCAATGTAATTAACAATTTTAGAAGAAATATTGTAACTTTGATCCACCTTCGTTATGTAACTACTGGACAAATCAAAAAATTCGTTCAAAATATCCATCAACACTGCGGCTAGTTCCTTCTCTTCCCCCAAATAATTCAGGTAATTTTTGATGGTTTCGACGGCAAAATACAAATCGACAGAGTCCTTGAATATTCTTAAATTTGAAGTGTAATTTTTAAAGTGCTTGACGCTTTCGTAAATGTTAGCCTTGGTTAAACTCAAATTAACCTGAGAAAATTGATGCAGTATTTTCGTGGTTTCCAAAATGTAAGAACACCGAGACATATTCAGGTCGACCCATTCCCCGGTAAATGAGCAAAAATGTTGAGCAGTTTGTTCCGTTATATTTCCGTTCATTTGGATGGATTCGCATGGAATTTTGACGACATTATTCGAGATGGTGGTAGGCCAAAAATAGGTTCCCTTGTTGCTGTTAGTAATAGATGAAGGACAATATTTAGTTTCGTTGGATATAACAACTACGTTAATACTACGAACGTAATCTTTTTCGTCCGAGTTAAGTCGGCAACTCCACGAACCAGTATGATTCTGATTTAAAAGAGAAATACGTAAAGAGCTTATAAGGATGCCATTTTCTGCAATGTAACGAGTATTCAAGTCGACTTCTTCAAAAACCTCTTGAGGATCGGCATCCGACCAAAGCCACTGAACTTGTGATTTGCTATTTTGTAAATCATTAATTTCGAAGCTCTCTAAAATGCTCTGAGCTTGACAGGTGAGAATCAGCGAATCCCCTTCGAAAACGATCTGATCGTGATAGGGTAAAATATCTAATAAAGGTAAATCACGGTCACCTGCAGGCGATTTACAATGAATATCGACGCCGACTTGCAGTTTACGTAGGAAAGTTCCTCTGAATGATGCAGGCGAACTGCATTTTGGATTCGACATCAGTTTAACCAACGATTTTTTAGCCCATTCCAACAACCATAACAAATCACAATCGCAAGTCAACGGATTATTTGAAATATCACTACAAAAAATAATACAAAGGTAGAGAAGCTAACTATGTCGTAAAACTGTTTGTTCCATCATGCATTGTATTCTATTCTATATTCAAAGTAATTCTGTATTTTTCGTTAATAATTACAAAATTTAAGAAACTTACAGTTGCTTCAAAGCCACCATCGGATTAAAAGTGACTTCGTCAATTGTAACAATATGATTGTGGTCCAATTTTAGACGTTCCAGAAAGCGCAGGTTTGAAAAAGCGAAGGTTTCAATAGTTTTGATATTATTTCCCGATATGTCCAGTCTTCTAATATTTGGTACATCAATAAATTGATGGTTATATAAAATCGTTAAATGATTTTTACTAATATCTCTGCAAATTCGAGTTCGAATTAAAAATAAAACTGTTTTGTTTAATCTACTCACAATTTCTGTAATGCTAAGAGTTGTACTTTTGTTGCAAACGTCGTCAAATGGTTCCTCGTTAAATTTCTTAAACACAAAAGGAAGACAAATTAATTTCGGATATGGAATTTAAAAACCAACGTACAATTGTATAATTTCATCTGCAATGTCCGTTAAGTCCAGCTCGTCCACTGCGGCAACTGTAACGGAATCCCCGCATCGTAATTTAATCCAATCCGGTCCATCTTTCTGAGTGCTGTGCTTGCAGGAACACTTTTCAGGACATTCGTTACTTTTTGAAATTGTTACTAAATATAAAAATAAGATTATTCCAAATGTACAATATCCCATCTTCCAGGATAAGCCTATGTTATTAATACCATCTCTTCTTAAGACTCTAAAATGACACAAACGTAATAGGTGATTTTGAAAATACAAATCTCCGGCTCACTGTTCGTCTTATAAGTTAACTTGTGGGATTTAATACTGTTTTAACTTCTTCTAATACTGTAAAAAATGTAAAAACATACAAAACAAAACACACTACGAAGCCATTTTCGGGGCGCTAGTGTCAAAACTTACAGGTTTCTACATTCGAAATTTTGAGGTTAGATTTAACTGTAAACGCATGACAGCAAAATGGTATGTTTTGATTTTAGTAAATTTTCTTATTTTCTTTAATTTTTCCTTTAAATTTCGTAGGACGTTTTAACGCGACCGGCAGAAGAGTTTGGAAATGACGAATCGGTTGAAGCCCTGTGGGCCATGAAGGCGTTCGAGCATGCCGAAGTTTACTTCAATGTAAGATTTTCTAGCATTGCTTTACGTTTTGATTTTAAGTTTATTTAAATTTTCAGCTAATTAGTTCGGTGGACGTTAAACTATTAAAACTGACGCCTTACGATGAAGCAATTTACAAAATTTTTCGTGAAGAATTTCCCAAATTAAATATAACTGTGATCGACGAAGACAAGATGAAGAGCCCACAAGGTAAAGTTAAATGGAGGACTTTTTGCGAGCGGTTTAGGGAAGCCGTAGAAGATTATAGTTTTGGAACCTTGGTACGAAAAGATGCTACGAAAGGTTACGATGAAGAAAATTCCATTTTGGTTACCAGGATTCAATTTTATGCTATCGAACTGGCTCGAAATCGAGAAGGAGCCAACGATAAAGTCAGGCAAGCATCTTTAAACAAAGCTCTTGTAAATAGTTAGTTCTTTAAATAAATATTTTTTTACGTTGAAAACCTGATTGTGAAATTCACCCCCGTTTCCATTCAGCTTAGTTTTTGTACCAGAAACAAACTTTATTTCCATAAAATCATTAATTATATCCTGATTCATTTCACCAAAAAAAATAAAACTAAGCAGGTTGTGATATTTAATTTATTACAAAAATTTAAAACTTAAGACGAATCTACTGCGGCAGCAGCGGTCTCTTCAGTGTACTTTCCTTTATCTTTACCAAGAGCTTCTAGACGTCCCTTAGCTCTACGGTCAATAATCTTCTTCCTATCTTTGTCCATCTTTAATTTTACAATGACGACCTAAAAATACAAAAATAAAATTAAAACCGAAATTAAATTGATTACGATAGTAATTTTACAAAATAAATCAGAGCCATATTTTAACCAAAATGTGGAACAAATCAAAAGCCTCGAATCGGATCGCTAAGAGAACCTTAACAAATGACCGAGGATAACGATTGTGAGCCACCGTCTTTGAATGGATTGAAGTTATCATCATAAAGTTCGGAAATGAAGCAACGAATAAATAAAAATTTGACAAACCTTTGAAGGGTGAATGCCCACGTAAACACTGGAGCCATTAGCTTTCTCACGTTGGATTCTTTCAATGTGGATAACAAACTTCTTCCTGTATACATGGGCGACTTTGCCTATTTGTTGTCCTTTGTAATGTCCACGAACAACCTAAAATTTCGAATTAGTATCGGCACTTAGATTGTATTAAAAAGTAACTTACTTGAACTTCGTCATCTCGACGAATGGGCATCGAGCGGACATTGTATTTTTGTCGGAGTTCTTTGGAAAGTGGAGAAGACATCAACTTCCTCCTGATGTGGGAAGGAGCCGTAAAATGACGTTTACGGTTTTTACTACGTGAAGCAGTTACTAATTTGTTTAACTTCATGGTGAATTCTTAAGCACCTAAAACACACGTTTACTTATCCGAGGTTATGTATTAAATAATTATACAATTGAAAAAATATGAAAAACACTGAAGAGAAAATGGTTCGTTTAGCAACAAATATGTGATTTCAGAGATTTACACAATAAGATGATCGAGAAAATTAAAAATATATTCGTACTTACAGTTAATGTTCAGAAAACACTACAGAAAGAACGTAGATCTCGACAAAATGCGAACGCGTGCGAAGCAACTCAGAGCACCAACTACGCTAACGAAATGTACTAAACGAAACAAAAACCACTGATATTCGAAAACTGGCGCTATTTTTGAAACTACGGTTTCTGCAGCATTGGCTCAAACCAGACAATCGAATTGAAAATGTTATTATAAAATTGACGAAATTAGTTGCTAAACTACCTATAATTTAATTTTAATAATTGGGACAACCAATGATAACAAAAATTGTACGAAAAACCGCTTTTTATCATATAAAAATCGATTTACAGCAAAACTTTTTAGAGATTTTTTGTCGAAAATTTCATTACCTTCAATTTTGTTTATATGCATTTTTTTATTTTGCCGCGCCGTTTTTGACTGACAGCGAAAGGAAACTATAAAATACAAAAAATATTTTTTGGCTATATCTCGAGAACGATGCAGAAAAATTAAAAACTTAATAAACATTTTTTTTTGTAAATTTTATTCTCTACATTTTTGTTCCTATACATTTTTCTATTTTGGCGCACCGTTTCCGAGATATAATATGTATAGATGACAATATTTTTTGAATTTTACAAAGTCTTGTTTAAGTCGCTGTTAGTCAAAAACGACGAGATAAAATAAAAAAATACATATAATCAAAATTGAAGGCAATGAAATTTGCAACAAAAAATCTCTAAAAAGTTTTGCCGTAAAATCGATTTTCATATGAAAAAAATGGCTTTAAAATGTTCAATTTGCATTGGTAACATAGGAATGCCCGAGTTCTTCTGTGAGTAACTGTATCTTCCAGAAAATTTCTGAAAATAATTTGAAGTACTTAGTATTGAAATGAAGTGAAAATGAAGTATTTGCTTGTAATCATTGGTCTTAATTCCTGTATCCTCATGTATTATACCAGGGCCGGATTAGGTCTTACTTGGGCCTTTTGAGGGCCCACCTTCTGGTAAAAATCTCTCTTTATTTATTTGATAATTTTTTTTCAAACTGAAAAAAAAGCAGAGACCATATTTAAGGGCCCCCAATGAGTTCGGGCCCTAGGCTATAACCTAACCAGGTTAATCCGGCTCTGTGTTTTACCCTAATCTTATTTTTCATTTTAACACAGATTTATGTGCTGACGTACTCTTAGCAGAAAATTCGACTGACGATTACAGTTTTCTCGTAACTAAAATACTTTTTATTTTATGTGGACTTAAGGGGGTATTCTAGTCTAGAAGCCAGAATTTCGACTGGTTTTTGACGGTCGATAAAAAAAAGCATTTAATATTTTAACTTATGATAGGAACCAGGAAAAATAAAAAAAAAAATTTCTTGCAAAATGGCGGCTACTTAAAATAGAGGTAGACTTTTTTCAGTTATTTTTTAACTTTTCCGAATTTTTAAAAAATAGTCAAAATTCAAAATTTTGATTTTTTGTTGGTTCCTACTGGAGAGGGACATATAAAAAAGATTTATGTCAAATTTCAAAAAAATCGGTCAATTAGAACTTGAGATTTTGTGACAAACGTTCCGAAAAAAGTAGTTTCGAGAAGAACGCGTTTTAAGTTTTGAGTTAAGTTTCATGCAGTCTAACTGATAGAACAGCACACATAACTTACATTTCTTCAATCGGCGATTCCGGCTCCATATATCGGGCATTCTATCGATGGCAGAAACCATAATAAAACGGGCCCGAGGTTAAACGTATTTATTTTTATTATAACTTCAAATATTGATTGTTCTTTAGAGCAGCCATGGGCAAACCGGGGGGTCTGGGGGGTATGGAATACCCCCCAGTGCACGGTTTACTCTTTATTCATGGACGAATAGTATTAGTTCTTCAGTACCGAAGAGTTACTGAATTTGAAAGTCGCAGTTTTGAGAAAAAGAGGGAAGGAAGTGGAAAGGTAAAACTTGAGAGGTTGAGAAGATGATGTATAGTCTAGTTTGTTTTGTTGGGTGTAGTGATTTGGGAATAAAATAAAAGCGTGCACTGGGGGGTATTCCATACCCCCCAGACCCCCCGGTTTATCCTCATTGTTTTGTGTCTCTTAAATTTACAAATTTTCACATCTGTTTTGGATGGTGGAAGCTGCCCATGTCCCACTCGACGGACGAGTTACAAGGTAAATTTTTGTACCCTAGATTTTCTTAAATAGGAGATTTTCCTTCTGAGTGGCATCAAGAGTTTCTTTCGAGTTAGCTGAAAAAGCAGAAAAAGATCGTTTTATAATTTTGGAAAACTTCCTTTTAAACTTCCCGAGATTCTCTTGGATTTCCAAAGATTTTCTTGAATTTCCAAAGATTTCCAAAGATTTCCTTGAATTTTTTACATTTACTTGGATTTTTTCATTTATACACTAGAATTCTGTAGCAATTCTCTCGTCTTGAATCTGAGAAAATTTCACAAGAGATAATGAAAATGCGGTGTCATTCAAACGAAAAATCATGAATAAAAATGGATCGCTTGCAATCCGGGGGGTCTGGGGGGTATGGAATACCCCCCAATGCATTCTCTTGACGCTTACTCACCTTATTTTAATTTTAATTTAATTAATTAAGAAAATTTCACAAGAGATAATGAAAATGCGGTGTCATTCAAACGAAAGATCATGAATAAAAATGGTTCGTTTGCAATCCGGGGGTCTGGGGGGTACGGAATAACCCCCAGTGCATTCTCTTGATGCTTACTCATCTTATTTTAATTTTAATCTAATTAATTAAGAAAATTTCACAAGAGATAATGAAAATGCGGTGTCATTTAAACGAAAGATCATGAATAAAAATGGTTCGTTTGCAATCCGGGGGGTCTCCCCCATACCTCCCGTATGGAATACCCCCCAGTGCATTCTCTTGATGCTTACTCATCTTATTTTAATTTTAATCTAATTAATTAAGAAAATTTCACAAGAGATAATGAAAATGCGGTGTCATTCAAACGAAAGATCAAGAATAAAAATGGTTGGTTTGCAATCCGGGGGGTCTGGGGGGTATGGAATACCCCCCAGTGCAATTTCTTGATGCCCACTCACCTTATTTTAATCTGTGTAATCAAAGTTTTCTTAAAATCATCGGTCAGTATAGTAAAACCTTGTAGTCCATGTGATGACTTCATCGTTTTGCATCTAGATAAGCTGGGAATTCTACTTTTGCGGAAGGCTAGTGTTACTTTTGGATTCGTGTTGTGGAAAGAGTACCTATCTTTTGATAGTTCTCACAATCGAAATTGTTGTTATTTTTATGAAAATTGTATTAGTTCAATTAATAGTTCAGAATTTCAGAAGAGGCTAAGCCTCTTTTGCCTCCTCTGACGAGCCGCCGCTGCCCTAATCTTACTTCTCATATGCTTCATCTAGGCCCCACGTTTTTTGAAAAAAAACGTACTTTTTGACTCCAAAAAATGGAAGTTTAAAATATAAACTGTTTTTCTCTGATTCTGACGTACCTACTTTTAGCAGAAAATTCAACCGACAATCACAGTATTCTCGTAACTATAATACTTTTTATTTTATGTGGACTTAAAGATAACAAATTCGGGGTGAATTTGCCCTAATCTTATCCCAGTTGACGTGGTTACGTCGGAATTCGTCAGAAACGCGTTACTAGACGTGTTTTTGACATCAAATCACGTGATTTTTACGTGATTTCTACGGGATTTCTCATTTTAACACAAAAATAAATCCTTCGTCCAGTATTAACAGTAATAATAATTAATTTCTTTTAATTAAAAAAATTATTTTGTTTGAATAATTGTTTAATATGAATAAAATATTTTTTGTCCAACAAAAAAAATTTGACCTGAAGAAACTACAGATTTTTCGCGCAACCAAAATTCTTGATTAACTACAATAAAATAATAAATAAAATTTTATTTTGATTTAAACAAATTTTTGACTAAAAAAAATATTTTATTTGAATTATTAAGTTTATTTGTTTAAAAAAAAATTATTTAATCAAAATATTTTTTGCCCTCTTAAAAATCCATCGTAGATGCAAATCTGCATATTGTCGTAAGTAACAGCCTCGGGCAGGAGGGACCCCTACCGGGGTCTTGTCCCCGGAAAAAGGCTCAGAGATGGCAAGAAGGGTGAATCGGAAGAGAAAAAAAAATTATTACTTGGTGTGGAATCTCGTTAATCCATTCATGCGCGTCGATATCGGGCAATACTCCCGACTAGCCCGCACATTTGAGTGCAATACTCATTATATCTAATTCGACTCTGTGCTTATTAAAATTAATTTTTAAATCATATTATACGATTGCAGGCAGCCGAACGGAACAAAATATGTCATCGTCATCGCTCTGCTATCTCATTATTTCTATTATCACAAAGCAATATTTATGCAGTAATTAATTACACATATTATGTTATGTTATTATTACGAAATAAACGTTTACTTAATTTATGAACGTCAGAATAATTTACAAAGAGAATTACAAAATTTACAGTTAATTAAAAATTATAAGGTGAGTCGGGTGGTTTCCCGAGTTTTAAAATTTCAAAATGAGGTAAATCAAATTGAATATAAACTAACGTTTTATCAACAAGGATAGAAAATCAAATAAAAGGAACCGAGGAATTAACTTTTATCCTTAAGAAACCGGATTAACAACCTCAATTCGTCACTTTCGAAAGTATAAAAAAAAATAATAAATAACCGGTGCATCTTTAGGCTGATCAGACACACACAAAATTTTTTATAAATAAGTTGATGGCCGAATCAATCAAAAATGACCCGCACGTTCGTGTTCTTCGTAATTTTTATGTTCAGATCCGGCATTAAAAATTAAATAAAAATTAATGGAAGATATTTTATTGAACGTGAAAAATTAAGTATTCGGAGGTGTTCTAAAATTTGCTAGCTTACATAACGAATATTTAAAACTTGACCTTTAATTCGCTGTTTACCGAATTATATTTTATTAATAGCATTCATAGGACTAATACAATATTTTATTTATGATAAAAATTCGTTGTTATCAATCAACGGTGTTGATTGATCAAAACGTAAATAAAATCCCACAATAATAATTATTATCACCGAAGAATCCGACCCTGAATAAATATAATTTTGATTGTTCGCTCAGTACGAGCAGTATCTAGTTGATTTTTGACTCTCGCACTGTTCGGAAACGTTTGATATTCTGCTATAAATTTCCAAGATTATTTAGTGTAAAAATCAAAATGAACGTGTGTAGGAATATGTTGAGCAAAAATGTACGAAAACATTGATATTTTTTCAATTTTGAGTTTTAATTTTTTATTTTTTGGATTAGGTCGTTTCGGCCATTGCAAACACCTGGAAAAGAAACTTGATGACAAATGGAAAACATTTTCAAAAATCTCAATTGGCCGATGAATTAACAGCAAACGAAAACCCAAAACCTATTACGTGTTTAACTGAAGATGAACGAATGATGAAGGAAACAGGTATAATAATCGAAATGGAAAATTGAAAAAAATTTATTTTGGAAAATTTTTCAGTGAGCCGTTTATCCAACGAACAAATAGCGCCATATGTTCGCGAAATGGAAAAAAATGGATGCATTAAGGAATCTGTAGTTGATATGCTTTTTGAAAATGGGGTAAGTTTTTAAAATAAATTTTATTTATTTGCGTTGTAAAATTTAATAGTTCTATTTTTATTTGTTATATAACTAAAACTTTTATATTATAAAAAAAAACAATTCAACATACTTTCGCGTGCGAGAATGTCGTAAACAAAGCGACATTTTGCTTATTAAATTATTTTATTGCTAGTTTCCTGAATTTTCATTTTTATTAAATTTAATGAATCTTAACGATCCTTTTATTGGACACCCGATAACATATTAAAATTATCAATTCCTTATCAAACTTGAGAGTTACAGTAGCTCAAGCAATTATTCGTACACTCCTATGTCAACAATATAAATAGTATAGTTTGAAACCCTTTTTTGACACATAAAAATCGCTTTTATAGAAAAACTTATTAAAGCTTTTTTGTTGGAAATTTCATCCTCTTCATTTTTGTTCCTATACATTTTTCTATTTTGTCGCACCGTTTCCGAGTAACAGCCACTTTAAAAACATAGAGCAATGGTGATTTTATTAAATTTTTTACAGAGTGATTTTAAAGTCGCTGTTACTCGGAAACGGAGCGACAAAATGGAAAAATGTATAGAGAAAAAATGAAGAGGATAAAATTTGAAACAAAATATGTCTGAAACATTTTGCTATAAAATCGATTTTTATATGACAAAATAAACTTCGAAAGGAATAGGAGTGTACGACTAATTTCTTTAGCCACTGTACGTACTTTTAAAAAACAAAATGGGGGCTAATTAAAAATCAACAAGTTACTTGTTCGGTATTTAAATGCATTACAAAAACAAGATGACAACATTCGAAATTAATTTATGGACTTCATCAAAAGTTTTGCTTGGTAACTTTCACTTATCATCAACAGCTTGGTGATTAGCTCTTATGCAGATTAAGTGACACAGATATTTATTTCGTCAATGTACACACGTATTTTGCAAAATATGTTTTCATTCGAGATAGCTCTTATCAGTATTACTTAATATTTAAGGTTTATTTTTGATAAACGAGCATAGTCACTGTGTTACTAAATAATCATAACATGCGTGTTTATTTGCCCTGTATTACATTATTTTTTGGGTTCGGGAATTTTACCAACAACTTTAATGTTTAATTAAAACACAAAAAGTAAATAATAAAAGTTGAGACTGATCCCACGCAATTTATAGAAACATCCCTGAAGCCGCCCGAACTCGAAAATCACGGGACATGATGGCTCTTGGGTCAATTTTTGTTATCTATTTTCCCCTGTTCTCTACGTACATCTCGCAGTAACTAACAGATCACAATTTGTTTTTATTCAAATGTTTTTGACCAAAATTAAATATTTGCTTTTTTTATCAAAAGCTTCATTTTACTGTTTTACATAAATAATCTTAACTAACTTAAACATTGAGATTTACAGAAAAGTATTTTTTAAATTTTAATCTGCATGATTGCTCTCACAAAAATAAATTCGTCAATCCTGATATATAAAATCCCAGCACACTGCTGCTGCTATAGCGTGTCATTTTTTGGTGGAAAAAAACACTCACTCACTTTTTCTTGAAAATTCAAATTTCCCGATTTTTCCTGGCGAAATTTGAAAAATTATAAATTCCCTATCTTTTCCAAGTATTCTAAAAGAATGTAAATCCTGCTATATGTACTGGAGGGTGTTCCACACCCCCCAGACCCCCCGGTTTAAAATTTTGGCTTTATATTTTTATAATTAACTTTCAAAGTAACACAGAAAGTCCGCGAGCTATGGTGCCGCCACCTAGGCGGTGATTTTGTGCATAAATTAGGTGAGAATCTGGCCATAATTGACCAGAAGATGGCGCGGCGTACGCTTTTTTGGGATATCCAACTAGAGTATAAGGTGATAAATGAATATCCTTCCAAGTTTTAATATTTTCTAGCCAAAAGTGAAATTTCTCTCATTTTTACTTAAAAATTCAAATTTACCGGTTTTTTTCGGTTGATAAAATACAATATAGAGTAAAACATGTTTTCAATATAAATTTTGTGCCGCCTACACGATTCTGAAGTTCTTTGTGAGCAAAATCTATCAAAGTTGGGGTTTAGGGGCAAAATCGGTTTTATCCCAAATTTTACTGCAAAACCGGTTATACATTTTACAAGAATGGATTTAACCGGTTTTGCACGCGACTTCCTCAGAGGAGGCACACCTTACTGCTTGCGGAGTTTAGCAGCAACTTTCTGTGTTACTTTGAAAGTTAATTATAAAAATCTGATGTGGACACCACATAACTTCCTTGTAATTTTTATAATAATTGGACAGGAATCTCGTTAATCTATTCATGCGCGTCATTAATTACAACTTTTGGGACGGACAATCGCAACCAAAAATAGGAGGTGCACAACTAGATGCTATAAGTGTCTCAAATCCAAAATTTCAACTTTCTACGACCTACCGTATTTGAGTTATGCGACATACAGACGTCCGTACATACGTACGTACGTACAGACGTCACAACGAAAATAGTCAAAATGGATTCAGGGAAGGTCAAAACGGATATTTCCGTCAAAATCTGGAAATCGAAAAAAATCGGTATCACAATACTTCCTTGTTTTACAAGGAAGTAAAAATATAAAGCCAAAATTTTAAACCGGGGGGTCTGGGGGGTGTGGAACACCCTCCAGTACATATCGCAGGATTTCCATTCTTTTAAAATACTTGGAGAAGGTAGGAAACTTACAATTTTACAAATTTCGCCAGGAAAAACCGAGAAATTAACAAATAATGTAATTTAAATTAAATCTAAAATTAAATAAAATTGAAATTGGGTTAGAATCTACTTTGTTTATCTACTTTTGCTGTATGTGTCTTATTTCTACAAGAGTAAAACAAACTTTTATGTTTATTGACTAGCGAGGAACAAAAGTACTTCCTGTTAAAAATTCCGATAATAAATATTTATATTTTAATTTATTGTAAAATAGTAGATAAACTATGAAGGTTCGACCCCACTTTTTTTAAGTTTATAATTATTATAAACAAATAGTAATATATAAAATCCCAGCACGCTGCTGCTGCTCCTGCAACAGCGTGTAATTGCTCGGTTGAAAAAAAACCCTCACTTTTTCTTGAAAATTCAAATTTCCCGATTTTCCTGATGAAATTTGAAAAATTATAAATTCCCTATCTTCTCCAAGTATTCTAAAAGAGTGGAAATCCTGCTATATGTACTGGAGGGTGTTCCACACCCCCCAGACCCCCCGGTTTACAATTTTACCATCCGAAAGTATATTAAACTAACTAAGATTACACTAACCGGGAAATTTGAATTTTTAAGTAAAAATTAGGGAAATTTAACTTTTCTGTGTTACTTTGAAAGTGAATTATAAAATAAATATAAAAAATAAACCCAAAATTTTAAACCGGGGGGTCTGGGGGGTGTGGAACACCCTCCAGTACATATCGCAGGATTTCCACTCTTTTAGAAAACTTGGAGAAGGAAAATTGGGAAATTTGAATTTTTAAACAAAAGTGCTTACTTTGCGTTACTTTGAAAGTTAACTGTCAAAATTATAGTCAAAAGACGGGCTTTGCAGCTAGTATTTATATAAAAATGTATCATATTCTTAAAATAAAACAAATAAATCAAAATAATTTAGTCCTGCTGCGCTTGGCTTTCACACAGCTATTAGAACTAAAATTTTATCAAATTTTTTTTTGCAAAGTAGGATTTTCTTAAATATTTCAATATTTTAAACCTTTTTACAGTTAATGGGAATAGAAATCGACACCGAATACGGAGGATCTGGATGCAATTTTATGACTACAATCTTAACCGTGGAGGAACTTTCCAAGGTTGATCCTTCAGTGGGAATTCTGGTAGATCTCCAAAACACCCTAATCAACAACATCATCGTAAAATTAGGCACAAAAGAACAAAAAGAACATTACCTTCCTCGATTGGCTTCGAACACGGTAACAACTCCAAAAGCAACATGAATTTCAATCCAACCAATGTAATTTTATAAATTTTCAGGTGAGCAGCTTCTGTTTGACAGAACCATCTGCAGGAACAGACGCCTTTTCGTTAAAAACCACAGCTAAAAAAGATGGATCTGATTACATATTAAACGGTTCCAAAATGTGGATATCGAATTCTGACATTGCCGGAATATTTTTAGTCATGGCTAACGCAAATCCTTCAGCGGTAAATAATTTTGGTATTATAATTTTAATTACCCTAATTAATATTTTGTTTACAGGGATACAAAGGCATCACTTGTTTCATAGTCGAACGTGACACTCCAGGGTTTACGGTCGCAAAACCAGAAAATAAATTGGGCATCTGTGCATCTGGAACCTGCATGTTGAGTTTTGACAACGTAAGAGTGCCAGAGAGCTCAATATTGGGTGAACTTGGACACGGTTACAAATACGCAGCTGGATTCTTAAACGAAGGACGCATAGGCATCGCCGCCCAAATGCTTGGTTTAGCTCAAGGTTGCTTCGACGCTACCATTCCTTACACCTTGGAAAGAACGCAATTTGGAAAACCAATCTTTAGTTTTCAAGGAATGCAACACCAAATTTCCCAAATAGCAACACAAATTGAAGCTGCGCGTTTGCTCACGTACAATGCAGCCAGATTAGTGGAAGCCGGTTTACCGTTTGCTAAGGAAGCGGCTATGGCCAAATTCTTTGCAGCAGAAGTTGCACAACAAACGACAATAAAATGTATCGATTGGATGGGTGGAGTAGGATTTACTAAAGATTTTATTCAAGAAAAATTCTACCGTGATGCTAAAATTGGAAGCATTTACGAAGGAACCTACAATATTCAATTAACCACCATTGCAAAGTTCCTAGAAAAGGAATACAAAAAGTAAATTAAATTCTACAAAACACAAAACGTAATTCTTGCATTAATCATTTATTTAGTAAATGCAAGTTAATTACGTAAGGTTCCACATTCGGATTTGGAAGTACACAAGTATTACATCTTTAAAATTTTGATGCCCTCTCATCTTTCAGTAATAATACCTATGTTTATAAGAAATAACTGTGATACAGAAGTTATCCAAATTCTTCATTATAAAAAATGTTGTTTGAAGTGCATTATCCATATGCAAATACTGAAATATTATTAATACCTCCCGTGTCCTTGTTGTTTATTTCTTGGCATAATTCCATTAAATAACTGATAACTGCAAACTTTTTATATTTTTCATTTTTCTACCAAAATAAACTGTTTATATTTATATTTATAGGTACTAATAATTTTTGTAATAATAATCTTGTCAAAGTAACTTAACAAATCATTATTTTTATATTATCAATCTACAACAAAGTAGTTTTATAAAACAAAGATGTATCTATTTCTTAATTATTAAAGAAATATTCATCTATTCATCTGTAAATTTTTAAATAATTCTTTATTTCAACTTGGCTACCAAACGATTTCAGAAAAAAAATAAAATTCGAATGCCGTAGGCATATTTCTCGTAAGTATAATATTTTTTGATTTTAAAAACTTTAGAAATTCGGCGTGCATTTGCCCTCATCTTATTCAGCAATTTTCCACGATTTCAATTGCTTGCGCGAGGTTCGGACGACAGTATTTCGAACACTAGGCATCGAAATACGTCGATTTAAGTAATAACAATCTGATGTGGACACCACATAACTTCCTTGTAATTTATATAATTGTATAAGAATTTTGTTAATCTATTCATTCGCATCATTAATTACGACTTTTGGCACGGACAATCGCAACCAAAACTAGGAAGTGCATAACTAGATGTTATAAGTGTCTCATAACCAAAATTCATCTTTCTACGACCTACCGTTTTTGAGTTATGCGACATACAGACGTCCGTACGTACAGCCGTCACAACGAAAATAGCAATCAAATACCTCGATTTAAGTAATAAAAAAACCACTAAAATTTTTTTGGATTTTTGAAAAAAACGAAAGGTTTTGGTGTTTTTTGACCCCAAATAATGAAAGTTTGAATTTAGCTTATATTTTTGTGGTTTCTTATTCAAATTGATGAGAAAATTCGAATGGCGCAGTCAGATTTCCCGTAAGTATGATAGTTTTTATTTTATGTGGCTTTAAACGTAACACATTGGGGGTCAATTTGCCCTCTTGTTATTTCTCAATTTTCCACCGTTTTTATTGCTTGCGCGAGGTTCTGACGGCTGTTTCGTGCAGTAGGCAACCAAATACGTCGATTTAAGTAATAAAAAGGCAACTAAATTTTTTTCGGATTTTTGAAAAAAAAAAGGTTAACCCCTTTGGTGTTTTTTGACCCCAAAAATGAAAGTTTGAATTTAGCTTATATTTTTGTGGTTTCTTATTCAAATTGATGAGAAAATTCGAATGGCGCAGTCAGATTTCCCGTTAGTATGATAGTTTTTATTTTATGTGGCTTTAAACGTAACACATTGGGGGTCAATTTGCCCTCTTGTTATTTCTCAATTTTCCACCGTTTTTATGTCTTGCGCGAGGTTCTGACGGCTGTTTCGTGCAGTAGGCAACCAAATACGTCGATTTAAGTAATAAAAAGGCAACTAAATTTTTTTCGGATTTTTGAAAAAAAAAAGAAGGTTAACCCCTTTGGTGTTTTTTGACCCCAAAAAATGAAAGTTTGAATTTAGCTTATATTTTTGTGGTTTCTTATTCAAATTGATGAGAAAATTCGAATGGCGCAGTCAGATTTCCCGTAAGTATGATAGTTTTTATTTTATGTGGCTTTAAACGTAACACATTGGGGGTCAATTTGCCCTCTTGTTATTTCTCAATTTTCCACCGTTTTTATTGCTTGCGCGAGGTTCTGACGGCTGTTTCGTGCAGTAGGCAACCAAATACGTCGATTTAAGTAATAAAAAGGCAACTAAATTTTTTTCGGATTTTTGAAAAAAAAAGGTTAACAACCCCTTTGGTGTTTTTTGACCCCAAATAATGAAAGTTTGAATATAGTTTATATTTTTGTGGTTTCTTATTCAAATTGATGAGAAAATTCGAATGGCGCAGTCAGATTTCCCGTAAGTATGATAGTTTTTATTTTATGTGGCTTTAAACGTAACACATTGGGGGTCAATTTGTCCTCTTGTTATTTCTCAATTTTCCACCGTTTTTATTGCTTGCGCGAGGTTCTGACGGCTGTTTCGTGCAGTAGGCAACCAAATACGTCGATTTAAGTAATAAAAAGGCAACTAAATTTTTTTCGGATTTTTGAAAAAAAAAGAAGGTTAACCCCTTTGGTGTTTTTTGACCCCAAAAAATGAAAGTTTGAATTTAGCTTATATTTTTGTGGTTTCTTATTCAAATTGATGAGAAAATTCGAATGGCGCAGTCAGATTTCCCGTAAGTAAGATAGTTTTTATTTTATGTGGCTTTAAACGTAACACATTGGGGGTCAATTTGCCCTCTTGTTATTTCTCAATTTTCCACCGTTTTTATGTCTTGCGCGAGGTTCTGACGGCTGTTTCGTGCAGTAGGCAACCAAATACGTCGATTTAAGTAATAAAAAGGCAACTAAATTTTTTTCGGATTTTTGAAAAAAAAAAGAAGGTTAACCCCTTTGGTGTTTTTTGACCCCAAAAAATGAAAGTTTGAATTTAGCTTATATTTTTGTGGTTTCTTATTCAAATTGATGAGAAAATTCGAATGGCGCAGTCAGATTTCCCGTAAGTATGATAGTTTTTATTTTATGTGGCTTTAAACGTAACACATTGGGGGTCAATTTGCCCTCTTGTTATTTCTCAATTTTCCACCGTTTTTATTGCTTGCGCGAGGTTCTGACGGCTGTTTCGTGCCGTAGGCAACCAAATACGTCGATTTAAGTAATAAAAAGGCAACTAAATTTTTTTCGGATTTTTGAAAAAAAAGAAGGTTTTGGTGTTTTTTGACCCCAAAAAATGAAAGTTTGAATTTAGCTTATATTTTTGTGGTTTCTTATTCAAATTGATGAGAAAATTCGAATGGCGCAGTCAGATTTCCCGTAAGTATGATAGTTTTTATTTTATGTGGCTTTAAACGTAACACATTGGGGGTCAATTTGCCCTCTTGTTATTTCTCAATTTTCCACCGTTTTTATTGCTTGCGCGAGGTTCTGACGGCTGTTTCGTGCCGTAGGCAACCAAATACGTCGATTTAAGTAATAAAAAGGCAACTAAATTTTTTTCGGATTTTTGAAAAAAAAGAAGGTTTTGGTGTTTTTTGACCCCAAAAAATGAAAGTTTGAATTTAGCTTATATTTTTGTGGTTTCTTATTCAAATTGATGAGAAAATTCGAATGGCGCAGTCAGATTTCCCGTAAGTATGATAGTTTTTATTTTATGTGGCTTTAAACGTAACACATTGGGGGTCAATTTGCCCTCTTGTTATTTCTCAATTTTCCACCGTTTTTATTGCTTGCGCGAGGTTCTGACGGCTGTTTCGTGCAGTAGGCAACCAAATACGTCGATTTAAGTAATAAAAAGGCAACTAAATTTTTTTCGGATTTTTGAAAAAAAAAGGTTAACAACCCCTTTGGTGTTTTTTGACCCCAAATAATGAAAGTTTGAATATAGTTTATATTTTTGTGGTTTCTTATTCAAATTGATGAGAAAATTCGAATGGCGCAGTCAGATTTCCCGTAAGTAAGATAGTTTTTATTTTATGTGGCTTTAAACGTAACACATTGGGGGTCAATTTGCCCTCTTGTTATTTCTCAATTTTCCACCGTTTTTATGTCTTGCGCGAGGTTCTGACGGCTGTTTCGTGCAGTAGGCAACCAAATACGTCGATTTAAGTAATAAAAAGGCAACTAAATTTTTTTCGGATTTTTGAAAAAAAAAAGAAGGTTAACCCCTTTGGTGTTTTTTGACCCCAAAAAATGAAAGTTTGAATTTAGCTTATATTTTTGTGGTTTCTTATTCAAATTGATGAGAAAATTCGAATGGCGCAGTCAGATTTCCCGTAAGTATGATAGTTTTTATTTTATGTGGCTTTAAACGTAACACATTGGGGGTCAATTTGCCCTCTTGTTATTTCTCAATTTTCCACCGTTTTTATTGCTTGCGCGAGGTTCTGACGGCTGTTTCGTGCAGTAGGCAACCAAATACGTCGATTTAAGTAATAAAAAGGCAACTAAATTTTTTTCGGATTTTTGAAAAAAAAGAAGGTTTTGGTGTTTTTTGACCCCAAAAAATGAAAGTTTGAATTTAGCTTATATTTTTGTGGTTTCTTATTCAAATTGATGAGAAAATTCGAATGGCGCAGTCAGATTTCCCGTAAGTATGATAGTTTTTATTTTATGTGGCTTTAAACGTAACACATTGGGGGTCAATTTGCCCTCTTGTTATTTCTCAATTTTCCACCGTTTTTATTGCTTGCGCGAGGTTCTGACGGCTGTTTCGTGCAGTAGGCAACCAAATACGTCGATTTAAGTAATAAAAAGGCAACTAAATTTTTTTCGGATTTTTGAAAAAAAAAGGTTAACAACCCCTTTGGTGTTTTTTGACCCCAAATAATGAAAGTTTGAATATAGTTTATATTTTTGTGGTTTCTTATTCAAATTGATGAGAAAATTCGAATGGCGCAGTCAGATTTCCCGTAAGTAAGATAGTTTTTATTTTATGTGGCTTTAAACGTAACACATTGGGGGTCAATTTGCCCTCTTGTTATTTCTCAATTTTCCACCGTTTTTATGTCTTGCGCGAGGTTCTGACGGCTGTTTCGTGCAGTAGGCAACCAAATACGTCGATTTAAGTAATAAAAAGGCAACTAAATTTTTTTCGGATTTTTGAAAAAAAAAAGAAGGTTAACCCCTTTGGTGTTTTTTGACCCCAAAAAATGAAAGTTTGAATTTAGCTTATATTTTTGTGGTTTCTTATTCAAATTGATGAGAAAATTCGAATGGCGCAGTCAGATTTCCCGTAAGTATGATAGTTTTTATTTTATGTGGCTTTAAACGTAACACATTGGGGGTCAATTTGCCCTCTTGTTATTTCTCAATTTTCCACCGTTTTTATTGCTTGCGCGAGGTTCTGACGGCTGTTTCGTGCAGTAGGCAACCAAATACGTCGATTTAAGTAATAAAAAGGCAACTAAATTTTTTTCGGATTTTTGAAAAAAAAGGTTAACAACCCCTTTGGTGTTTTTTGACCCCAAATAATGAAAGTTTGAATATAGTTTATATTTTTGTGGTTTCTTATTCAAATTGATGAGAAAATTCGAATGGCGCAGTCAGATTTCCCGTAAGTATGATAGTTTTTATTTTATGTGGCTTTAAACGTAACACATTGGGGGTCAATTTGTCCTCTTGTTATTTCTCAATTTTCCACCGTTTTTATTGCTTGCGCGAGGTTCTGACGGCTGTTTCGTGCAGTAGGCAACCAAATACGTCGATTTAAGTAATAAAAAGGCAACTAAATTTTTTTCGGATTTTTGAAAAAAAAAGAAGGTTAACCCTTTTGGTGTTTTTTGACCCCAAAAAATGAAAGTTTGAATTTAGCTTATATTTTTGTGGTTTCTTATTCAAATTGATGAGAAAATTCGAATGGCGCAGTCAGATTTCCCGTAAGTATGATAGTTTTTATTTTATGTGGCTTTAAACGTAACACATTGGGGGTCAATTTGCCCTTTTGTTATTTCTCAATTTTCCACCGTTTTTATTGCTTGCGCGAGGTTCTGACGGCTGTTTCGTGCAGTAGGCAACCAAATACGTCGATTTAAGTAATAAAAAGGCAACTAAATTTTTTTCGGATTTTTGAAAAAAAAAGGTTAACAACCCCTTTGGTGTTTTTTGACCCCAAATAATGAAAGTTTGAATATAGTTTATATTTTTGTGGTTTCTTATTCAAATTGATGAGAAAATTCGAATGGCGCAGTCAGATTTCCCGTAAGTATGATAGTTTTTATTTTATGTGGCTTTAAACGTAACACATTGGGGGTCAATTTGTCCTCTTGTTATTTCTCAATTTTCCACCGTTTTTATTGCTTGCGCGAGGTTCTGACGGCTGTTTCGTGCAGTAGGCAACCAAATACGTCGATTTAAGTAATAAAAAGGCAACTAAATTTTTTTCGGATTTTTGAAAAAAAAAGAAGGTTAACCCCTTTGGTGTTTTTTGACCCCAAAAAATGAAAGTTTGAATTTAGCTTATATTTTTGTGGTTTCTTATTCAAATTGATGAGAAAATTCGAATGGCGCAGTCAGATTTCCCGTAAGTAAGATAGTTTTTATTTTATGTGGCTTTAAACGTAACACATTGGGGGTCAATTTGCCCTCTTGTTATTTCTCAATTTTCCACCGTTTTTATGTCTTGCGCGAGGTTCTGACGGCTGTTTCGTGCAGTAGGCAACCAAATACGTCGATTTAAGTAATAAAAAGGCAACTAAATTTTTTTCGGATTTTTGAAAAAAAAAAGAAGGTTAACCCCTTTGGTGTTTTTTGACCCCAAAAAATGAAAGTTTGAATTTAGCTTATATTTTTGTGGTTTCTTATTCAAATTGATGAGAAAATTCGAATGGCGCAGTCAGATTTCCCGTAAGTATGATAGTTTTTATTTTATGTGGCTTTAAACGTAACACATTGGGGGTCAATTTGCCCTCTTGTTATTTCTCAATTTTCCACCGTTTTTATTGCTTGCGCGAGGTTCTGACGGCTGTTTCGTGCCGTAGGCAACCAAATACGTCGATTTAAGTAATAAAAAGGCAACTAAATTTTTTTCGGATTTTTGAAAAAAAAGAAGGTTTTGGTGTTTTTTGACCCCAAAAAATGAAAGTTTGAATTTAGCTTATATTTTTGTGGTTTCTTATTCAAATTGATGAGAAAATTCGAATGGCGCAGTCAGATTTCCCGTAAGTATGATAGTTTTTATTTTATGTGGCTTTAAACGTAACACATTGGGGGTCAATTTGCCCTCTTGTTATTTCTCAATTTTCCACCGTTTTTATTGCTTGCGCGAGGTTCTGACGGCTGTTTCGTGCAGTAGGCAACCAAATACGTCGATTTAAGTAATAAAAAGGCAACTAAATTTTTTTCGGATTTTTGAAAAAAAAAGGTTAACAACCCCTTTGGTGTTTTTTGACCCCAAATAATGAAAGTTTGAATATAGTTTATATTTTTGTGGTTTCTTATTCAAATTGATGAGAAAATTCGAATGGCGCAGTCAGATTTCCCGTAAGTAAGATAGTTTTTATTTTATGTGGCTTTAAACGTAACACATTGGGGGTCAATTTGCCCTCTTGTTATTTCTCAATTTTCCACCGTTTTTATGTCTTGCGCGAGGTTCTGACGGCTGTTTCGTGCAGTAGGCAACCAAATACGTCGATTTAAGTAATAAAAAGGCAACTAAATTTTTTTCGGATTTTTGAAAAAAAAAAGAAGGTTAACCCCTTTGGTGTTTTTTGACCCCAAAAAATGAAAGTTTGAATTTAGCTTATATTTTTGTGGTTTCTTATTCAAATTGATGAGAAAATTCGAATGGCGCAGTCAGATTTCCCGTAAGTATGATAGTTTTTATTTTATGTGGCTTTAAACGTAACACATTGGGGGTCAATTTGCCCTCTTGTTATTTCTCAATTTTCCACCGTTTTTATTGCTTGCGCGAGGTTCTGACGGCTGTTTCGTGCAGTAGGCAACCAAATACGTCGATTTAAGTAATAAAAAGGCAACTAAATTTTTTTCGGATTTTTGAAAAAAAAAGGTTAACAACCCCTTTGGTGTTTTTTGACCCCAAATAATGAAAGTTTGAATATAGTTTATATTTTTGTGGTTTCTTATTCAAATTGATGAGAAAATTCGAATGGCGCAGTCAGATTTCCCGTAAGTAAGATAGTTTTTATTTTATGTGGCTTTAAACGTAACACATTGGGGGTCAATTTGCCCTCTTGTTATTTCTCAATTTTCCACCGTTTTTATTGCTTGCGCGAGGTTCTGACGGCTGTTTCGTGCAGTAGGCAACCAAATACGTCGATTTAAGTAATAAAAAGGCAACTAAATTTTTTTCGGATTTTTGAAAAAAAAAAGAAGGTTAACCCCTTTGGTGTTTTTTGACCCCAAAAAATGAAAGTTTGAATTTAGCTTATATTTTTGTGGTTTCTTATTCAAATTGATGAGAAAATTCGAATGGCGCAGTCAGATTTCCCGTAAGTATGATAGTTTTTATTTTATGTGGCTTTAAACGTAACACATTGGGGGTCAATTTGCCCTCTTGTTATTTCTCAATTTTCCACCGTTTTTATTGCTTGCGCGAGGTTCTGACGGCTGTTTCGTGCAGTAGGCAACCAAATACGTCGATTTAAGTAATAAAAAGGCAACTAAATTTTTTTCGGATTTTTGAAAAAAAAGGTTAACAACCCCTTTGGTGTTTTTTGACCCCAAATAATGAAAGTTTGAATATAGTTTATATTTTTGTGGTTTCTTATTCAAATTGATGAGAAAATTCGAATGGCGCAGTCAGATTTCCCGTAAGTATGATAGTTTTTATTTTATGTGGCTTTAAACGTAACACATTGGGGGTCAATTTGTCCTCTTGTTATTTCTCAATTTTCCACCGTTTTTATTGCTTGCGCGAGGTTCTGACGGCTGTTTCGTGCAGTAGGCAACCAAATACGTCGATTTAAGTAATAAAAAGGCAACTAAATTTTTTTCGGATTTTTGAAAAAAAAAGAAGGTTAACCCTTTTGGTGTTTTTTGACCCCAAAAAATGAAAGTTTGAATTTAGCTTATATTTTTGTGGTTTCTTATTCAAATTGATGAGAAAATTCGAATGGCGCAGTCAGATTTCCCGTAAGTATGATAGTTTTTATTTTATGTGGCTTTAAACGTAACACATTGGGGGTCAATTTGCCCTTTTGTTATTTCTCAATTTTCCACCGTTTTTATTGCTTGCGCGAGGTTCTGACGGCTGTTTCGTGCAGTAGGCAACCAAATACGTCGATTTAAGTAATAAAAAGGCAACTAAATTTTTTTCGGATTTTTGAAAAAAAAAGAAGGTTAACCCCTTTGGTGTTTTTTGACCCCAAAAAATGAAAGTTTGAATTTAGCTTATATTTTTGTGGTTTCTTATTCAAATTGATGAGAAAATTCGAATGGCGCAGTCAGATTTCCCGTAAGTATGATAGTTTTTATTTTATGTGGCTTTAAACGTAACACATTGGGGGTCAATTTGCCCTCTTGTTATTTCTCAATTTTCCACCGTTTTTATGTCTTGCGCGAGGTTCTGACGGCTGTTTCGTGCAGTAGGCAACCAAATACGTCGATTTAAGTAATAAAAAGGCAACTAAATTTTTTTCGGATTTTTGAAAAAAAAAAGAAGGTTAACCCCTTTGGTGTTTTTTGACCCCAAAAAATGAAAGTTTGAATTTAGCTTATATTTTTGTGGTTTCTTATTCAAATTGATGAGAAAATTCGAATGGCGCAGTCAGATTTCCCGTAAGTATGATAGTTTTTATTTTATGTGGCTTTAAACGTAACACATTGGGGGTAAATTTGCCCTCTTGTTATTTCTCAATTTTCCACCGTTTTTATTGCTTGCGCGATGTTCTGACGGCTTTTTCGTGCAGTAGGCAACCAAATACGTCGATTTAAGTAATAAAAAGGCAACTAAATTTTTTTCGGATTTTTGAAAAAAAAAAGAAGGTTAACCCCTTTGGTGTTTTTTGACCCCAAAAAATGAAAGTTTGAATTTAGCTTATATTTTTGTGGTTTCTTATTCAAATTGATGAGAAAATTCGAATGGCGCAGTCAGATTTCCCGTAAGTATGATAGTTTTTATTTTATGTGGCTTTAAACGTAACACATTGGGGGTCAATTTGCCCTCTTGTTATTTCTCAATTTTCCACCGTTTTTATTGCTTGCGCGAGGTTCTGACGGCTGTTTCGTGCAGTAGGCAACCAAATACGTCGATTTAAGTAATAAAAAGGCAACTAAATTTTTTTCGGATTTTTGAAAAAAAAAAGAAGGTTAACCCCTTTGGTGTTTTTTGACCCCAAAAAATGAAAGTTTGAATTTAGCTTATATTTTTGTGGTTTCTTATTCAAATTGATGAGAAAATTCGAATGGCGCAGTCAGATTTCCCGTAAGTATGATAGTTTTTATTTTATGTGGCTTTAAACGTAACACATTGGGGGTCAATTTGCCCTCTTGTTATTTCTCAATTTTCCACCGTTTTTATTGCTTGCGCGAGGTTCTGACGGCTGTTTCGTGCAGTAGGCAACCAAATACGTCGATTTAAGTAATAAAAAGGCAACTAAATTTTTTTCGGATTTTTGAAAAAAAAGAAGGTTAACCCCTTTGGTGTTTTTTGACCCCAAAAAATGAAAGTTTGAATTTAGCTTATATTTTTGTGGTTTCTTATTCAAAGTGATGAGAAAATTCGAATGGCGCAGTCAGATTTCCCGTAAGTATGATAGTTTTTATTTTATGTGGCTTTAAACGTAACACATTGGGGGTCAATTTGCCCTCTTGTTATTTCTCAATTTTCCACCGTTTTTATTGCTTGCGCGAGGTTCTGACGGCTGTTTCGTGCAGTAGGCAACCAAATACGTCGATTTAAGTAATAAAAAGGCAACTAAATTTTTTTCGGATTTTTGAAAAAAAAAAGAAGGTTAACCCCTTTGGTGTTTTTTGACCCCAAAAAATGAAAGTTTGAATTTAGCTTATATTTTTGTGGTTTCTTATTCAAATTGATGAGAAAATTCGAATGGCGCAGTCAGATTTCCCGTAAGTATGATAGTTTTTATTTTATGTGGCTTTAAACGTAACACATTGGGGGTCAATTTGCCCTCTTGTTATTTCTCAATTTTCCACCGTTTTTATTGCTTGCGCGAGGTTCTGACGGCTGTTTCGTGCAGTAGGCAACCAAATACGTCGATTTAAGTAATAAAAAGGCAACTAAATTTTTTTCGGATTTTTGAAAAAAAAAAGAAGGTTAACCCCTTTGGTGTTTTTTGACCCCAAAAAATGAAAGTTTGAATTTAGCTTATATTTTTGTGGTTTCTTATTCAAATTGATGAGAAAATTCGAATGGCGCAGTCAGATTTCCCGTAAGTATGATAGTTTTTATTTTATGTGGCTTTAAACGTAACACATTGGGGGTCAATTTGCCCTCTTGTTATTTCTCAATTTTCCACCGTTTTTATGTCTTGCGCGAGGTTCTGACGGCTGTTTCGTGCAGTAGGCAACCAAATACGTCGATTTAAGTAATAAAAAGGCAACTAAATTTTTTTCGGATTTTTGAAAAAAAAAAGAAGGTTAACCCCTTTGGTGTTTTTTGACCCCAAAAAATGAAAGTTTGAATTTAGCTTATATTTTTGTGGTTTCTTATTCAAATTGATGAGAAAATTCGAATGGCGCAGTCAGATTTCCCGTAAGTATGATAGTTTTTATTTTATGTGGCTTTAAACGTAACACATTGGGGGTCAATTTGCCCTCTTGTTATTTCTCAATTTTCCACCGTTTTTATTGCTTGCGCGAGGTTCTGACGGCTGTTTCGTGCAGTAGGCAACCAAATACGTCGATTTAAGTAATAAAAAGGCAACTAAATTTTTTTCGGATTTTTGAAAAAAAGAGAAGGTTAACCCCTTTGGTGTTTTTTGACCCCAAAAAATGAAAGTTTGAATTTAGCTTATATTTTTGTGGTTTCTTATTCAAATTGATGAGAAAATTCGAATGGCGCAGTCAGATTTCCCGTAAGTATGATAGTTTTTATTTTATGTGGCTTTAAACGTAAAACATTGGGGGTCAATTTGCCCTCTTGTTATTTCTCAATTTTCCACCGTTTTTATGTCTTGCGCGAGGTTCTGACGGCTGTTTCGTGCAGTAGGCAACCAAATACGTCGATTTAAGTAATAAAAAGGCAACTAAATTTTTTTCGGATTTTTGAAAAAAAAAAGAAGGTTAACCCCTTTGGTGTTTTTTGACCCCAAAAAATGAAAGTTTGAATTTAGCTTATATTTTTGTGGTTTCTTATTCAAATTGATGAGAAAATTCGAATGGCGCAGTCAGATTTCCCGTAAGTATGATAGTTTTTATTTTATGTGGCTTTAAACGTAACACATTGGGGGTCAATTTGCCCTCTTGTTATTTCTCAATTTTCCACCGTTTTTATGTCTTGCGCGAGGTTCTGACGGCTGTTTCGTGCAGTAGGCAACCAAATACGTCGATTTAAGTAATAAAAAGGCAACTAAATTTTTTTCGGATTTTTGAAAAAAAAAAGAAGGTTAACCCCTTTGGTGTTTTTTGACCCCAAAAAATGAAAGTTTGAATTTAGCTTATATTTTTGTGGTTTCTTATTCAAATTGATGAGAAAATTCGAATTGCGCAGTCAGATTTCCCGTAAGTATGATAGTTTTTATTTTATGTGGCTTTAAACGTAACACATTGGGGGTCAATTTGCCCTCTTGTTATTTCTCAATTTTCCACCGTTTTTATTGCTTGCGCGAGGTTCTGACGGCTGTTTCGTGCAGTAGGCAACCAAATACGTCGATTTAAGTAATAAAAAGGCAACTAAATTTTTTTCGGATTTTTGAAAAAAAAGAAGGTTAACCCCTTTGGTGTTTTTTGACCCCAAAAAATGAAAGTTTGAATTTAGCTTATATTTTTGTGGTTTCTTATTCAAATTGATGAGAAAATTCGAATGGCGCAGTCAGATTTCCCGTAAGTATGATAGTTTTTATTTTATGTGGCTTTAAACGTAACACATTGGGGGTCAATTTGCCCTCTTGTTATTTCTCAATTTTCCACCGTTTTTATTGCTTGCGCGAGGTTCTGACGGCTGTTTCGTGCAGTAGGCAACCAAATACGTCGATTTAAGTAATAAAAAGGCAACTAAATTTTTTTCGGATTTTTGAAAAAAAAAGAAGGTTAACCCCTTTGGTGTTTTTTGACCCCAAAAAATGAAAGTTTGAATTTAGCTTATATTTTTGTGGTTTCTTATTCAAATTGATGAGAAAATTCGAATGGCGCAGTCAGATTTCCCGTAAGTATGATAGTTTTTATTTTATGTGGCTTTAAACGTAACACATTGGGGGTCAATTTGCCCTCTTGTTATTTCTCAATTTTCCACCGTTTTTATTGCTTGCGCGAGGTTCTGACGGCTGTTTCGTGCAGTAGGCAACCAAATACGTCGATTTAAGTAATAAAAAGGCAACTAAATTTTTTTCGGAATTTTGAAAAAAAAAGAAGGTTAACCCCTTTGGTGTTTTTTGACCCCAAAAAATGAAAGTTTGAATTTAGCTTATATTTTTGTGGTTTCTTATTCAAATTGATGAGAAAATTCGAATGGCGCAGTCAGATTTCCCGTAAGTATGATAGTTTTTATTTTATGTGGCTTTAAACGTAACACATTGGGGGTCAATTTGCCCTCTTGTTATTTCTCAATTTTCCACCGTTTTTATTGCTTGCGCGAGGTTCTGACGGCTGTTTCGTGCAGTAGGCAACCAAATACGTCGATTTAAGTAATAAAAAGGCAACTAAATTTTTTTCGGATTTTTGAAAAAAAAAGAAGGTTAACCCCTTTGGTGTTTTTTGACCCCAAAAAATGAAAGTTTGAATTTAGCTTATATTTTTGTGGTTTCTTATTCAAATTGATGAGAAAATTCGAATGGCGCAGTCAGATTTCCCGTAAGTATGATAGTTTTTATTTTATGTGGCTTTAAACGTAACACATTGGGGGTCAATTTGCCCTCTTGTTATTTCTCAATTTTCCACCGTTTTTATTGCTTGCGCGAGGTTCTGACGGCTGTTTCGTGCAGTAGGCAACCAAATACGTCGATTTAAGTAATAAAAAGGCAACTAAATTTTTTTCGGATTTTTGAAAAAAAGAGAAGGTTAACCCCTTTGGTGTTTTTTGACCCCAAAAAATGAAAGTTTGAATTTAGCTTATATTTTTGTGGTTTCTTATTCAAATTGATGAGAAAATTCGAATGGCGCAGTCAGATTTCCCGTAAGTATGATAGTTTTTATTTTATGTGGCTTTAAACGTAACACATTGGGGGTCAATTTGCCCTCTTGTTATTTCTCAATTTTCCACCGTTTTTATTGCTTGCGCGAGGTTCTGACGGCTGTTTCGTGCAGTAGGCAACCAAATACGTCGATTTAAGTAATAAAAAGGCAACTAAATTTTTTTCGGATTTTTGAAAAAAAAAGAAGGTTAACCCCTTTGGTGTTTTTTGACCCCAAAAAATGAAAGTTTGAATTTAGCTTATATTTTTGTGGTTTCTTATTCAAATTGATGAGAAAATTCGAATGGCGCAGTCAGATTTCCCGTAAGTATGATAGTTTTTATTTTATGTGGCTTTAAATGTAACACATTGGGGGTCAATTTGCCCTCTTGTTATTTCTCAATTTTCCACCGTTTTTATTGCTTGCGCGAGGTTCTGACGGCTGTTTCGTGCAGTAGGCAACCAAATACGTCGATTTAAGTAATAAAAAGGCAACTAAATTTTTTTCGGATTTTTGAAAAAAAAAGAAGGTTAACCCCTTTGGTGTTTTTTGACCCCAAAAAATGAAAGTTTGAATTTAGCTTATATTTTTGTGGTTTCTTATTCAAATTGATGAGAAAATTCGAATGGCGCAGTCAGATTTCCCGTAAGTATGATAGTTTTTATTTTATGTGGCTTTAAACGTAACACATTGGGGGTCAATTTGCCCTCTTGTTATTTCTCAATTTTCCACCGTTTTTATTGCTTGCACGAGGTTCTGACGGCTGTTTCGTGCAGTAGGCAACCAAATACGTCGATTTAAGTAATAAAAAGGCAACTAAATTTTTTTCGGATTTTTGAAAAAAAGAGAAGGTTAACCCCTTTGGTGTTTTTTGACCCCAAAAAATGAAAGTTTGAATTTAGCTTATATTTTTGTGGTTTCTTATTCAAATTGATGAGAAAATTCGAATGGCGCAGTCAGATTTCCCGTAAGTATGATAGTTTTTATTTTATGTGGCTTTAAACGTAACACATTGGGGGTCAATTTGCCCTCTTGTTATTTCTCAATTTTCCACCGTTTTTATTGCTTGCGCGAGGTTCTGACGGCTGTTTCGTGCAGTAGGCAACCAAATACGTCGATTTAAGTAATAAAAAGGCAACTAAATTTTTTTCGGATTTTTGAAAAAAAAAGAAGGTTAACCCCTTTGGTGTTTTTTGACCCCAAAAAATGAAAGTTTGAATTTAGCTTATATTTTTGTGGTTTCTTATTCAAATTGATGAGAAAATTCGAATGGCGCAGTCAGATTTCCCGTAAGTATGATAGTTTTTATTTTATGTGGCTTTAAACGTAACACATTGGGGGTCAATTTGCCCTCTTGTTATTTCTCAATTTTCCACCGTTTTTATTGCTTTCGCGAGGTTCTGACGGCTGTTTCGTGCAGTAGGCAACCAAATACGTCGATTTAAGTAATAAAAAGGCAACTAAATTTTTTTCGGATTTTTGAAAAAAAAAGAAGGTTAACCCCTTTGGTGTTTTTTGACCCCAAAAAATGAAAGTTTGAATTTAGCTTATATTTTTGTGGTTTCTTATTCAAATTGATGAGAAAATTCGAATGGCGCAGTCAGATTTCCCGTAAGTATGATAGTTTTTATTTTATGTGGCTTTAAACGTAACACATTGGGGGTCAATTTGCCCTCTTGTTATTTCTCAATTTTCCACCGTTTTTATTGCTTGCGCGAGGTTCTGACGGCTGTTTCGTGCAGTAGGCAACCAAATACGTCGATTTAAGTAATAAAAAGGCAACTAAATTTTTTTCGGATTTTTGAAAAAAAGAGAAGGTTAACCCCTTTGGTGTTTTTTGACCCCAAAAAATGAAAGTTTGAATTTAGCTTATATTTTTGTGGTTTCTTATTCAAATTGATGAGAAAATTCGAATGGCGCAGTCAGATTTCCCGTAAGTATGATAGTTTTTATTTTATGTGGCTTTAAACGTAACACATTGGGGGTCAATTTGCCCTCTTGTTATTTCTCAATTTTCCACCGTTTTTATTGCTTGCGCGAGGTTCTGACGGCTGTTTCGTGCAGTAGGCAACCAAATACGTCGATTTAAGTAATAAAAAGGCAACTAAATTTTTTTCGGATTTTTGAAAAAAAAAGAAGGTTAACCCCTTTGGTGTTTTTTGACCCCAAAAAATGAAAGTTTGAATTTAGCTTATATTTTTGTGGTTTCTTATTCAAATTGATGAGAAAATTCGAATGGCGCAGTCAGATTTCCCGTAAGTATGATAGTTTTTATTTTATGTGGCTTTAAACGTAACACATTGGGGGTCAATTTGCCCTCTTGTTATTTCTCAATTTTCCACCGTTTTTATTGCTTTCGCGAGGTTCTGACGGCTGTTTCGTGCAGTAGGCAACCAAATACGTCGATTTAAGTAATAAAAAGGCAACTAAATTTTTTTCGGATTTTTGAAAAAAAAAGAAGGTTAACCCCTTTGGTGTTTTTTGACCCCAAAAAATGAAAGTTTGAATTTAGCTTATATTTTTGTGGTTTCTTATTCAAATTGATGAGAAAATTCGAATGGCGCAGTCAGATTTCCCGTAAGTATGATAGTTTTTATTTTATGTGGCTTTAAACGTAACACATTGGGGGTCAATTTGCCCTCTTGTTATTTCTCAATTTTCCACCGTTTTTATTGCTTGCGCGAGGTTCTGACGGCTGTTTCGTGCAGTAGGCAACCAAATACGTCGATTTAAGTAATAAAAAGGCAACTAAATTTTTTTCGGATTTTTGAAAAAAAAAGAAGGTTAACCCCTTTGGTGTTTTTTGACCCCAAAAAATGAAAGTTTGAATTTAGCTTATATTTTTGTGGTTTCTTATTCAAATTGATGAGAAAATTCGAATGGCGCAGTCAGATTTCCCGTAAGTATGATAGTTTTTATTTTATGTGGCTTTAAACGTAACACATTGGGGGTCAATTTGCCCTCTTGTTATTTCTCAATTTTCCACCGTTTTTATTGCTTGCGCGAGGTTCTGACGGCTGTTTCGTGCAGTAGGCAACCAAATACGTCGATTTAAGTAATAAAAAGGCAACTAAATTTTTTTCGGATTTTTGAAAAAAAAGAAGGTTAACCCCTTTGGTGTTTTTTGACCCCAAAAAATGAAAGTTTGAATTTAGCTTATATTTTTGTGGTTTCTTATTCAAATTGATGAGAAAATTCGAATGGCGCAGTCAGATTTCCCGTAAGTATGATAGTTTTTATTTTATGTGGCTTTAAACGTAACACATTGGGGGTCAATTTGCCCTCTTGTTATTTCTCAATTTTCCACCGTTTTTATTGCTTGCGCGAGGTTCTGACGGCTGTTTCGTGCAGTAGGCAACCAAATACGTCGATTTAAGTAATAAAAAGGCAACTAAATTTTCTTCGGATTTTTGAAAAAAAAAGAAGGTTAACCCCTTTGGTGTTTTTTGACCCCAAAAAATGAAAGTTTGAATTTAGCTTATATTTTTGTGGTTTCTTATTCAAATTGATGAGAAAATTCGAATGGCGCAGTCAGATTTCCCGTAAGTATGATAGTTTTTATTTTATGTGGCTTTAAACGTAACACATTGGGGGTCAATTTGCCCTCTTGTTATTTCTCAATTTTCCACCGTTTTTATTGCTTGCACGAGGTTCTGACGGCTGTTTCGTGCAGTAGGCAACCAAATACGTCGATTTAAGTAATAAAAAGGCAACTAAATTTTTTTCGGATTTTTGAAAAAAAGAGAAGGTTAACCCCTTTGGTGTTTTTTGACCCCAAAAAATGAAAGTTTGAATTTAGCTTATATTTTTGTGGTTTCTTATTCAAATTGATGAGAAAATTCGAATGGCGCAGTCAGATTTCCCGTAAGTATGATAGTTTTTATTTTATGTGGCTTTAAACGTAACACATTGGGGGTCAATTTGCCCTCTTGTTATTTCTCAATTTTCCACCGTTTTTATTGCTTGCGCGAGGTTCTGACGGCTGTTTCGTGCAGTAGGCAACCAAATACGTCGATTTAAGTAATAAAAAGGCAACTAAATTTTTTTCGGATTTTTGAAAAAAAGAGAAGGTTAACCCCTTTGGTGTTTTTTGACCCCAAAAAATGAAAGTTTGAATTTAGCTTATATTTTTGTGGTTTCTTATTCAAATTGATGAGAAAATTCGAATGGCGCAGTCAGATTTCCCGTAAGTATGATAGTTTTTATTTTATGTGGCTTTAAACGTAACACATTGGGGGTCAATTTGCCCTCTTGTTATTTCTCAATTTTCCACCGTTTTTATTGCTTGCGCGAGGTTCTGACGGCTGTTTCGTGCAGTAGGCAACCAAATACGTCGATTTAAGTAATAAAAAGGCAACTAAATTTTTTTCGGATTTTTGAAAAAAAAGAAGGTTAACCCCTTTGGTGTTTTTTGACCCCAAAAAATGAAAGTTTGAATTTAGCTTATATTTTTGTGGTTTCTTATTCAAATTGATGAGAAAATTCGAATGGCGCAGTCAGATTTCCCGTAAGTATGATAGTTTTTATTTTATGTGGCTTTAAACGTAACACATTGGGGGTCAATTTGCCCTCTTGTTATTTCTCAATTTTCCACCGTTTTTATTGCTTTCGCGAGGTTCTGACGGCTGTTTCGTGCAGTAGGCAACCAAATACGTCGATTTAAGTAATAAAAAGGCAACTAAATTTTTTTCGGATTTTTGAAAAAAAAAGAAGGTTAACCCCTTTGGTGTTTTTTGACCCCAAAAAATGAAAGTTTGAATTTAGCTTATATTTTTGTGGTTTCTTATTCAAATTGATGAGAAAATTCGAATGGCGCAGTCAGATTTCCCGTAAGTATGATAGTTTTTATTTTATGTGGCTTTAAACGTAACACATTGGGGGTCAATTTGCCCTCTTGTTATTTCTCAATTTTCCACCGTTTTTATTGCTTGCGCGAGGTTCTGACGGCTGTTTCGTGCAGTAGGCAACCAAATACGTCGATTTAAGTAATAAAAAGGCAACTAAATTTTTTTCGGATTTTTGAAAAAAAGAGAAGGTTAACCCCTTTGGTGTTTTTTGACCCCAAAAAATGAAAGTTTGAATTTAGCTTATATTTTTGTGGTTTCTTATTCAAATTGATGAGAAAATTCGAATGGCGCAGTCAGATTTCCCGTAAGTATGATAGTTTTTATTTTATGTGGCTTTAAACGTAACACATTGGGGGTCAATTTGCCCTCTTGTTATTTCTCAATTTTCCACCGTTTTTATTGCTTGCGCGAGGTTCTGACGGCTGTTTCGTGCAGTAGGCAACCAAATACGTCGATTTAAGTAATAAAAAGGCAACTAAATTTTTTTCGGATTTTTGAAAAAAAAAGAAGGTTAACCCCTTTGGTGTTTTTTGACCCCAAAAAATGAAAGTTTGAATTTAGCTTATATTTTTGTGGTTTCTTATTCAAATTGATGAGAAAATTCGAATGGCGCAGTCAGATTTCCCGTAAGTATGATAGTTTTTATTTTATGTGGCTTTAAACGTAACACATTGGGGGTCAATTTGCCCTCTTGTTATTTCTCAATTTTCCACCGTTTTTATTGCTTTCGCGAGGTTCTGACGGCTGTTTCGTGCAGTAGGCAACCAAATACGTCGATTTAAGTAATAAAAAGGCAACTAAATTTTTTTCGGATTTTTGAAAAAAAAAGAAGGTTAACCCCTTTGGTGTTTTTTGACCCCAAAAAATGAAAGTTTGAATTTAGCTTATATTTTTGTGGTTTCTTATTCAAATTGATGAGAAAATTCGAATGGCGCAGTCAGATTTCCCGTAAGTATGATAGTTTTTATTTTATGTGGCTTTAAACGTAACACATTGGGGGTCAATTTGCCCTCTTGTTATTTCTCAATTTTCCACCGTTTTTATTGCTTGCGCGAGGTTCTGACGGCTGTTTCGTGCAGTAGGCAACCAAATACGTCGATTTAAGTAATAAAAAGGCAACTAAATTTTTTTCGGATTTTTGAAAAAAAAAGAAGGTTAACCCCTTTGGTGTTTTTTGACCCCAAAAAATGAAAGTTTGAATTTAGCTTATATTTTTGTGGTTTCTTATTCAAATTGATGAGAAAATTCGAATGGCGCAGTCAGATTTCCCGTAAGTATGATAGTTTTTATTTTATGTGGCTTTAAACGTAACACATTGGGGGTCAATTTGCCCTCTTGTTATTTCTCAATTTTCCACCGTTTTTATTGCTTGCGCGAGGTTCTGACGGCTGTTTCGTGCAGTAGGCAACCAAATACGTCGATTTAAGTAATAAAAAGGCAACTAAATTTTTTTCGGATTTTTGAAAAAAAAGAAGGTTAACCCCTTTGGTGTTTTTTGACCCCAAAAAATGAAAGTTTGAATTTAGCTTATATTTTTGTGGTTTCTTATTCAAATTGATGAGAAAATTCGAATGGCGCAGTCAGATTTCCCGTAAGTATGATAGTTTTTATTTTATGTGGCTTTAAACGTAACACATTGGGGGTCAATTTGCCCTCTTGTTATTTCTCAATTTTCCACCGTTTTTATTGCTTGCGCGAGGTTCTGACGGCTGTTTCGTGCAGTAGGCAACCAAATACGTCGATTTAAGTAATAAAAAGGCAACTAAATTTTCTTCGGATTTTTGAAAAAAAAAGAAGGTTAACCCCTTTGGTGTTTTTTGACCCCAAAAAATGAAAGTTTGAATTTAGCTTATATTTTTGTGGTTTCTTATTCAAATTGATGAGAAAATTCGAATGGCGCAGTCAGATTTCCCGTAAGTATGATAGTTTTTATTTTATGTGGCTTTAAACGTAACACATTGGGGGTCAATTTGCCCTCTTGTTATTTCTCAATTTTCCACCGTTTTTATTGCTTGCACGAGGTTCTGACGGCTGTTTCGTGCAGTAGGCAACCAAATACGTCGATTTAAGTAATAAAAAGGCAACTAAATTTTTTTCGGATTTTTGAAAAAAAGAGAAGGTTAACCCCTTTGGTGTTTTTTGACCCCAAAAAATGAAAGTTTGAATTTAGCTTATATTTTTGTGGTTTCTTATTCAAATTGATGAGAAAATTCGAATGGCGCAGTCAGATTTCCCGTAAGTATGATAGTTTTTATTTTATGTGGCTTTAAACGTAACACATTGGGGGTCAATTTGCCCTCTTGTTATTTCTCAATTTTCCACCGTTTTTATTGCTTGCGCGAGGTTCTGACGGCTGTTTCGTGCAGTAGGCAACCAAATACGTCGATTTAAGTAATAAAAAGGCAACTAAATTTTTTTCGGATTTTTGAAAAAAAGAGAAGGTTAACCCCTTTGGTGTTTTTTGACCCCAAAAAATGAAAGTTTGAATTTAGCTTATATTTTTGTGGTTTCTTATTCAAATTGATGAGAAAATTCGAATGGCGCAGTCAGATTTCCCGTAAGTATGATAGTTTTTATTTTATGTGGCTTTAAACGTAACACATTGGGGGTCAATTTGCCCTCTTGTTATTTCTCAATTTTCCACCGTTTTTATTGCTTGCGCGAGGTTCTGACGGCTGTTTCGTGCAGTAGGCAACCAAATACGTCGATTTAAGTAATAAAAAGGCAACTAAATTTTTTTCGGATTTTTGAAAAAAAAAGAAGGTTAACCCCTTTGGTGTTTTTTGACCCCAAAAAATGAAAGTTTGAATTTAGCTTATATTTTTGTGGTTTCTTATTCAAATTGATGAGAAAATTCGAATGGCGCAGTCAGATTTCCCGTAAGTATGATAGTTTTTATTTTATGTGGCTTTAAACGTAACACATTGGGGGTCAATTTGCCCTCTTGTTATTTCTCAATTTTCCACCGTTTTTATTGCTTGCGCGAGGTTCTGACGGCTGTTTCGTGCAGTAGGCAACCAAATACGTCGATTTAAGTAATAAAAAGGCAACTAAATTTTTTTCGGATTTTTGAAAAAAAAAGAAGGTTAACCCCTTTGGTGTTTTTTGACCCCAAAAAATGAAAGTTTGAATTTAGCTTATATTTTTGTGGTTTCTTATTCAAATTGATGAGAAAATTCGAATGGCGCAGTCAGATTTCCCGTAAGTATGATAGTTTTTATTTTATGTGGCTTTAAACGTAACACATTGGGGGTCAATTTGCCCTCTTGTTATTTCTCAATTTTCCACCGTTTTTATTGCTTGCGCGAGGTTCTGACGGCTGTTTCGTGCAGTAGGCAACCAAATACGTCGATTTAAGTAATAAAAAGGCAACTAAATTTTTTTCGGATTTTTGAAAAAAAAAGAAGGTTAACCCCTTTGGTGTTTTTTGACCCCAAAAAATGAAAGTTTGAATTTAGCTTATATTTTTGTGGTTTCTTATTCAAATTGATGAGAAAATTCGAATGGCGCAGTCAGATTTCCCGTAAGTATGATAGTTTTTATTTTATGTGGCTTTAAACGTAACATATTGGGGGTCAATTTGCCCTCTTGTTATTTCTCAATTTTCCACCGTTTTTATTGCTTGCGCGAGGTTCTGACGGCTGTTTCGTGCAGTAGGCAACCAAATACGTCGATTTAAGTAATAAAAAGGCAACTAAATGTTTTTCGGATTTTTGAAAAAAAAAGAAGGTTAACCCCTTTGGTGTTTTTTGACCCCAAAAAATGAAAGTTTGAATTTAGCTTATATTTTTGTGGTTTCTTATTCAAATTGATGAGAAAATTCGAATGGCGCAGTCAGATTTCCCGTAAGTATGATAGTTTTTATTTTATGTGGCTTTAAACGTAACACATTGGGGGTCAATTTGCCCTCTTGTTATTTCTCAATTTTCCACCGTTTTTATTGCTTGCGCGAGGTTCTGACGGCTGTTTCGTGCAGTAGGCAACCAAATACGTCGATTTAAGTAATAAAAAGGCAACTAAATTTTCTTCGGATTTTTGAAAAAAAAAGAAGGTTAACCCCTTTGGTGTTTTTTGACCCCAAAAAATGAAAGTTTGAATTTAGCTTATATTTTTGTGGTTTCTTATTCAAATTGATGAGAAAATTCGAATGGCGCAGTCAGATTTCCCGTAAGTATGATAGTTTTTATTTTATGTGGCTTTAAACGTAACACATTGGGGGTCAATTTGCCCTCTTGTTATTTCTCAATTTTCCACCGTTTTTATTGCTTGCACGAGGTTCTGACGGCTGTTTCGTGCAGTAGGCAACCAAATACGTCGATTTAAGTAATAAAAAGGCAACTAAATTTTTTTCGGATTTTTGAAAAAAAGAGAAGGTTAACCCCTTTGGTGTTTTTTGACCCCAAAAAATGAAAGTTTGAATTTAGCTTATATTTTTGTGGTTTCTTATTCAAATTGATGAGAAAATTCGAATGGCGCAGTCAGATTTCCCGTAAGTATGATAGTTTTTATTTTATGTGGCTTTAAACGTAACACATTGGGGGTCAATTTGCCCTCTTGTTATTTCTCAATTTTCCACCGTTTTTATTGCTTGCGCGAGGTTCTGACGGCTGTTTCGTGCAGTAGGCAACCAAATACGTCGATTTAAGTAATAAAAAGGCAACTAAATTTTTTTCGGATTTTTGAAAAAAAAAGAAGGTTAACCCCTTTGGTGTTTTTTGACCCCAAAAAATGAAAGTTTGAATTTAGCTTATATTTTTGTGGTTTCTTATTCAAATTGATGAGAAAATTCGAATGGCGCAGTCAGATTTCCCGTAAGTATGATAGTTTTTATTTTATGTGGCTTTAAACGTAACACATTGGGGGTCAATTTGCCCTCTTGTTATTTCTCAATTTTCCACCGTTTTTATTGCTTGCGCGAGGTTCTGACGGCTGTTTCGTGCAGTAGGCAACCAAATACGTCGATTTAAGTAATAAAAAGGCAACTAAATTTTTTTCGGATTTTTGAAAAAAAAAGAAGGTTAACCCCTTTGGTGTTTTTTGACCCCAAAAAATGAAAGTTTGAATTTAGCTTATATTTTTGTGGTTTCTTATTCAAATTGATGAGAAAATTCGAATGGCGCAGTCAGATTTCCCGTAAGTATGATAGTTTTTATTTTATGTGGCTTTAAACGTAACACATTGGGGGTCAATTTGCCCTCTTGTTATTTCTCAATTTTCCACCGTTTTTATTGCTTGCGCGAGGTTCTGACGGCTGTTTCGTGCAGTAGGCAACCAAATACGTCGATTTAAGTAATAAAAAGGCAACTAAATTTTTTTCGGATTTTTGAAAAAAAAAGAAGGTTAACCCCTTTGGTGTTTTTTGACCCCAAAAAATGAAAGTTTGAATTTAGCTTATATTTTTGTGGTTTCTTATTCAAATTGATGAGAAAATTCGAATGGCGCAGTCAGATTTCCCGTAAGTATGATAGTTTTTATTTTATGTGGCTTTAAACGTAACACATTGGGGGTCAATTTGCCCTCTTGTTATTTCTCAATTTTCCACCGTTTTTATTGCTTGCGCGAGGTTCTGACGGCTGTTTCGTGCAGTAGGCAACCAAATACGTCGATTTAAGTAATAAAAAGGCAACTAAATTTTTTTCGGATTTTTGAAAAAAAAAGAAGGTTAACCCCTTTGGTGTTTTTTGACCCCAAAAAATGAAAGTTTGAATTTAGCTTATATTTTTGTGGTTTCTTATTCAAATTGATGAGAAAATTCGAATGGCGCAGTCAGATTTCCCGTAAGTATGATAGTTTTTATTTTATGTGGCTTTAAACGTAACACATTGGGGGTCAATTTGCCCTCTTGTTATTTCTCAATTTTCCACCGTTTTTATTGCTTGCGCGAGGTTCTGACGGCTGTTTCGTGCAGTAGGCAACCAAATACGTCGATTTAAGTAATAAAAAGGCAACTAAATTTTTTTCGGATTTTTGAAAAAAAAAGAAGGTTAACCCCTTTGGTGTTTTTTGACCCCAAAAAATGAAAGTTTGAATTTAGCTTATATTTTTGTGGTTTCTTATTCAAATTGATGAGAAAATTCGAATGGCGCAGTCAGATTTCCCGTAAGTATGATAGTTTTTATTTTATGTGGCTTTAAACGTAACACATTGGGGGTCAATTTGCCCTCTTGTTATTTCTCAATTTTCCACCGTTTTTATTGCTTGCGCGAGGTTCTGACGACTGTTTCGTGCAGTAGGCAACCAAATACGTCGATTTAAGTAATAAAAAGGCAACTAAATTTTTTTCGGATTTTTGAAAAAAAAAGAAGGTTAACCCCTTTGGTGTTTTTTGACCCCAAAAAATGAAAGTTTGAATTTAGCTTATATTTTTGTGGTTTCTTATTCAAATTGATGAGAAAATTCGAATGGCGCAGTCAGATTTCCCGTAAGTATGATAGTTTTTATTTTATGTGGCTTTAAACGTAACACATTGGGGGTCAATTTGCCCTCTTGTTATTTCTCAATTTTCCACCGTTTTTATTGCTTGCGCGAGGTTCTGACGGCTGTTTCGTGCAGTAGGCAACCAAATACGTCGATTTAAGTAATAAAAAGGCAACTAAATTTTTTTCGGATTTTTGAAAAAAAAAGAAGGTTAACCCCTTTGGTGTTTTTTGACCCCAAAAAATGAAAGTTTGAATTTAGCTTATATTTTTGTGGTTTCTTATTCAAATTGATGAGAAAATTCGAATGGCGCAGTCAGATTTCCCGTAAGTATGATAGTTTTTATTTTATGTGGCTTTAAACGTAACACATTGGGGGTCAATTTGCCCTCTTGTTATTTCTCAATTTTCCACCGTTTTTATTGCTTGCGCGAGGTTCTGACGGCTGTTTCGTGCAGTAGGCAACCAAATACGTCGATTTAAGTAATAAAAAGGCAACTAAATTTTTTTCGGATTTTTGAAAAAAAGAGAAGGTTAACCCCTTTGGTGTTTTTTGACCCCAAAAAATGAAAGTTTGAATTTAGCTTATATTTTTGTGGTTTCTTATTCAAATTGATGAGAAAATTCGAATGGCGCAGTCAGATTTCCCGTAAGTATGATAGTTTTTATTTTATGTGGCTTTAAACGTAACACATTGGGGGTCAATTTGCCCTCTTGTTATTTCTCAATTTTCCACCGTTTTTATTGCTTGCGCGAGGTTCTGACGGCTGTTTCGTGCAGTAGGCAACCAAATACGTCGATTTAAGTAATAAAAAGGCAACTAAATTTTTTTCGGATTTTTGAAAAAAAAAGAAGGTTAACCCCTTTGGTGTTTTTTGACCCCAAAAAATGAAAGTTTGAATTTAGCTTATATTTTTGTGGTTTCTTATTCAAATTGATGAGAAAATTCGAATGGCGCAGTCAGATTTCCCGTAAGTATGATAGTTTTTATTTTATGTGGCTTTAAACGTAACACATTGGGGGTCAATTTGCCCTCTTGTTATTTCTCAATTTTCCACCGTTTTTATTGCTTGCGCGAGGTTCTGACGGCTGTTTCGTGCAGTAGGCAACCAAATACGTCGATTTAAGTAATAAAAAGGCAACTAAATTTTTTTCGGATTTTTGAAAAAAAAAGAAGGTTAACCCCTTTGGTGTTTTTTGACCCCAAAAAATGAAAGTTTGAATTTAGCTTATATTTTTGTGGTTTCTTATTCAAATTGATGAGAAAATTCGAATGGCGCAGTCAGATTTCCCGTAAGTATGATAGTTTTTATTTTATGTGGCTTTAAACGTAACACATTGGGGGTCAATTTGCCCTCTTGTTATTTCTCAATTTTCCACCGTTTTTATTGCTTGCGCGAGGTTCTGACGGCTGTTTCGTGCAGTAGGCAACCAAATACGTCGATTTAAGTAATAAAAAGGCAACTAAATTTTTTTCGGATTTTTGAAAAAAAAAGAAGGTTAACCCCTTTGGTGTTTTTTGACCCCAAAAAATGAAAGTTTGAATTTAGCTTATATTTTTGTGGTTTCTTATTCAAATTGATGAGAAAATTCGAATGGCGCAGTCAGATTTCCCGTAAGTATGATAGTTTTTATTTTATGTGGCTTTAAACGTAACACATTGGGGGTCAATTTGCCCTCTTGTTATTTCTCAATTTTCAACCGTTTTTATTGCTTGCGCGAGGTTCTGACGGCTGTTTCGTGCAGTAGGCAACCAAATACGTCGATTTAAGTAATAAAAAGGCAACTAAATTTTTTTCGGATTTTTGAAAAAAAAAGAAGGTTAACCCCTTTGGTGTTTTTTGACCCCAAAAAATGAAAGTTTGAATTTAGCTTATATTTTTGTGGTTTCTTATTCAAATTGATGAGAAAATTCGAATGGCGCAGTCAGATTTCCCGTAAGTATGATAGTTTTTATTTTATGTGGCTTTAAACGTAACACATTGGGGATCAATTTGCCCTCTTGTTATTTCTCAATTTTCCACCGTTTTTATTGCTTGCGCGAGGTTCTGACGGCTGTTTCGTGCAGTAGGCAACCAAATACGTCGATTTAAGTAATAAAAAGGCAACTAAATTTTTTTCGGATTTTTGAAAAAAAAAGGTTAACAACCCCTTTGGTGTTTTTTGACCCCAAATAATGAAAGTTTGAATATAGTTTATATTTTTGTGGTTTCTTATTCAAATTGATGAGAAAATTCGAATGGCGCAGTCAGATTTCCCGTAAGTATGATAGTTTTTATTTTATGTGGCTTTAAACGTAACACATTGGGGGTCAATTTGCCCTCTTGTTATTTCTCAATTTTCCACCGTTTTTATTGCTTGCGCGAGGTTCTGACGGCTGTTTCGTGCAGTAGGCAACCAAATACGTCGATTTAAGTAATAAAAAGGCAACTAAATTTTTTTCGGATTTTTGAAAAAAAGAGAAGGTTAACCCCTTTGGTGTTTTTTGACCCCAAAAAATGAAAGTTTGAATTTAGCTTATATTTTTGTGGTTTCTTATTCAAATTGATGAGAAAATTCGAATGGCGCAGTCAGATTTCCCGTAAGTATGATAGTTTTTATTTTATGTGGCTTTAAACGTAACACATTGGGGGTCAATTTGCCCTCTTGTTATTTCTCAATTTTCCACCGTTTTTATTGCTTGCGCGAGGTTCTGACGGCTGTTTCGTGCAGTAGGCAACCAAATTCGTCGATTTAAGTAATAAAAAGGCAACTAAATTTTTTTCGGATTTTTGAGAAAAATAGAAGGTTAACCCCTTTGGTGTTTTTTGACCCCAAAAAATGAAAGTTTGAATTTAGCTTATATTTTTGTGGTTTCTTATTCAAATTGATGAGAAAATACGAATGGCGCAGTCAGATTTCCCGAAAGTATGATAGTTTTTATTTTATGTGGCTTTAAACGTAACACATTGGGGGTCAATTTGCCCTCTTGTTATTTCTCAATTTTCCACCGTTTTTATTGCTTGCGCGAGGTTCTGACGGCTGTTTCGTGCAGTAGGCAACCAAATACGTCGATTTAAGTAATAAAAAGGCAACTAAATTTTTTTCGGATTTTTGAAAAAAAAAGAAGGTTAACCCCTTTGGTGTTTTTTGACCCCAAAAAATGAAAGTTTGAATTTAGCTTATATTTTTGTGGTTTCTTATTCAAATTGATGAGAAAATTCGAATGGCGCAGTCAGATTTCCCGTAAGTATGATAGTTTTTATTTTATGTGGCTTTAAACGTAACACATTGGGGGTCAATTTGCCCTCTTGTTATTTCTCAATTTTCCACCGTTTTTATTGCTTGCGCGAGGTTCTGACGGCTGTTTCGTGCAGTAGGCAACCAAATACGTCGATTTAAGTAATAAAAAGGCAACTAAATTTTTTTCGGATTTTTGAAAAAAAAAGAAGGTTAACCCCTTTGGTGTTTTTTGACCCCAAAAAATGAAAGTTTGAATTTAGCTTATATTTTTGTGGTTTCTTATTCAAATTGATGAGAAAATTCGAATGGCGCAGTCAGATTTCCCGTAAGTATGATAGTTTTTATTTTATGTGGCTTTAAACGTAACACATTGGGGGTCAATTTGCCCTCTTGTTATTTCTCAATTTTCCACCGTTTTTATTGCTTGCGCGAGGTTCTGACGGCTGTTTCGTGCAGTAGGCAACCAAATACGTCGATTTAAGTAATAAAAAGGCAACTAAATTTTTTTCGGATTTTTGAAAAAAAGAGAAGGTTAACCCCTTTGGTGTTTTTTGACCCCAAAAAATGAAAGTTTGAATTTAGCTTATATTTTTGTGGTTTCTTATTCAAATTGATGAGAAAATTCGAATGGCGCAGTCAGATTTCCCGTAAGTATGATAGTTTTTATTTTATGTGGCTTTAAACGTAACACATTGGGGGTCAATTTGCCCTCTTGTTATTTCTCAATTTTCCACCGTTTTTATTGCTTGCGCGAGGTTCTGACGGCTGTTTCGTGCAGTAGGCAACCAAATACGTCGATTTAAGTAATAAAAAGGCAACTAAATTTTTTTCGGATTTTTGAAAAAAAAAGAAGGTTAACCCCTTTGGTGTTTTTTGACCCCAAAAAATGAAAGTTTGAATTTAGCTTATATTTTTGTGGTTTCTTATTCAAATTGATGAGAAAATTCGAATGGCGCAGTCAGATTTCCCGTAAGTATGATAGTTTTTATTTTATGTGGCTTTAAACGTAACACATTGGGGGTCAATTTGCCCTCTTGTTATTTCTCAATTTTCCACCGTTTTTATTGCTTGCGCGAGGTTCTGACGGCTGTTTCGTGCAGTAGGCAACCAAATACGTCGATTTAAGTAATAAAAAGGCAACTAAATTTTTTTCGGATTTTTGAGAAAAATAGAAGGTTAACCCCTTTGGTGTTTTTTGACCCCAAAAAATGAAAGTTTGAATTTAGCTTATATTTTTGTGGTTTCTTATTCAAATTGATGAGAAAATACGAATGGCGCAGTCAGATTTCCCGAAAGTATGATAGTTTTTATTTTATGTGGCTTTAAACGTAACACATTGGGGGTCAATTTGCCCTCTTGTTATTTCTCAATTTTCCACCGTTTTTATTGCTTGCGCGAGGTTCTGACGGCTGTTTCGTGCAGTAGGCAACCAAATACGTCGATTTAAGTAATAAAAAGGCAACTAAATTTTTTTCGGATTTTTGAAAAAAAGAGAAGGTTAACCCCTTTGGTGTTTTTTGACCCCAAAAAATGAAAGTTTGAATTTAGCTTATATTTTTGTGGTTTCTTATTCAAATTGATGAGAAAATTCGAATGGCGCAGTCAGATTTCCCGTAAGTATGATAGTTTTTATTTTATGTGGCTTTAAACGTAACACATTGGGGGTCAATTTGCCCTCTTGTTATTTCTCAATTTTCCACCGTTTTTATTGCTTGCGCGAGGTTCTGACGGCTGTTTCGTGCAGTAGGCAACCAAATTCGTCGATTTAAGTAATAAAAAGGCAACTAAATTTTTTTCGGATTTTTGAGAAAAATAGAAGGTTAACCCCTTTGGTGTTTTTTGACCCCAAAAAATGAAAGTTTGAATTTAGCTTATATTTTTGTGGTTTCTTATTCAAATTGATGAGAAAATACGAATGGCGCAGTCAGATTTCCCGAAAGTATGATAGTTTTTATTTTATGTGGCTTTAAACGTAACACATTGGGGGTCAATTTGCCCTCTTGTTATTTCTCAATTTTCCACCGTTTTTATTGCTTGCGCGAGGTTCTGACGGCTGTTTCGTGCAGTAGGCAACCAAATACGTCGATTTAAGTAATAAAAAGGCAACTAAATTTTTTTCGGATTTTTGAAAAAAAGAGAAGGTTAACCCCTTTGGTGTTTTTTGACCCTAAAAAATGAAAGTTTGAATTTAGCTTATATTTTTGTGGTTTCTTATTCAAATTGATGAGAAAATTCGAATGGCGCAGTCAGATTTCCTGTAAGTATGATAGTTTTTATTTTATGTGGCTTTAAACGTAACACATTGGGGGTCAATTTGCCCTCTTGTTATTTCTCAATTTTCCACCGTTTTTATTGCTTGCGCGAGGTTCTGACGGCTGTTTCGTGCAGTAGGCAACCAAATACGTCGATTTAAGTAATAAAAAGGCAACTAAATTTTTTTCGGATTTTTGAAAAAAAAAGAAGGTTAACCCCTTTGGTGTTTTTTGACCCCAAAAAATGAAAGTTTGAATTTAGCTTATATTTTTGTGGTTTCTTATTCAAATTGATGAGAAAATTCGAATGGCGCAGTCAGATTTCCCGTAAGTATGATAGTTTTTATTTTATGTGGCTTTAAACGTAACACATTGGGGGTCAATTTGCCCTCTTGTTATTTCTCAATTTTCCACCGTTTTTATGTCTTGCGCGAGGTTCTGACGGCTGTTTCGTGCAGTAGGCAACCAAATTCGTCGATTTAAGTAATAAAAAGGCAACTAAATTTTTTTCGGATTTTTGAAAAAAATAGAAGGTTAACCCCTTTGGTGTTTTTTGACCCCAAAAAATGAAAGTTTGAATTTAGCTTATATTTTTGTGGTTTCTTATTCAAATTGATGAGAAAATACGAATGGCGCAGTCAGATTTCCCGAAAGTATGATAGTTTTTATTTTATGTGGCTTTAAACGTAACACATTGGGGGTCAATTTGCCCTCTTGTTATTTCTCAATTTTCCACCGTTTTTATTGCTTGCGCGAGGTTCTGACGGCTGTTTCGTGCAGTAGGCAACCAAATACGTCGATTTAAGTAATAAAAAGGCAACTAAATTTTTTTCGGATTTTTGAAAAAAAAAGAAGGTTAACCCCTTTGGTGTTTTTTGACCCCAAAAAATGAAAGTTTGAATTTAGCTTATATTTTTGTGGTTTCTTATTCAAATTGATGAGAAAATTCGAATGGCGCAGTCAGATTTCCCGTAAGTATGATAGTTTTTATTTTATGTGGCTTTAAACGTAACACATTGGGGGTCAATTTGCCCTCTTGTTATTTCTCAATTTTCCACCGTTTTTATGTCTTGCGCGAGGTTCTGACGGCTGTTTCGTGCAGTAGGCAACCAAATACGTCGATTTAAGTAATAAAAAGGCAACTAAATTTTTTTCGGATTTTTGAAAAAAAAAAGAAGGTTAACCCCTTTGGTGTTTTTTGACCCCAAAAAATGAAAGTTTGAATTTAGCTTATATTTTTGTGGTTTCTTATTCAAATTGATGAGAAAATTCGAATGGCGCAGTCAGATTTCCCGTAAGTATGATAGTTTTTATTTTATGTGGCTTTAAACGTAACACATTGGGGGTCAATTTGCCCTCTTGTTATTTCTCAATTTTCCACCGTTTTTATTGCTTGCGCGAGGTTCTGACGGCTGTTTCGTGCAGTAGGCAACCAAATACGTCGATTTAAGTAATAAAAAGGCAACTAAATTTTTTTCGGATTTTTGAAAAAAAGAGAAGGTTAACCCCTTTGGTGTTTTTTGACCCCAAAAAATGAAAGTTTGAATTTAGCTTATATTTTTGTGGTTTCTTATTCAAATTGATGAGAAAATTCGAATGGCGCAGTCAGATTTCCCGTAAGTATGATAGTTTTTATTTTATGTGGCTTTAAACGTAACACATTGGGGGTCAATTTGCCCTCTTGTTATTTCTCAATTTTCCACCGTTTTTATTGCTTGCGCGAGGTTCTGACGGCTGTTTCGTGCAGTAGGCAACCAAATACGTCGATTTAAGTAATAAAAAGGCAACTAAATTTTTTTCGGATTTTTGAAAAAAAAAGAAGGTTAACCCCTTTGGTGTTTTTTGACCCCAAAAAATGAAAGTTTGAATTTAGCTTATATTTTTGTGGTTTCTTATTCAAATTGATGAGAAAATTCGAATGGCGCAGTCAGATTTCCCGTAAGTATGATAGTTTTTATTTTATGTGGCTTTAAACGTAACACATTGGGGGTCAATTTGCCCTCTTGTTATTTCTCAATTTTCCACCGTTTTTATTGCTTGCGCGAGGTTCTGACGGCTGTTTCGTGCAGTAGGCAACCAAATACGTCGATTTAAGTAATAAAAAGGCAACTAAATTTTTTTCGGATTTTTGAAAAAAAAAGAAGGTTAACCCCTTTGGTGTTTTTTGACCCCAAAAAATGAAAGTTTGAATTTAGCTTATATTTTTGTGGTTTCTTATTCAAATTGATGAGAAAATTCGAATGGCGCAGTCAGATTTCCCGTAAGTATGATAGTTTTTATTTTATGTGGCTTTAAACGTAACACATTGGGGGTCAATTTGCCCTCTTGTTATTTCTCAATTTTCCACCGTTTTTATTGCTTGCGCGAGGTTCTGACGGCTGTTTCGTGCAGTAGGCAACCAAATACGTCGATTTAAGTAATAAAAAGGCAACTAAATTTTTTTCGGATTTTTGAAAAAAAAAGAAGGTTAACCCCTTTGGTGTTTTTTGACCCCAAAAAATGAAAGTTTGAATTTAGCTTATATTTTTGTGGTTTCTTATTCAAATTGATGAGAAAATTCGAATGGCGCAGTCAGATTTCCCGTAAGTATGATAGTTTTTATTTTATGTGGCTTTAAACGTAACATATTGGGGGTCAATTTGCCCTCTTGTTATTTCTCAATTTTCCACCGTTTTTATTGCTTGCGCGAGGTTCTGACGGCTGTTTCGTGCAGTAGGCAACCAAATACGTCGATTTAAGTAATAAAAAGGCAACTAAATTTTTTTCGGATTTTTGAAAAAAAGAGAAGGTTAACCCCTTTGGTGTTTTTTGACCCCAAAAAATGAAAGTTTGAATTTAGCTTATATTTTTGTGGTTTCTTATTCAAATTGATGAGAAGATTCGAATGGCGCAGTCAGATTTCCCGTAAGTATGATAGTTTTTATTTTATGTGGCTTTAAACGTAACACATTGGGGGTCAATTTGCCCTCTTGTTATTTCTCAATTTTCCACCGTTTTTATTGCTTGCGCGAGGTTCTGACGGCTGTTTCGTGCAGTAGGCAACCAAATACGTCGATTTAAGTAATAAAAAGGCAACTAAATTTTTTTCGGATTTTTGAAAAAAAAAGAAGGTTAACCCCTTTGGTGTTTTTTGACCCCAAAAAATGAAAGTTTGAATTTAGCTTATATTTTTGTGGTTTCTTATTCAAATTGATGAGAAAATTCGAATGGCGCAGTCAGATTTCCCGTAAGTATGATAGTTTTTATTTTATGTGGCTTTAAACGTAACATATTGGGGGTCAATTTGCCCTCTTGTTATTTCTCAATTTTCCACCGTTTTTATTGCTTGCGCGAGGTTCTGACGGCTGTTTCGTGCAGTAGGCAACCAAATACGTCGATTTAAGTAATAAAAAGGCAACTAAATGTTTTTCGGATTTTTGAAAAAAAAAGAAGGTTAACCCCTTTGGTGTTTTTTGACCCCAAAAAATGAAAGTTTGAATTTAGCTTATATTTTTGTGGTTTCTTATTCAAATTGATGAGAAAATTCGAATGGCGCAGTCAGATTTCCCGTAAGTATGATAGTTTTTATTTTATGTGGCTTTAAACGTAACATATTGGGGGTCAATTTGCCCTCTTGTTATTTCTCAATTTTCCACCGTTTTTATTGCTTGCGCGAGGTTCTGACGGCTGTTTCGTGCAGTAGGCAACCAAATACGTCGATTTAAGTAATAAAAAGGCAACTAAATTTTTTTCGGATTTTTGAAAAAAAAAGAAGGTTAACCCCTTTGGTGTTTTTTGACCCCAAAAAATGAAAGTTTGAATTTAGCTTATATTTTTGTGGTTTCTTATTCAAATTGATGAGAAAATTCGAATGGCGCAGTCAGATTTCCCGTAAGTATGATAGTTTTTATTTTATGTGGCTTTAAACGTAACATATTGGGGGTCAATTTGCCCTCTTGTTATTTCTCAATTTTCCACCGTTTTTATTGCTTGCGCGAGGTTCTGACGGCTGTTTCGTGCAGTAGGCAACCAAATACGTCGATTTAAGTAATAAAAAGGCAACTAAATTTTTTTCGGATTTTTGAAAAAAAAAGAAGGTTAACCCCTTTGGTGTTTTTTGACCCCAAAAAATGAAAGTTAGTATTTAGCTTATATTTTTGGTGTTCCTTATGCAGATTGAAGAGAAAATTGGAATGGCGCAGTCAGAATTTCCTAAAGTATGATATTTTTCTATTTATGCAGCTTTGAAGTTCCAATTTTTATTTGCATATAAGTTGACTTTGGAGCTCTTCTGCCATAGGTTAGCTGTTTTTTTTAGCTTAAAACTTCCAGGAGTAAAATATGTAAACGATATTTATTAGTTTATTTACTCCTGTTACTTTTAACTCCCAGGAGTAAATGATGTAATTAATCTCTTTTATTTTATTTACGCCTGATATGTAAAACTTCCAGGATTTAAATATGTAAATAATCTCTTTTAATTTATTTACTCCTGTTACTTAAAACTTTCAGGAGTAAAAAATCTTCCACGGGTTTTATTGCTTGGGCGACATGCTACATTTTCGAACTCTACATCGAAATACGTCGATGTAGGTAAAATAAGATGTAGATAGATAAAAAGACCAACTAAATTTTTTTATTTGGTTTTAAATTTTGGCTTCAAAAATTCAAATTGTAAATTTTCACTGATTCTTACGAGGTTTGAGCAGATAAGTCGAATGCCATAGTCCGATATTTCATAAATATGATATTTTTTTATGAATAAACGTAAGAAATTCGGGGTGAATTTGCCTTACTGTTTTTTCTCAATTTTTCACGGTTTTCATAGCATGCGCAGGCATCGAAATACATCAATTTTGGTAATAAAAAGACCAACTAAATGTTTTATAAAAAAATATTGAAAATTAATGAATGTTTGAAATGAAATGAAAAAATTGATTACATTTTTTGACCCAAAATTGGAAATGTATGAATTTTTCACATTTTCTTACGTAACTTGAGGAGAAAATTCGAATGCTGATGTTAAAGAAACAGCATCTGTACATTTTTTGGAAATCTTTACTACAAATTACCTACCAAACGTTCCATACTTCTCTCTAACGCATACTTGATAACAACTAGTAAAACTTATATTGATCGTTTTTTATATATTTAAAGAATTAAAATCTGTTGTACATTGGAAAAATCAACTTTATTTACATATATCTAATTTTTGACTACATATATTTTATTTTTATAAAAATATCATTTAGGTTCGTGAGGTAACTTGAAACCTACCATTCTAGCGGTTTCCTCAACCGAACGTTCGCCTTTGCCATGAAACTGATCATGAATTTCTTGATGCTTACGACTACTTTGTAAATAACACAAGTAGGTATTTGCAGTATAAGATACTTCTTCACGAGCCTTGCACAACTGCTGATCGTTGACTTGAAATTTGCGATACTGACTTAAAATGTAGCGAAGCATAAGATTATCTTTTAATGAATTTTGTGGACTGATCCGGCGTAATTCGTGGATCAATTGACGTAAAGTTGACACAACTGGGGAATTCATGATAGCAATCACAAAACTTTTGTCAATTTATTTCCTATAAATTCAATATCGTCACTTACGTAAGAGGGTTCAGAATTATTTAACCAAATTTCCTGAGGTACAAATCGTAAGTTTTCCAATGGAAAAATATGAATAGCTGTGTCGTTAAAAATTTCGTAATATTTAAATGTATTGATAATTGCTAATTCAACATAGTGAGAACTGCAATTGTAAATATACTTTGCGTGCCTTAAAATTTCGTTATATGAATTTGATTCAACAATTTTAGAAAAACTGTTACTCACAATTATACACCGATTCAATTGCAAACCCCAATTTGACCACAAGAGGTTATTTGTTAGTTGCTTCGAGCAATGGGGCAAATAAAATAGTGTCGTATGACTGTCTTTGATTGGATATTTGCCTTCCAAGTTATGATCTAGCAATTCCAAACCAAAGTTGTCGAGTATCTTACAATCGTCGTCGTTGAACACCGGATCGTAAACGACAACTTTAACGTGGTACAAATCACGTAAACACAATAGCAAAGCAAGTTGATAACGAGCAATTGTGCATTCACCGATTTTGCCTAAACCAAAACAGACAATTTCTTCGATTTTAGGGTCAGTTAAAATGGTCAATCCTTCACGTAAGGAAGCTGCAATTGAAGAATATAAATCGCTAGTCAACAATTCTTCTTTTGCGTTTGAAATCCGTCTGCAAAAAAATCACATGCCAGTCGAGGTTAAAAAAATTAAGAACACAACTTACGTTATTGTCGATTCTAAATCAAAAATTTCGTATCCCACGGGCTCTTCTTCAATTTTTACATCCAGGTGACTGTTGAATTTTAACTTTTTTCGTTTATAACTCACAACCTTGAAGGTATCTTCTTGGAGGTTATGGTTTGACATTTTGTGTGAACTGGTCGGTATTGCCGGCGACTGTATAGTGAAAATAATTAAAGTTTGATTGTAATAATTATTGTATTTTATCTAATAGTTTGTTACACTATATTTACTTAATAAAATAAAATGTAAAGCTACTTTCGACTTGGAACAGTAAAAAAATATTTCACATTATACACAGGGTGCGAGCGACGTTTTTGCAAATTTATGTAAACCCCCCCCCCCTTCAAAATAAAATGTTTTGAAATACAAACTTAAAATATTGATAAGGTCCTCCAAAGCCGTTGCATTTTTTTTTTAATTTTCTCATCTCAGGTTATCAAACTATTTTTTCATATTTTTGAAAATTAACCATTTGCACCAAAAAGTATAATAAAAGATCTCACCTGATTGTTGTTGCAGATCTCTCCATTTCCTTTGGTTCTTAGGTAAATAACTTCCTCCATGGATTGATGGAATATGTTACAAATATTTTTCATGTTAATCGATTCAAAAATGAATCTCATTCATTAGAAAGCACAGTGTCACTTGAAGTTTCATAAACTTTATTATTATAAATAATATAATACGGTTACTATCCATGGTATTCGTATCATTCATTCTTGACCTCATAAATTATCGAGATATGCTATAAATTTGTAATTATTACTTCGCAATTATTTATTATTGCCAAAAATTTGCCCATCAATAAAAATGTTGTTTTTTGATAAATAAAATTAATATACATTTATCTTCATTATTGTTATTCAAATCAGTACATCAGCTTTTAGGAAAAAAAAAACTGAGATATTCTTGAAAGCGATAACCTTTTATTTTTATTATTAATAAAGAATAATAATGAAAAATATTTCATCCAAGTTTAACAAAACTATTTTTTCATTTTTATTAGTGCAAACGGCGACAAAATCACTTTTACGCAGAGCCGTATTAAGGGGGGGAGCTAAAGGGGGCTTCCAAATTTTTAGGGGCAGGCCCGTAGCCAGGGGGGGGGCACTTGAGGGCACGTGCCCCCCGAAATGTTCTAAAGAAAAAAAAAATTTTGAAAGTAAATTTGAATTTTGATTTACGGGCCTATCTAGGGGCCTCAAAAAAATTAAAGCAACAAAATTTAAATCACCAAAGTTGTATACCTGTGTTTTATAAAAAAAAACTATAATAAACTGTTATTCTTTCAAAAATTTTACATTATTATTTGATCTAAGCGCTGTTGACCTTGAAACATCAAAAATTTTAGCCTGCGGCGTATTTTGTTAAAATATGCAAGGCCAAGAGGCTTCCAAAAGAATTAGCCCCGGGCCTCACATATCCTTAATCCGGCTCTGCTTTTACGGACAGGGCCTATTTTACTATTAGACGCATTAGGCACGTACCTAGGGCCCAATGGCCAGAGGGGCCCGAAAAGAGAGAACAAAATTGGGCCTTCGATACTATTAGTTACAATTGAATATCAGGGGCCCGAAAATTTAATAGAGCCTAGGGTCCAACCCAGTTAAAACTAGGCCCTGCCTCTTAATTTTTTCCTTTCCACTTCCTTCCCTTTTTTTCTCAAAACTGCGACTTCTAAATAAGGCGCTCATAATCAAGAAGTAATACTACTGGTTCACAAATAAAGAGTAAAGCGTACACTGGGGGGTATTCCATACCCCCCAGACCCCCCGGTTTGTCAATGGCTACACTAAAGCTCAATCGATATTTGAAGTTATACTAATAAATATGTTTAACCTCGGGCCTGTTTTATTGTGATATCACAAAACAATGAGGACAAACCGGGGGGTCTGGGGGGTATGAAATACCCCCCAGTGCACGTCTTTATTTTATTCCCAAATTTTCTTGCGGACTAATTGTTGCGTCTGGGGGTATAGAATACTCCAAATTTCTAGGGGCAGGCCCGTAGCCAGGGAGGGCACTTGACAGCACGTGCCCCCCCCCCTACATTGAATTGTAATAATAAATAAATTTGTTTAACTTCAGGCTTCTACAATAAAGTTTTTTATAAAAAAAGATATAAATAAAGAGCTAGAACCTAAACAAAAAAAAACAGTTTTTTCAAAACCCTAAGCTATAAACAAATTGTGTGACTTCAAAAACTTCTTAGTTTTAAATTTATTTAAAGACAAAATAATGGGGATCAACCGGGGTTTAATTAAATGTGCACAACAAACTAGACTACATCATCTTCTCTACCTCTCAATTTTTTCCTTTACACTTCCTTCTCTCTTTTTCTCAAAACTGCGACTGCCAAATACGGCGATGAATAAAAAGTAGACCGTACACTGGGGGGTATTCCATACCCCCCAGACCCCCCGGTTTGCCCATGGCTCCACTAAAACTTATCAATATTTGAAGTTATAATAATAAATAAATATGTTTAACCTCGGGGCCGTTTTATTATGGTTTCACAAAACAATGAGGATAAACCGGGGGGTCTGGGGGGTATGGAATACCCCCCAGTGTACGCTTTTATTTTCTTCCCAAATCGCTACGCCCAACACAACACACTAGACTACATTATCTACTTTCTACTCAACCTCTCAACAGGACCTACTTTACCATTAGGGGCGTCCATCATTACGTGAGGCGTTTAGGGGGGCGGAGGGGGTCGAGCCGAATCTAACCAAATCTCACGTGCGGGGGGGGGGTCTCGGAAAATATCACGTAATTTTTTTGTCTTAATTAGTCTTAAAAATAATTAAACAAATTATGTTTTTTTAAAATAAATTCAACACAATCAAACCCAGATTAACGTATTTGCCCACAGGGCCCCATGGCCAGAGGGGCCCCTACAGAGCGAACATAAAATCGTAAAATAAAAGTCAAATTCTGATAAAATAACCCAAAAATTGGGCCTTCGCTGCTATTAGTTACACTTAAACACCAGGGGCCCGAAAACTTGCTAGAACCTAGGGCCCAACCCAGTTAAAAATAGGCCCTGTTTACAGGGCCACTCCAGCCGATTTTGTTCAAAAAAATGTTCTCCACATTTTGAAAAACATTTTCTGAAAATTTTTGCCCTTAATATGGAGCCATTTTGACGTTATGATTTTTTGAATTTTGAAATTTTTTTAAAAATTTTTTCATTATTTTTTTTGGAAAAATTCGTTTATGAGTCTCCTCCAGTTTTCCTTCTTGCTCTCTCTGATTTTCATGGTCAGGATATCTCTGAATCTTTTCAGCTCTTGTTTAGCCTCTTCGCACTGAGTTGAGAGTGTTTCTCCGTGTCGTCGAAAAGTCAGCTTCCTCAGACGTAGGTATGCCCTCCTGGCGCCCAGGCAGCGCCTCCTAGCCAAGGCGATCTCCTCTGTCCACCAGTAGGCTCCTCTCCTCACATTTGGGCCCCTCCTGGGCATCACCTCATCGCACAACTTCCTGAGGAACTCCTCGAGACAGATGCTCTTGACGACGTGCTGCAAGTCTGGCCTCTGTAGGTGAGTTTGTAGGTCGGGTTTCTTGATCTTTCTCCAGTTCCATCCTGAAGGAGGAGGTCTATCTATGTTGGAGGTTCGGCAAATCTCAAAGGAAATATACTTGTGATCACTTGCCGTCTCTTCTTCCATCACCTTCCAGTTCAATACTCTGTTCGCCAATTGTGACGAGACTGCCGTGACATCCAGGAATGACTCACACTTGTACCTCTCATAGGTTGGTGAACTGCCGATATTGCACACTGTGCAGCCCAGTTCCACCAGGACCTCAGCTAGGATGGCTCCTCTGGCATCCGTTTTCGGAGACCCCCATTCAGTCGCCTTGGCGTTGAAGTCACTACCGACGACTATGGGCTTGGACTGTGCTCTCATATTGTCTCTTTGAGGTTCCAGGTTTGGTTCATGAATTCTTCCAGGGTGGAATTTGGCGATAGGTAGCAGGAATATGCTTTTTCAATTTTTTCCAATTTTCCAATTTTTTTCCAATTTTTCTACTTCAAAAAAATGTATGAAAAAATTTAAAAAAAATTTTTGAAAAAAAATTCAAAAAATCATAATTTCAAAATGGTTGCATATTAAGGGATAAATTTTTCAGGAAATATTTTTTATAAATAAAAGTGATTTTATTTGGTGGAATGACCCATGAATATTTGATGGTACTACCCACGATTTTTTAGATAATTTGCAAACGCTAACGGCGTTCACGAATGCAATTTTGCCGTTTCGATTAGTTAATTATTTATTGGCTCGTAATTATTATGGTAAACGTTTTCTCAAATTTTAATTTTCATTAAATCTAAATTTGATTGACCCAAATATTTCGATATTATTTTAAAGTGGGTTGTTTCGTCAGACCATCTACTTAGTCAAAATTTATTTTTAAATTAAAAAAAAATCGCTGATTTCCTAAGATTTTTTAAAAAATAATTTTTTAGTGCCTTGATGCACGACCGTACTAGGTAAATTTTGTTACGCCACTGTAGGATTTGATTTATTATTTAGATTTTGAGTGAGGTAGTGGGAGTACCAGACAATCTTTTACTTTGGAAGTGGATTTTTGGGGCGACAAGTGCTGGTGCTTTCAGTAACAGTGCCATGCTTTGTTGTAGTCTGTAAAATTCGTTCGTGTGTGCGTGTTTGATCCGTGTCGGGGATACACACATTTAAAGTGCGTTATGCATGTGCACAAGTTATAACTTGAATTATCGGCCACATTTTTAATTCACTAATGGATAATTTTTAATTAGGTTTGTAGTTATTCTTTTTACATTATTTTCAAAAGTTCATTGTCTCTTGACCTATCCAACATATTGTAAATTTATTAAAGGTCCAGATGGCCGCTATTGTTCCGTTAATTTTGAAAACTCCAAGTTCTTTCTAAAATAATTCCATTAAATTAATATTTTTGGATTATCACAAAAATACTGCAAAATTTATATTACAAAAATTATTTTTCCTTTAAATTTTGGGTAATCTCAACGCTCAACTTGAGAAACCAAACATCTGCCAGCCAAACTTACCAAATGCTAATTGATTTTGTGCTTTAATTGCCAAGAAATTAATCTATTTGTGCGTAAGGGTTAAATTGTGGCTTAACGTGGAACTGGAACCACGGCCGATAGGTCAAAAAGTTCCACAATTTCAAAATTCTTACATAAATTATTATTAAATGATAGCCATTTTTAAACGATTTTACAAACAATAACAGGAAACGAAGCTGAAAGAATGATCCACATATATGAACTTAGTAATTGTGTCCGGTATGTAAATCCATAATTGTAATTAAACTATCCGAAGCCAGGTAAATCCGTAATATATTGGCCGAGATCAAATTGCCCGAAGAAACTGGAAAAATTGATAACAACTTTTATCTGGAGTCTCGCCAAGAAAAAAGTTATGACGATTTAAATTCATCAGTTGCGCTTTGATGTCGATAATGGAAACATTGATGACTGATGAGGAAGCTATTGATTAAATAATTATTTATCAACAATTATTGCAGAATGCATTCAAACTCAAAGAGGTTATTGTACTTGGTTCAAATCGAGACTCCAGTATGTCGTCTGATTCTATTTTTGCTTTCCTTACCCATATACTACACACCCAGTCAAGGATCATGATGAATTGATGAATAACACAACTTTTACTTCTACATCATTCTAATTAATACGTGTAATTCACTATGCGTCAGAATCTTAAAATCGAAATTTCAAAATTGCCTCTTGATGATCCCGGTAACCAGTAATCATCGTGGAAACTTTTCAAAAGGAAATTATTTCATTTTTCAACGAATCAAGGATATATTTATAAAATTAGTCATCCTACATGCTGTTTTGATTATTATTATTATTATTATTATTATTAATACATAAAAGTGGATTTCTCCATCGGAAGGAAGTCTGGAACAGCCCCACGTATCTGAGCAGCTGTTCAATTTTTATTATTTAATAAGTCATATTTAATAGAATTAGAGAGCAAAAAGTTTTAATTGTGTAACTAAAATTAACTACTATTTTCACCGGTGCATTTAAAAAATTTCTTAATTGAGGAAAGTAATTAATTTTTTAATTGTTTAATTTTTTTGTTGTATCATGTACTTTACGTTACGATAAATTATTAACAATAATTTCTAAAAATAAAAAAGATTGGTCAACGATTACTTAATCCATCAGAATATGCAATTTTGGGCTTTGCCCTCTCTTGGTCTCTCGGGAAGAGGTGGAGATATTATTTTCAGTAAAAATCTCAAAATAATAATTAAAATTTTATTTTTCTCTTTAATGGTGTAATTTTCAACTTTCCACTATGGATCAAAACAACCAAGCCAATTGGTTGAATTGCCATAATTACATTTGATGAGAATTGATTTATAATGAAACATTTCTTAAAATTGAATTCAAACAATTATTTATAATTATCGTAACGTGTCATTTGAATTTTTTTCTCATTATTTGTATGCTAAAATATGATGATGCATTTATTAAACGTGACCTCGATGGAACTAAATCAAATTTATTCAAAACTCTTTTATTCAATTGTCCGTTCAACGTACACATCAATCCTTTCTTTTGTAAGTTTCATTTGATAATAACTTGTGGTCCCTGATGCAGGATGCCTCTCTTATCTTATTGGAACCTCTTAAATTGCTCGTCATTGAAACTAACATTATCACTCCCCCTTTTCTTCCAATTAAGCTGTTAACATTTTTTATGAACATAAAAATCAATTTGATTTTAATTGTTACTCGACTGAGCTATTAAAAGTTATATAAATAACACAGGTCCTGACGAAGTCTTGGGGTGCCCCAGACCGTACTGTAGTCGATTATTTGTATAAAAAAAAATTGTATCGCACAGATTAGAATTGATAAATATTATAAAAATATTTTATAACTAATATCTCCTTTCACTTTCAAGAAGGCTCATTAGTTGAAAGGTTATCTTCCTTTACTTGATTACAAAATCACAAATTTTGGTTCATTTAAAAACGTAACAGATAATTAACAACTAATTTTATACTAGCACTCCCTTCCCCCCAAACTATATATATAAAGAAAAAATATAAAATTCTATTATTTATAAATAAAGTAAATCTAGAGGGCATTCTAGACGTCCTTCCCCGGCTTGCCAATAGTAAATAGAGGGATAAACCGGGGGGTCTGGAGTACCCCCCAGTATACATTTTCTTTCGTAGCCGGTAAGCAATTTGGTCTCCGGTAATTTCATTTCTGGTGATTTTATGCCCCAGGTAATTTGATCCCCTGGTAATTTCGTCCCCGGTAATTTTGACCCCGATAATTTCATCTCCAACTTATTTATATTATTTCACTGCATTTTTGTAACGAATTACTTAAAATACATTATTTAACAAAATTGATCCTCCGCATGTGTGTAATTTAGTGATAGTTACATACAGTAGAATCCGCTTAATGTGATCTCGGATAATGTTATCAGTCGGTTATTGTGATCATTTTTTTGGAAACCGGCCACTTTTTCTTTTTTTTTTTTCTTCTATTTTATTCTAATCCAAGTCTTCTAAAATTCACCTTTTTCTAAATTTTGCTAATTGTTATCAATTATCAGTTATCAGTTAATATTATTAAAATGTCCTTGGCCCGAAGTGATCACATTAAGCGGATTCTACTGTAGTCCGTAAAAAAGAGATATCCGCGCGAAGATATGCATCGGTTATGTAGGTTGTAGTGTTTTTTATTCTTTATAAGAATATATTCGTGTTATTCAGTTATCAATGTTTCGAGATATTTACCATCGTGCTAATTAAGAAAGGATGCACTGGAGGGCGTTCCACGCCCCCCAGACCCCCCGGAGTTACACCTTCTTTTTATGTTATAAAGAGGAAATCTTCAAAAACGCACAAAACCTTCCAATTCTAGAAACTATTAGAAAATAAGAAATTCGGAAATAATCTTAGAAAATCTTACTTGCACTGGAGGGCATTCCATACTCCATATTTAAAAAAAAACAGTTTTTTAATTTGAATGCTAAAATATTTTTAGTACCTTAGCGTATGCTATGGTAACAGAAACTTTTAAAAACATAAAACGTAGGAGTAATCCGGGGGGTCTGGGGGGCATGGAACGCCCTCCAGTCAGTGACGTATTTTAAAATTTGGCGCCCTGGGCCCAAAAGTTTTGCCGCCCCATAAATGAATTAAAAAAAACAAAAATTAAGTTTTATTTAGTGTAGGTATAACGTTTATAAAATGCGCCCCAAGCTAAGCGCGAGGGACGGCTTGCGCCGCCCCTCGAAGCCTTCCGCCCCGGGCCATGGCCCTCTTGGCCCTTGGGTAAATACGCCACTGCCTCCAGTGCACTATTTCCTCTTTCTTCACGGGTAATTCACAGTAGCGTAGCGTGGGGGGGCCAGGGGGGGCAAATGCCCTGGGCGGCACCTCTGTGGAAGGCGGCAGAGAATGTAATCCTGATATATAAAATCCCAGCACGCTGCCGCTGCTCTTGCTACAGCGTTCATTTTTTGGTTGAACAAAAACACTCTTGATTTTCAGCACTTTTGCTTAAAAATTCAAATTTCCCGATTTTTCCTGACGAAATTTGAAAAATTAAAAAGTTTTTCTCTTCTCCAAGTATTCTAAAAGAGTGGAAATCCTGCGATATGTCTACTGGACGGTATTCCACCTCCCCCCCCCCCCTCCCCGGTTTACTAACTAAGATTAGGACTACAAATTTGAAATTTTAAGTTAAAATTGAGGGAAATTTACCACCAATAAAAAAAAAATTAAAACTTGGAAAGCATATTTATTTAATTACCTTACTACTCATGGAGTTTAGCAGCAATTTTCTGTTATTTTGAAAGTTAATTAGAAAAATAATATAAAAATATGAAGTCAAAATTGTAAACCGGGGGGTCTGGGGGGTGTGGAACACCCTCCAGTACACATCGCAGGGTTTCCACTCTTTTAGAATATTTGGAGAAGATATAGAATTTATAATTTTCCAAATTTTTCCAGGAAAATCGGGGAATCCCCCAGTGTCGGGAAACGAAATTAAATGTTTAAATATTATATCGCTTAAAAGAGATCTACTGTCTACCGTAATTGATATAAGAAATACTTTTTTTTGTTTAATTGCGAAAATAAGGGGGCGGCAAATTTAGGGTTTGCCCCAGAAATTCACGCTACGCCACTGGTTATTCAGTTATCAACGTTTCGAAATATTTACCATCGAGCTAATTAACAAAGGATGCACTGGAGGGCGTTCCACGCCCCCCAGACCCCCCGGATTTACACCTTCATTTTACGATATAAAGGGGCAATCTATAAAAACGCACAAAACGTTCCAATTCTACACTGAAAAAAATGGTTTATCATATTGATAAAAAATTCATCATATTGATCAAGAAATTCATAAATACTTTGATTTTGTTCATGAATACTACGAATTTTTCATCACTATGATGAATTTCGTTCATCGGTGTAAAAATGATGAATTTTTCATCAATCTGATAAACCATTGTTTTTCAGTGTAGGAACTCTTAGAACATAAGAAATTCGGAAATAATCTTAGAAAATCTTAATTGCACTGGAGAGTACTCCATACCTATTTAAAAAAAAACAGTATTTTATTTTGACTGCAAATGTAACAGAAACCTTCACAAATGCGAAACGTAGAAGTAATCCGGGGGGTCTGGGGGGCATGGAATGCCCTCCAGTGCACTATTTGCTTTTTCTTTACGGGTTATTCAGTTATCAACGTTTCGAAATAATTACCATCGAGATGATTAACAAAGGATACACTGGAGGGCGTTCCACGCCCCCCAGACCCCCCGGATTTACAGCTTCATTTTATGATATAAAGGGGCAATCTGCAAAAACGCACAAAACGTTCCATTTCTACACTGAAAAAATTGGTTTATCATCATATCATCATCATATTGATGAAAAATTCATAAATACATTGATTTTGTTCATGAATACTATGAATTTTTCATCACTCTGATGAATTTTGTTCATCGGTGTAAAAATTATGAATTTTTCATCAATATGATTAAACCATTTTTGTCAGTGTAGGAACTCTTAGAAAATAAGAAATTCGGAAATAATCTTAGAAAATCTTAATTGCACTGGAAGGCATTCTATACCCCATATTTAAAAAAACGGTTTTTTTATTTTGAATGCTAAAATGTAGTGTATGCTATGGTAACAGAAACTTTTAAAAACGCAAAACGTACACTGAAAAAAATGGTTTATCATATTGATGAAAAATTCATCATTTTTACACCGATGAACCAAAATCATCAATCATCATATTGGTGAAAAATTCATAGTATTCATGAACAAAATCAATGTATTTATGAATTTCTTCATCAATATGATGAATTTTGTTCATCGGTGTAAAAATGATAAATTTTTCATCAATATGATAAACCATTTTTTTCAGTGTAGGAGTAATCCGGGGGGTCTGGGGGGCATGGAATGCCCTCCAGTGCACTATTTGCTCTTTCTTCACGGGTTTTTCAGTTATCAATGTTTCGAAATATTTACCATCAAGATAATTAACAAGGGATGCACTGGGTGCCTCGAGACCCCCCCCCCCCGAATTTACACCTTTATGTTATGATATTAACCCTAGAGGAGTACACTGTATTTTCGACCTTATTGAAGTACCAGTTTCAAAAATTGCTAGCGCCTCTTGTATTGCAGTTACAAAAAAATTTCTTAAACATTTTTTATCCGTTATTGTGTGTAGAAAAAGAAAAAAATTAATTTTGAAAGAAATTAATAAGTTTTGGTTACTTAACAGAGGTAAATGTGAATAAGAAGCGCGGTTGTCTGGGGTTAGCACACACCCCCTGTACTCCTCTAGGGTTAAGGGGCAACCTACAACCTCTGAGTATATATTACTCTGTTTTATATCTCAGGATATGGCTGTAACTCGGATTATCATTGTTAATTACATGAGAGGAATCGCTTGGAATATAAAAAAGAGATATCCGCGCGAAGATATGCATTGCTTATGTAGGTATGATTTTTCAATAGCAAAATCGCCCCTAAAAAACCATTGCCGGGAGTGAAATTACCGGGGACGAAATCACCTAGTGCCATTTTCTTTTGCTCAGTAGAATTAATTTATAAAAAAGACATTTTTGAAAAATAATCAAAAAGAATCGCAAAACATACTTGTGATGTCTATTTCCTTTCGTTGTATTGCTATTCCATATTTTGTATATGTAAAAAAATCCATATGTTGTATTTTAAGCATGTTTACATTTTGCCGTTTCCTCTATCACTTCTTTTTATAATTATTGTGCGAAAACAAACAGTAGAACTGGTACAAGTATCACTTTAATTCGAAATTTAAACTCAAAAACGGTAAAGAATTAAAGAACTAACTGTACCTAATGGAGAAATATTTGACAAGAAATTTTATGAATTTTTTATACGAAACTGTAGATAAAAATATGTATAGCATACATTAATTTTTAACTGTAAGATTCAAAAAAAATGTCAAGACCGAGCAAAATAAAGAACCGAAACTGTCAGCATTTTAATTAACCGTTAATTAGTTTCTGTCGTCAGAAGTTTTGTCAAGGTGCAATTAGTAACAAACAAAATTGATTTTGATAAACCCAAAGCAAACATTTTACCGTTATTGCTTACTGACTTAGTTTAAGCTCGATGAGGCGAAAACTCGCCAAATGAGCGAGCTTATTTTTTCAGTTTTGAAAAAACGTGAGATTTACCAATTTTCTACTTTCGTGACTTTTACTAGATTTGGTGTGCGGTTGCACCTGTTGAGATTTATTTTTAAAAATCAGTTTCTTTTGGAAACTGAAAGTTTAAAATAAAAAATTAATATTAACTATTAAATTTTATCTCGAGCCTCTTCAGGGATATTTTTGAAATTTGTAAGTGGTTCCCACCAATTAGTCCAACTTGATAAATGAAATTGTGTAACTTATAATGGATTGTTAACATTTAATTATATACAAGACTGGAAAAGATAAACAGATCCTATTTTTTAAAGTAAATCTATTTTTAACCAACTCCTTAGCACTTGAAATTGCACTGAAGAATTCAGACTAAATTTATTCTTGTATCCGGTGGTGCTATATTTAAAAATGCATTATAGACAATCCAACTTCAAATTTGGAGATTCTTTGGAAGAAATTTGGAGGAAGCTTACGACAACCTTCTAGCCATATAAGAATAAATTTGTGTTGGCTGATCGTTAAAATGTTAAAATTGCAAACAAATTGCTAATTGATTTTGGTAATTTACAATCTATAGGAGGAAGTCCTTTATGGTAAATGAAGGTTGTTTAGAAAATTAAGAAATTTCTAAATTAGCACTGCTATAAATATCGAGATTTTATGAAAAATCCACCGCCGCAGATTGGCCATGGTTTAGCTTCTTCCTATATTTGGCCAACACTCGCAAAGGTAGATGCCGAAATTTACCGAAAAATAATTACAAGCTTGAAATAACCTTGCATGCATTAAATTTTTAAATAATTATTTTTAAGAGACTTCAGTAAAACCTTGGCTAATAAAACAATTTCTCGGATAGCGTATAATTGCCATTTTCAATGCCAATTAAGAATCTTAACTATTTTTCGAAGCAAACACTTCAACTTTCACGAATTGTATAGTACACATTGACATTCTTTATTTGTGTTGGTTTTGGTTATTAAAAACCTTTATGTTATAAAGTATTCTGTACCCAGTAAGTGCATCAAACCGCTTTCTATGTCGGAATTTGTATTTCTCTTGAATTATATATGGAATATTATATAGATTGTTTCACTATGCCTTTGGTTTTCTCGAATTTTACGATGCATTTCTTTTCGGGAATCCCCTGCAGGAAGTGCAAGCCTATATAACATATAAGTAATTATACGTTATATAGAGCAAAAAAATTAATATTATGACATGACCGTGATATTGCGGTGTCCATCTTCATTTGGCTATCTGATGATAATTGAAAATGTTGCCTTAAGGTTACAAATGACCCACTTCGGGTAGCCGTATACAAATTTACAAACAGGTGCTTGACTTACAGCACATAAACATACATATTGATTTTGTGCGATGTGAATGATTTCTAAAAAAAACCACTACAGTTAGAAAAAATATGGACTTGTAGAATGCGTAGAGAACGTGAAATAGGTGCGGTTATTACGAAGGAAAGCTTTGGCTGATAGCCTTACTAATATTTTTATTCTTACAAATTTTATACGATTTTATAGTGCACTTACATAAAATATTTCGACTTTGTTACAAAACGGTAAGGTCAAGGTTAACAGTTTCTTTTTGGATGCTTACAACTTGGGTCGACTTAACCTGTTCCTCGACTGGCATTATGTATATTATTTGTGATCACCGATCCCACGAATGACCTTTTCTATTGCAATATATTTACATCGGACTTGTCGACTTAATGCACGTGATTCGGTTAAGTTATTAAAATATAAAAGAGCTCGTAACTGTATTATTTTTTTATTCCCAACAAACATTCAAGGTTTAAAACGTTGACAATGTAAATTAAGTTTTTTTCAGTTAATTCTCACTTCCTGATTAAATTTTTATTAATTTCTGGGATAGCAGAATTTGCGTTTCGACTTTTGCGTCAAGAGAACATAATCTCTCGTTAGGGGAACGAAAAATCATTCGATATCCGCAAGGGGTAAGTTTGCCCCCTATTAATCGGTGAATCGTGTTTATTTTGGGTGCAAAACGACAGCTGGAATTTCGTACCACATAAAAGAAATTAACATCCAATTGATAGTGTACATTAAATAAATTAGATTTGTATAGGAGAGGTTTTTTTATAGATGGTAATATTCGGAAAAATTTAACCACGGTAAAAGTCGATTAAGAAGCTATTGTGGATTTTAATGATAGTTACATCAATTGAAAATGAAAGTTTTCGATAGTTTGATATTTCGTAGTTGCATACGATAGCATTGTTTCGCTTTTATAATTATAGGAACGCAGACCATCAACACTCTATTTTACTTCTTATTGACAAAATTTGAATATTTAGATTGTAATTACATATGAATTAATATTCAATTAAAAGATGTAAAAATAAAAATTTTGTGAATTTAATTTTTGGTTTTGTATAGCTGCTTTTTTTTCTGATTTTCTATGAAATAGATTCGTTTTTCAAAAAAATTTACTAGACGAAAGTTATAGTCCGTTAAATTTCTTATCCGAAATGGGGCGCGAGATTTTTCGAAAAATGTTTCGTTTAAAAGATACAGCAATTTGAAAAAAAAACAAGAAAAAAAATTCGACATTTTTTTACTTACTTTAATTCATAACTCGAAAGCCGTTGATTTTAGACAATAAAAGGTTTAGATCTAGTTTGTAGATTATTTCAAGCTCTTTAAAAAAGCACTTCACCATTTTTACTGAAAAATCACTATTTTCCGAGATATGGCCATGTGAAGGTTGAAATTTAAAAAAAAACAATGGGCCAGAGAGGCCCGAAAAGAGAGAACATAAAATCGCAAAATAAATATCAAATTCTAATAAAATAACCCAAAAATTGGACCTTCGAAAATTTGCTAGAGCCTAGGGCCCAACCCAGTTAAAAATAGGCCCTGCCTCTTAATTTTTTCCCTTCCCATTCTTCTCAAAACTGCGACTTCCAAATACGACGCTCACAATCAAGGATCCCAGCATTGGCTAATAAAGAGTAAACCGTACACTGGGGGGTATTCCATACCCCCCAGACCCCCCGGTTTGTCAATGGCTACACTAAAACTCAATCGATATTTGAAGTTATTCTAATAAATATGTTTAACCCCGGGCCCGTTTTATTGTGATATCACAAAACAATGAGGACAAACCGGGGGGTCTTGGGGTATGGAATACCCCCCAGTGCACGTCTTTATTTTATTCCCAAATTTTCTTGCGGACTAATTGTTGCGTCTGGGGGTATAGAATACTCTATAGAAGCCACTGGGTAACTTCTCAGCTTGGACCATAAAAGAAACGGTGTACTGAAGGGTATTCCATACCCCTCAGATCCCCCGGTTTGTCAATAGCTACACTGAATTGAATTATAATAAATAAATTTGTTTAACTTCAGGCTTCTACAATAAAGTTTTTTATAAAAAAAGATATAAATAAAGAGCTAGAAGCTAAACAAAAAAAAACAGTTTTTTCAAAACCCTAAGCTATAAACAAATTGTGTGACTTCAAAAACTTCTTAGTTTTAAATTTATTTAAAGACAAAATAATGGGGATCAACCGGGGGTTAATACGACGCTCACAATCAAGGATCCCAGCATTGGCTAATAAAGAGTAAACCGTACACTGGGGGGTATTCCATACCCCCCAGACCCCCCGGTTTGCCAACGGCTACACTAAAGCTCAATCAATATTTGAAGTTATAATAATAAATAAGTACGATTATAACCTCGGACCCATTTTATTATGGTTTCTGCCATCGATCGACGATATTCAACTCCCGGGTATGCAAAAATAAACTTTGGATCTATCTCTTACACAACTTATTAAATTTTGAATTCAAGTTTAACAGACACAAAGCAATGAGGATAAACCGGGGGGTCTGGGGGGTATGGAATACCCCCCAGTGCACGTTTTTATTGGTTACTGTCAGGGAATCAACTCAACGAATTTCCCTTTTTCCCATATACCATTGGAAAGAGGACAATTTTTTAATTATTATTAAATTATCCATTAGTTTTCGAGAAAACGGCATGTGAAAATCGAAATTTTCCATATGTTTAACATGGGATTACATAGAAACAGGTTTTCTGTTGATGGTACGTGTAATCTGATATGTCTTGATAGCCGTCAAACGCGTGTCGTACCTCGCCGAGTGCCGGCTTCCCAGTCGAGGTGGATTGAGCGGATCCACCCAGTAGCGTAGCGTGGGGGGTCAGGGGGAACAAATGCCCCGGGCGGCACTTCTGTGGAGGGCGGCAGAATAAAATTAAAATTTTTTTATTACCATTTATACCAGCACGCTGTTGCTCCTGCTACAACGTGTCATTTTTTGGTTGAAAAGCGCATTCTGATTGGTCGATTTTTAATTGAAACCGGGAAATTTGAATTGTTAAGCAAAACTGCGGGAAATTTAACCTTCGGCTAGAAAAAATTAAAACTTGGAAAGCATATTTATTTAATTACTTTTCTGCTCACGGAGTTCAAGCAGTAACTGAAAGTTGCTTTGAAAGTTAATTATAAAAATATAAAGTCAAAATTGTAAACCGGGGGGTCTGGGGGGTGTGGAACACCCTCCAGTACATATCGCAGGATTTCCACTCTTTTAGAATACTTGGAGAAGATAGAAAATTTCGCCAGAAAAAACCGGGATTTTTGAATTTTTAAGCAAAAATGAGTGAAATTATAAGCAGTTTACTGCTCAGAGTTTAGCAGCAATTTTTACGTTACTTAGCGTTACAGTAGCGGGAAACGAAATTAAATGTATAAATATTATACCGCTAAAAGAGGGGAACGGCCCCAATCGGCGCAGCCGTTTCGGCGAGGATCTAGTTCGGCGCAGCCGTTTTGGCGCGAGTCCGGTTTGGCGCAAGCCCGATTCGGCGCGAGTTCCGTTCGACGCAAGTACAGTTCGGTGCGAGTGCAGTTTGACGCGAGTCCAGTTCGGCACGAGTACAGTTCAGCGCGAGTCTTTTTTATTCTATCTTTTTTATTTCGTTTTTCTATTTTACTTTTAACACCTGCCTTTTAATTATAGTTAATTTTTTACTATATATGTTAGCATTAGTAGTAGAGGATACGGTCCTGACTATATGAACAAGCCAATGGAGAGAGACGTCACCCAAGTAAGTTGGCAATAGACGAATTCAGGCTGAATTAGGAATGACACAACCCACTATATGGAAATTCATTAATGGGTTAAAAAACATTAAAACACGGCAAGATATAGCTTATGAGCGACTTGTTGCTGGAAATCCTCCACCATTAAAACTGAAAAAATACAGAGACGCGGACATAAGAATCGCAACACTGGTGGAGGATAGAATTAGAATTAGAACAAGATTAAAAATATAGTAACTGTACCCGCGCCGATCTGGACTCACGCCGAAACGGGTTTGCGCCGAACTGAACTCTAACCGAATCAGGTCTGCGCCAAAGAGTAATTGCGCCGAACGGGACTCGCGCCAAATAGTACTTGCGCCGAACGGGACTCGCGCCAAGTTGTACTTGCGCCAAACCGGTTTTGCGTCGAAACGGCTGCGCCGAATAGTACTCGACCCCTAAAAGAGAGATCCACCGTGTCCAGCTAGTATCTAATAAATTGATATAAGAAATACTTTTTTTTTGCTTAATTGCGAAAATAGGAGGGCGGCAAATTTAGGGTTTGCCCCGGGTACCAGAAATCCACGCTACGCCACTGAATCCATCGTAAAATGAATGAATTAAATAATTAAATTAATTTATAAATAAATGGATTTATGAAAAAAATGAAAAAAAAAAATATGGAAAAACATATTCCAGAAATATGTTTTTTTAATATGCTTAAAAAATGGTGCTATTTCCAATGGTACAGTAGAATCCGCTTAATGTGATCACTTTGGGCTGAGAACATTTTAATAATATTAACTGATAACTGATAACAATAAGCGAATTTTAGAAGACTTTTATTAGAACAAAATAGAAATAGTGGCCGGTTTCAAAAAAAAAAAAATAATAATAACGATAACCGACTGATAACATTATCCGTGATCACATTAAGCGGATTCTACTGTATATAGTAAAAAGTGAAATTCGTGTAGTCCCCCTTTTATTTCATTCCCAAATCGCTACGCCAAACACAACAAACTAGACTACATCATCTACTGAACCTCTCAACAGGGACTATGTTACCATTAGACCAGAGAGGTCCAACAAGAGAGAATATAATCCCTCCCCCTCGACCCCTCTAATGGTAAAACAAAGAAACCTATTTTTCAAAAATCCCTGAATAAAATGATTTTTACTGTGGTATGCTGGTAATTCACGTGTGAAAGTACAAATTTGCAAGGTCTTTCAGCTGAAAAGGTTATAAATCAATTATAAGAACATTATACGAGTATTATCATCTAGAAAATTGTTAATAATTATTTTGTTATTAAATATTTTAAAGAGGCAGAAAATTCGGCAATCTTTTAGCAATTTAGTTATATTATACAAATATTTTGTAGTTTGTCGTTTGTCCCGAATCAAAATATGAGATCTATGTCAAGAATGAACCATTGTATTGTTCCTTGCTCGATGGTTCGTCCATATTTCTGTTAGAACCCATAATTATTTTCTGTAGAAGTCAAAATATAGCACTAACCAGTTTATGAGCATCGTTATCGTTTCCTCTTCAGCTCTTTGATGACCACACCTCGGTAACTCGCTTTTGTTCTTCCCTATTAAATTGATTTATTTTAATTTGCCATTGTTAAATTTTTATTTGTTTTAGTCGTAGCGACATGCGCCACCAACCTTACAATTGTTTCACATCAGAAAATGTTACCATTTGTACTGAATGATGTTGGTGGGCATTAGGCGTAACGCTAGCTCGGTGCCCTGATTTATCCAAAGATTTAGTACATGGGAAGCATTATTCGTTTCTGCGGTTTCTTCACCAATTTGCAAATTGGATTCGGTGCCTATTTAAAGGCTTGCCAATTTTGGCCATCGTGGGTTTTACAAGAGAAAGTGTTTCCAAAAACGATTTCAAGTTGCCCAATCAATTCCTTCCTGTCAGCAAAATGATAATGAACGCATTTTAATATTTAAAAATCAGTGTCGGTGGTGACATTCCAGCCCAATAATTACCACAATAACTATTAACTTTTACTTAATTTGCCCACATCAAATTCATTATTCAAGAATGATGTAATTTGAGAAAAGTGTAGGTGGCTACAATAATTCTTGAATATTAATAGTAGGTACTTGGCTGAAACAAACTGCACTAACCTCAAGTATTTTCAGTGGCGTATTTACGGCAGGGGGCAGGGGCCCGGGCCCCCTCTGTAACTAATACAATTACTATTGTAAATTTGCAAAATATCTTATTATAATCAAACCAATTAATAAAAAAAAAAGAACGAAAACTATTTTTGTATTTCATATTTTTATTAGAGCGCGCGACCTTGAATCTTGAAAAAAAAATTTTAATGTTGTTATTTTACTTTTCGATCCCAGGCCCCCCCCTACACATAATTGCTAAATACGCCAACAATACGTCAATAGAATGGGGAACGATAGAATCCCAAAAAAGATTCTCTCGTATAACCCGAAGGAGAGAAAAGATATCGGCTGCCCAAGAAAACGTTGGCGTGAATTATAAAGTCGGACCAGGCAGACACTGCCTATACGTTGAAAGCATGGGCGCCGGTAGCAGGGTGCAAGGGGGTGCACTTGCAAGAAAACACTTGGAAATTTGAATTTTTCTTTTCCACATCCTTTCCTTCTGCTTCTCTTCTGCTCAAAAATAAACCGTAAATTGGAGGTTTAAGAGGCACAAAATAATGACAATAAACCGGGGGGTTTGGGGGTAAACGCACGCTTTTATTTTATTCTCAAATCGCTACGCCCAATACAACAAACTATAGACTACATTATCTACTCAATCTCTCAACAAGGCCTATTTTACCATTAAACGCATTAGGCACGTGCCTAGAGCCCAATGGCCAAAGGGGCTCGAAAAAATAACCCAAAAATTGGGCATTCGATGCTATTAGTTACACTCGAATATCAGGGGACCGAAAATTGGCTAGAGCCTAGGCCCCAAACCAGTTAAAAGTAAAAGCAAAAGTTCTTCTAAAACCCGTAAAATGGTCGCGAACGTTTCACTATCCTATGGCATCATCAGGTGATGAACTAAAAACCAAAAAAGAGTTTTTAGTTTATCGCCTGATGTCATAGTTTGAAAACGTTTGTGATATTTTATACTTAGAGTGTATTTTATTTGTGACAATTTATTGTGATGATTTTTTTGGGTTTTTCTGAAATATTGATATATTTGAGTTTTTTTTCTCCGTGTAGGGTCTTGTGACCAGTGGCGCAGCCAAGGGGGGGCTAGGGGGGGCTATAGCCCCCCCCCCCAGACGCAATAATTTTACCGAAAATAAGATGACCACGCCCCTTTTTCCGAAAATTTTTCGCCTGCGTCGCTCGCATCTTTTAGCCCCCCCCATAACTAAATCTTGGCTGCGCCACTGCTTGTGACTATTATAATATATTATATTTTATTAGTAGTTAATAGCATAGTGTGTAGATACACATCTCTGAAAATAATCCTACCGGCGGCTATGGTTGAAAGGAAGAAGAAGACTGTATGTCCCCAGTGCTTTTTAAATTCAAAATATAGGTGTCAATCCGGGGGGTCTGGGGGGCATGGAATGCCCTCCAGTACATTATTTTCCAAATACCTCGAATTGACGTAGATTCTGATGAGAAATATTTACCAATGAGATATTTGGCATAGGGTGCACTGGAGGGCATTCCATGCCCCCCAGACCCCCCGGATTGACACCTACGTTTTGTGAATTTCATACAAAAATCGATTAACAGCAAAACTTTTTAGACATTTTAAGTTGCTCTCAGTCGAAAACGGCGCCACAAAATAACAAAATTCATATAAACAAAATTGAAGGCAATGAAATTTGCAACAAAAAAATTCTAAAAGGTTTTCCTGTAAAAGCGATTTTTATATGTCAAAAAACAACTTAAAAATGTGAAATTTACATTGTTAACATAGGATGGTTCGGATATTTTTATTTATTTATTTATTTTATTTATTAGGCTTAGACACACTACAAACAGCCGAGACTAGTTACATGAAATGTGTATAACAAAAGAAAAAAAAAAATATTATACTATATACATGTGTATATATATAACACAACATAAAACAAAAAAGCAAAAGAGCAAATTACTATATATAGAAATACATATTATGCAGGGACGAGATATCGCCTGTAACAGATCTCCGCAATTTCTTTCAGGCTAGCGTGGTTGATGTCGGTATCATCGGCGATGCTGTTGTAGTTGCGGCAACAGATGGAGATTGGAGATGAAGCTCGGTAGTTAGTACGACAGATCTTGCAGTAAAAGAGGCTGTGCTGTCTAGAGCAACCTCTGGGTATGAGGAAGTCGATCTCAGCCATTAGAGAGGGACAATCGATTAAGTTTCTCAAAAGTTTACATAGAAACAAAACGGATGAAACAAAACGCCTGCTTTCCAGAGACATCAGATTGAACCGTTCAAGAAGAGCACGATGATCGAATCCCTGTGCAGGGTACACACCGTCTTGAAGAAATGCCAGGAATTTTAGGAATCGGCGCTGGACCGCCTCAAGCCGCTTGACATGGTATGCATGTATTGGGTACCAGATAAGTGCAGCATATTCTAGCCTTGATCTTATAAAGCTAAAAAATAGAAGTTTTAAGCACTGGAGGTTGCGAAGGTCATGAGCATTACGATATATGAAGCCGTGCATGCGGGAGGCTGAGCCTAAGGCAACACTGATGTGTTCGGCGAATGTTAGACGTGAATCGAAGGTGACGCCGAGGTCGCAGAAAGAGTCACATCTCTTTAGAGAGGTGCCCTCACAAGAGTAAGGAAAATCAATTGTAGTCCTGCGGTTGGTAAAAGAGACTACCTTACACTTCGGGATTTGAAGATACAGACGATTACGTCTGCACCAAGAACCTATGGCATCCAGATCAGCTTGCAGTCGATAGCAGTCCTCCAGTGAGGAAATACGTAGGTAAATTTTAAAGTCGTCAGCATATAGCAATTTGCGAGATGTTACGTACCTAGGTAGATCGTTAATGAATAATATAAAAAGTAGAGTACCAAGATTTGACCCCTGGGGAACACCGGAACTAATAGTGAAGAGTGAGGACTTGTGACCACGATATTCAACAAATTGCTTGCGGTCGAATAAATAGGAGCGGAAGAAATTGATTAGCTGATTAGAGAAACCGAACGATGAGAGCTTGCTAACCAATATATGTAAGTCAAGTTGGTCGAATGCCTTCTGGAAGTCTGTGTAGATTGTATCAACCTGCCCCTGGCAGTCTAGGGTTTCAGAAACGAACTGTTTGAAAGTCGCTAGGTTGGTGACGGTTGATCGACCTCTCATAAAACCATGTTGGAAAGGAGACAAGGAACTCCTGACGTGAGCATAAATGTGGTCATACAAGATCCGTTCGAATGCCTTGGACAGGTTAGACAAAATCGAGATAGGACGGTAATTGCTGATTTCCGAGGGACTACCCCTCTTCAGTACTGGACAAAGACGTGCGACCTTCCAGGATTGTGGAAAAGTGGTAGAGGTTAAAATCAGGTTAAAAATGTGCAGTAAGGGATCTGCAAATGTCGATGCACAGTCCTTTAGTATGAAGGCAGGAATCCCGTCTATACCGCTGGTAAGTTTATTACTTGAACGTTTCAGAGCAGCAACAACATCCTCAATCGTGATAGTCGGGATGTGTATTAATAGGGATGGATTGATTTCGTCGCAAAAAGAAGAAAAGGTAGCATCTGAATCAATATAAACTGATCGGAAGTAGTTTGCAAATGCGTTGACTACTGAGTCAGGATCAGAGTGCTCGATACCATTTAACTGAAGTGAACCCGGTATTCTAGAGCCGCCTCTTCTATCCTTTACAAATGTCCAGAAATGAGAGGGATCAGAAGAGATTGCATTCGTTATTGTATTATTATTATTATATTATTATTGTCGTTAGCCACTGTATGTCCCCAGTGCTTTTTAAATTCAAAACGTAGGTGTCAATCCGGGGGGTCTGGGGGGCATGGAATGCCTTCCAGTACATTTTTTTACCAAATACCTCGAATTGACGTAGATTCAGATGAGAAATATTTACCAATGAGGTTTTTGACATAAGGTGCACTGGAGGGCATTCCATGCCCCCCAGACCCCCCGGATTTTTTGTAATTTTAAGGGGCAATTAAGTACATAGTTCTTTTTCGTTGCCCCGATTTTGAGATTCAGGTAATAATATTTTGGTTACTGTCAGTTAATTTATACCACGAATTTCACTTTTTCCTATATACCATTGGAAATAGAACAATTTTTTCTTGAATTATCCATTAGTTTTCGAGAAAACGGCATTTGAAAATCAAAATTTTCCATATGTTTAACATGGGATTACATAGAAACAGGTTTTCTGTTGATGGTAGTAATCTGATGTCTTGATAGCCGTCAAACGCGTGTCGTACCTCGTCGAGTGCGGGCTTCCCAGTCGAGGTGGATTGAGCGGATCTACCCAGTAGCGTAGCGTGGGGGGTCAGGGGGGACAAATACCCCGGGCGGCACTTCTGTGGAGGGCGGCAGAATAAAATACGTTGAACAAAATTTTTTTTATTACCATTTATATCAGCACGCTATTGCTCCTGCTTGAAAAACACATTCTGATTGGTCGATTTTTAATTCAAACCGGGAAATTTTAATTGTTAAGCAAAAATGCGGGAAATTTAACCTTCGGCTAGAAAAAATTAAAGTTTTGAAAGCATATTTATTTAATTACTTTTCTGCTCACGGAGTTTAAGCAGTAACTGAAAGTTGCTTTGAAAGTTAATTATAAAAATATAAAGTCAAAATTGTAAACCGGGGGGTCTGGGGGGTGTGGAACACCCTCCAGTACATATCGCAGGATTTCCACTCTTTTAGAATACTTGGAGAAGATAGAAAATTTCGCCAGGAAAAACCGGGATTTTTGAATTTTTATAGAAATTACAAGTAATGGGTTTTCTGTTGACGGTACGTGTACTCTGAACTAGTCTTACTGGTAGTGATAGCCGTCACATGCGTGTCATACTTCGGCGAGTGCGGGCTACCCAGTCGAGATGGATTAAGTTCAGGGATGTTTTTAGTGAGTTAAGCGCCTGCCAAAACGGCCCGGAGCGGAGGGTAGCAAAGGGTTAGTTTTGGTTGGCACAACCACGGTAAATCACGGATCCACCGTAAAATGAATGAATTAAATTATATTAATTTGACTCCTCCCACTAATTTTTACATGGGATTTTATATTATGTAAAATTTTCGATCTTTAACTGCCGCTTTTTCGAAAACTAATGGATAATCCATGAAATTTTTTTTTAAATTGTCCTCTTTCCGATGGTATATAGGAAAAAGTGAAATTCGTGGTATAAATTGACTGACAGTTTCCAATATTTTTTGTATTTCACGAAATCTTCTAGTCGTCAAAATGTGAAATTTATATTATCAACATAGAAGGGTTCGAATATTTTCGTTAGTTACTGTATGGTATTTTATATTTTTCTGGCGTTGTTATTTAGGATATATCGATAGGTATGACACGAACTAAGCTCCGTTAAAATGCAAAAATGTGAAGATACCGTTTTGCAGTTTGTACTGATAGATTTCGGAATTCGTTTAACCGCATTTTAATCAAAAATATTAATATAACTTAGTGAGTAATGTAGAAATCACCATATCTGAAAGAAAATCGAAATAAAAGACCCCCCATAATCATGGAAGTGCAGTTTGGTCATGTAGCTACACGTAACAGTTGCACGATTTAATTGTTACCTTTTGGATTACATAAATTATTACACAAAGTGAAATTTAGTTTTCTTCTTCTGCTTTTTGAAAACTAAAAGTTTAATAATATAAGAAAATAAATTGAAGAGCGCAAATTAATGTATTTGAGTGAGCGGAAACAAGGTTCGTTGTATTTTGGGTGAACCCCCTCGGGCCCAAGGGCGGGCTGAATATTTGAATACCTTTTTAGTAGTCGAGTAATTATTATCAAAAAGAGGTCGCAGATAGCCGAGCATTTAATTAAAGTGCGAATTTTTGATCGAAACGAATATTAACGGTACCAACATTTATAAATTTACGTATAGCAAAAAAGAATGTTCAAGTTTAGTGGGTTATTTACGTCGGCATACTCCAATTAACCGCCGCTACAACTTAGGAGATGATTATAGTTTATAATATTATTCTAGCCAATTTTTCAGCTACACACCCGGCAGAACATTAATTATATCATTTTTATCCTTCAATTAAAACGTCACTCCTTCTCTTCTGCTTCATCTTCTCTCAACATCCCAAGACCCATTTATTATGCAAAAATCAAGCAATAGTAAGTTTAACCTCGTTGTCCTGCTACATTATTTCAAAAGTAAAGGAAGTTGTAGACTCGTAAATTTTTAATTACCTATTAACTATGGAAGTAAAATTTTATTTACATAAATTGATACTAATTGCGGTGAACTTGTAAGAAGGAAAGTTAGCACAATTAGAATTGAATAAAATATTAAATCGAAACTAAACCAGTTTTTCAATGTTCGAAAAACTTAAACCTTTGTATTGAAAATCGACCATTTTTTACCTGGCAGTTAATCTTGTTTCACGCATTCCGGATATTGTTGACCAATGTAATTGTATATTCTCAGAGGAAATAAGTAGTTCAACATAAAATTTTAATGGAACGTGAAGTGACATGGGATACCGCAGCACAATTTCTCGTTGTATTTTTTTAAGTGCAAATTTAAGATAACACGAAAGTAAAATTTTAAAAAATTTCTTCCACGCGAATGAGGTTAATGGAATAAACGCAATCATCAATGCTTAGCATCATTTTCTTAACCTAAACCCACCGTCGAACTTCTCAAATTGCCGCAGATAATTTAATTATTGAAGAATTGAAGAATAATTCAAATAAGCTCAGATTTAGACTCATTGCACCGGTTTCGGTATTATCCTCAGATGTACATCTTCTCCTGCGGTTGATCGTTGGATCAAATTTGCGACTGAAATTTAAACGTGGAAATGTATAAAATAGCAGCCACATTATTGAATCACTAAGAATTTCCTTCTAGCTGATTAAATCTGATGGAAACACGTGCAGGTTTGTTGGAATTCCACTGCTGCATTTCAGTTGTCTACTTCGTTTTTGCCTTTTGAATTTATTCAGTTTTTGCTTTTCCTCTCTTCCGACCTCGAGTTACATAGCAAAACAAAAATTAAATTGCAATTTCTAGATTTCATTTCACCAACACACGTAGTAATATTAAAAAAATGAACAAATTGATTGCTGTACAATATTTACGTATGAATCATTTTCTCAAATTATCTATTGTTTTATTAATAGTATAAACAATTGGAATGAACTTGCGAACGTGTTTGTTTATGGATTTTATTTAATATTGAGTAAATATTATAAGCGAACAATCATCGAGTTCTTCCTAACTACGTAATTCCAATCGATTACACATTTATTTGCAAAATACATAACGTAAAAATGTACGTAATAGAAACTGTGTGAGTTAATAATTACGTATTAAGGATATATTCAAACTACATATGATATTTATATCCTTATTCGAATCTATTTACATTATTATTTTCAATCAAATTTGGACTTAGCATTTCAAAAGTGCGCCAGAATTTGCTTAGCCCTTCTACTAATAAACCGCATTGGTGGTTCTCCTCTCGAGTGCTCGGATCCTTCCTCAGGTTAATCACTACCATTTTCAAAGTCTGCTTCTGAGACTCAGAAGGTTTATGGTTTATGCAGAAAGCAATTTGGCAGATTGAGGTTCTTAATTTTTTTATAGTCAGACGCATTAGGCACGTGCCTAAGGCCCAATGGCCACTTTTAAATAACAAAAAATAAAAAGAAATAGGATATTTATATAATAAAAAAAATAAAATTTTAAAAATAAGAAAAAAATAATTTTTTTTTACAAAAAATTTTTTTCTTGTGTTTCCGTGTACCGATTTTAACCAAAGTCTAATCAGCTCTAAGTCACAATAATTATGTAATAAATACGAAATTTTGTTAAAACATTCCTACTACTTTTGGAGGTAGAGCGCACACAAAATTTGACGACATACACACAGACACACCCACAGACATTTTTTGGAAATGATGATTTTCCGCTTCTGGGACCCCAATAGGGATCATCCATAAATTACGTCACACGTTAGAGGGTAGGGGGGTCATCTCAGATCGGTACACGTCGTTTCGGCGGCCGCAGTTCGGCGAAAGCGATTCGGCAACGGTCAATTCGGCGACCCGAAATTCGGCGATTCCAATTCGACACCGGAATTTCGGCGAAAGAAAATTCGACTACGTCGATTCGGCGACGGAAATTTTATTTAAACATCACAGGTATCATAATTACACATACTTTTTAAGCAATTAAACAAATTTTAATCCATGTTACGTCGATTCGGCGAGGAGAAATTTATTTAAGTGTTAAAATTTATTAAAAATTTTAAACCAACTGAATTGTATTAAAATTGGAAAAACCAAGGAAAGATTAATACAATAAGTATTATTGAAAAGGAGGAAATCACAAAAGAAGGGATTTACTTAAGGGAGGTACGGAAATAACCAACTTTTAACGACGGGTTTTAAGCACAAGTTCGAAAAAGCCATAAGCGTCCGACTAAGGGTTTTTTTGTACATTAAGATTTAGATTTAAAAGAATAAATTGAATAAACTAAATGTATACCTCTCGTCGCCGAAATGACGGTGTCCGTCTCAGATTTGTGACCAAAATGTGATAGAGTAATATACTCAGAGTACTACCAGTGTGCGTTTTTGTAGGTTGGCCCTTAATAATATAAAATGAAGTGCATCCTTTGATAATCATCTCCATGGTAAATATCTCGAAACGTTGATAACTGAAGAACCCGTGAAGGATAAGCAATCAGTGCACTGGAGGGCATTCCATGCCCCCCAGACCCCCCGGATTATTCTTATGAACTATGATTTGTGTTTTTCAAAGTTTCTGTTACTGTATCATACGCTGGGGTAATAAAACATTTTAACATTTAAATTAAAAAACTGTTTTTTTTTTAAATATGAGGCATAGAATGCCCTCCAATGCAATCTAAGATTTTCTAAAATTATCCCCGAATTTCTTATTTTGTAAGAGTTCTAAGAACTGGAACGTTTTATACGTTTATGCAGGTTGCCCCTTAATATCATAAAATGAAGGTGTCAATCCGGGGGGTCTGGGGGGCGTGGAACGCCCTCCAGTGCATCTTTTGTTAATTATCTCGATGGTAAAAATCTCGAAACGTTAATAACTGAAGAACCTGTGAAGAATAAGCAATCAGTGCACTGGAGGGCATTCCATGCCCCCCAGACCCCCCGGATTATTCCTATGAACTATGATTTGTGTTTTTCAAAGTTTCTGTTACTATATCATACGCTGGGGTAATAAAACATTTTAACATTTAAATTAAAAAACTGTTTTTTTTTAAATAGAGTGTCCTCCAATGCAATCGAAGATTTTCTAAAATTATCACCGAATTTCTTATTTTGTAAGAGTTCTAAGAACTGGAACGTTTTAGGTGTTTATGCAGGTTGCCCCTTAATATCATAAAATGAAGGTGTCAATCCGGGGGGTCTGGGGGGCGTGGAACGCCCTCCAGTGCATCTTTTGTTAATTATCTCGATGGTAAATATCTCGAAACGTTAATAACCGATGCATATATGCGCAAGAAAATATATTGGGGATGAAATTATCGGGGTCAAAATTACCGCTGACCAAATTACCGGCTACTAGAAGTAGCGGGGGATGGTTCAATGGAAATGTGACATAGGGGGAGGGAGGGGTCTAAAAACCTTAAAAATCGTGTGAGGTAATTTATGGACGACCCTATATATATATTTTTTTCTGAACGATAGCAATACTTTTTCATATTTTGTATGATAAAGTAAAAATTGGGCCTTCGATGCTATTAGTTACATTAGAATATCAGGGGCCCAAAAAATGAGAGTAAAATAAAAGCGTGCACTGGGGGTACGGAATACCCCCCGGTTTGCCGATGGCTATACTAAAGCTCAATCAATAAATACGTTTAACCTCGAGCCCGTTTTATTATGGTTTCTGCCATCGATCGACGATATTCATCTCCCGGATATGCAAAAATAAAACTATTTACAAACTTACATATGCGCCGAGCAGTGGATCTAACTCTTTCGATGCCCAAAACCAGAACCATATTGCAGGACCTCTACAACTTTGTAAATTTTGAATTTAAGTTTAAGAGGCACAAAACAATGAGGATAAACCGGGGGGTTTGGGGGTATAGAATACCCCCCAGTGTATGCTTTGATTTTATTCCCAAATCGCTACGCCCAACACAGCAAACTGGACTACATCATCTACTCAACCTCATTAGACGCAGCCAGAAGGGCCCGAAAGGAGAGAAAATAAAATCCCAAAATAAAAATCAAATTCTGATAAAATAACCCAAAAATTGAGCCTGACATGCTATTGGTTACACTCGAATATCAGGGGCCCTTTGCTAGAGCCTACGGCAACTCGGTGAAAAATAGGCGCTGTTTTTAGTACCTATTTTAATGATGGATTTCGATTATAAATAAAATAATCATTTGAGTAGTTTCTGCATTAATTATTATTCTCTCTTCTGAATTTTAAATTTCTCTTTTTAACTCGGTTGCATCGAGAGTCTATGATCTCATCGCAATGCGCACGATTGCATTGCTAAGTTGAAAATGGAAATTATATACCTTTTTGGTCCTAGATTTCAATTTCCTCCAATTTCTGCTTCTTGATATTCTCTTCTCGTCTATAGATTTTTACACTTTGCCATTAGCGATATCAGTGTAGGCTGGCCATTACTCAATCCAGGCCCAGAGATCAAATTGATCTGTAGAGGCTCTTACTTCGAGTTCCTGGTGGTTAATTGGTCTGTGCTTCAGGGGTTCAGAACGTCTTTCGAATAAGACGTCAGCTGTTCTTGGTGAACCATGTTGTATTTTTATAAAAAGTAAAAATTATTTAAATAATCGCAATTTCGAATTGGCTGCATTAAAATTTCGTTTAAAAATTTGCATCATTTTCACTATCATTTTTTAATAAGTTTGTTATGTTTCTTTAGTTTCCATTTTTTTTTACTTATTTTATGTATACAAAGATGTCAACTTTCTAAGATATTCCTGCATCTCATCGATAATCAAACTTTCTTATAAAAATTTTAATCAATTAGACATCAAGAGGTGATTTCTATGGAAGGTTTTTTTAAATCAGAAGAAGTGGGCCAATAGTGGAATTTGCATTTTTCGGACTTTTGTCGAAATTAAGTAGAGCAATTAGTAATTTTCTGTTTTGAAAAAATAATAACTAATAAAATTGTATTTTTTTATTTATTGAAATTATATTGCAATCAAAGTGAAAGCGAAGCAATCCAACTCTTTAACAGTTTATGAAAACCTTGGGCAGATATACTACATTATAATTTTATTTCTTTATTATCCTTTGCAATACAGGAACTGCGGTTATGAGGTGTTTGAAAAATTACTTATTACTGGCAATGATGTTGCATATTTCCAATATTTCGTAATTTTATATTTATCTCGATGAGATTACAGGAAATCTCCAAAAATTAAGCGAAGGAATTTTTGTGCGAGGTTATTATTGGTTAACTGCAAAATCAAGTTTTACAATAAATTTGAATAATAAACGCACATTTTGGATAATGTTATGTTCCCAATTTTGCATTATAAAACCAGTTCTATTTCCATATATATTCAAGTTAGCCATATTTTCTATATTTCGCGAAATATCTGCTACCAAATTAATTGTTATTGATGAAGATGATGCATTGCCATTGTCGATGATAAAAATGTTATTGTATATAGAAATCTTCACATGGCATACATTTTTCTTGGTATACTTTCATATTACAAGAAATTATCACTATTTGTTTATTTAAATAATAAATATCTTCTTCCTCGACAGAATATTTACAGTAACTATCAGGCACATATTTGTTCAAGGTATTTACCGCTTCAAATTTTAAAATATCTTCAATCGATTATTCCAAAAAATAATAATAATAATAATAATTTACGTTTACTTGGATTTGCAAGTTTTGAAATTGCAACTTTCTACCTAAATGGAATGTCAAATTAATTAATTAAAAGATCGCTTAATAAATTATATTTAAACGTTGCGATAATAATTAATTGTAATTTTATATAATTAGGAAGTTAATATTAATATTCGCTCTAATAACAATTTTAGTTATCAAAATTAATGTTTTTCCGCATTATTTTCACCCCAGATTCTTTGAATATGCAAAAGCTTTAAATATATAAATAAAAGTAGTAATAAAAAAAAATTGCAGATTATTTAATTTGTGTTCAACTCTCACCGATATTAATTAACAATTCAATGACCTTTCAAAACCAATTACTAAATCGCCTAATTTAGAGAAGATAAAAATAAAAGGTATAATAAGGAAAAAAGTTAAACGTTTATTGTTTAGAAGTAAAAAGTGCAGTAAGCATTATTTATTATTAAAGAAGCATTGCTTGAATCATGACTAAAGTTAATTAGAATTGTATCAAGTTTAGAATTTTAGATTAACTTTCTAGACAATAAATAATGAGTTTTGTGTTGATTATTAAATGAGCAGATGAGTAAAAATCTTGTAATGTTCTACACGCTTATTTACGGTAATGGTCCATTATTTAATTACCATAGGAATCAGTGGCGTAACAGAATGCAAGAGAAAACATTTAAATCTTTAAATCAAATCAAATTTACTTCTTCTCGGAGCTATTAACAAATACTAATGGCAATATTCGTTAGATGCAAACCAATAAGTGTTCACTTTCTAACTTCGATAGATATTGGTTTACTATTTTGATTGCCATACTTAAATGAGATAACATAATTGTACTAGATTTTGCAACACATTTGTTAACTTGTTTTACATTCCATTAAGCAACTATTTGAATGGCACCAAAAATTGCCACTCTACTTGCATAAAATTTATACAAAATTATTTAAAATTAAAATTAAGTATTACAAATTACTATTACTTAGTTGAAACTTGAAAACTACATTAGAATATTGCAAAAGAATTATTTCAAAGATCTTCCGAAAACATTTATATGCTGCCATATTAAATTTAAAATTTAATCTCCAGACCATTCAAGTTATTAACTAAAATAATTTTTTTTTGCAGCTCCACGATGTCTGCAATTTGTCAAAATTTCGTCCAAAACGCCTGGAAGAAGGAACTGTGCTCCAACTGCTTCAAATCGAAAGACGAGCACGTTATCGTAGAAGTAAAAAAAGTATTCCCGGTAAATAACGATAAAAAGGCAACAAGTATAATCAAAAATGTAAATAAAAGCAAAACTAAAACAAAGAAACGCGCGGTGTCTTTCAAAACTGAAATTTCTAAAGTGATAGGCTACGGTGGCGAAGATTGGTCGGAAGAGGAAGCCGATTTAGTTTTCAACGAAGACGATACCTACGACGACGTCGATCAATGCGTCGACGGTGAAGAAGAGAGAGAATTGCAAAGACTAACCAAACACAACACAGACTTTAATACCGTAAACGCCAATTTACTATCCTCCAATAACAACGAAATTAAAAAATCCTACACCCATCTAAAATTAGGAACACCTCAAATCAGTTCGGATGGAAAAAAACAAACTCTATTAGTTTCCGTAACGCCATTCGGGCAAGATAGCATTTCCGTTAAAAAAAATCTAAAACCTCCCTCTCACATCCCAGTTGCTAAAAATAAAGATTCTTTAGTCGAAAGCAAAACCAGTGCTATTTTAACTTCATACACCAGCAAAAATGAAGAAAATATTTTCATAGAAGAAAAGTCTCTTTTGGACGAAATTTCGGAAACGCTAGAAAAAAATAAAACTCCCATTCAATTTATTTCTTTAAAAAGAACTCACAAAGATATTCACTTGTCGAACAACAAAACCGATATCGTAGATAAGAATAAAGAAAACGAAAATGTCTCCAGCAATAAAAACAGTTCAACCTACCTTTTAGAAAAAGCTGCCGAAAGAAGCACAGAAAAAATAAAAGACCTAAAATTAAACAAACTGAACATATCGGATCGTAAAAATGGCATCACTCGGGCTCCCGTTATCAAACGAGATCAAGAAAAGCCAGTGTTCCAAACATCGACTGCGAAAATCGAATTACTCAACAACAAAAATTTCAAACTCAACCGAGAAACAATAAACACGAAAACAGACTTAACTAACAATGTCGAAAAATATACCAACAGTTTAACAACGGAAGTGAAGAAGACCAACGACTTAGACAACGACAGTTCCGATAAGAAACAGTTAAAAATTGAAAAAGAAAGCAGCGATGAAGCTATTTCGACAGACTGCGATTGCAGTGAGGACTCGTCTATCGAATCCGGAAATTCCCTAACAGAAAGTTCGGCCGGTGAGCCTTTAAGTACCAGCCAACACGAATCCATTCAAAATTTAGACACCGCTCCTAGTCAAACTCGAGAACAAGCGGGCGAACCGGACGGCGATTCAAGCCCCGATTACGAAAACGACCCTCCCGCATTACCGGCAACTTCGCCGCCTTTCATCGAAACACGTTCCTCATTTCTCCACGGAAACGACACACCAAAAGCGCCGCCGTCGAAACCGGCCGTAGTGCCCATGAGGAAGTCGAGCAATACCTCAGAAACGGACGAGCGCCAACAAACCTTAACATCTTTTGCATCGGAGGCCCGACTAGAAATCAAATCTTCAGTAGCAACGGAAAAAATTAAAATGGAGAAACCGGAACCTAGCGGTTTCGATTCCATGCGAGTGGTAAACAAACGCAAGGCTCCAAAACCACCGAAACTAACCGAAAATTTATTTTTGCACAACTCCACTACCGATTTAGAATCGGCGCTGAGTAAAGAAAAAAGAGCTTCTTCCTGTAGTCCTAAACTCCGCAACGAAGTTTGCAGTCAACCAAACGGTCTTCCCCTAAACTCCCCTGCAGTATTACCGAAGAAGTTGTTCTCGCTGTCCACCGACAATTTAACTGCAACCGGAAGCGAAGAAAAGAAAAAGGAAAAAAGCAAAGGTCGCTTCTCGCTGAAAAGATTCTTACGAATAAATTCCAGTAAGGACTTGAACAAACTTCCTAACGAATCGCCCAAATACGAAGAAGTTAAATTCGAAGATTCACAAATTAAACCGAAATTGGTTATCGTCCATCCACTCGAATTAAATGGGGCTCAAGTTGAAGTTTTAACCAAACCGCAGTTAACGCCAGAACCGAACCAATACAAAGTTTCTCAAAGTGCTTCAAGTGAAAGCATAAATCACGAGCGATCGGCTAAACCGCCTCCACCTCCACGAAACTTCCAAGAGTGGAATAATAGGAATAAACCAAACCTGCCTCATCCGCCCAAGTCGGTGGAAATTGTAAATAAACAAAAACACTTTATTAAAATGAACTATTTCAAAAATAAAAACGATTCTGTTTACGCCAATATTGGAGAAGTTCGATCGGCCATAGTTCCAAACAAACCTCAACGAACGGCAAGTATGCGCGAACGTGAAGCGCAGGAACAAAATTGTCATTCCAGTGGAGCTTACGAGCCTATTAACATATCCAATGGAAGACCAAAAGAAAACGTTTACGACTATATCAATTTGGCCAGATGCAGCTCACCCGATTATGACAATTCGAGTTCAGACAACATAAGCCCGACGCCTAAAAATAACAAATTAATGAAAATCCTACGGCAGGGAAGATCGAATAGTCAAATGGACGTTTCAGGGGAATATTTTAAATTTCAAAATATTCCACGTTCCGCTTCGCTCACTTATTGTGGAAGCGAAACGGAATCTGAAATTTATTCTCCTCACAGTTTCTGCGGCAGCGAATGCGAGGTAAAAGTTGAAAGTTTTAATTTTAAATAAAAATTTTATATTTGATTGTTTTAAGGTGGCAGATGAAGATCACGACTGGTCGGCACCAAATGGAAGAACTCATAAATTGAGATCGCGGAAAGGGCGTAGCATAGTGCACAAAAACCTAGAAGATAATTATGGTGCTGTCATAATTGCTAACCATGAAGCACTTGCCCAAGTTTTAGAAAATGTAAGTTAGTCTGAGTGCTTTTGAATTATTGTTCAACTGGCGAATTTTAGATTCAACAAGGTCCGCCCATTCAGCCAGCCCTTAGAGGTCTCAAAACTGCTCCAAACTTGAGATGGGCCGATTTTTCGGTGAAAGAAAATTTGCCTACCATGGTGGTGGGACATAGAATTTTTCACCAAGCAGTTTGGGGAGCGCATCATGTTACGTTAGTAATTAATACTAGTTCGACTCCCACTTGTTCGTTATCGTTGGGGACGTTTAATCTGGTACCCATTACCGAATTTACCGATTTGGTACCCGCAAAATATGTTATAACCGATAAAAACGCGGAATCCTTGAATCCAATACAAAGTAAGTTAAAAAATGATAAATAACCGGAAGTTATAATAATTTATTTATTTATTTCAGCGTCGATTGCAGTTTATCCATGGATGCAAATCAACACGATACAAACCTACACGGAGCTGTTAAAAAATAAATCAATCACTAGCACACCTGAAGAAATATACAAGGACGCCTGTTTCATCATATTACAACTGGTTAACGCCTTAAAAATGTTGCAAGCCCAAGGAATCGAAGAATTGCCTCTTAGTTTAACCAGTTTCGTTATTTGTAGAGAAATAGAAAAAGACACTCACTTTAGATTATGTGTTTTGCAAGGGTGAGTTTATTTTTCTTTTAAATTCACTTTCTTTAACATTCATAAATTCAAAAAAAAATAAAAAATTATCTTATTTTTTTATTTCTTCAGTTTGGGAGAAGAAATTACGCAGAAGAAAGAAAACGTCAAATTTGGTTCACTTTGCTTATGCACTACGACGGTTCTGGGACATCTTCTACCAAATTTCAAATTAACACCCCTAATACGATCGCTACTTAACACGGAAAGAGCAGTCTCCTTATCGCAGGTGAAATCAATCTTAGAGTTTTCGTTGTGGGGTCCGTCGGACGTAATCTTAAGTCCTAGCTTAAAAGACAGAGAATTGACTTTACAACGGTGGCTTGACCTACAACGTGCCACAGTTTTGCACGGACTTGTTTGCGCAAGAATTCATTTAAATGTATACGAAGAATGCCACTTATTATTTTTGGTTCGAAGCAATGCAAAGATGATGTGCGACGCATCGTTGTTGTTGGAATCCAGCAACAAACAAAATATGGTTGTGAATGGTCGCAAGTAATTTTTATTATTGATTCAATTATGTTATTGTTGATAAATTTAGCAACGTTGAATCTTGAAGTGTGGTGACAGTTTAATGGTCGACATCCTGTATAAAGAATGTTGCTAATTATTATTGATTAATTTTTGTTTAATTTATATCAAATATTTATGCGTCACTTTTATGTGGTAAATATTGTAAATAAATAAATGGGTATTATACGTATAAATGAAATTTATCAAATTGTAAATTAAACTCAGTGCCTTATGTATTTAAAATTCCCCTTTTTTATAAATTTTTTACATATATAACAGAAAAATAAAGATATGTATAAATATTAAAGTACAATTAAATTATTTATTGCATTGTTATTGTTTGTAACTTGAGCTATCGGCAAAATCGTGAGGGGGGATTCCCCCCACAATTTTTGCGTATAACTATTAAGTCGGTGCTGCTATAATATCATCACAACATAAGAAATTTATTAAAGCCATAAGACTAACTTATTATTAATACTAACAACTTTCGGATACGAAATTAGTGGAAGCTTAGGAAAAAGATTGACGGACTGGCAGAGGGAAAACAAAATGGATTTGGACAACATAAAACTTTAAAAAAATAAGTCCCTTCGCAACTTTCTACCTATATGAGTTTTCAACTATAAAAAAACAACTAAATTTTCTTATGAACATCACAATCGAACATTAGAATGACTAGATTAAAAACATTTGAATTTCGACGTTGACTGAGGTAGTAGGCAAATTAAGCATAATTCGTTGCAAAATATAAATAATATAAAAAAATAGAGATTACAAAATACAAATTTAAAATCAGTACTTTTCTGCAATATATGAGTCGCTAGAACTTGAATATAACAAATAATCTAAAATTAAGTAAATTATGATTTAATGCTACTTACACGTACCTCCGTACTATCATTTCTATTACTTCTTTTAATAAGGTATTTAAAGACCCTTATTAAAATACAGCCGTTGTGGAACGTCACAGCCATAACGATTTTTCAATTTTTCATATTCTTGACCTTCGTAGTCTTTCAGAGTTGAAGATTTAATGTAACTGCAAATTTTAAGAAATCATTTTAATCATTTACTTTCATAATTTGGTTTGACTTACCATTTTTGTGGAAACAGTGCGCATGCTGTTGGAACCATAAATAACAAGCTGAAATTGATAAAAATATGTAAATTTGATAGATATACAGGCTAGTGAAGTTTACGTTATGCGATTTTGCTTACGATTTTACATACGATTTCTCTTGTATGACTGGTTTTAGTGGTTTTCTGTTCACGACTTCGTTTGCGAGTTCATCTTCGGGTCGAATTGTATAACGTGAACTTCGAAAAATTTGCTTACTTGGAAGCAAAATCATAAGCAAATAGCAAAACGTAAACTGCACTAAGGAAAAGAATTATAAAGAAAAGATTGAAAATTTCAAAGATTATCCTAGACAAAATTTCACTAAATTACTCAGTTAAATGAAGTATGAAATTTTTTGACGCAGTTAGGTTCCAATGATGGAGGAGTAAAATATGAAATCACAATTTTGGATTTTGTGCTTTATGGATTTACAGGCGTATTTTGCATTTTTCGGTAAAATTGTTATAATCAAATTTGTAGAGAATTGAATTCTCTACCTTTATTATGTGAACAATTTTGTTCTAAAATAATTATTTATTGCTAATAAAAAGCAAAAAGTGTGAAAAATTAGGAGATTGGCCTAGTTTTTTCAACTTTTGGACCATTTTTATTAAAAATAAGTGATATATTCAAATGGCAAAGTTGTAGAGGACTAAATTCCCTACAACTTTGGTAAAAACAAGTTTTTCGTACGACGAATGGATCACAGAATGGAATGAATCGTGGATCAAAAGCTGAAAAACTAGGCAAATCTACTAATTTCTCACATTGTTTGCTTATTATTAGCAATAAATAATTATTTTACAACAAAATTGTCCACATAAAAAAGGTAGAGAATTTAATTTTCTATAAATTTGGTCAGTTCCATTTTTACCGAGAAATACACCTGCAAATCGATAAAACATAAAATCCAAAATTCTACTCTATTATAAATTATCTAGGATAAAATTCCTAGATTGATAAGAGTAAAGTGATAACTAATCCGATATAAAAAATAAAAAATAACTTACAAGCAACCAACACCCAAAATTTGGATTGGTCCATGCAGAGGTTTAATCTTTTGCATCCATTTATATTTCTCCAGGCGTTCCATGATGACAGGCAACACTAGCATTCCGGGAGCACACATTATAATTCTACAAACGGTCACTTGCATGATTCCCTTAAAAGCGGCAAGCTTAGATTGGCATACTTTCTCTCCATTTTCATTTTCCACATCGACACCGTAAATAATTTCAGTTTGTCGCATTAACGGTATATTAACAAAATTCGAAGCAGCAACGGCAACAAACGGCACGTACCTCTGAAAATGTTATATAAATTTAGTAACTATTACACTAATTCACTATTACAGTTAAAAAAATTAACCTGCATAAAAGGCGATGCCTTCCGTGTTAACATTCCCTTAAAAACAATAGCAGTTATCATAGCGGAAGCTGTTGCTGAGCAGTAGGCAACACCCAATTGGGTAGTCGAAATTGGACTTTGTGCATTTCTATTGGTGTAGTTAACCAAAGCATTAAACGACTGATTCACCCATTGCCAGAAAACTACAGCAGGCACGGTGCTACGAAACAAAACTTACAACCGCATATCGTAACAGAATTTATAACTAACCGATAAAACTGTAACATGGCTCCGGTTACGGCCATACCACCGGGCACTTGAAAAGACATCCGCCCAAACACATTCTGTTTCTCTCCGCTGTCTGGATGAAAAGCACTCTCGTACAACTTCTTGGCATAAATAATTTCTTCGATAGTAGTGCCTTTCGGTTCGGCTCCCTTACGATACTGTTCCACTAACAGTTTAGCATTATCCACTACTTCTTCTTTTTCGAAACAAGTTCTGGGATCGGTTACCCATAGAAAATGTTTAAATCTTCCCACAAACGTATTTAAATCCCACAAGGGTGCATCTATGTTTATTCGATCCGACATTTTTCTAAAATGTTATTAAAGTTGTAATATCAAATGATTGCATAATACTCCTACTCACAATTTATATTATTTTTGTAGTTTTTATGGGTTTTTTTAATTTTCACAAAAAATTTGTAAATGATAGGTTATGGAAATGTTCCACAATGACAGCGATGACAGCTGCGGACAGGAAGCGTTCAATAAACGAAAATTATCATTTTAATTGAAAATTACTTTTGTAAATTACTACTCATTAGTAATTTATATTGTTCTATTTGATTTCCAGCTACATGAGAAATTATGCATGAGAGCAATCTCAAAATTGCCGAAATGTAGGAAACGTAGACGGACCTTTATAAATTGAAATTGAAACGCAGCTTTAGTTAAAAATTAGAAATTTTCCAATCGAAATTGAAAGGGGCACAAACGAAATTGAACCAATTTTAATGCAATTAATTTGAATTTCAAAAGCAAATACTAAATTCTTAGTTTAAAAATCTGTGCATTTTAATGTGACAGTAAAATCCAACACCCAAAGGTTTCCATTAATGGAACGTTAATTTTAATTATTTCAAAGCAAAAACTTGTTTGTTGGTTATAAGTATTTAGATTTTTCGAATTCTTAGAAAATCTGACGTCGGTAGATATAAACATTTTTGTGTAGATTAATTGAAATTTTAGTAAAATTGTAACACTAAACATGGCGGACCAAGAAATTGTTAAAGACGTGCAATTATTAAAAGGCACAAATGTTTCAGTTTTTGTCGACGAGGCTTTGCAGGACTTGCTGGTAGTTACCTACGATTATGGGGTTAAAATGTTTAAAGGAGTTTTATTGGATTCAAATAAGAAGTAAGTTGGTCAAATTTGAATTTTCGTCAGAGATTTAAAGGCTCGACCTTGAAATTTTATTCAAATTTTCTACGTAATTTGTCGTTATTGCGACGATGTTTAACATAAATTCATGATTTTTCCTTCATTTTTTGAATTCATGTACCACGGCCTGCTTCGTGGTACGACTCGATCACTGACAATCTAAGTCGAACTTTTGTTTTCAATCCCACCTTAGGTAAATTTCATATCTTTTCCAGAAATATACCATGTGGAATTCCAAATTTAAATCCTGCATTTAGTAGTATACAAAAAGCTTCGAAAACAAATTCAGATGAAGACGTTCTTCATTCGGTTAACCAAAGATACGCATACATGGATCCGAATTATTCCAAACCAAAAAGTGTTCGATTTCCATCCAAATACAAAAACAATAAAATGACGGTAAGACTGAGACCTCGACAAGTGTTATGTTCGAAGTGCAAGGGTATTTGTAACGAGAATTCGGAAAATGTATCCAAGAAACGTAAACTACAAGAGAACGTTTCCACATTGATATCCAAACGATCTGCCGATGCTCCCATAACCAGATCCGTTTTTAGCGAACAGAGTAAAAAGAAAATTGAGCAGCAAAAATTACAACCAACTTTAATACCAAAATTGTCTCGATTGTTACCACAAGAAATTTCAAATGCACTAAATGGAAAATTGGAAAACTTAAATTGTAAAGAAGATAAGCCAAAAGTTGTCGAAGAAAAACCGGTGAAAAGTGAAAGCGAAGAAAATAAAAGGACGGAACCGGAAGTGGTCGAGGAACTATGCACAATTCCAAGTATTATCGAAAATCCAGACGGTACACTCAAGGTGATCAAAAGAACCTTGAGGAAAAAACGTAGCGTAGGTTCCATGGAAGATTTGTGGGACGAAAGCGTCTTTGAAGAAAATGTCAATTTAAAAAACAACGATCTTATTAGTAATAACAATACCACTTGCACCACACTCACCGAACAGAACGCTTCTACAAACTGTGCCAATACCAGAACAATAAAAATTTCTTTTGGTCCTCAAGGCGAAGGCACGGTACTTAAAATACCTGCACCTATTCAAAAATTTAATGCAAGCGATGATTCGGAAGAAAATATAAACATAGCTAACTGTGTGGCACCGGGACCGAAAGATAATGGCAACAAAGCGGCACGAAAGGCTTTGAAACGGGCCAAGAAAAGAGCACGTCAGAAAGTTGTGCTATCGGGTAATTCGCCTAGCTATATCCATGCGATGTCGCCGAGGTATTCCATTGGTGGTGGCACATCTCCTAGATATTCCATCGTCGGTGCATCTCCTCGACATAGCATTGGAAATAATTCGCCTCGATATGTAAATACCATAGAATTAAATTTACCTAGAAGACACAAACACAAGCTCAAGAGGAAAAGGAGGCATCGTGACATTAAGGATAAGAAACATAAAGATGACGAGGTAGGTATTTATTTGAGGGTCATTCCATATCAAGTGGTTAGTTTTCTCTGAACCGCTTCATATCGAACGACCAGTTAGGGACATAATTTTTGTTAAAAAGGAAAGTTTGTAGGTGGCTTTGGGTCAGGAAAATATAGGAAAGGAGCAAGCGATTGCTCAAAAATTATCAATTAGTTTAAAACGTCGTCACAACACGTACACTTCATGTCAAAACAAATCTGAGGAGATCACTTCAAGTTCGGACGAACAGAGTGAGAGTGCACCCGATTTTCCACCTTCTAATGCACCTTTAGTTTTACATGCAAATACCCAAACCGTTCCTAGTGCACAAGGAATGGACGGTAATTTTGTGTGACAATAATAAAACAATTTTATTGTTTAATTTATCACAGGTAACAAATTGAAAGTAGGCGATGTGGTTTGGGGTAAACTACATGGATTTCCTTGGTGGCCTGCAAAGATTACCACCATCACCACTTGTGGAAGTCAGCCACCTCAAGCTTATGTCACGTGGTATGGTTCGACTACATCTTCTCTTTTACAATGTGATCAGATTAGCGCTTTTTTGAGCACTTTTAAGGTTTGTTAAAAATTATAGACCAGTAATTTAGGGGGTTACCCTCCAATACTCTAAGTCTTGTCTAAAATTTCATAATTAATCCAATTTAAAAAAATATCTATTCCACTTGACTTGGAAGCGATTGAGAGCTTACATTGGAAACTCTACAAAAACCATAAGAAATTAATGTTTTCTACATTATAAAAAACATTTCCTGAAAATTTAGGCCCTTAATATGCAGTCATTTTAAAGTTATGATTTTTTGAAAAAAAATTTTTCATAAATTTTTTTTGAAGTGGAAAACTTTTTTAGAAAAATTGAAAAAACGCAGTTTCTTCTAGGAAAAATTCTCAGCTTTTCAATGAAAATATTCATTTTCCTAGAAGAAACTGTCTTTACAATTTTTCTAAAAAGTTTTCTACTTTTTATGAAAAAAGTGAAAAACTTAAAAAAAAAAAATGTCAAAAAATCATAACTTCAAAATGGCTACATATTAAGGGCTAAAATTTTCAGAAAATCTTCTTTATAATGTAGAAAACGTATTCACAAAGTTTAAACAAAATCGGCGGGGGTCGCCCCGTAAAACTGATTTTTTTGGTGGAAAGACCCACATGCAGTGACTCAAAAAAAGATCCAGACGCTCCTATGTTAAAAATGTAAATTGTACATTTTGAACTATTGCTAGAAAAGCTCATTTTATGAGTCATTGTATGTTATCATTGACTTTTTTTAATAAAAAATGTAATTCCTTACAATATTGTCTATGCCCGTAGTTGATTATTACACCTGAAATGAAAGCGATTTTTAAGCTAACATTTAACCTTTCAGTTTCGTTATAACAAAAAGAAACGTGGAGCATATAGAGAAGCCATCAGGCAGGCGACGAATGAAGCAAACGAAAATGCAGAAGCTGAGATATTAAAAGATACAACTATTAGGACGGTGCCGGCCCCCGCTTTGGCTTCGCCTAGAGAAATAGACGTCATGTCATAAAGAAAAGGTATAAGTTTATATCTACCGATTATTGAATAGTCATGTTGTATGCTAAAGAATTGATTTTATTACCATTAATATTAATGCCATTTTGCATAACACTTAAACAGTTGATTCCTAATTTAAATATTTGAATAAAAATATTGACTGCCTCTTTTGGGTGACCACATATCTTAAAACCCAAATGTTTTCAAACTTAATGCCATAATTAGTTATTTTTATAAATAAACTATATATTACAGAATACCATAATAAGTTAATTATATGTGCAGGTTTTATTTTATGCAAAACAGCAGCCCGATATATTATGAAACATTTGATTTTTTCCGGATTAGTTATTTCGAGTGATATATATTTCTACTAACACGCGAACCTATAAAATCACTAAATTGTGTTCATAAAGTCAGGTTTGTTGCTTATAAAAGTGTTGTATTTAGTTTTAAACTTTGGTAGGATTAGGATTAATTTGTTTATTATGAGAGTTAAATTATATTATAAATCTTTGACAGATTTTTGTTATTTTATAACCAAAAGAAAAAAGACTTTCCACACTGTGAGTGGTACGATTGTTTTTAAAATTTATTAGATAAGTTAGTTTGGCTGTTAATTTTTCCAACGAGTTTATATTTTTTGTTACAATTACATTATTTATTGCGAGCGACCTTACAATGTTCACTAAGAAAATAATATTTTAAATGCATTTTTGATCGATGTTGGATTTTACACTACTTGCAATTTTATAATATGTAATTGTTTATCGGTTGTTCTCCAAAATTTACGTACAATTTGTTAAAATAATCATCAATGTATCTGTGATTTACTTTAGATAATTAATTATATAAGTAGTAATGTATGATAAAATCCCGTTTGGTACTACTTGTTCAATGTGTAAATATAGCTAATTTTTACACCAGTGTTTTTTTATTTACAAATTGAAACAACAGCATAATACATTTTATTATTTATTTAATTAAATTTTGTTCTTATAAAAAAATAATTTAACTTAAATATTTGAAATCGGCTTAATTTTAAAGTGCATACCAATTAAAGAAAACACCAGACACTTCAAATCCTGCACAAGGTAATAGAAGCAACGGAGTCCTTCGGGATCCTTACTCTGACTGACGTCTAACAGCGATCCAGTTTTCGAGGTAGTAAATGATATATGTTCGTCTCCGATCACGATTTCCAACTCTTGGCGACCGATACGATCGGGTTGTGGCCATAAGGAGTCATCTTCTTGCATGATTTCAGAGTCCAATATGATTCTTCGTAGCTCTTCCATTACGCACAAATGCACGTAGACTTCTTTGCGAATCATGGTGTCATTTTTATAATTTGAGTTATTGGCGTATCGCAATTTACCGTCCGGACGAAACTCGAATTCCAAAAATTCGTGCCCAAATTTGCCTTTGTGGCCGATATAATAACGTAAATAAAATTCGTTCGACGACATTTCTACACTTCAAACGCTTCAATTAACAAAAATTATTCGGTGATTTGCTTGCTTGCACTACTTTTGAGGTTAACTCCAGCGTCACCAATTGGTACTCAACATTTTATACACCAGTGGTACCAACATATATAGTATTATACTTGGTACCAACAACCGAAATTTCAAATTAAAGAGGGGGGGGGGGGTAAGGATAAATTTGTTTAAAAAAAATTAAGTTAAATAATTTAATAATTATTAAATATCCAATCCAATAATAATTTCAATGAATTCCAGTGATTTCCCAAGAATTTAAAAAAATTTACAACAATGTTGTATCAAAACGACCAAACATTGCATCATTAAATCGGCAATAAGTTTGAGACGATGCCAATTCCCTCCTACACGAAATAGGAAAAATTTAAATGGGTCCACCTTCAACCATAAACTGTTTAGGGCTGTTTTTTTATTATTTTAAATTAAATTTTTTACAACTATAAAAAATGAACTTTGTTACAATGCAATCACCACTTACTTGTTATTAATTCTATTAAAATATTTAATTAGTATTTAATATATTATCTTCCCGATGATATATCTGAGATAGCAACGAATAAACATAAGATGGTGCATAGCCTTCCCTAAAAGGTAAGAAAAGATGAATAAGTCTGTTACGTAAAATAAGCAGAAAACTTACTGGTGTGTAATGAGCAGCGAAATTAAATCGGGAGATATACAATCGTAAGTTATATTTCCTACGTGGCTAGTATTTGCGATGCCATGCGAGGTGCTTATTATGTTGGCCGGACCACACAACACGTTTGCATCGGTCCGTTGATAAGAATCCAAAAAGGCCGGTTCCAATTTATACATATGTGTTAATACCATAACCTAAAAGTCTACTAATTGAGGTCCTAAATTAAGAAGTATTCGGAACTTACCTGTACAGAACAATATTTAGCTGCGTAAGCTACCGTTGCTAAGCCGCATGCCGTTCTCAATCCTCCGTCTGCCAAAACGCTGTGAGTTCCAATAATAACCTTACTAATTCGAGGCATAACCGCAAAGGCGGCAGCATCAGATATAACGTTGACTTCAATTTTACTTTTAACTAAATTTTCTGCCAATAAATGACCCTGAAAAAGGTCGACATAAATAATAAGACAAAATAACAACAAAGTTGCTTACTTGACACGCAGGTGCACCTTCGACAACTATCACTACAAACTTTCGCGTCTTTGCAGCTGCTTTCAAAAAGGTTTCCACCGTGTTGGATCTACCTACGGTCAAAATAATTTCTCCATCGTGAATATACTTTTCGGCTTGCGCCGCAATGTTATCAACACTAAAACAAAATAATAAATTTCCTGTATTTTAAATTTAATTTCAAATCTTACCTCGACTCAAGTTCAACTTTATACTCTTCTAAAATGCCTAATAAATTAGATCGTAAATCTGTCAGAGGTTTCGTGTAATCTAAAAACTTCTGTAATCCTAAAGCGGTGGTTAAAGCAGACTCGTTTTCGATTTCTCCTTGATTCTGAAAACAGTAAAATTAAAACGCTGCCCACAGCGAGGCAAAAAGAAACTTCTTACTTTCAGTATTTCAAAATATTCATCCCTGATAAGTTTCAAAACATGTCGCATGACGTTAACCGAAATTATCTCTTTGGGAAGATTGATGGAGAGTTTCTCCATGCATATCTGTACGATTCGAATGAGTTCACTGAAAAAACAAACATGTTATTTGGTTCTACTTGGATTTTAAAAACTTACGCTGCACTTTTCCATTTTTCTTTCGCCACCAAATGGGTTACAAATTCTTGCGTGCATATTGCAACTTCGTGGGAAGTATTTAAATTTCTGAAAGAAGTTCATCAAAAAAACGGAATAAGTTTATTGAATTACTTACCCTTTCAGAATTCTATTAGTTAATTCGCACAGTTTAATTAAAGATTCGCGTTCCATGTTAGAGTTTGATGTAAAAATATTGCGAAGAATTTGAGGTTATGCAAACGTCACTCGAATTATTCACATAACATATGTTTCGTAAAGCAGTGACTCTCAATAGTGGGGATACCAACATGCGGTATTCAATCAATATTTTTAATTTACAAGAGCGCAATAAAAATTATCGGCATTTCAACAAACTTAATATATTTTCAAATATATAATATAACATATAATATTAATGATTAAACAATAAAATTGTTTATTGATTTCATAAAATTTTTATTACTCAAATTAATTGCCCTTTAAATTAAAATGAATCCATTATTGTACGTATTTCAAAATTTAAAAACATTGTTCTGTCGTTAATTTTTTTTTTAGTTTATTCTTCTGATATTTGATCTTGATTTCGCTCCCAATTTGTCCATTGTCCATTATTATTATTGCCATTTAATTCATTTTCTTTGAAATGTTCTTCGTAACTTCCTAAATGATTGTTCATCACGTAAGGCTGAAATTAAGAATATTTTAAAAATTATACCCCAGTAAGCATGGGCGTCACTTGCGGGCGAAGAGGCAAACTGCCCCCCCCCTTTAAAAAAAATCAATAGAATAAATGATTAAATTACCGGTATAGGTTTAAGAGCAAAATCGACTCTTTGCGCTTGCGAAAATGGTGTATTTATGACTGTCACGTGTCGTGTATGAGGTAGAAATCCATTTTTGTACGCGGTAACTTTGTATTGCCCTGGTATTAGAAGTCTGAAGTAATCTCCTCCATGCACTAAAGAAAACCGTTAGCAAATATAAATTTTAAAATCTACACTTTACTTGCCCGAGGTGATGTCGTGTTGAATATCTCTTGAAACACCATCGGTGATGTTTTTGACGTGTATCACGGCGTTTGGAATACCTTGCTGCGTCTTACTATTATACACAACTCCTTTTATTCCAATATGGCTCTAACAAATTAAACCACATTACTTTTTTCAATCATCTATACTGACGCGCGTGAATAGATTAATGAGCTTTACGGAACTTAAAGTGAGGGAATCTTCGGGAATTTCACTAATCCATTCAAGAGCGTCAATGGTGACAGATAACACCTACTTGCCACATAAAATTTACGAGGGCATCCTTATTCCGTTCCCATTCCGTTTCCAAAACGTTCGTTGAAGGATATTTTTCGCAGCCAAGCTCCAAAGTCAATTCAAAACTATTGCTGGATAGGTAGTTGAAATCTTGCATTCCTAAACACGGCAATGTCTCAAGAAAACAATTTAAGCCAAAGGATAATCGGTATCTTTACCCCCTTGAAGACTGTACCATTTGGCCCCGTTCGTAATACCGCCTTGTTTACCAAATTTACTGCTATCGACGTCTCCACATCCTCGCCTAGTCGGGCTGGCCATGTCCGCATGAATTGTTGAATACATCAACGCCAAATGCCTATAAAATAAAAAAAAACAGTTGATCGTACAGACTACTAGACCAAACGAACCTAAACGTAGCGTCATCGGGAGCTGCGGAATATTCGTTTTTTAAGTTGCCAGTGCGGCTTTCGTCGTAAGGATAGTTAGCCACCAAATCGCCCCCGTGAAGATTTGCAGACAATACAAACGGAACTTGCATTACCAGACGAATCACGGCTTTGGTTTCCGGTTGAAGCTGAAAATTTTTATTTAGTGTCATCAGATTAGTTTTGCTGGTAATTTTTACCGGCGACTCCAGACGATCTATTTGATCCAATAGATGATTATTGTTTTCGACGTGGCTCTCTTCGTTGTTGAAAACAATTCTATCCAAGTCGGGAAAATTTCTGTTCAAATCAATGGAGTTATTGTTTGTTCGCCCGATAAGATAGTCCAATCCTCCCTGAAAGTCCTCCATATGTTCAGTATAATTAAGGAAGAAGGATCAATACAGAAGATAAGATAAAAAAAGAGACAATCGCGCTTTTTTCGATGAGGTTTATGTGTAATCCACTTACCGTGTCGGTAGCGATTTGCCATCCATCAGGATTCATGCTGGGCATGAGATGTATGCGGGTTAGTTCGATTAGCGGCTTTATAGTTGGATTACCCAATTTGTATTCTTCGCATAAATAATGAGCTAACTTTATTAAAAGTTCGCGTCCCAAAACTTCGTTTCCGTGCATATTGGCTATGTATTTGAATTCTGGTTTCACTGCAAAAAATAATTTTGTTAAAAAAAAATTTTTTTGGGAAAAAAATTGCTTACTTAATTCATGATGTCCAGGCTTGATCGAAAACTCGATCAAATAAAGCGGTATCCCGAGAACAGACGTTTCGCTCAAGGTATAAATTCTTGTAATATTCGGACACTCTGCATTGACGTCTTCCAATTCTTGCATTAACTCTTCATTATTGTGATGTTTGTATTCAAACTGTCGCGATGCAACAATAACAAGGGAAAATACCACGAAAGCTCTTACATCCATAGCTCTCTGAGATGATGTGAGTTTTATCAAAGGAGAGCTATGTGGGTATGTTTTGGCGTCACTACGCCGGCGCTTGACGTAAGCAAAACTATGGATTTTCTTTAACCATTGATGAATTACATTTTCTCTTATCACTTTTCCACCTACACTTAATTTAACCGAGAAGAATTGTTTACAAATTTTTAATTTTGCCGATTATATAATTATTTTTATTCATGAAATTTAATTTTCTTGCAAGGTAACAACATACAAATTTAAAATCTTTATTCAAGAGTTTTTATCAATACCTGATGGATTTATTGCTAATTCATTTTTTAGCAGCCAGGCATTTCTTCCGTATCTGTATCTAAATTTAGAGACATCAAACAGGAAATTAGCCATTTTTTCTATAGTTTTTTGGGTTACCTAATCAAATTTGTAAACGGGATGACATTCAACTCCTTAGATATTTTTTATAAATAAATAAATAAATAATAAATAAAATAATTAAATTATCGAAGTCGGTCAAGGTAATTCGCACTGTTTGCATTTCTGGTGCGCAGAACACTTCAAAAGTCAATAACCAAAAGTTTTAAATTTTGTACTCCCACATTTAATTTTCGTCACGAGTCGCCACTGTAAATTACAATTTTCGGAAATGTGAAAACCTAAAGTAATCGCATTAATCTAATTGATAATGATTTTTCAAGCCATATAAACTCTGGAACAGGTTAACAAGTAGCTTATACCGAAAATGGAATTGGAAGATGCACGTAAGTATTGCAAACAATTTGAAAATTTCCTTCTCTAATTTTAACTCATCCCCAGAAAAAATTGCAACGGAAGGAGGTTTTAGATTTAAAAATGGAAGCATTTACGTTGGATCCTGGAACGGCGAAGGACTTCAACACGGCGAAGGGCACATGCAATTTCCCGACGACACCCGTTACGATGGTTTATTTAACGATGGATTATTTAACGGATTAGGAGTTATAGTTTTCCCAGATGGAGCAAAGTAAGCTGGACTTTCCACAATTTTCCTAATGCTAACTACGTAAGTGCTTACAGATACGAAGGCGAATTTCTGCAGGGCTGGTTTCACGGAAATGGAATATTTTGGAGAGCTGATGGAATGAAACACGAAGGAGAATTTCGCGGCGGAAAAATTTGGGGACTTGGTAAGCCTAATTTATTTTTTATATTATACCCGAATTAAGGATTTTTAGGACTAACCACATTTAAAGACGGGACTAACGGTTTTCCTCGAAGCGAGGGATTTTACCAAGATTGCAAACTAATAAGAAAAAAGAAGTGTGCGGAAGTCATTCAAAAAGCCCAGAAAATTGCATTCATGGCCAGAACACAGTATGGAAACGGATAGTGCAGGATTAATTCCATTTCTCTCTTAATTTGCAGTATATTAAGTACCTAGGGCAGAAAGTCGTCTGTTGTCTTACGCGAATGGTATAACAGAGACATTTTCTGCTCGAGACACACCAGGCCCGTAGCCAGGATTTCATTTCGCAGGCGGGGGGGGGGGGCACTCATAAAAAAAAAATTTCGGGGATTTCCCTTCCGAGATTTTTTTCCCACTTTCCCACAATTCAAATTTACTTTCAAAATTTTTTTTTCTTTTGAAGATTTTGAGGGGGGCAAGTGCCCCAGGAGCCCCTCCCTGGCTACGGGCCTGTGACACACTATTTTTCAGTTCTCACGCTATTATTATGTTGATTTGTAAATTTTAATTTGATAAGCTAATCGTTTAAATTTTAAACACCTATTATTTGGCTGGTAACTAAGATATGTAATCTTGTATACATAACAATAAAAATCTTAATTCTTAATCCGAGTGCGAATAAGTTTATAATTTCACATAATAATGTGGGATCAATAAAAATAAAAATACAAACATAAAATTGTAATTAATGTTAAATTTGCAGAAAGCAGAAAATAAAAAACACATACAATCATCATAAAATGTCGAATAGAGGCGTCGATTATGAAGGTAAGATTGGGTAAGAGAGAACTTCAAGTACCTCAGGCGTAAAAACCAAAATTAAAATAATAAAATAATTTTTATGAATTAAATTTTTTGTTTTGTATCTGCCTTGTTTAATATTTTCTGTGAAATGGATTGGTTTTTTCAAAAATTTTTACTACACAAAAGTTGTAGTCCGTTAAATTTGCTATCCGTAGTAGGCGTTAGATTTTTAAAAAAATGTTTCGTTTGAAAGATACAGGGTTTTGAAAAAAAAAACAAGAAAAAAGGTCGAAATTTTCAACATTTTTTTACTTACTTTAATTCATAACTCGAAACCCGTTGCTTTTACACAATAAAAGGTTGGAATATAGTTTGTAGGTTATTTCATGCTCTTTAAAAAAGCACTTTACCATTTTTACTGAAAAATCAATATTTTCCGAGCTATTGCCATTGGAAATAAAAAAAAATGTTTTAAAGGGGTGTAAATATTTTTCTTACAAAGGTGTCCTTTATCACCACCTAAGTTATGTAAATTTATTTTGTAATTTTCAAAAAATCAAATTTTTTTTCCAAAAATTCAATGTTTTAAATTTATAAATTATTAAAATAGGGCCGAGCCGAGTACCTAAATTTCGAGAAATAAATATTTAAACCTCAATAAAATATTTATCCGAAGTAATGTGATATTAAAATATTTTTTTCTTATTTTAGGACTTCGTTCTGTTGTTATCATTAATGCACCAAATTTACACTCATGGTTCATTAAGCAGTCAAACAATAAATACATTGCTAACCTTGTTAGCTGCATTAAATATTAATAAAATTCAAAAAATCATTCAGTTTACCATTTCTTAAATTAATATTTAAATAATCAAAAAGCTATATATTGCAACAACAATGAATAAAAACTGAAATGATTAAAATAAATATGTTGTTTTAACAAACATTGATAAGGTAAGTAGTTGGGCTACATTCGATGTTCAAGTAGAATAAATTTCATCTCAGACAATGATTCTTGCAAGGAAGTTAAACGTGTTTCTTCCAAAGGTAAGTTTTGAAATTAACATAAATTATAGAATTCCATCTTGAAATTATTTTGACTTCCGTGGGGTTGTCGGGGTTATGAATTATTCATTATCCGATGGACATATTTATTTTATATAAATCAGAAAGCCCAGAAAATGCAATATATAATTTTTTTATGTTTGAAAAATCAATTAAACAATATAGGGAAAAAAATGCTTTGGGAACCCCACAGAAGTCATTTGTATTCATTTAAAACTGTAAAATAAAATATTTGCCAGATTGTCAACAATGCAACTTTTTGTAATGCTGCAAACTTTCCTGGAGCTCAAACAAAATGGACCGAAACCTGCAAATTCGTCAATTTCGACTCGTACCCATTGATTCCCGTGTACAGAGTTTTGGATAAACAGGGAAATTTGATAGATTCCAATGAAGATCCCAAATTAGATAAAAATATTTTAATTAAAATTTACAAAACGATGACTTCGTTAAACACCATGGATAAAATACTGTACGAATCTCAAAGACAAGGAAGAATATCGTTTTACTTAACCCATTTTGGAGAAGAAGGTATAATAGGAAGCGGAGTTGCACTAAGTAACGACGACATTATTTATCCTCAGTATCGAGAAAACGGCGTTTTGATGTGGAGAGGCATAACAATTCCACAAATGGTCGATCAATGTTATGGAAACATCGACGACATTAGTAAGGGAAAACAAATGCCAGGAGCGCACGGATTGAAAAATTTAAATATCGTGACGATTTCGAGTCCAATTGCCAGCAGAATGCCCCAATCTGTCGGTGCGGCCTACGCCGTAAAGGGCCAAAATAAAGTTGTGGTTTGCTACTTCGGTGAAGGTGCCACTTCCGAAGGCGACGCTCATGCCGCTTTCAATTTTGCTGCCACTTTAGAATGCCCGGTTATTTTTTTTTGTCGAAATAACGGATACGCCATATCGACTCCAACAAAAGAACAATATCGAGGAGATGGAATTGCAGGTCGAGGGCCAGGTTATGGAATTAGCAGTGTGCGAGTTGACGGGAATGATGTTCTTGCGGTGTATAATGCAACGAAAAAGGCTAAACAATATTGTTTGGCCGAAAACAAACCAGTACTTATTGAAGCTTTAACATACAGGTACAGTAATGTTACATTTTTCCAGTTTCCATACCATTTGTTTTGCAGAGTTAGTCATCATTCGACATCGGACGACAGTCTAGCCTACCGTTCGCCAGAAGAAATAAATGAATGGGCAAAAAACCATGATCCAATCGCCAAGTTTCGAGCATACCTAGAAAACATAGGATTGTGGAATGAATCTATGGAAAAAGAGTGGTTAGACGAAATAAAACAAAATTGCCTATCTGCGTTAGATGCAAGTGAAAAGAAGCAAAAGCCCAATTGGTCTGAATTATTTCGTGATGTTTATCATGATATCCCCGATCATATAAAGTAAGTTTACAAATAATTTCTTTTCGATTACTATAAAATTATATTTCAGAAAACAAATGAACGAATTGAACGTGCACATGGAGAATTACAAGGACAAATATCCTATCCAGAAGTTTCAACATTAAAATTAAGTTTTAGTAAACTAAATTTTTATTTAATTGTTAGCAATAAACCTTTTCACATTATTTAACAAATATTGTACAAAATAGGAAATAATTGTAAAAAAATACTTTCATCGAAAAGAAAATACCACTATTCGTAGTATTTAAACATCAAATTATCTAAGTTTAATTTACTTGACCTGTCGAATAGGTAATAAATTTGGTCCAAGTTGGAGACCATAAAACGGAAAGTTTATATTTCACATTGTTCTTTACGTTCTCCTTCTCACCAAAACTAAATTATTCCCTTTTCCTTTTGGTTGCAGGTTCGTTTTCTCCGGCGCAACGTTCCACACCGTGTTGAATAAATCGTCTCGCAACTTCTACGTTTAAGTGGGGGCGAATTGTGTTTCTCTCGTGCGCCTATGCCAGTCATTTTTAATATAGAAAAATTTTAATTACTCATGTTACTCACCATTTTTGCGTCAATCATGTACTGTCGAATTCTATTCATCTGCTCTTTGACTTCACTTTTACTCGGATCGATGCCTAGACTCCTCAAGTGCACCCAGTGTAGGGTGTTTAATGAGTACGCCATAAATAAGTTATAATCTGCCCTTTCTTTGGTAGTTATGTTCTCAATATTTCCGTTGTTTACAACCATTTCATTTTGAAGCATCTCATCCAACTGTCGAATCGCATTATTAAACTTGGTTAATTGTTCTTGAATTTTTTTGTCGTCCGCTAACTCTCCGAAATCCATTGCACTACTTTTGAATGACAACAATTTAAATTTTCACATGAAAAGCTCTGTTACTGGAAACTTTTGTATTAAACCATGCTGTACATAACCTCAAAATTGGTAAGTAAAATACATACAAATTTTGACAGTTACTTCAACGCCAACTACAACGATGTACAGGGTAATTCAAACAGGGTTTGTAGTTATAAAAAAATTTAATAAATAAAAATTTGTTTAATAATAAATAATATTAGCTAAAATTAAATAGTCTAGGCTCTACTAAATATATTTTTAATAGAACTTAGCATCTAATACTATTATTTCTATTTTATTTTCTTAATTTAATTAATATAGCTTCATAATATCATAAGTACCCTAATACTGAACCAATAAATCGAAGCAATTATGTACATACCCATACGATTTCACTCATACAGATTTATAAAAGTTACTTAATAACAAATAAATATTCATCTCACTTCAACGATTCTTGAATTTCTTCGAAAGATTTGTTTTTAGTCTCCGGAACCAGAAGAAATGTAAATATAACAGAAGTAGCCGTTATAATAGAAAAGATGTAAAATGCTATGTCACCTCCCCAATCGGTGTCGACTATTATAAATAACTTCGTAACGCTAAACGTAGTGAGTTTACTGATGAATGTGGCAAACGAAGCCATGTAGGTTTTAATTTCTGGAGGAAAAATTTCTCCTAGCATTAACCAGGGTATCGGGCCTAAACCAAACGAGAACGCAATTGTAAAAATCACCAGAGCGACCAACGGCAACCAATTTATATATTTAAAATATTCTTCCGACATAATATCTCTCTGCTTTAAACTGAGAACTAATCCAACGGTTACCAAACAAAAAGTCATGATGCTTCCAGAAAGCCACAGCAAAATCCTTCTGCCAGTTTTATCGACTACCATTGATTGAAAAATACCAGTAATTAATTGAACGGTGTTTAATATAATGGTTCCAAGTTTAGGATCAATCCCAATATCGGCACCTTCAAATATGTAAGATGTGTACGTCGTCACTGCGTCCATTCCATTGGCCGTTTTATAGATCATCAAAGTGAAACCGATTAAGCACGCCTTTCTGCTGGAAGACAGCTTCAAAGATTGCTTGACAGTTTGGAAACCACCGTTCTGCCTTTTCTCCCACAAGGTGTTCTCGATATCTTTTAATTCCTGATCAACGTTGTAATTTTTTCCTCTCAGTCGTACCAACACTGCGCGTGCTTGCGACGTTCTGTTCTTCATTAGTAAATAAACTGGAGATTCGGGCATAAACAGAAACATTATTCCAAAAATAATCGGAATAGTCGAACATACAACGGTGAAAGTTACGACGTGAGTAAATTTAGCTACAACATTGGAGAATAAAATTCCTGTAGATATCATCATCTGAGTGTAGCTTCCCATGGCACCTCGAATTTCTTTTTGAGAAATTTCGCTGTTGTACAGCGAAGCTAGAACACAATAGGCTCCCGCAACCATTCCCGTTAAAAACCGTCCGCAGTATATCATTTCGACGTTTTGCGCCCATATGATTAGACTCCAGCCTATGGTCACCGGTATGATGAGTCCAAGCATGGTATATTTTCTTCCGAAAAAGTCGCACAACGATCCGGAAAATAACGAAAGCGATGCCGCACCCAGGGGCATGAGCGATCCTATCCAACCCAATTCGTCTTTGGTGATGGTAAAACCAAGTGCACCGTTCATTAAATCTTGGGACGTTTGAGATGTCCATGCTAACGTTGTGCCCATTGTCACAACGGAAAAACTAGCTATCAGCCCAACAATGTATTGGGGGGCTTTTGTACCAATACCATCTTTTTCCAAGAGTTCACTATTGCTGTCATAGATAGGATGACTAATGGTGTTAATTTTAACATTTTCCTAAAATAAAAAAAAATTATTTTAATTGAAATTTAAAAATTAATGAATTAAGATATTTTTAATTTAAATAAAAATAATCTTTACGAGGATTTAGTCTGAGATATATCTCGAAATTTTGAGTACATCTAACGCCTACGATTGAGATTATATTATTATTATACCTCTTATGCCCATTGAAATTTAAAAATAGAACAAAAATGCCGAATTAATAACGGGAAACAATAGAATAATTTTAATAGTAATTTTGAAGTGGTAGGTACTTGTATTTTTATTCTTTAGATTAGATACTATTATTTTCTGTCATAAAGTGATAAAAGTTCAATTTAAAGCTGTTTTCAATGCTTATATTGAGCGAAAAATGCAGATAAGCAATAAAAATATAAATTAAAAAATATAAAAATAAAATTGCATTTAAAAAAAATAAAAAATAAAATAAAAAAATAAATCCCATACCTTATTCTTCATTGTTAATTAAATTATTTTCGAACTAATTATTAAAGCAACCACGACCATCAATTCTTGAACGAAATTGTTCGACTGGAGATAGCATAGGTACCTATATCTTAAGTGAAAAATCTAAACCAATTATTTGTTATCAAATACGTTTATTGTGTTTACAAGTACCAAACGAATTCATCATTTTACAAAATATGATAAATACACGTCGTTAATCGTGTATAATGCATGATGAGCACATAAAACGATTAAATTTGTGAGATTTAAACTAATTTTTTTCTCTTTATCATAAAAGAATATTTTTAGAATTTTACTTGGTGAAAAGTCGATTATATAAATCTAACTTTGTAAGTAGGATCATAATATCACATTCCCAGTAGTATAATAGTAAATGAGATAACAAGGGAATAAAAGAAAATGTAACAGATTTTTAATTTTAGGCTCTAAAGTTTCACTTTTCAAATTGGAAAAAATTGTTAAGCTTTCTAACGCCTGAGTTCTGGCTCATAAATATAATTATTATTCTAATTATTAATCGTAAGTATTTTATGGAAAATTTTAAAACAAAATTTGGAACAACAAATTAGGTATATTCCGACAAATTTACACGTGTCATGATATCCCGATTTGTTATTTGATCCTTTGAACCTCTAAAAATGCGTTGTTGAAGTTCAGTTCAGCTGAACCCCATATGAACTTGGTTGGTATAATCGGCCCTATACCTACAACGAACAACATAAATATTAAAGTTATCAGCAATGTTTTCATCGACGGCGACGTCAACATCAACCGACGTCTATGGAAATATTTTTGTAAATGTTGACGGAAGTTTACTTGACGGAACTTTATACTATAATTTCGCAACTTTTCTTTATTTATAAGCTTTATAAAAATAAGCTTCATAAAGGTCTGTTTACCTATAATGCAGTTGAAATCATGCAATCCACTTTTACTGCCGATGCATTTGCTTCCGCTGCAAGCCGCAACCGCACCAAGGAAATGGACCCGAACGGGTCATTTGTTTTCAATTTTTTTTATGTAACTCTGTTTTGTTTTTCTCTGAAAATTGTTATTTTTTAATTATGAGATTATTTTAATCTTGGTATGATTCAGTAAATAGTAAATGACCATATTATTATGTTATAGGTAAATTTCCTATCCTAGCAGCTGCGACTTGCGTCTGACGCAATGCAGCGATAATAATGTTTTTGTGCGGAATTAAACAATTAACTTTGATTTTTACATAAAAACACTAACTTATTGCTGTTATTGTTATTGTATTCGAATCAGCCGCAAGTCGCAGGTGTTACGTGAAACCAAATCAAAAAATTATGTTAAGCCCGATTCTGCACGACTCAAGATCTTATATATTATCTAAGAGACCATTTAGACAAAATATAATAATTATATTTTATATCGTCCTAATTATTAATTAATCGATGTTTATCATGATATATCCGGAATTTGTACACTTACTGGACCAGTTTGCACTGGATTTATTTAAATTGTTTATATATTTTAAAATCTCATAAATTATTATAATATAAATAACTTTCAATTACAATAAACAATTTTCAAGTTCGCCGATAGAAGTTAGCAGTTATTTGAGTTGCCTACGCTGCTCCTGGTTTACAAAATAAAAATGTTATTATTGCAGATATTGATTAATATCTTATACTATAATGAAACCTTATCCTCTTAGGGATTTCAAATAGTAGAAAAAGCTCTTCAGAAGAAAAAAGCTAATGTCTAAAGGAATTTGGAAATTCAAAATAAAAAAAAAGAGAAAATAAAATTATAGAATTATAGAAGAGAAGAATAAATGATCAATTGAAAAATTGCAATTCTGAGGGAAAGAGAGAGAGAATGATTGTGTCAGCGAAAGCAGGGCCTAATTTTACCATTAGACATTAGATGAGAGAACATAAAATCATAAAATAAAAATCAAATTCTGATAACATAACCCAAAATTGGGCGTCGAATATCAGGGGCCCAACCCAGCTAAAAAAAATATGTCCTGCCTTTCAATTTTTTCCTTTCCACTTCCTTCCCTCTTTTTCTCAAAACTGCAACTTCTACTATTGGCTCATAAATAAAAAGTAAACCGTACACTGGGGGGTATTCCATACCCCCCAGACCCCCCGGTTTGCCAATGACTACACTCAAACTCCATCAATATTTGAAGTTATAATAATAAATAAATACGTTTAATCACGGGCCCATTTTATTATGGTTTCTGCAGTGCACCCATCAGCAGTGGATCCATCTCTCTCGATGCCCAAAGCTGTAAACATATTGTGGGACCTGTACAACTTATTAAATTTTAAATTTAAGTTTAAAAGACACAAAATAATGAGGAGAAACCGGGGGGTCTGGGGGGTATGGAATACCCCCCATTGCACGATTTTATTTAATTCCAAATCGCTACGCCCAACACAACAAATTAGACTACATGATCTGATTTACCTCTCAATAGGGCGGCCTATTTTACCTATTAACTCAAGGCCTATTAAAATAAAAGTCAGATTCTGATAAAATATCCCAAAAATTGGACCTTCGATGTTATTAGACGCATTAGATGAGAGAACATAAAATCATAAAATAAAAATCAAATTCTGATAACATAACCCAAAAATTGGGCGTCGAATATCAGGGGTCCGAAAATTTGAGGGAACCTAGGGCCCAACCCAGCTAAAAAAATATGCCCTGCCTCTCAATTTTTTCCTTTCCACTTCCTTCCCTCTTTTTCTCAAAACTGCAACTTCTACTATTGGTTCATAAATAAAAAGTAAACCGTACACTGGGGGGTATTCCATACCTCCCAGACCCCCCGGTTTGCTAATGACTACACTCAAGTTCCATCAATATTTGAAGTTATAATAATAAATAAATACGTTTAATCACGGGCCCATTTTATTATGGTTTCTGCAGTGCACCCATCAGCAGTGGATCTATCTCTTTCGATGCCCCAAGCTTTAAACATATTGTGGGACCTCTACAACTTATTAAATTTTAAATTTAAGTTTAAAAGACACAAAATAATGAGGATAAACCGGGGGGTCTGGGGGGTATGGAATACCCCCCAGTGCACGATTTTATTTAATTCCCAAATCGCTACGCCCAACACAACAAACTAGACTACATGATCTGATTTACCTCTCAATAGGGCGGCCTATTTTACCTATTAACTCAGGGCCCATTAAAATAAAAGTCAAATTCTGATAAAATATCCCAAAAATTAGACCTTCGATGTTATTAGTTATACTCGAAAATCAGGGGCCTGAAAATTTCCTAGAGCCTAGTGCCCAGCCCTGAGCGAAAGCTAAAACAACATAAAGAAAAACTAGAAAAAATTAGTAATAGAAAATAACAGAATTTAACCCCACACTTTTTATAAAAATAATTTTTAAAATGGCAATTAGGGCATACTGTTTCGAAAAAATTAATAGGCATTTTTTTTGAAAATTTCATTCTCTACATGTTTGTTCATGTGGGTAATTCCACCAAATAAAATCACTTTTACGGGTCGACCCCGGCCAATCTTGTTGAAAATTTTAAGCATTAATCTGCAGCCATTTTGAAGTTATGATTTTTTGAGTTTTTGAAAAAAAATTTCTTTTTAATTTTTTTGAAGCAGAAAACTTTTTTAAAAAAATTGGAAAAAGACAGTTTTCTCTAGGAAAAATTCTCAGCTTTTCAATGAAAATATTCATTTTTTTGTCTTACGTAACAGAAGACCCCTTAAAATTCAATTAAAGTGGAAAAACGATTTTTTTTACTTCAAATTTGATATTTTTTTCTTAAATCGGAGAGTTTTTCCGACAAAATATGCCATTTTCACGATGTGCATATTTTTTGTTTAAATGCAATTAATTATTGTTTAAATAAGTTACTTATATCAGTGATTAGATGATTCTTTGAAACAGTAAAATAATTTTATATCAAATATTTAATTTACACAAATATCCTTATCGTGAAAATGACATACATATTTTATGTGGAAAACTCTCAGCTTTCAGAAAAAAATATCAAATTTGAAGTAGCGCGCGCTGCACAGTGAGAAAAATCGTATTTTCCAATTTAATTGAATTTTAAAGAGTCTTCTGTTACATATGACAAAAAATGAATATTTTCATTGAAAAGCTGAAAATTTTTTCTATAAAATACTGTTTTTTCTAATTTTTCTCAAGAAGTTTTCCACTTCAAAAAAAATAATAAATTTTTTTTTAAAAATTAATTTTGTAAATTCAAAAAATCATAACTTCAAAATGGGTGCATATTAAGAGCTAAAATTTTCAGAAAATTGTTTTTATAATGTAGAGAACAAATACACAAAGTTTGAATAAAGTTTATCGCACCGTTTCCGAGATCCAGATGACAGTCTTGTTTAAGTCGCTGTCAGTCAGAAACGGTGCGACAAAATAGAAAAATGTATATAAACAAAATTAAAGGCAATGAAATTTGCAACAAAAAATGTAGTAAAAGTTTTTCTCTAAAATCGATTTTTATTTGTCAAAAATGGTTTCAAAATGTACAATTTACATTGCTAACACAGAGTGCTACAGAGTAACTGTATATTATTAATTTTTGGCTTCAGTAGTATGATTCATATTCTTACTTAGATGAATATTTTTTTTCATCAGACAGTCGCAGTAACCACCCTTTATACGCGATTCAAATGCAGAATTTCGACATTACCCTTATGAAATATATCTCCTCGGTTGATGGTCAGCAATTGCGATGTTTTCGTCAAACCGTCCCGTACAAAAGATGCCTACCGTTGCTGTGTACGATGTCAAAAGCTTTGATTGGGTTCATGAAGAAAGTATTCATCCAAGAAGAGAAATCAAACCCTTTTTTGATTTAAAAATGGGGTATTCACAGGCGAAATCGATAATCTGTGCTCTACAAGCGCCCCTAACTGTTATTTAGATTTAAATTAAATAAATTTAAAATTAATAACCGCAATAAATTGTTAAAATATAATAATAGGGAAAAATATTTAAATTAGAAATTCAAGCAGTGATGGATTAAGCACACATAACACGAGTATTTGCAAATCATAAAATATAATGTTTTTGAAAAAATGCAAAAGCCATGCTGCATTCTTTTCTAATATTCGCGGCATTTTCAATTACAAAGCTGTTGTAAAATTTAATTTACGATTTAAACTAGACGGAGTTATGCTTTACGATGTATTATAAATGCTTTTTAAAGAATTTCCTTAATTTAATTATCATGACTATGTAATTTTAGTGCCTGCAAATAGAATAAAAAGCAAGTTACACAGTCTGTTAATTTATGAAAATTAATATAAATAAAATGATTATTTTTTTTTCGATTCTGGACGCAAACCTTGATTAAACTCTTTTAAATTTCGTTCCTCCATCTTTCTTTTCAATGTTTAATGGATAATAAAAACTAGACTAGACCAATAAAACTTTTCTTATGTGCTTTTAGAACAAGTAATGGATCGTCGACATAACAATAAAAAAATGATCGGTGCATTCTTATACAAAAGCAAAAGACTTGAAATGCTGTAGCAAAGGTTAATGAGCTTAATATAGAATTTTCAAGTTTTTCTTTATAAAATACCAGTTTCGATAATAAAGATAAATATCATCCTGATCTTTTTTCTTTTAATTTTGTGATAATTAATTTTAAAAGAATTAGCAAAAATTATTTTTACTTTCGTGTGAAAGTGTAACGTAATCGGTAATTGAAGACACTTGCGAAAAATTGATATTGCAGAGAAACCTGAACACAAAGAAAAATAATGCAAGGTTGAAAAGCTTACATCTCGAAATTGTCGCATTATTAAATTTTATAATCGCATACGAGAGTTACTTTTATAATAAAATCATTATTTTTACCGAACGTCCTTTGATTGGTGGGTATGGTAAAATGAAATTAAGATTTACTCGAGTGGTCGATGTTGATGACCTTCCATAACATTTAAATTTGGTTTGAAATCTTGCGATTAGTTTTGTGTGGTAGGTAAGAAGATGCTATCGAAATAAAAATTAAGGAAGAGCCAGCGGGTTAGTAGTCTGCATTCGCATTGAAGTCACTCGAGATGTTAGATAAAACGATACGCAAAGGTTCGGTAAACGATTTTGTCTTCAAGAATCCGGCCAAGCAACTTTTGATTCCATTATCTTCCATTCGTTAAGTTACATTTTTAATGCTCCAAATAAATTTTTAAAAGCAGTCTTGGCCAAAGTAAATATTTGAAGTAAACAGAACACATTGATTGTTAATGTTTTTGGAACGTGATTTAGTAAAAGAAAGATTGGTTTGGCGATTCGAGTATTTGCATTTTCATACGAAGCGTGAAGACGAGACGAAAAGGCGTGGAAACATTGCTGATAATAAAAAAGCAAGTGCACGTAGATGTACGATGGATGTAGGTACGTACGGTAATTATAATAACCTATGATCGGCGGCGCGGCCTCCGAGGCCATGTCTGACAAAGGCAACAAACCGGTCCCTGGCCGCCTGACTTTTTACCACACGCTACTTTTATTTTCATTCTTCTATATCGTCCTCCCCCCTGCATACCCAGCCGGCATCAGAATACCTGGCCAGTCGACGGTTAGTCAAGTCGGTGTTCAATCTGCTAGTTTAAACTTCTTTTCATTTGCCTTTGCACGGTTTTTTGAAACGGCCGAAAGTGAAAGTGTCCCTTCGATGTATGTAATGGCTATAATATTACACCATTCTGCTTCCATCAGGTAAGTTACCATTTTCGGTAAGATACAAACTAACAATTTTGGGATCCGTTCGCGACTAACGCCAAATTTTTCAAAATTTCAAATTTACCTTTTTCCTCTATCGGGAAAAACTTTGGTCTTATTTCCGAATGCCTTAATTTATCGTTTTCCCAAATTAGCATAATAATGCACCGAGGCTGAGACACTTGTCAGGTGGGGTTGGCCTCTCAAGGTCAGGTGTATCAGGCATTAACCTGTCATGGATTGCGGAGAAGGGCGTCGTCGTCGTTTCATCTTCTACCCCGACGACGGCTATGCGCATGTGCGCATATTCGAGCTTTTGGCGCTATTATATTTTTTCACTTTTTCCAATCTAAAAAATTATATATTATACAATAAATTATTGCCGATATTCCGTTTCTTGGCCGCGCGAATTCACCTCGTCGAAGTTAGACGGTTAGAAATTGCACTGGCAGTTACAATATTTAGTAGTGCTATCACGTCGAGATATTAAATATCCGTCCAGACGCTGAGGTTTGAAAAATTGAACTTGCCCAAAGTTGTTTCTCTAGGATCTCGATTATGGTTTCGCCATTACAAAAATTATAGTGCTTTTACAAAACGTATGTATATCATTACCATTATTCTATAATAGTTATAGTAACATCCTTGCTTTTAATTACAGCAATTCTGTTCTGAGGAAACAATCTTACAAAACAAAAAATTTAAAACAATTTAATTAAGATAGTACCTTGAAACGGACATTGCTTTATGTTTATAATTTAATCGATTTTTAACAAAACTTTATGAATTAAAAAACCTTGATTAATTCTTTAATCTCAACGACCTTTTCATGAACATAAAATAATTTCGTTTATTACCAATCATTAATTTTTCAAAACACAGATCTCTATTATTGGGTAACCGAGAATTTCATTCGGCAGTAGGTATTGCCGAGCAATTAAGCAATAAAATAATAAATACAAGGTATTCTGGGATGTCGAGACTTCAAGATCAAATTCTGGATCCAAATTATTGCACGTTCAATTTCAAGGATCATTGATCAATACATTTCGACATGTGCGTCGACAAATATGAAGAAACTCGAAGGAAAAAATTCATCCTGCTGCAGAAGGCAAACATTTAAAGCACAGGTACCCACCTACATTTGCATGAAAAAAATTGCAAATATGTTCGTGGAATATCAATTGAATCCATCATCGCGTTATAAAAAGTTGCACAACTTGAATATTGAGACGTGCAGATAAATCATTTTATTATGCTGTTACTAACCCAAAATCTTCGCATATAAAAATTGCCATTTACATTTGTTTGATTTTCTTTAAATCTCAAAGGAAATTTCCTTTTCAAGAGAGAGGGTTGAGTTTTTGCAATTACCTTGAAAACCAAATTCTTGGATCAGGATTTTGAAGCTAACATCCTTTTCGATCGTTCGCTTAATTGATTTCCATAATAAAAACCACTACTTATGAAACATTTCCTGTAGATATTTAAAAATAATAAAAACAAAGACAAGTTTATTTATAAACTGGTGAGAAATCTTCAAGTTTATCCTATTCAGAAACTGCACAATTTCACTTTTCGCAATGAATATGCAGGCTGGCAAAAAAGAAGTGTCGGATGTGTTTAATTTTTTTCGCCATTTTAAATGTCAAGCTTTACAATATCGATCAATCTAAAAACAGCTATCGAATTTAGGATCACTTAACGTCAATTAAAATAAAGGTTTCGGTTGACATTAATAAAATTTCATGATGAAATGGTGATTAGAAAGGATCCGAGGGGAACGTCCTTCAAGTTTCATGGCCGAGGTAAATGGCATGAAGTTCACGTTCAAGCTACACCATGGAATAGAGGCTCGTCAAAACTAGAACTATTTTCTATCATGGTAAATATAAACACCCAAAGGATGCCAGCTGATGTTAGAGAGAATCCAAAACCAAACGCACGTTCGGAGAAAAAGGAAGGTAAAATTTTCCCGATTCATTATTATTCATTTATTTAAACCAAAATAAGAGTTCCTTATGTGGTGTTAGTTCAACGATCTGTGACATTTCAAATAAAACTGGATATCATTATTTGTTTTTATTATGTAATAAATAAAAATTAAAGGTAAATTAGTTAACCATTAAAATTTATAAAGTAATAGAATCAAAATTAGAGAATGTATTTCCAAATCTCAAAATCATGGTCACTTAAACCGGTTACAATTATCACATTTTTTTGGAAACCTAATTCATATTAATTTGGAATTGAGGAATGTGTACAAATTTCTCAAAAAAAAGAAGAGCTAATACTGTCTATTCCTCAAGAATCTCGCAATGTAAAAAACACGTTGCTATGGAAAAACTTGAAATGCTTTCCATCGGCTCAATAACCGATAGTGTGGTCACAAATAAGGTCAAGGATTCAAAATCCGAAGAGTTTGAAAACTTCACTTGGATCGACAGATATTTACTAGGATGAAAATTGCAACTCAATTTATTCAAAACAGAAAAAATCGTTTTCGATGCATTGTAAAGCAAAATATGTGCGTCCTTAATCGGCATCATGATTAGGTAGGTTCGAGTAGATGAAAATAGCGTTTAACCTTAATTATATATTCACTTTTAAAATTGACTGAATAATACATGAAATGTTTATAATAATCCAACATTAATCTGCATAACAATTCACAACACGGATAAGTACCTATATTATTATTTTGGTTTGCATAGTAAAAATACATTTCGAATTTTTTGGCCAAGGAAGTTTCTTTTTTGGGAACCCACCCAAAGCAGCGATGGTAAAAATTTTCGTGTGGGTCGTAATCACAAATATTTTCCATGCAAATTTTTTGTAATTTATATTCAAATAAAAAACCTTTTAGGAGACTTTCAAAAGATATCAAGCAAAAATTAAACGGAAATCCTACTCAAATCAGCTTAGTGATTGATAACTAAATTATAGGTTTTGGCATCGCCTCAATGAGAAAGAAGAGATTAAGTTCGCCATTCAAAATTTTTGATTGAACGATGGGTTATGGATATACCAAAATTAACGCAACAAGTTTTTTCTGTGATTTTATTGCAAAACTCGCATAATACCTGCTAATTAAAATGCAAAAGTGTTCTGTTTCGCACAACGAGGAATGGTAACTCCACCACCGTTGGCGTATAATTGATGGCCAGCGGTTGAGGAGTTCCTCGACCTCGAAGTGTTTCTGCTAAATAAATATCAGAATTTATTAATAAATAATTAAAGGTTACAAACTGGACACCTGTAAGTAGGTATAGGTATTTTAATAAAAAAGCTAATTGGGATTACTATTTATTTTAACTATGTCAATTTTCTCTCGTGTAGGTGTAGCATCCAAGATTTACTCGACCCGATTTCTTTTGGAAAAATGGAAACACGCATTCCGGATAATTTTTTTTGCGTTGCACCTACCTAAATACAATATCAAAAGTTTTACTTGGCCTTCGTTCGTGAATTCCACTCCAAGAGAAGAGAACCTACTTTGGAGAAGGCAATCGAAGGAGTTAAAAGCAAAACTTTTTCTGAAAGTGAGTTAACTGAATATTTGGCAAATTGACTGGGATGACTCTGAAAAATTTAATGCACCCTACAAATGCATTCTTGGCAAAACGATATAATTACAATTGAAGAGGTTAGAAGCACAAGGATCCTTTGGCGCGACCAGGAATGGAACCGCGGCTTCTCGCTACCTAACCTTTACGTCATATTTTTTATGTTATTATGTATTATTAAAATTTCGTGTGGGTATTGCATTAATTAATTTTTTGTAACTATAAGCATTGTTCGTTTTGAATTCGTTACCATTTTGAAAACGTAATTTTTGTTGTTTCCCATAGTATACATAGTACCTAGTGTAAATATTTAAGTAAAAAAGTAAATAATGGGTAATGTTCAAGGGAATTCCATTTATTAGTTTTTAAGCAAATAAACAATGAGTTTTTTGAAACCGGGGATTTAATGGTTGGAAATTTCTAACATCTTGTCATGTAATCGTCATTGAGCGGATATAAAGAAGCCGCAAACACTATTCAAATATACGAATTACCCAATTATTCTTTAAGAAGTGTTCGTCTGTGCCAATACCTTTGTGTATTTTGTTAGTTGTTCGTTCGGCCAATTTGGATAATACATAATTTGAACCTACATCACAAAAGTAAGTATTATCTCAAAAAACCACAGCAGGTGAACATTTCTCGAAGGCTCATTTTACAACTAAACCTTGATTCTTATATTGCAATTGCAACTGAAGTTGATTTGCCTTGAAAAGTGCACTGAGGAATGCAAGCCTTGAGACAAACTGCAAAGTGATATGAATTTTTTCATATCTTACGAGTGTAGATTCACTTACTGAGTTTATCGAAATGTTTTACATTCACTTATTCTGAATAATTTCAATAAGCAGTGGTATTGTCATATTATGTAGTATCTGCTATCGGCCAAATTAAACAGACTTTATTTTGATGTAAACATTAGTCAAGCAAAATTATCTAACACCTACCCAATTAAGTAAATCAACAAAAGATAAAATTAATTAAGCAATTGGTTTTCAATAAACGAGATAAAACGAGCAATATGCCGAAAGGAATCTGAGAATTAGGAAATAAATAATATTATCTGTATCACATTTTTAATTAATAGTAACACTTGGTGTTTGTATTACTTTCCATTATTGGCCGGAATCAATAATTTATTTGCTTAATTACAATAGGTAGGTATTTTTCAGATGAGACTGATGATCATCTTCGTTTACTTTTATTGATTATCCCAAAGATTAAGTTTCCAAACCTATTTTTTGCAACTTGACTGATCAACTTTTCCAAAACAGGTTTCAAGAATAAATAATATTATACCTACAGCTTAATTATTATAAGAAAAAAATTTATTAATGAAGTTATTTTTCGAAATAAATGGATTCTACCAGAATACCTTTAAAGATCCAAATCGTTGGCACTGATGAATTGCTATGCAGTGCAAAGATCGTTAACCTTTCCACATGATTTTTATTGATTCTATCAGATAATCAAGTTAAACCGGTGTTAGTAAATATAACATTAGACAAAAAACATTCGGTCGGTACTAGGTAATATTTTTTGTGAAACCTTTCTGGAATCGGAATCATTGCAATCCAAATTAGTCGGGGCTTAAGGTTCGTTATAACCAGAAACCACTGTAATTTTTATTACCAATCGAAAGGCACAAAAATGAATTAATTTCCCGAGTGCTACTTTTCAGGCTACATCAATTATTCCATGTAAAAGTAGCATATTTTTTAATTAAATAATTTTTTGATATTTTCTATTATTTGTTTTATTAATTTTCTCTGCTCGATTGGTTATTGGTGTGACGCACTTATAAGGTTGATAAACAAATTACGGTGCCTATATTAGTCACTTTTGTTTTGCAGAGATAAGGTGATAATGTAATGAAAATATTCTCTTCGCAGCCAAAGAGAAATATCAGTGAAAAGTATAATATAAAGGTGCTATGTACTGGCTGGCCTCGTGGCTCATCTGCCCTCAGCCATGAAGTGCGTCGACCCGAATTACAAGGATCGCGTCTATCTACCGTCTCAAAATGACGGCGTCGATGTTCAAGAATATTTAAAAAAGTAAGAAAAGCTTTTTAATATCTACCACAAAATATTTTATATTCTGGTTTCAAATAATAAATTTGCAAAATATATTTTTTGATCCTGGTTCAGCAGCTCTTCGTCGGAAAAAAAAATTATCCTGCATCCCTAATTTGTTCCTCAAAAACCAAAAGCAATACAATGTATTTTTACCCGATTTTAGCTAATTAAGTGCTCCTTTTACGAGACTGATTCAACAAATTCGAATTGTAAGGTAAAATAAATTATTACCTACATAAATTATACGTGTCTGGGATGTGTGTTTATAAATAATTTTTTCACTCGAGTACAAAAAGAAAGAATAAAAATTCCGAGACGTGATAGATACTTTTTGACGAGTGTAAGGAACCCAAACCAGATCTTGTATAATGAAGAAGTAATTATTGCGCGTACTGCATAGCAACGTATTAAACAGGCTCATGTTCAATTCATAGAGCGTGAGAATATTTTTTTGATTGACAGGTACATAGAACGAGAATTCTCCGAAGCCATCGATGGTAAAAATGCCGTATACAGCGTTCCTAGCAAGTATTCGCGATGCGGGGAGAAACAAGCAAGTCTTGCAGAAGAAATTGTATTTAATCGATTGCGAGGTTTATCGCAATCTTCGTTTGCACAAAACCTATGGATGATATACTTTTATTCCGCCACTTACGCCGGACACTCTTTCAGAAATCAACGGATCGGAAAGTTGATGATAAGAGAACACGATTTCGTTATTTTCGTCAAATATCAAGGTAAGATTCTAATACCAAAGAGTAGAACATTCAAGTTTAATGACCTTTCCCAAAATGAAAACCGATCCAAAGACTTTAGCTTTAATTTTTTGCATCAACTTCGACCTTCAACTTCAAGTAGACGTCAAGTTTTTATAATTGCCTTTCGTTTTATAAAATTAATAAAAATCATTTTAGGAAAATATTTTTTGGCATTGGCGGAAGTTAAATCCACCTACGATGGAACCAAGTTGATAGAAAATGTCAAAATAGTATCCGATGCGAAAGCAATTAAAAATAATAAAAGATCTGCTCAACATCAACTGAGAGATCATCTCGAAGTACTCCAGAATATATTAAAAATCGACCCGAAGGATGAAATCGTACAAAGTTACATTATGTGGCCCTTTTTAAACGAATTGACCAAGGATCCCAAGCAAAACGTAATAAAAAGGTGGAAAGAAGATTCCAATCTGCACGTATTCGACGATAACCTACTTGACCAAAATAATTTTGATGTTTGGTTTATGAACAGCGTCCTTTCTGCCAACGGCATAAGCGAAGAGCATTTTTTCGCCCTACTCAATAGGTAAACATTCTACATTTTAATTCTCGCAATTTTTTTTTTTTTATTTAGATACGTAATTTTGAGTTGCGGAACTTTCGTCGACGAAATTCACGAAGGAATGCTCGCCTTTTTGACCCAAGAACAACTGGAGTTAATAACAAGTAACTTGTGCAATAAACCTGGACGAGGACCCATGGTTGTTCACGGAGCCGCAGGAACTGGAAAAACCTTGTTAATTTTGAAAAAACTGGAACAGCTACGTGAAATGGGCCTTTTAAACGAAAATAATAGAGCTCTCTACATTTGCTATTGGCCTGGAATACGGTAAATTCTTTCCATGCCCACTTTAAAAAACAATTTTTCCAATTTAATTTTCAGATTTGAAATGGAACAAAAATTAAAATATTTGGGATTGGACAAGTACGTCGACACTTCTCGTTTCTACATTTCCCAAAGTGGATTTTTGCAGAGAAATAACAAAAACTATAAACATATTTTTATGGACGAAGCGGAAGCTGTGTGTTTAGCATTCGATGCTTCGATAATTTCCAATACCATTTCCACAATTTTCGAAAGATATCACAATGGTAATTGTTCTTCGCTCAAGTGCATTGACAATTGCCCCAGCTATCCCCTTACGGATTGTACAACGATACTAAACAAGTCCTCTGAGACGTGGGGTGAACTGTGGTTTTTGGTCGACATAAACCAAGCGTCCATATTCTTACCCAAACACTCCCCTCAAATATTGAAAAAATCTACAGTTGTTCTTAATAAAGTTATGCGCACAACAGGGTACATATTCAATATATTCAAACAATACTATTCCAATCCCACACCTAAATTACCCGAATCCATGTTGGCTAATATGCACTTATCCGATATATGTATTGGCCATCATATTTTGGGACCTCCAATCTTGTGGGTAAATTCCGAAGATTATTATCCGAAAGAGTTAAGTACCCAAAATGCTACAGCAAAAGTTGTAATAGATTTATGCGCAACAAAAGGTTTCAAGCCAAACGATTTATGTATTTTACCTTTTCTAACAAACGACAATTACCTTCCCGAAAATATCAACAAAGTTATTGATCAATATTTTGTCGAAAACGGTTACAGACCTAGAGGAGTGGGCGACGTGGAAATGTTTCTGAGTGATAGAGAAGTGAACGACTTCCTCATTGCTTGGGCATTACGCGTCAAAGGATTGGAATTTAAAGTCGTAATAATGGTAATCGAAGACGACGATTTTGATGCCAGAGACGCCGAGGACAGAAAAAAAACTTATATTATGGCATCGAGATGTACTTGCATGCTGATTTTAATTAGCCGAAAATCCGTTAAAGACGATATCGATCTATATAATGTAATGGAAAATTATCCGTTCAATATACAACTGTAGAAATTATACCAAGCAAGTTAATTGTATCCATATTGTAAAATATTTTTTAAATTTTCAAATGTTAATTTTGTTAAATTAAATAAAACTTATTACATTTTTGTAAGAATTTCAAAATAGATGATCATAATACGAAACATTAACGACAACGTCAGAGTGTATCTAAACAAAGCGCATATCCAATCACATTGTTGTATACTAATCAAATTGGATTTGAACGATGTTTTGATACACTCTCTAGTCACACTAACAATTAAATTAAAAAAAAATAAAAGTTAGCCAAAGGTAGAAACAAACCCGAGCTTTTCTGGACACTGCGCTACCAAGCTGTTCATATTTGAAGAGAAAAAACGTCTTTTTAGCGACGGTTTGAATTTAGAAAAAAAATTTCGTTAAACATTATTCTTAAAAAAGTGTCCTCTAATCACCATTGAAATTATTATTTACCCTAATTATTTAATTCTGAATCGGCCGCAAACTTACACTGGAAAAGAAATGCACTCAATGTTGAGTAAAATAACAAATTAATTTTATTGCCTAGTTTTGCTGCTCACTACTGCCAATTATAAATTTAATAATTACCTACATTAAAATTTAAACATGACAAGGAAAGATATGAAATATAATAAGAACCTAAACATATGCTGATAATCGCTGGTTTATACCTCATTATAATTAATACGTATAATTAATAATGGTAAGAAATACGACAATATTAGTACAATTTTGTAGAAAATTATTTATCATCAGTAGTTAAACGTAACGTATGTAAATTTTTTGAATTTGTTTTATTCCCCAATTAATTTTTACCTTTAAACCTTGAAAAAAATATAAAAAACACTTACATATTATCTGGTGTCCAATGTATTGACAACCAAGTCATCAAATTGTTTTGTTCTTCGTTCAGCATTTCCACATTCCCGCTCTTGTGCAAAACTAAAACAAGCAAAGATAAGTTTATGAATTTGCAAATTTTACAATTTATTTACGGAATAACTATTCCGAAATCCTCTCTTCCGTCATGGTAGAACATGGTCTAGGTTACTAAATACTACGGGTTCTTCTAAAGGGGAAAATCTTTAGTCAATAAAAATAATTTTATTGTATAATGTACATAACTGTACAGTTGTCTAGTTTTATAATTTTGCAATTTTATTTGGTAATCTTAACAATATCAAATGTTAATAATGTTTTAGCAATTTCATATTTACACTTTGTATTATGGTAAAATCCACTATAATGGTATTTTCATTATAGTTTCTATATTATAATATTACAATCAAAGAGAACTTAATAGTTTTGCACACGAGGTGTATACAAAATCCTGCATAGCAGCATCAAATCAACATCTAAATAGCTTATGTAAATTAATCATTCCATTAAACTTATCATTTTGTGTTTCTTAAGAACCTAAAAACGTCCTTTCAAATTATAATAAAATGGAGACAGTACCAATTCGCTCTAATATCGTGAAAGATTGTTAAAAAAATTAAAAGTAATAAATACAATCACAAAGATAGTATAATTTGTAAAATATATTAGTAGGCATTCGTCTTTGTACAACCCACATACTAGTAAATCAATCGACGTGATATAAAATATTACAATAATTTTTAAATTAATCTACTTTCCGTAATTGCAAAAAAGTCCAAAAGATCAATTTATGTTAATGTTTATGCAACTGTATATATAAAATTATTAAAAAACACATTTCAAAATGTTAACTAGCACGACAAGAGGATAGATCTGGTCCATCAAACGTATTGATTCGATATCCCATATTTGCAAGCATCGTTTCGAATGGATCCATGGCCATTCGTTGCTGATTTGTTTCTACTACTGACCAAGGATTCGACACCAATCGTGGGTTACGAAGTGTGCCTTCCTATAAAATCAATCGATCAAACCGTGAATCTCTAAAGGAAAACACTGACCTCTTCTGCAGGAGACCATAATTTAACCACAGGATCGATTCCGCTGGTTGCTAGAAAACAGGCACTAGGATGCGGTTGAACACAATTAACAATCGACACATCACCCCATAATGCTCTAATAATATTCGAAGTTTTACGATTCCATATAAATATTATACCATCGTCCGAACCGGCACATATAAAGTCGCCATTCTCACCTAAATTGTTTTAATCAAATAAAGCTTAACATATAATAATGTAAACCAACTTACCCAAAAAATTGGCTTCCTTTATATCTGTTGTAGTATTACAATGTCCTATAAAGTGAGTTTCAAAATCTCTTGCATCTATTTTAGGTGGAACCACTGGAAAACCTTCGCATTCGTTCATTCTCACTTTGTCTTCTTTTTCTTGTTTACTTTTGTATTCGATTAAATCGTTGTACAATTCTTTGTACTCTAACGTATTTGCAACGTGCGGATGTTTCGTTTTTAGGTACTCCAACCATCTAAACGCTTCGTCAAACCAATGCAATGCTACCAAACATTGAATTAAACCTAAGTAAGCGTTTGTATTTTCAGGACAATGTTGTATTATGTGCAAGTAATCTCTAGCTGCCGCATAAAGATCTCCAGTCCTGAAACATCAGATATATTAAACTTAAATAGTTTTCACATTGCCATTGCTTACCACTTCCTATCAAACACTATTTGACCCCTTACCACGTAATCACAAATGCATGGACTTTCTGCTATCTTGTTGTTTACATTAAACAAGTCCAAGTAATGTTCGTCTTTTTTACCTTTGCTGATCTATAAAACAAGCTCGCAAAATTTTAAAACATCAACTTTAAAATACCTTACCGGATTGTCGCAACACGAGTTTTGAACAAGATTCGATTTTCTCTTAGGAAAATCGGTGGGTATTTGCATTTCACTAACATGTCTAGGATTATCGACGTCATATAGGTATATTTGTTCACCGCCAATGTTGACCAACATATCTGTTCCGGTCGAATTGAATGCCACATAGGTGGTTTGCAATTTATAACTCATTTCTCCGTTATAATCTTTAGCCAAGTGGCCGGGTGCAAAATATTCTACGCACCCCACGTCTTGTGGTTCCATGGTACCATTGACAGATTCGCGCACCTTTCTCGACTAAAAAATGTATAAAATTAATCTGCTCATTACGTACTTGTAATAACTAACTCACCTTATAATCTATTGCTTTAATCATCCTTCTATCGTACAAACGTACAAAACAATCGTTTGCTCCAATTGCCATTAAATGGGATCTGACCGGATTGACTGCTATACATTTAAACGAGATCGAACAACTAAGATCAAGAAGAATTTTACTTTTTGTCATACATTCATGCGATTCGCGTAAATCATATTGTCTAAAAGAAGAAAAGTAATCAATTAAAAATTGGTTTAGTTAATAAACGGATACTTACATAACCATACCGTCTTCACCTGCAGACCAAAAGAGCGAAGGTTCATCGCGAGCAGTAGCTAAACGTTTTATGCGCTGCATATGACAACTACAATCTAAATGAGGAGTCTGATTTTGTACCGTTTGCTCGATTGATTGCACAATGACGCGGCAATCGCCCGCTCCGGTTGCTATCAGTGAACTGTCGTTCCCCAAAAACTAAAACACTTAATTTAGCTTCTAATAGTGATTTGCTTAAAATTAAACTCACTTTAACCGAAAATATATTGCCGATGTGGGGTGTGGAAATTTTGCCGAGCATACGATGAGTGAAAGGATCCCATATAATAACTTTGGTGTCATCGGAACCAGATGCCAAACGTCTAAAAGTCAAGTTAAAAACGTGAGACAAACAGATCGGGACAAACTTACTTTCCATCGGGCGACCATTCCAAACAATTAACACAACCTTGGTGTCCTTCCAATTCGTGTTCCAAAGCTAACCTGTTCACCAAAGGTTCAGAAAACTGTGCATGTCTGTGCACAAATTTATTTATGTCCAAATCCTTCTCTCGAGCGTTTAATAGTTTGACAATATTGTGACTGACGTCTGTCTTCCTCAACGACCCATCCATCTAAAAATGAAACTCTGCGATAATTGCACACTTGACTGTTGGAAAATACTCACGCTTTTAAAATAAATTTGTTAATCAATGATCACAACCTTCATATTTATTTATTTCAAAAAGTTATTGATTACCTAAAACAATGATTAAAAACGAATTGGTAGATAACATTTAAAAATTCCCTTTCAATGTATTATCAATTGCAGCTTTCTCTTGTTTACCGTGTTCGATACTTGTTTATTATTTTCATTTTTATTTAAATGTCACCCGTGTTTGTGACATAAGATAAAATTTATTTGACCACGGTAGAACGTGTTATATACAGGGTGCTACGTAAATTTAAAACAAGAGTATCGAGATGCAAGTATACCTACGTCGAGGGGGGGAATCTTCTTGTCTACAAGTGAAGGGAAATCCGTAGAAATCTCAGGAAATCCAAAAAAAAAGCTTTAAAAATTCTAAGAAATCTTAGGAAAATATAGAAAATTCTAAGCAATCTTAAATCATTATAATATTGTTTAAGCCCATTTTTGACGCTTTTATAGAAAAACTTATTAAAGATATTTTTTTGAAAATTTCATTCTCTTCATTTTAGTTTATATAGATTTTTCCATTTCGTCTCACCGTTTTCGAGTTAGTGACTTAAAGAAGACTCTGTAAAATACAAAAACTATTGTCATCAAAATAGAAAAATGTATAGGAACAAAAATGTAGAGAATGAAATTTACAACAAAAAATACCTATTAATTTTTCGATTTTGTCGCACCGTTTGCGAGATACAGATTACAGAGTCTTCTTTACTGCCCTGTCAGAATCATGTTAACGTTATATTAACAAATGCTCCAATCGAAAGCCATGTTTCTGCTGATCTACCAATCCAAAGCTCCCGTTCGTTAACATTAACATGATTCTGACTGGGCAGTTAAGTCACTGTAACTCGAAAACGGTGCGTCAAAATGGAAAAACCTATATAAGCTAAAATGAAGAGAATGAAATTTTCAACAAAAAATCTTTAATAAGTTTTTCTATTGAGTCACTATAGATCCAAGGAAATCTCCGAAAATCTTATTAAATAGATTTGATTACTTTTTTGTTTCTTTCAACTTTTTGAAAGGAGAAAATCTTAAGTCAATGCAGGGGGAAATCTGTAGAAATTTTTCGACAATTATGTAAAAGAAAATCTAGTATACAAAAATTTACCTTGTGATTTGCTCTTCGACCTACGTGCAAATACCACCGAAGCAAATCGTAGGGGTTTGGCCGCCTTGTTGCTCGGTTAAAAAATCTTTGGAAACTAATACAAAACTAAAATAAAATCAAATTAAAATTAATAAATAAATTTGGATTCATGGGCACTACAGACAAATAAAAACTTTATTGTATCAATTACCCACATGTAAAATAGTAGCAAGTCAAATTATTTACGATTAGCAAATGATAACAATAGAACGAGGGAGTGAAGGGAATTATTAGAACTTTTTCGAAAGAAAATCTAGTGTACAAAAATTTGCCTTGCGACTTCCCCTTCAGAATAGAACAATAACATTAATGCAGGCAATTCCGAGTATTCTAGATTAACTTTCGAGAATAAAAAAATTGTAGCATTTAAATTAAAATAAATATAAAATTGTATTGGTTAAAAAAATGGTTATGTATAAAAGTACAATACATATAAATATAGTTATACATAACATTAAAAACCATCATCCCACAAAAAATACTGATATAATTTTAAAAACTAAAAATAAATAATCTTGTGCTAAAATACATCGTTTATCATGTCAAGATGTAATACTGTGTATTATTCGGTTATAATACCTATCATTTTAACGTAGTAATAAAATTTAACAACAATAATAAAGCTATAACAATTATTTATTGAGTATTTATCGAATGACGTTGACGGGTATGGTAGAATTACGTGCAGAAATTCTCGACAGCAATTTCTCGCCCAATGGTTTGGAAGTTTCATGCCAGACACATTTTCCAATTATTGGAACTTCTTCAAGTGGAGATCGAAAAGCTACCAACATCGTCACACAAATGCCGTCTTTGTCATTCTTGGCGTCATGTTCCACCTAAAAAAGTAAAATTAACACCTACTCTGACATTGAAATGCTGTAACTTGCCGAGAGCAAACCGTGGGGTCTGTGAGGGGCAACTTCTGCACCAAATATTTCCACCATAAATTTTCTAAGCGTAGAATGTAGATTTTTCGAAGGGTGAATTTCGCATATGGGAAGATGAAACGAGGTGCGTTCGCTTAACAAAACGTGAACTCGATTTGTTGTGCGTTTTTTGATCACCACCACTAGACGTAACAGCAACTTGCTGTGGGGGCGTGCTATGGGAAGTAGTTCAGAATGCCAGGATTTATCTGCAGTGCGTTTCGCATCAATATAAGCTCTAAAAATTAAAAAATTGATTTTAAAATGTAAACCAGAATTTATAAGTTATTTTATTTATATTTAAATAAAATTTTTTTAATTTATCAATTGTCAAAATTAAAATTTTATCAACATAGTGTAAATTATCACAAAATCCTTATTCATAAAACTGTAAATATTGCAACAATTTCGCAAAAATAAATGAAAAATCAAAATGATTCCAAGAAATACATACAATGAAAATTGGTTTAAGCACCAGTTTGTAGTGAAGGAAGATGACGGTTTGCACGACTACCTGCAAGGATACGAAATTGCAATCAAACAAAGAGAAAGAAAAAGAATGGTATTCAATCATCGATCTATTCAAGTAAATAATTTTATTTATAATCCAAGACACAACTTTTGCTAATAATTTTTAATAGTTTAATTATAGAAGATCCTTGGTAGAGCATTTGCGAAGTTGCATTAACAACCACTACTTGAGTTCCCATTGTTTACATTTAGCAATTTACTTCTTAGACATTACCATGGATAAGATTCTTATAAACCCGTTGCACCTTTATCTCTTTGCAAACACGTGTCTCCTTCTTGCAGGTAAAATCAAAACATTTTAAAATTATTAATTTACGATTCATTAACTTTCAGCAAAATGTGAAGAAACACAGTTTAGAATTCCGGAAAGGTCAGATTTAAATAAACGTGCAAAATCTTGTTACTCAAAATTGGATTATATGACAGCAGAAGTAACAATTCTAGAAATTTTTAATTGGTATTTACTAATACCAACCGCAGTACATTTTGTACAATTTTATATGATACAAGTTATAGACGAATACGATGTAAGACATAATAATCGAAAAAATAGTAGGACTTTAATCCGTCAAATAACAAAAGCAGTTAGCAAATTTTTATACGAAATTGTAGATGGTAAAAACTATCAACTATCTTTTAGTAATTCAACCTACAATTTTAATATTGCAGATTTTCATTACCTACACAATTTTCCACCATCCCAGCAAGCGGCAGCAATAATCTTTGCAGCTAGAAAGACCACAGGCCTAAGGGGTTGGAGTCAACAATTACAAGAATTTACTGGTTATTACAAACAACAATTACAGGAACCGCTTAACATACTATATAGGTAAGTAGTCATAAAACAGAAGTCCGAGTGGTTAGTTGAACTTCCGATTTTATTTATAGAAATAATAATGTTTACTGCTGTAACTGCAGATATCGGTGGTAAAATTCGTGCTAACTAAAAATTTTTTAATTTGTAAAATGTCCTTTTTAATGTTAAATTTGACTGGAAGAAATCCATAATTATATTGTAAAAATATTATGAAACAATAATAAATTATGTAAGAAATTACCTGGCTCTGTCGATAATATGTGTAATGTCTTTCGCTCGAAGAGATAATTCGTTTAAATCTGAAATCCATTTAGCTTGCAAAGATTCGGAATCTGCTTGGGCAGGAGTTTTTAAGGTGCCTCCCGTAACAATTCCAGTGACAACGAATCGCATCCACGATCCACCGGCACATTCGACCATCAACAAAGTGGTGCATTTCAAATCGAGTCCGGTTTCTTCTTTAACTTCCCTAACTGTAGCTTCACAAATATTCTCCCCTTTTTCCATTCGACCGGCAGGTAAATACCTAAACAAATTACAATCAAAAAAAATATTTTGAAAACGCATTCGACACTACTACCATTTTCCAGCACACGATTGCTTAGCTTCTTGAATCATTAAGACTTCATTATGTTCGTTGAACAAAACTGCTGCCACAATGTAAGTTACGGATTCACGCACAACGGGTTTGAAATTTGAATCCACATTTGGTGCAATACCTTGAGATTCTAATGCTGCATTTTGTTCTTCCAAAGAAAAGTCGCAAATCTCCGCATCGGGTCCATCTAATGCTGTTCCTCTCAAGAGTTTTTCCACGAGAATTTCCACAGTATCAGGCATTTTAGGTTACTTAACCTGAATTTGTAAATAATGCACAATTCGGCCTTCTTCTTTATTAAATGTAATAAAACATGGAGTTTACTTTCATCTTGGTGCTACAAAATAAAAATATATACATAGGTATGTGCATTTATTAAAATATAACTCCGGGCACTATTACAAAATATCTAAAGAATTTGTGGAATGTCAACACGTACATACCTGTACATACCTAACTGGCCAATGCCAACGTGACTAATATTGCTAATTATATGCAGCACAGAACAATAATAATAATTAATATTTGCAGTTGGGCGAGCACAATTTAACCAGCTAGCTGCATATAGCACACATCCTGTCTTCAAGTCTTCTTGAAATAAGCATTTTCAAAATGTAGGCGGTTCAGAAAAAAATAACTGCACCTACAAATTCAAATAAATTGAAATGGGGCGCAGCAATTTCCATTTTAACATCTAATGAAATAAGAAAAATTCTGATTCGCATCCACAAAATCCATATTTTCTCAAATTGCAGTCATCCGAGCAACATACAAAATACATCCCCCACCTCCAATGAATGCCAATGTGCAACAGGTGGCGTTAATGGCATTGCATTTTCCTGCATTCGATTTGTTTTCGCGCCCTAGCCATTATCAGTAGATTTGTACTATTTTGTGATTTTCACTTATAAGAAGAATTTTTCAAGTTAACAAATAAGTGTATTTTCGTTTTTAATGCAGGTTTGTATAAGTTCAACTTAATTTTTGACTTATCCTTTGACAAACTTTCAAAAAATATTGAAGAGTTAGGTTAGAGAAATAATTGTAAAACAAAAAAAAGTTGATTTTTGTACATGATTGATCTAAGAACTTGCCATTAGTGCCTCTTTCCTACAGCATTTGACTTTAAAGATTTAAATCATGGATTTGGCGCCCCCCCCCCCCCTTAGATCCGGAGCTGGTCTAAAGTTTTGATTTCCTTTTTGGAAAAATTTTAAAAGCAAAAAGAGCTCATCAATAGTATTCCTAAGATTTTCTATTTCCTAAAATTTCCCTTCATTTGTACCTATTACACCACATTTTCCCAACTATTTCCCCTTGTATATCCGTCATTTTCTAGTGTATACCATAAAACCATGAATATTGGGATGATCCATAAAATTTAATGTCCGCATTTGTAATTTACGCTCTAAGCTATCATAATTTCATTAGAAAATTTTTAAATTTGTTGACCAAGTTATCGTACTGCTCCCCGCACTTTGACATTTACTATAGAAAAAATAAAATAAAATATTTAATGAAAAAATCTGGATAAACCGATTAAAAAACCCCGACTGCATGAGTTTGTATTAGAAATTAGCTTTAAATTTATGTGATTTACTTGATTACTGATTCAAAACTGCATCTAACTTTGTAAAAAAAACGTTGGCATTACACTAACTTGGAACTTTCATTACAGAATGGATATTAAAACGTTCATTTTCTTGGATTCCGAAACGACAGGATTACCTTGCCTCGACAAGAACACTACAAAGATAACCGAATTATGCCTTGCAGCTATACGTACGAATCATATGGAAATGGAAAAATTACCCCGAATACAAAATAAAATAAATTTATGTATTAATCCAGAAAAATTAATCGACGATAAAGCTAATTCAATGACTGGCTTGTCTAACGACTTATTATGTGACGAGGCCACGTTTAACGAAAGAATATTTTCTATAATTGAAAATTTCATTAATTTACAACAAAAACCAGTTTGTTTGGTAGCCCACAACGGCAATGGCTTTGATTATCCCATTCTGCGTGCAGAAATTCATAAAAGTGGAAATGAACTAGCAGGAGATATTTTATGTATAGATTCGCTTCAGGCATTCAAAAGTTTAGATATCAAAACTCGGTTAGAAATATTTTAATTTCATTTTTTAAATGCTTGATTAAAAATTCGTTTTTTATGTATTCAAACTAAAATTTGAACTTTTTCAGAAACAAAAGGCATAGACTTACAGATGTATACCAAGCATTAGTGCACAAAAGTCCAAAAAATACACACCGAGCAGAAGGCGATGTAAATTTGTTAATCGAATCCGCATCGGCAGTGGGAAAAAAATTTGTGCAATGGGCGAATCAAAACGCGAAAAAGTTCTCCGACATCTCAATGATGCAAAAAACTGATTAAAAAATTTTTCATTTTTAGTTACTTAGTTTTTTTAACTTTTTATTAACTTACAATTGAGGGGACTAGAGGTAAAAGGGTTTAAGTGCATTTCTTGAAATTCAAAGTTTCAGGAATAAATTCTATGGTGGGCGGTAGAATGTAAGTATGATATTCTGCACTAAGATCGTACGCTGGCTCACGGAATTATTGGCACAGTCCTACGTTAGCAATGTAATTTGTACCTTTTCAAGACTATTTTTGACACAACAATCGATTTTATAGCAAAACTTTTCAGACATTTTTTGTTGCAATTTCAATTTTGTTTATATACCTACATTTTTAAATTAAAATAGATTCTAAAATAATTTCAGCTGTATCTCAAAAACAGTGTGACAAAATAGAAAAATGTATATGAATAAAAATGTAGGGAATGAAATTCATAAGAAAAAAATTTCTATTCACTTTTTTATTTCGTTGCACCGTTTTTGAGATAGTTATATTATGCGTCTTGAAAAGATACAAATTACATTGCTAACATGTGCTAATAATTCTGTGAGTCACTGTATGTTTAAAAAAGTGCACTTGAACCCTTTTACTTCTAGACCTCTCCATTATTATAACATTAAAATTTACACAAAATACAAACATCGTTTCGATTATTTCCAATTTAAAAAAATTCAATTAAAATATAAAAATTAAACTGTAAAAACGTAATAAAATTTTAATTATTTCATAAGCTTTCAGCCTTCATCAGATATTGTTAATTTACAAATTAATTTTTTGTAAATTTTGTTTACTTGGCTCGTTAATTTTTAAATTTTAATTTAATATTATTTTTTATATTACATTATCTTTATATATTATATTATCAATTTTATTTTATTATTTAACAATTTTTTATACAGAAAATTTAGTTTATTTGGAAAATAAAGCACCATACAAAATAAATTAGATAAATTAAGAAAGTATTTACAAAACCCTAGATTATGTACATATATTTTATATATTAATAAAATGACGTTCAACTTTGAATAAAATTACTTTTAAACCTAAAAAAATTATAAAAAATCTATACTTGAAAACCCACCCAGTTTCCTATTATTTTTGTCTTTAAAAATAAATTACATAGCAGCAAACATCGTAGTTTAAAGTTAACATAAGCCCATGCTTAACAATAAAATGTTAAAAAATTAAAATTCCATTAATCAATTTTTAAACATCCCATACATAAAGCATCCCGAAAGCATTTGATGGATTAATTAAATAGGCTTTAAGAGAAAATAAAAAATAGGTAAACCTTTGGGAATCACAGGTCAAACGAAACAAATCCGTCAAGAAAATATCGAAAAGCTGCCGAAATAAAGTTTTACACACCTGAACAACTACTTTAGATCTTGAGATTCTATGGTGGTATAGTGCACCTTTCTTGAAACTAAGTCAAACAACGGAGATAATTTACTTTTGAATTTGTCTTTACTTAAATACGCATAAGCTGCTAATAAAGTAATTAAAACAAGAGATAAAATTATAACTAATACGGCAACAGCTCGTGAAACTCGTGCATGCTTATCGACAGCATAATTTTTTAAATTAAAAATGTACTTGGATCCCGCCTTGGACTGATGGCACTGAACTAAATCCTTATTTCTTATCGTCACGTTAGTTTCGTGCATCCAAATATACAAATTTTTAATTTCGCTATTACAGCGAAACGAATTTCTTCCGATATCGATCATCAAGGTCTCGTTTCTCTTTGGAAAAGTCATGCTATCGAAAATATCTAATTCTTTTTGAGAAAATTTCGTTATCAGGTTACTTTCCAAATCTAAGAATCTTAACTTTTTAATGCAAGTGATATTAAAATTTAAACTAGGTAAATCGTTGTTTGCTAAATATATATCCATCAAACTGGGTAGGTCACAAAAAACGTTTTGATCTTTAAACCCTTTAATTTCGTTTTGTTCCAGATGAATTTTATTTAATTTCGTCAAATTGCTATAAACAAAAATATCGTGTAAGTCGTCTGCCAACTCATCGCCGGTGTAATCTTTGAATGCATTACTTAAATGCAATTCGGCCAAGTTAATGAAATTCGAAAATATCCTAGGATGATGAAACTTCTCTTCGCCTCGATTCGAGATGGTCAAATTATTATGATTTAGAATCAACGTCCTAACGTTAGGTACATGATGATACGTTTTTCCTTTAATTACTCTTATTTTGTTGTTGCTCATGTCGATGGTTTTTAAATCCTCCAGTTCGTTGAATTCACCGAAGATATTCCAAGGTAATTCGAATATATCGTTTCCCGTGAATATCAAAACTTGTGTTTCTTCTGGTAAATCCGTCAGCATGGTGGTATCCTTGAAGCCCGTATCTGTACAATTCACTGCATACTGAATCTCTCTGTTGTATCTCGTTTTTCCACAAAGACATTTTTGCAAGCCGGGAGCATCGCAGTGTCGAACCGATTTTGACAAACTAATAAGTTCCATAAATACAAAAATCGTGACTGCTAGACACCAACTTGAACGGATTTGTGCCATGCTGAAATGAAAAATAAATAAATTTATAGTCGGAACGACAACACCCAGCACACCTTTTATGGACAACAATTAATTAAAGTGACATTTTAAAACAAAGAACAAGCAAATGGGATTGCTGCTAGAAAATATAATGGAAATATTAAATTGAGCAACTTACCTTCTTAAATTTTTAATTCACTCCACTCCAAATTTTGATTATTTTCACGAATTTTATTCACTACACACGCAGTTATAACTTAAACAAAGTCAGTTTTACAATATACCATGTCCTCATTGTTTGGTGTTCAATCACCTGCACAAAAGACAAACAGGTGAAAGTATTGTGGGTGGTGTGTATAGTCAGGAAAATAAATAACTTCAAAATCTTTTTGATGAATAACCAATATTTAAGTAAATAGGTAGATAAAGCGATTATTGTAACCAATTTTCAGTATTTTAGCCTGGTTCTATATAAAAATCTCTTGTCGCGTGGGAAAAATCGGAAATTAGTATATTATATAACAAAGAACTAAGTGCCACTTTAATCAAAAATTTCTCAAAGATTTCTGTTGTATATTTTATTCCCTTTATTTTTGTTTGAACTCAAGAAGCGGTGCAATTAAATAGAAAACAGTCGGATTTAATTTCTTTTTATTTAAAAACCGATACTGATTTACTCTCCTCTAAAGATAGCATAAATTCAATAGATTTTTACAAATAGGTTTTTAAGAGTCCTCGCAGACTTTCTTTCGGTCGATATAGTACGCCGATAGTTCAGTTTGAAGGCAATCGCATAGCCCATCAAACTTTTTTATCGGCAGGTATCGAATCGTTATAATTTGCACACTCGCATACATCTTCATACTGATTAAGAAACCGACCAAACTATCAGCCGATAGAAAGTCTGCAGTCTGCGAGGGCTTTTCCGATTACAAAATTTGTTTGACAATGCAGTTCCATTAAAAATCAGTCGATGTGCTTTCTCGAGGTGAAGATTGACTTGATCTTGATCGATCATCGGATTATTAAAATTTATTGTCTTTTACATCTTGCATTACCAAGCATTTTACATTGCGTAATTTTATTTCCAAGAAGAAGCCGAATTACAATATAAATTCATACCTTGCAAATACCAGCTGCCGCCTTCCACAATTCACACAACACAGCACTCACTTCACATCACCAATGTTCATTACTATCTAAGGACTATTAACAAAATGATTATACCATAATCGAACAACTTTATGCCGGTTACGACGCGATGATTCAAATTTGTTTAAAAATGGCGGAACACTAACGCGCTTGCGTCTGCCAACATAAAAAAGTACCAGGAATTACCGACTTAACAAAAAACAAATTCAAACTACTAAACTGACATAAACTAAAATTTACTAAATTTTAATTAAGATATTTGTAATTAGTATTAGGAAATTAACAAAATTCAGTCTTAATTTCTTAATTTTTAAACATATTATTGTGTGCACTAGATTTCTTAGAATTTTACATGGTCGGAAGTACGATATTTTAGTTAACGCGAAATTATCGTGGAAGCCGCATTCGATTTACTTGCTGCTGAACTAAAAGTGTATTTTGTTAATTTCCTAATACTAATTATCAAAATCTTAATTAAAACTTATTAAATTTTAGTTTATGTCAGTTGAGTAGTTTGAATTTGTTTTTTGTTAGGTCGGTAATTCCTGGTACTTTTTTAATGTTGGCAAACGCAAGCGCGTTAGTGTTCCGCCATTTTTAAACAAATTTGAATCATCGCGTCGTAACCGGCAGAAACTTGTTCGATTGTGGTGTAATCTTTGTGTTAATAGTTCTTAAATAGTGATGAACATTCGTGATGTGAAGTGAGTGCTGTGTTGTGTTAATTGTGGAAGGTGACAACTGATATTTGCAAGGTATGAATTCATCTTGTAATTTGGCTTCTTCTTGGAACCAAAATGACGCAATGTAAAATGTTTAGTTTTAATGCAAAATCTAAGACAATAAACTTTAATAATCCGATGATCCAACACTAAGTAAACTAAGTCCAAGGATTACAGTTTTATTACAGTTTATTTTAATATCCCGGTCATGATTTCATTTTGTAACACCCGATATCTTCTCCTCGGGAAAGTACATCGACTGCAAGTTTAAGTTTAAATTTTAATCGTTAGAAACCTATTTGTAATATGTAAACTAATATAAATTTTTCTGTTTCAGATGGGACGCTGTGTTGGGATTATTAAGCGTTAAGGTAAGAGATTTTACGTAATATAAATTGTTAGGGTTACGGACACTTTGAACGGGTTGCAAAGATATGGAAGTGAAACATTTATAAAATTGCTTTAAAGTGCAAAATATATTTAATTAATATAACAAACAAAATTATTCCTTATATTTAACAACAAAGAAATTATTGAATATTATTTATGTATACCATTCATCATATGTAGGTAGCAAACAATACGAGAATTAATTCACTTTCATCAAGTAAATAAATAATTTTTTTTCATTAAACTAAACAGTATCGGGGTATGAAAATTTTGACAATACAATACTTTTAAAAGTAATATCACATAATTACATGACTTCTTAACCTATGTGATTAATAGCTACAAAAATATCATTTTACATAGATTGTACATTTGTGTTTATCAGAAGCAAAACCAAGTTGTTTCGCATTCACAGTTTCTGTTGTTTTCTTCCAAAAAACACTAGAAAAATCTACATTACATTTTCACAACAACCCTTTACGTACAAAAACTGAAATGCAAACTTTTCCGCGTCTTAAAATTTAAGTCTCGTGAAAATGCAATTTACTACTTTACTTGCGAATAAACTACACGTTTTTAAAATCTTTACGTGAGAAACACAAATTTTGAATAATTAATAACAAAATTTATCCCTTCGTACTTAGGAAAGTATTGCCCACAGCTTCTTATACAATTTTATCGAATTAATTTATTTATTTACAGAACAAACTTTTCAAAACTTTCAGAAAAATTGCTTTCAGTTGAAATAAACTTAATAAGTAGATAGATAAATGTAGGACTCTTAAATTTAATAGTATTTTTCCCTATATACAGTAAAACTTATTTAAATACTCTAGGTTTTTTTGATAAAACAGCCTCTAAATCCACTATAAAATTTGTATTAGTAACTCAAGAACTACCTTTTATCTTCACAATACCTGATGTATAAATAATTGAATTATTTCATAATAAAATTTTAAGTTATATTTTAAAAATATACCTACATAGTTTTTTTTACATGATTTAGTGTACCGACTACACTTAGCTTTTTGCATAACTGTTAATAAAATGTGTGCTATTGCTAAAACTAATGTGTGCAAATATAAGTGCTATTTAAAAAAAGTGTATCAATCAACCACTTTTGAATACACAAAAGCTTTCATTTGAAAATAATGCATTTAAATTTTTGTATAAATAAAAATCAAAAGATCAAATTAATATAATCATTTTAAATTAGTTGGTTGTACTTCTTCGTGCTTATATAAACGCGAAGAAGTACCAACAACAAACTAATTCAAATCATACTTCCTTTGACAAACAATACAATTAATCATAATTTTGCGTACACTTGCAAAGTGATAATGGGCATACACACGATCGGACATGCCTTCGCTCTTACATGAAAGCTTGGGAGCTCACGAGTAAGTGCGAACCTGTCTATGTTGAACTGATGGCACGTTCAGGCCAGTTTGTATGCAAAAGTCATCATCGTATTTACTCGCAGACTTGCCTCTCAGGTAGGCACGAAGGCATGTCCGATCGTGTGTATGTCCATATATAAGTCTCACTGCTTTTGATTTTTGCACACATTTACTATGCCATATGAGCAACCTTCTTATGAACTTATCGACTTATACCACCTTGCATGTGCACACTGCAATTTTGTCAACATAATAATTAAGTTTCTTATTTAAACTTCAGTGTATAAAATAAATAATAAAATTGCAAGGTTACCACTTTTCACAATATTAATGCATATTATGACATCGTCCTTTTATTTTCTCCACCAGATTTGATATCTTCAATGCAGGTCCTAATTTTAAATCCATATACTTCATCATTGTGTGAGAATTCAGAAGCAGCAGTGCTTTTCCATCAATTTCCTAAAAAAAAATTAACTTTAAACTATTGAATTTTGAGAAAACTCAGTATAACTTCAAATAGTATTAAAGGGGGTTTTTTCATTGTCAGTTGAAAAATAGATAGTATTTTAATTTAATAATACAGTAGAATCCGCTTAATGTGATCTCGGCTAATGTTATCAGTCGGTAATTGTGATCATTTTGACTGGGAACCGGCCGCTTTAATCAGTTTACATACAAAAACCACCGGATAATGTGATCAAAAAGCCGCTTACTATTATCACTTTCAAGGAATTTTCAAGAAATTTCCAACACAATAATCTCTTTTTCTAAGTATCTTTTTCTGATTTGTCATTGAAATTTTATATCTAGACAAAAAACGTCACTCGTTTAAATTTCTATACTATACAAAATGAGGTTTCCCGTTTCATGCCGCGTATCTATTTTCATTTTGCAAATGTGCACTTTGCTTTATGCATTTTAATTTAAGTTTAGTTTATTCTTGCTTTTCTTACGATGCCGACGAAAAAACGAAACGATCTCTCGGTGAAACAGAAGGTAGAAATTATCGAAAAGTATACGATAAACTGCCAAAAATGGGACAAAGAAATGCCACCGTGCAATTGAAAATTTCTCAATCTCTCAATTTGCTAATTATGAAAATTTTATTAACAAATTTCTCACTTGTAACAAGCAATCAACGTTGGATTATTTTCTTTTATGAATGTAAAGTAATGTAATGTACAACTAATGTGTAATAATTATGTACATAATGTATAATAATTAACTATGTAATAAAATCACTGTAAATTAAGATTCTCTAATTTTTCGTTTCTAAAATTTGTTTTTTTCTAAATTTCTCTTATTGTTATCAGTCGGTTAATGTTATCGAAATGTTCTGGTCCCAAAGTGATCACATTAAGCGGATTCTACTGTATATCTAAATATATTGAAAATATTTTTGCAAGCGTTTTATTAATTCTTGTTCAAATAAATATTCTCGTGTTATCTTAATTAATTTTTCAATAATACACTTATGCCCGTACTAATAGTCACGGATCAATCCGAGATTCAAGATTAATTCTCGAAATAGTAGCTGTTGCTACGATACGGTCTAAATTCCAGTAATCTCATTGGTAAATCCTAGGATCATCTTGAATCTCGAATTGATCCGTGACTATTAGTACGGACATTAAGGACGATATACCTGACATGCACAGACCGGCAACAGCACGTACCGGACCGACAAATTGGCGAGTGTTCACATTAGCACAGACAGTTTTTGAAACGTACATACATATTCAGGTCTATTATGTATCAAAAACGTTATTATAAAGGTGACAGTTACGACATAACATTAAAGGTTTTTCGGCAAATTGGTATTACCAATAGTTTTCACAAACCGTTATTTTAACATGATCTTTATAATGAAGGTTTTCTTAACATTTATAGTGCATACCAATTAGCCGAAAACCTTATTGTATGTCATAACTGTCACCTTTATAATAACGTTTGTGATACATAATAGACCAGATTATGTACGTAGAAGCTGTGTAGATATCGTAAAGATTCCGATCTAAAATTGTTTAAACATTTATTTTCGGAAGATTTGGCCATAGTAGCTGTTATAAATGATGAAAAACAGAAAAAAAGAAAGAGAGTATGGGTAAACGACATATATTACACATAATATGTCATACACATACAATACCTACCGACACGTACCGGCACCTGCAAAATATTCCTCAAAAGTATGTCCACCGTTGTCGGTCCGGTCCGTTCCGTGCTATGTCTGTACGGTGTCGGTAGACTAAGTGTGAATTTAACCATTTAAAATGCTTGCTTAATATTTTGTCGGTCTGGTACGTGCCGGTGCAGGTCTGTGCATATCGGGTATATCTGAATCGTCCTTTAAGGTTGACTTTACTTTTACTTGACTTACACAAAGTTGTTTTGATTTTTATCTGAGTAAAAAGCTAACCTCATTATACCCGTTAAGGGTGTTGTAAGTTGAACGCTAGAAATCCCTACTCTAAATTAATAAAATTTTCAATTCGCAAACTTTTTTTTCGTTCAAATTGGAAATCACTTTTATACGAGGAGAGAATTGCAAGGGAAATCTTGTGTACAAGTGAAGGAAAATTAAAGAAATCTGAAGAAATCTTAGGAATACTATAAATGAGCTTCTTTTCTTTGCTTTTTCTACCTTTTTTAAAAGGATATTTTAAGAGAATCCAGAACAATTACTCAAGAATCTTGTAAATAGAAAGATAGTGTATAAAAATTCTATTATTATAATCTTCGCTATCTGATAAAATCAAATTTGTAATTTAGGTCATCGTAGCTTTTGAACACCTGACTGAATTGATTACTATTTTCAAAAGTTCTCTAAACTAGAAATTCTAAAGAATTGAAATTGATATTTAATTCAAAACTTCACTGCTCTAACCTGATTTATTGATAGTGCTAATTAAGATTAGCAAATTAATAAGCCTTAATGGGTGTAATTATTTTCGTCATAAAAATTGAAACACAATTAAGTTATTGCAATTTAATTTGTCAACAAAATTAAAACAATGAAGCATTAAAACCAACGTAACAAACAAACAAGATTTTTATAGCAATTCATTAGGGAGCCGGCGATAATAAGCATATTTAATGATTTAATATTATACAAATTACTCACATGAGTTCTAAATAGATCTGCGTGTTCGCCTAGCTTGGGATCGGCAGACATGATAAATTGAATAACTTCTTCTACTCCCCATTCCGGCGCAGGAATTTTATTTGCAGCTACCGGTGTTGGAAGTAATATTTCTGTGGGGGTTGTCGAAGTTGCAGCTTCTTGTTCAGGCGTAGGTTTGTGCTTTTTTGTTACTACAGGTTTCACATCACAAGAACTGCATTCACTGCGAGGAGATTCAATACCTATAAGACATAAATGTTAAAAAAATGTTGATAATAATAATTTTCCAACTTACTAAACAAACGTGGGCACAATCCCAGTGCAGATGCAAGCGAAGTAATTACGTTTTCTAAATCTGAGGCTTTTTGTATTGCTGGTAGTTTAATTGTGTAGGCGTTTCCATTATGAGAAATAACCATTTCTTCACCTCTCAAGCTTCCAAGCCGAGATAAAATGGTTTCCGGTTTATTGGACGTCTCCAACAATTCAGATATGAGTTTCTTAGCAACTATTACTGGCGAAGTGTCTTCTACTAATTGAGGAAGTTGTTCAACATCAATCAGCGATCCCCCGAGGCATGTTTTATTAAAATACATTAAAATTGGCGGCGGCGGAGGAACTGATGTATCTGCTTCCGGAGACTGAACATCCGGACTACTTATTATGGTCAAAGTTTTTGATTTAAACCTATTTGTTCGAGTAGTGTTTTTTTGACCTGGCGGTTGTAAAGGATGACCAGTTTTTGCACACCATCCCACTGGAAATATGTCTCTACTGTCGTAACGACACCAGTAATCGAAAGCACCACGCCAACCATCGAAAGAAACATATATTTGATCTTGTTTTACATTTCCGACAGTAGCACAACAAATTAATTGGGGATTTTTCTTATCTACAGCTTCCAATTTTTGTCCAACTTCAAAAAGGTTACTTCTGGGACCCGGAGGTTCTCTTTGAAATATTTTTGCAGGCGCCATTTCGGCCCCATTTAAGGTTTTCAACAAAAACATCGGCCATAAGCTGGCATTACTTTGAAATCCTAAAATAATAATGAAACATTGGATTTCTATCTTCTCAAGGGCAGCTTTGGTAACTAAACTAATCTGCAACCGGAAGTCAGAGAAAAGCTCTGTGAAGTCTAAGCAGCAATCCACTGCTGTGATAAAATGATTATGAACAAATGGAAAAATCAACGAGGAAAGCATTAATCCATTTATAAGCTGATAATCAAATAATGATAGGGAAGCACATCAAAGCCATACATATGACACCAGATATCGAAATAACTCAGCTCTACCCAGCAGTTGTAATAAATTGCCACTATCACTACGAGAAGTTACTAATGTAACTAAAGAAGTTGAAAAGTATATTAGCAAACAACCCAATCTACAGTATGGCAGATTACTTCTTAATGAATATCGAGATGAAAATCAAAACTGACTGATTTCCACCTATTATACCTATTGTTTATTTATTTTCTAAAGGTTGATCTTTGGTATAATAAAGAATATTATTATTATTATTAGGAAATACTGTAAAATTTGGATTATTTGTTGAAATGAAAACTCTTGAGACCGAGTAACTACGGCCCTCACTTCTATACCTTTAAACTTTAACTTGGGACTAATCAAGCTTGACAGATACAAGAAACGTTAGAATGCAAAGGAAAAATGTCCTATCGCATCCATGACGTCCTTCCAATAATTGCAATAGAATACAAGGAAGTCCAAGAAACGAAAGCCTCAAGTGACTGACTATGCAAGTATACAACTTAAACTATCAACTACGACTACACAAATAAAATCTGTTTATAATTACCTAACGGAGGTTGTAACATTCCACCCGATTTTTCACAATGACCAATTTGATGAATTTCACTAGAATCTACCAACCTCCAAAAATCATTTTTGTTATCACTTCCATCTAATCTTAGCCTTAACCTTAATCCTTGTATGTAAACCACCGTAGCAATACAAGTTGAAGTAACACATCTAGGATCTAAAGCTTCTAATTTCATGCCAACCTGAAATTCGTTTATGGGTAAATTTACAGCTTGTTTGAAACATTCGTGAGGAGCTGAAACACTTTTAGTTTCACGTAAATATTCTTCCCAATCGAAAGGCATTAAAGTTTCAAATTGCAAGTTGCCTCCTGGAGGTGACTCAATTGTGTTATTGTTGGGAGGTTGTGGCATAACAGGAACAACTCGACTCGTTATTTCGGCTCTTTTTTGGTGTTTATTCATGCAGTAAACCGAACAATAATCCTTGCTCGGATTTGAATTTCCACGTATCACATTGTCACAATTCAGGCATGCACCTTTTTCGTACGCTTTCCTAAATTCGGATAAACATGTTTCCGAGCAAAACTCCTTCTTTCCATTTGTTGTAGGTAAAACATATCTCAAGGGAAGTTTCCCTTCGTTACACCAAGTACAGGATATAATTTTTTTTGAAGGACGTCCCCGTAATTTGGTAACGCTCGTTGAGGTGGAGTTCGACATATTTAATTCATCGTGTATTAATTACAAAACAATTTACAAAGTAATCATACCGTTTACCAAAATGAATGACCAATGATAAGTTACCGGTTTTTTTCTTGAATAATTTCAGCACTTGATGCCAAATTGGTTCAATTATTAATTAAGTTTCAACGGATAAAATCGATTCATTTCTTTCGGGTTATTTTTACATCTATATTCGTAGATTTTTCAACATCCACATAAAACTATCCACCACTTAAATGTCAACAACAAAATAATAGAAAACGAATGAAGACTACGCATTCGTTGTACTGTTGCCAATTTCTAATCAAAATTTCCCTAGTCACTAATTAAAATAATTTTTTAAGAAACTTTTTATTAATAATTACATATTATATTATTGTAACAAAAAATTTATTAATGCCATTAATAATTTATAATTGAGCGATATGGCGTCATTTCAATATATGGATCTAATTATTGTAATTTCTTTATCGCACGATGGGTTGCATATCCCATCCAAAATCGTTTTTACAGCAAAACTTATTAAACATTTTTTGTTGAAAATTTCATTATCTTCATTTTTGTTTATATACATTTTTCTATTTCGAATCACGGTTTTCGAGATACAGTGACTTAAAAGAATCTCTGTAAAAAATTTAATAAAATTCATTTTTTTTAACAGAGATTTTTTGAAGTCACTGTATCTCGAAAACGGTGACTCAAAATAGAAAAATATATATAAACAAAAATGAAGAGAATGAAATTTTCAACAAAAATTTTTAAACTGGCAAAGTGTTCAAAAGATACAATTTACATTGCTAACATAAGGAGTGCCCGAGTTCTTTTAAGAGTAACTGTATAAGGGGCAACATTACAAGTAGGTACGATTTAATGTCAGTTTTTCTTTTATATTTTAATGATGAGAGCACATAAACAAATACTGATTTTTTGTGAAGAATTTTATATCGATGGCCAAATGCTAACACGTTGTAACCCACAACTTTTGAGATTTCGCTTTTATATCATTTTCGAACTATTTGTACATCTCCCGACCTAATTCTGAAAGATCATAAACCTCAAACCAATAGAAAAGCTTCAATTTAAATTTTAAAATGTCGTATAATCATTTGGTAATAGAGTGAACACAACTACTAATCGTACCCTACTGTAAAATTTTGTTTCTTGGGGTTACGACATGTTAGCATTTGGCCTTCGATATGCAAAAAAACCTAAGAAATATTTAAAAATTGTTAGTGCAAAGCCATCATAAAATAGACTGTTACTAGTTTGCATTTTAAAGTGTTAGCTAAAAGGCATATATCGCAAGATTGGCGAGAAATTCTTCATTTTTAATCCAAATTAGAATTAACAAACTACAAAGGAAAGGACATCATTTTCTAAACATAGCAAAAGCCGATGAAAAAAAAAATTGTTTTTATTAATTTTTGAATTAATATTCACTGAAATGGTTAACAAGTGAAGAAAAAAGAGATGGAGCGACCAATTATTAGAGTGACGTAACGAGCCACCGGCCTAAAACTTGAAGACATGGTTAATAATTTGTATTAGTTCTTTACTCTACATCTCTAAGAAATTCAACAACAAATAAGAGAAAAATGTTTGTCAGAACAATTTATTAAAAAATTTAGTTTGCTCTTGATTAACTGGAGAAATAACTTGAAATGTCATAGTTAAATAGAAAATAAATCACATCATATTTTCTATTTTTAAATTAACAAGAACTTAATGTTACATGAAAACCTTACTTTACTTATACATTATATGACTTAATCACAAATGCGTAAAAATGCAAGACATGCTTTATAATAATGTTTATACAGTAGAACCCCGCTATAACGAGAACTCAAGGGACCCACGTTATAAGAAATTTTCGCTATAAACAGTCATCCACAGTAGTAAACAAAATGCAAGGGACCAAAAGTTTACTTGTTATAGTTGATTTTTCGTTATAATCAGCACTCGTTATAAAGGGGTTCTACTGTATTAGTAATTAGCTTTTCGTTCATTGAGTAAATAAAATAATCAAATTTTAAAAGATGTCTTGCACTGTACAGTATTTACATTTTTAACAACAGCAAATTAAATTGCGTTTATATCGAATACAATTATTAAAAAAATAATTATTCTACTCGAGTTCTCTTATTACTATTGCTGTCAATATTTTCATTAACAACCCGTTTTTTATTTACTGCCTTCTCTTGTGATGTCTTTTTGAGTCCCTTCATTTTACGTGTCTGTAACTTTTGAAGATACTGTTTACCCACATGTACATTAGCGTGCACCGTGCCCAAACCGTCTCTGGAAAGATTCTTCTTTTTAACAACTTTAAGAATTTTCGGTTTGCTACAAGCCTCCTTTAATAAATCTGGATCTGGCAATTTACTTCTTCTGTATGTGAAGTTTATTCTTGGTCCTAAATTAAAACAAAAGTAACAAAATTTTGGACCTAGCCTAAGAGATTTTATAATTCTTACCCATTTCTTCCAATTCAATTCTAGGCGTTTGACATCCTGACTTTTTAAGGGCAACTTTGTACGACCTGAGTAAAATTTTTCCTTCGTCAGTTATTGTGAAACTCAAAGCATGCTCCAAACCTTGCAATCGTATAGCGGACACGGGTTCTCTATGAAACAAATCGACAAACAGTGATTTAAGATGTTTATATTCGTTAGTTTCATCCCATTTAGTGCCGTTAAATATTAAACAAGGTTTGGTACCTATGTTTATCTTAGGACAACTAAAGCTCTTCATGTCTTGAAAGGAATCGACACCTAATTCAACCATATCCAAAAGCGAGTAATTATATACCCGACCTACAACTATATTGTTTGGCCGTTTTTTACTGTGACTGCCCATTACAAACATAGGTGACTCGTATCTTTTACAAAATGTTTCCACCGGAGTGGAGTCTTCAAATATAGTAACATCATGTTTTTTTGACAATAGCAAAGAATCGGGCTTCTTTAAGTCGTATATATCTTTTATCAACTTTCTAACAGTTTCTGAAGTTCTTCGCCCCTGAAGAAGTAATGTACGTTTTGGTTCTTCAATTACTTGCGGCTCCCTAGAGAGCAGAATCTTTTTGCCCTTCCGTGTGGTCGCCTTCCTAAAATTTAGAAGACAAAATAAATTAGTAAATTCCGCCGCACCAATGGTGATCTGGTAAGCGTAGAAGTTTTGTTTTGTTTGTAAGTGAAACGAATACAAATTTCTACGTTTTTAAATCCTACTTACGTAACTCGTTGAATGTGCGGCATCTTATTCACTAATTTAATCTAAATTATAACAAATTTTGCGAATTGAAAGTGTCAAGACGCCAACACGTGTATCATAACCTAAAACACAAACACCAACGTAGGTGTTGAACCAATGAGAAAAAAAAACACTAAAATAGTTTTGTTACTAGGCATGCGCGCGCATTTAAATAATGATAATTATTATTATTCAAAAGATTTTCAATTTATGTTTATTTACAGAAATCTTCAGCTTTGAAATTTAACCGTTTACATAGTATCAATACCCACAAATACTAATGAAATGTTTTAAAAATATCACAAATCGCTAAAGTTTGCTTTTGTGATATTTGCCTCTGTAATACAGTGGTTCTCAACCTTTTTGTTGACGCGGAACATCATGTTTATTAATGGAACACCATTTAATTTTTTAATTAATTTATTTAAATAAATAAATTTAAATAAATTATTTAATAGGTAAATAAATAAAAAGAAAAATTTTAAATGTTTTAATATTCTTGGAATCCATAAAAAGGTCCAGACAGTATAAGTTCCACGAAAAAATTCCTTTATTCTTTAAATATTCTTGGAAGCTATAAATAGGTCTAGACTATATAAATATTAAAATTAATATAAATTAATATAAATATAAAAATAGACAAAATTTTAAATGAATATTAATTCTTGGAAACCATAAAAAGGTCCAGACTGTGTAAGTTCCACGAAGATTTTATTTTATTTTATTTTTTTTTATTTTTTTTTATTATACTTTTTTTTGAAATTATTTTTTATTCTTATTATATGTATAATTTTTATCCTCTCGTAAGGATTTGTAAGTTTTTCCAGAAAATCCTTAAGTATAATTATTAATAGACGCAGCCACTAGTATAGTCACTAAATTTTTGTTTTTTCCCGCCATTGTTTTATTTAAAATTCTAGAAAATCAAAATGCACAAATTTTAAATTGATTACGTGGCTTAATGTAATTTCATTGATTTTTATGAAGTTTACGTATTTAATAATAAGCTGAACTTGCTCAAGATGACCTATCAGATAAGTTATCTTTCCACAAGTAAATAATTCTGTTAGAAATAATTTATTTAAAGTAATGAGAATTTTAGCATATATCAGTCGTTAATTTATTTATTATTACAATTAAAATGGGTGGAACATTATTTCTTTATTTAACGATTTTTCACTTTACAATAGGCATTATTGCTATTCCGCATCCAATACAAAAATCAGGTATCGTCTCAGTACGAAGTAATATTTTTATAGCAATTTATTTAATTGATTTTTAGCAAATTATACGAAATGTGCATATTCTGAATTGGCAACTGGATATTTACCCGTTGGAAAAACTGTTTCTATTCCAGGCGATTGCATGAGCATAACTTGTAATAGCGATTTAACTCTTAGCGGATTAACGTGAGTTTTTTTTATTTTGAAATCGGAAGGAAGACTATTATCAATTTTATACCAGCTGTAAAGTGGCCGTGGGACAGATTCCACGTTAAACTGTTGATCTTAAGAATTAAGATTATTTTAAAACAATTAAAAGTAAATTTATATATTTACCTTGGTGGTAAGCATTAAGAAATTATAAATTAAATTAGAAAATAATCATTAATTTAATTGGAAAAATTTTTATTATGAGCGCCGGCGCCACCTGATTATCATAAATAATAAATTAAAATATTAAAAAAGACTAAAAAAGAAAGTGGAATTTAGATGAAGGGGGAGTGGTAGGATTTTTGCACCATATTGACAAAGTACCTTGGCTCGGCTCTGTCCAAATATGTTTTGCATTGTATAATATTCCAAATATTCAATTTTTAATTTGGCGGACACACTGCTTTTTTAACGTATTTTAATGGGAGTGGAGTGACATCGATGACTCAGCCACACAGCCATACCTGATATTTAACCAATAACGATCAATAACCTTAGTATATTATTATATCGTAATTTGTTAAGAAAACAGGTTAAATTGCAATGACTTTCGTTCTTCAATTTGTTGTTATATTTTAATAAATTTTCATCATATTCTCGAGCGAAAGGAAGACTATCGTAACTTGAATTTGATATTTTGTAGTATTTAGCAGGAATATTTAATTGTTTAACTGCTAGGATAATTATTATATGTGAATCCTCGCAAACCAGCCGTAAGAATTAGTTAGAAGTCTTAGTTAGAAATTATAACTTGGATATTTTACCAGTTCAAGAGGATATCAGCCGCGCACGCTACTGCAATTCATTAATATTTTAACAGTTACAACAGTCTTCGTTTCACTCGTCGATATTTATCATCAGTTATTTACTTATGATTTTTTTGTTAGATGTCCAACGTATGACATTTCACCAGGATGCACAATAAGTGAAATAAATTATTACGAAAAGTATCCAGATTGCTGTCCTCAATTGAATTGCGATTATAATTATAAATTTAAAGAAAAACGAGAAGTAAAATCTTCTGCAGGCATTGTAAAATTATCTATTTTACTAAATATTATGTTCATAATTAATTATCTAATTCGTACTTGGAATTCATGAAAGAGTTTTAGAATAGTATGTGTATGGTATATAAACTGTATAGGTACATTTTTAATTCTGTGATAATAAAATAAATATTTAATTAAGCGATTTGGACTGTTTAGAAGGTAAACTTACTAAAATTTCCCAGATTTTGAAAGTGTGGGGGCGCAAAGGAGGTCACGGATTTTGGTTTTTTTGCCTATAAATCGAAAACGGTTAACCCTAGTCAAAAAGCGATTATGTACAAAATTGAAGCTGATAAAATTTCCTACAAGAAGCTTTCTATTTATATTTTGCGTATCTGTTCTAGTTTTCGAGGAATATAATAATGAATAACAATTTTTTTCTAGGCCAATGCTAAAAGTCTTGAGACAATATCTGGAAATTTTCAAATAGCTCTAATTTTTTATCAATTCAAGATAAAATATTAAATTATTTTAAAGGAAATTTAATGATCTATAACTCTTTCTCGAAAGACTTTTGTCTTAAATAAACGGTAAAGCAGTTAAAAGGCAAAGTTTTTTGAAAAATAATTGAAAACGAATACAAATTTTATGTAGAAAGGAAACAATAACATTCTTATAATAAATTTTGTCAGCTTCAATTTTGTACATAAACCCTTTTTGGCTAATACTAATCGTTTTTGAGATATAAGCAAAAAACCTATTTGTTCGTACCTGCCCCACTTTACCCACCTTTCAATCTGTTTTTATAAAACTATAAAATCAATATTTCAGAATAGGTAGGCTAGGAATGTCATTACACACTTTTTATAATTAAAATGCAGTAGAGATCCTATAGCTTCCTTTGGGGATGATTTCCCACACCAGCTTACAGTGTAGGTGAAAGATAACAGCAGATAATAAAAAAAATATATTAAACTTAATTACACTATTTTATTATAAAAAAATCTCTCATTTCTATTCATAGAATACTTTCAATAATTAATAATAAATGTAAATAATACAAAATAATTTCAAGTCGAGCATAAAAGCACAAACTTCATACTAATTAAAATATTAGTAAGTTGCATTGTTTAGTAATAAAATAAATTAATTTATTTCAACAATAAAAAATATTACGAATTACAAAATACCTATAATATCGCTTTAAAACTAAATTAAAGAACGATAATTACGCCTGAGTTTTATTCGTAATTTCAATGTCTGCAGTGCTTGTACTAAAACCTTTATTTACTGTCCCCATCATTTCTGCATCTTCGAGTGTTTCTGGAAGTTTGCAATTCAAAGTTTCGGGTAACTTATAACACAGCACTGCTCCAATAAGAGGTACGATTCCAAATATAAGCGAAGGCGTCCAGGGTTGCAATTCTGCAAGACCCGTAACAAATGGCGCCAACATGGAACCAATTCGAGCGCACATCGAAGATGTCCCAACTCCTACGTTTCTTATTACCGTAGGATATAATTCGCAAGAAAATATGTATACTGTCGGAAAGCAAACGGATAGTCCAAACATTCCCAGACAACCCAATGTTGCTTTTATCCAAGCTGGATCGGATGGAACCACGGCAATTAATAAGCAAGCTAATCCTGCTACGATGTTACCTCCGATTAATGTGTAACGTCTGCCGAGAGTTTCCATCGACCAAACTGCAAAGAATGTTCCTGGTATTGTTATAAGAGCCGAAAAGGCGACATTTAAAAATATATTTCCTCCCAATTGTCCTATAAATTGTGCAACTCCAAAGAAACATAAACCACAAACGATCCAATTAAAGCAAATGCAAATGGTCTTAATTCTCATGTTGGGCGATTTTACCAAATCTATTAGTTTTCCAGTTTCCTGGGTGGTCCCATCTTTATTTTTTGTATATGCATTCACTTGATCCTTAATGTTAGCAATCGGTAATTTATTGCAATAAGCCGCCTTTTCCATCATTTTTATAGCCTTTTCGGTTTTACCTACTGCTAATAGCCATCTTGGAGATTCTGGAAGAATCCAATAGTAGGATATTAATATTAAGGAAGGAAGCGATATAGCTAATTGGACGTATCGCCAATCTCTTTGCATGTATCCTATTAGGGCCAAAGTTAGGTGACCCAAATTAAATGGAATTTGATAGAGAATTCCAACGGTCGTACGCCATTTTGTTCCTGAAACAGTAAAATAAAATTATGACCGCTTACTTAGTTAAAAAGAAAAGTCTTACCGACAAGTTCCATTATCAACACAAAAGTAGTGACCATGGTTCCTCCCGTAGCCGTAGCGCAGATAAATTTGAAAATTAAAAATAACCAAAACCATGGTGAAAATGCAGCTGCCACACCACTTATTGTTTGGATTATTACCGCAACGACCAATGGAAGTCGTCTTCCAAATCTGAAAATAAGATATTATAAAAAAAAATTCTGATTGACCAAGGAGAAAGTGTTATGTAACAACACCGTAAATTATAGGAAGTATGAAATCTAGTTTTTATATTAAATAAACATAAAACAATGTTTTGTTTTTATAATCTCCTACAAATTGCTTTTTATTATAATACAATTTTAATTTGAGCTTTCAACCATCAGAGTTTCAATTTTTTAAATTTTATTGCTCTCTAATGTGGGTACAGATGTAAAGAATGTTTAAATTAATTAACTTACTTGTCAGCTAGGATTCCAAATACCAAATTGCCTACCAGGATACCCAACATGGTGATGGTTTGGGAAAAATTATCCAATTGTATTGAATTGCATACTAAATCCCATTGCGATACGATTGTTTCCGAAAATAAGGTTCTGGAATATGCAAAGTATTATTATCTCGAGGATTTATTAAATGCGTACAGTAGCGGTCATGGCAATTGCATAGGGAATTATTAAATTAACAGTCCAGGAAATTTTCTATATGACTGCGATGTTACAAAATTGCGTATTAGATTTCATAAAAAACTTTCAAAAAATTGAATTCAATATAATTTAGAAAAGAGAGCTGCGATATATAGCAGATAATATAATATATTCATTATAAAATTAAATAATTATTATTAATAATATATTATACAACTAACAGTTTATTTGGTAATAATAATTTTTAAATTAAAATAGGTAATACCTAATTCATAATATTGATGCAATTTCTTGTTAATTCAAAATGATGAGTCACGGATGAGTCATTATATATAAATCAAAAAAAAAAAATAATTAACCATTATTGTTTCATAAATTTTCTTTTACTGATTTTATCTTTATAAAAGTTTAAATTACTATTAAAATCCAAAAAATGCAAGTGAATACTTACTTATTGAAGACATGACTTGAACAATTAGCTGCACATTTATCAAGAGAATTGTCCGCGCAACTAAAACTAATTTTTGGTGCTATAAATACAATACTTAATTGATGCCAAGCAATTGGAAATTTTGCCAAAAATATGATAAAACATATCCATATGTGCCATCTTCCTATTACTCCTATCGAATTTTGGATAACATCTCCGTTAGGGTCTTTATTGGCAGTCGACACTGAAACAGATATAAATTAAATAAAATTATTGTTTCGAATTTAAATTACTTTTTTGTATTTAAGAATTAAAAAATCGAAAATTCAATGTTTCAACTTGGATCGACGGCGTTGGGAAGCGTGTCGGCGTTTGCCATACTATTTATATTATAGACGATAAGGCATTATTTTATAGGTGTATATAATATGTTACTTATTAATTATTATTACATGTTATGAATTTGAAATCGTTGTTTGTATAAAATGAATGTCCTTGTGCAAATACGCACAGTAATAAAGTTGACGAAATATCAAATATTTAAATTTAACATTTAAACAATACTGAGCTAGGTATTTTCTCTTATACTTTTTTTTTCAGAAAAAAATACGAATTATAATATTAGATAGCTTAATTTAAATAAAATATGGTTGGTCTTTTACAATTCCAACGCAATTAGGGTACATCATTTAACACTTCCTCTTCTAACAGAACTAGTAAACTTGACCTATGATTTTTTAAATTTACGCACATAGAAAATTTACGATAAGGTTTAATCTGAACCGTGATCTTTTTAATATTTAAATTATTACACCACTGTAAATTTAAGATTATTTGATGCATATACTGATCCAGTAGTTAAACTGGGGCGGTAAAACTGACTCAGCTTTAAAATATTAAATTATAATAATTATTTATATGATAATTATTGAATTCTTACGACACAGTCTCAAAGTACTTTTTTCTTCTTTGTATTCAAAAACGATAAGTCTAAACTGGATTTTTACCAGTATTTTACTAGTAAATTTAAAAATAAATGTTACCTATGGATGTATCTCATAAAAGGAAAGTATTTCAAAATAAACTCCCATGACATTATTTTGCATAAAATTAAAAACATTGGGTCATAGAAATTGGAAATTTTAATTTTCCCGAAATATACTCGCGAATGTTGAGAATATTTTGGGTTTGTTTATTATTATATCGATTCTGTATATTTATGCAAAGCCTGCATAATATACTTATAAATTTTATTGACATACATTGGCTTATTTAACATAGACCAGCTATTACATAAGAAATAATTAATCACGTAGAACTGGATTCGTTTAAAAAGTAACAAAATTTAATTATTTCAAAATTTTGCTGTCGTACCATTTGCCCTAAATTTAGAGCATGCTGACCTTTACAATTTAAAGGATCGTTAACATCCAACAAAAACATTATGTGTACTTAATTAGTATCAACAGTAGGTAGATATTAAATTAATCTTTAATAACAGAATTATTAATTTTGAATAAATAAACCAAAGTTCGTGAGACTTGGACTTAAAAAAAAGTAAAATAATTTGTAAATAACGCAATAATAAAATTAATTTAATAATATTTTATTTATTTTTTCCATTTTCGAATTTTGTAGTCAAAATTTAATTTATTGACATTTTATTCCGAGGCAGACAGGGGTTATCTCGAGGGTTATTTGAACTTTGTTCAAAAATTTTAACTTTCAACGATTTTGTATTAAATAAAAATGTAAAAGTTTAAATATCCTTCAGATATTATGCTACTTACTTTTTAAAGGTTGGTCAATTTATTATTGTTACAAAATTGGCTCTTGAACATATCACGATTTAACTTGTAACTTCCTCCAAGGCACTTGTACTTACTAACATAATAAGTGAACTGCAGGAAATTTAGATGTTGATACCACTCACCACCACATTTCGACTGATATCGACTTACTGTGTCAGTTTATAATATGCAGACGTACAATATCGAAATATGATGGACTGATTTTTAATCAATATGGATTATGGATTTTTTGCAAAAAAAACTTTCCAACTTTTTTAGTTCATACCCGATGATGTGAATTATAGCAGACGCTGTTCTAGATATATTGTTAATAACAGTAACGCAACAGGCCATTGATTTCTTTTGAACAAATACATAGATACACAGTTAACTCAATTGATCAAGCATGAAGGTTTCTCATAAAATCATTTTCAAGAAATCATTTCCGCCTAAATAATGTCATTCGTGGAATTAGGAAAATTACCCCAATAAAAAATGATTATTTTGCTTTTCGCACCCCTAATATGGGTTTCCCCTGCCTCTTTGGTAAAATAGCAGTGTAAAAATAAAAATAATCAGTATTTTTATTTTTAAAGTGGAGAGGGGGGAGGGGGGAAATATAAAAAAATTAGGCGAGCATTAAAGGGTTAACATGTCAACATACTTATCTGTGTCGTTCTGATGAGATCATTTCGTTTCAAGTTAAAATAGCCAAGTACAATATTGATTGATTATCTCAGATAGGGATGGAATTTTCTCAACTTGCAAATTTTGGGTTTTTCCAGTCATTGTATCAAGTTTTCCACTTCAGCTGGAAAATCTTTACTAAATACTGTTAATTTAATTATTGGAATTTTTCAGTTTTAAAATTTTATGTGATGAAAATTCCTTGACGACCTTAGAATATCAATCATATATAAAATTTTAACTTTCTAAGCGAATTTATTGTTAACCTTTTATTGTTTCTGATCAATTAGTTGTAAAGAAAAGTAAATTCCAGCCAAGTACCTAATAACTACTGTATTAATGTGTAACAACCTGCACTTACTCCAAGGCCGGAACTTGAAGATTCAATTAAGTAATGGTCGTTTGCTTTATTGGCTGTTATGAAGAATAGAATAAAATAATAATTACAATAAAGTTAAAAAAAACAGTTAGAGATTTATTTCTTGAAAAATTACACGACATCATCTTTACATTATGTAATATTTGATTATGGTTAGTGCACATTTATTAATTACATTTAATTTTTTATCTGATATCATTTTCCTTTAAATCGTTTGGAAATAACAGACTATTTTGTTCAGATTTATGAGACTCAGGTGATCTGCAACTAACATACATGCATACATTAGAAATAATTTTATTAAAATAATTTCAAAACCGAGTACCTAAATGCATGATGCCGATTTACGTTTTCTACATCGGCTATTGTTTCGGGTAGATTGGTGTTTAAAGTTTCTGGCAATGGAAGAACAAGCATGGCTTCTATGGTCGACAGAACTCCCAAGATTAGCAATGGTAAATACCAGCCAATTGCGCCCAGCGCTATTACCAACGGAGCCAACATCGATCCCAATTTTGAACACATTACAGCTGTTCCTACTCCAGCATTTCTTAATGTGGTTGGAAATAGTTCTCCCGTAAACAGATACAATGCGGGAACGGAAACCTACAATATATTTTGAAGATATTTTGAGGATATATACAGGAGATATAACTTACCGACATACCAATAACTCCGCAACCAGCCAGAGAAATTTTTAGCCAATCTTCTCGAAACATACCATGCGGAATAACCAAAATTAATACGAAACACAGTGCAGTAAAGAGACTAGCAAAGGCAATGCTAACACGGCGTCCACTTTTTTCCACCACCATAACGCAAAGCAAAGTTCCCGGTACTGCTATTACGCCACCCGCAGAAACGGCAAAATAAATGTTATCGCTAATTTGTCCTAGATATTGTGTAAAACCAAAGAAACTCACTCCGCAAATTAACCTGCAATTAAAAATTACGATATTCGCTTGAATAAGATAAAATAAGGTTTTTCCGCACTAGTGCGGAAAACGGTGCAAACGAGAATAATTTGCAAATCAATACCAATTTAAGCAAAGAAGAACGGTGCGTTTTCTCATTTCGCAAGTTTTTACAAGTTCAAATAATCCACCTTTATTGTCGACCATAACCACTTGATTTAAACTAATTTCGTTTACCGCCTTCGATACCACACTTCTATCGATGCCATTTGCTTCGGCGGCCTTCTCTAATATCGATATTGCTTCTTCCTTTCTCCCAACTGCCAACAACCATCTTGGAGATTCCGGCACTAAACTACAATAATGTAAATTTATTTTAACTGTAAATCTCTTCCGTAAATATTACTGACAATATGTAACTGAAATAGATTGCGCTTAAACCAGAAAGAGTAAGTTGCAACTCTCTCCAATCTCTGAGAAAGTAAGCAATGCCAGCCATAATAGTGTTGCCAATTCCAAATGGAATTTGATAAAGAATTGGCACGATGGCCCTCCATTTTCCACCTACAATTTCCATGCACATCACAAACGATGTTATCATTGTTCCACCATTAGCCATGGCCAATAAAAATCTGCTAACCATGAATAACGAAAGCCAAGGAGTTATAGCCGACAATATTCCACACAACGATTGAAAAACGATCGAAAACATTAAAATATTTCTACGTCCAAATTTATCCGCCGCTAGACCGAAAACTATACTACCTAAAATATATTCAAAATTTGAAATGAATTTATTATAGATATTATGGATTAGTACTGACCAACCAAAACACCAAACATTAATATTATTTGAGCCAGATCCACTAGTCGTTCTCGACCGCAAACAAGATCCCATTCTGTTATTATGCTAGATCGAATCATGGAACGATTGTATTGGTAGCCCCATAGACATGGCACCAGTCCATGATTATCTTCCGATTCCACATCCTTCATCATACAAGAACCGGATGCTATAGGAGACTAAAAGAAATTGTTCACGCTTAAACCGCTTTTCACAAAATATTTACGTAATGTCGCTTAAGATCAAAATCGTCTGGTTGAATAAACATTTTCCATTCTTTGTCTGTCATATGCTTATATTGAAGAGGAGCTTTACACCAAAATTCTGTGTGGGGAGCAAGAAAAACTATTCCCAGCTGAAACCAAGCTATGGGAAATTTTAGCAACGACATCAACAGCGATATTTTGAATTGCCAACGTCCGTAATTTCCAATTGTCGCTTCCAAAAGGTCGCGCGGCCGTTTCTTTTCATTTTCGTTATCTGAAGCAAAAGAAATTCTGCAAGTGTTACATGTTTGATTCATTATAGATTATAACGTTAATTTAACCTTACTTGTTCCATACGAACGATGTGATTGATCGATGACGCTTAAGTTTTCGGAAATAATATCAAAATTTTTTGACATTTAGTGTGCATCAAAAATTGGAAATTTGAATGGACAAACTACTACATTTTTATAAACAATAAACAACACAAGTTTTCAAAATAACAGTTTTTTATGATTGTAAAAATATTTTAGTTCTAAATTACATAATAATAAATTATGTCAATATAAAAATATTATGACATATTTTTTAGAGGGGGTGGACATTTCGCCGTCGCTGTAGCAGTTTTCACGTCGGAAATTAGGTATTAATTTTTTAATTATACCGACGATGGCGAAGTGGCGACGGCGAATTGTCGTAAAACGATTTTTCAGAAGATTATTTTGAATAATAACTTTTGAAAGTACGATTTTGTGTTATGCAACCCATTTGTTGTTTTGAGTTTGATTTTGCAAACGGTTGACAAGCACTGAAGAGTTACTTTTACTGCCTCTGTCGTAAGATAGCACTTTTACAGCCTAAGCAGTAAAGTTTTGTTTAAATAATTTTTACAGTTTAATTATGAGGGCAAATAAGTAAGCATTAAGAATTTAGCGAAAAATTATTATGGCCAAAAAATATTATGCAGATTGGACATTAAAAAATTTAACTTTACTGCTTTAGTGCAGAAATAGCTATTTTTTGAAAAAGAATAAGTAAATGTAACTTTCCAACGACAATTTCTATTTCAGGATCTTGAGAAGTTACTTCCTTCGCACCAACATTGTAGTCAACATAATAATAATTTATTACACATATGGGCATTTGAAATTTTTGAAAACCACTACAAGAAATTAAATTAAAGTATTAATTATTATATTAATGAACTTGACAGTGAAAGCTTTAGTACATAATTAATTAATATTAATTATAATAATTAAGTATATTTAAATACTACGTAATTTTATCTGTAAGTTATTAAAATAAATTCTAAAATTTTATAAAAATTATGTAACTAAATAAAAAAAAATTTACTCCGCACAATTTCGTCCTCGAATTAATTACGGTATTAAATTGCAATTAAAAAGAAATGTTCCAACTTACTTATATTCACCATCGTCCGTATTTCTTGTGAAACACAACTAAAACTTGCAAGAAGTAATGATAGCTTTTTACTTACTAATAGAAATTATTGCAAAAGTGAAAGTTAATTTGAATAGTAAAAAATAAACGCTAGTTGTTTCTTAATTGTATTTTCTACCTTTGTGTTATATATTTCTTCGCACAAGTAGAATTTTGAATTTTGAAAACTTAATAATTGTCAAATGTGGCCCTTTATTTGGGGTATCGATTAATTTTTACTGATCCGCTCCTCAATTCCATTCCAACAGTCAAAATTTCAACCTCCTATCTGCTTTCAACCTTTCAGTTTTCTTTTATTTCATTTTTATTTATTTAATTCAGTAAATTACTAAATTACATAATAATAATTGTAAGACAAAATAAAAGACTAATTAGATAGGGATAAGGGACAAAAGTCTCCCTATGGGGAAGTCAAACATTTAATAAATTAAATTAATTTATTTTTTACATAATATCTAGCTTAGTATTATTTATTACTTTTTTTTGAACAAAATTTTCAAAATTTTCGAAATCACAATACAGTTATATATTATATACATAATATTATTTACTAAAGTTAACATTATATTTAAAATTATCACAAATTGTCCGAGTGTATGTACCTAGCTACTAATATTCACAAATATACAATTAGAAATATAGGTAATAAAGTTACATCAATAGTTTTTGCTTTTCTAAATCCGTTTTTTCAATCTTATAATGTGAATTATTACGAGAGGATGATCTAGAAAGAGTTATAGGTAAGATTTCGACAGTGGAAAAATAAAATACTTATTTACCTTAGATCTTCTATATCCAAAATTGTTTCTGGTGGAATTGTATTAAATGTTTCGGGCAACAAACAAATTAAAATAGCTTCGATGATTGCAATCACAGCCAAAACGGTTAAAGGAACAAACCAAGTCACACTACCCATAGCAATTACTAATGGAGCTAGCATGGCTCCCAATCTCGAGCACATCACTGCGGTTCCAACTCCAGTATTTCTGATCACAGTTGGAAAAAGTTCACCTGTGAATAAATACAACGCAGGAACGGATATCTAAAATGGACGATAATATTATCTGGTCGACAAAAAGAAATTTAACAGCTTTACCGAAATACCGACGACTGCTAAACTGGTGAGAAGAATTCTCGGCCAATCTTGTGGAAACATTCCTTTTGGAATAGCCAATATTAACAGGAATATTATCGCTAAAGATATGCACGTGGACGATATAGTTGCACGTCTTCCACATCGTTTAACTACCAGTACGCATACCAAGGTTCCAGGTATGGTTGTTAAACCGCCGATAAAAACGGCGAAATAGATGTTTTCACTAATTTGTCCAATATATTGGGTGAATGCGTAATATATTACACCGGATATTAACCTAAAATTCGGAAGTTCGGGAGTTAAATGTTATTTAAAATTATAAATGTTTACCAAATACAGCAGGAAAGTACTGTGCGCTTTCTAAGATTTTTCGTTCTTATTAAGGATCGCAATCCCGGTTTCACAATGGTAGCCGGTTCTTCAAATACATAGCTTTGAATTTTTTGCTTAAATACGTTTTCATCTATTCCATTGGTCTTGGCTGCCGATTTCAAAATTTTAATTGCTTCTTCGTGTCGACCAACTGCAAGTAACCATCGCGGTGACTCGGGTATTAACCTAGATATTTTAAATTCAGGGTAAATTTCAATGTTTTTATAATTAGATAATAATATTATATTACCTACCACAGGTATGAAAAATATATGGCGCTTAAAGCACCAAGGATGTATTGGAGCTGTCGCCAATCTCTAACGAAATAAGCAATCGATGCCATTATTCCATTTCCAATTCCTCCAGGTATTTGATACAAAATTGGTATCGCTGTTCGCCATGGACCTCCCACAATTTCCATACACATAACAAATGACGTTATTACCGTACCTCCATCGGCAATTCCTAACAGAAATCTGAAAAACAAAAAACCATAGTACCACGGCGATAGAGTAGATAAGATACTAAATATGGTTTGGAGTATTACAGAAAATATTAAAATTTTTCGTCGTCCAAATCTATCAGCCGCAACGCCAAAGATTATGCTTCCTACAATTAAAAATATTTTCTATTGTTTGTGGACAGCTTAAATGTGGAATTAATGTTTCTTACCTATCAAAACACCAAACATTAGCACAACCTGAGTTAATTCAACTAAACTCTCACGATCGCAAACAAGATTCCATTCTGTTATAATACTTGTGTGTATAATCGAACGATTGTATTCGTAACCCCATTGGCATGGAACTACAGAATTTTCTTTGTTCGATGCAATATTATTCATAAAACAAGAATTCGATTCGAAGAGCGACTGAAACAAAACAAAATTGATGGAAATTTAAAAAAATTCACAAATAAATGATAATAAACCTAGACTTTAAATCTTGAGTTATTGTTTCATATAATATGTTGCGCAAACCTGTTGATATTTGATCTCGGTGGTTCAACGTTTTCATTAATGGATTTTAGATTATTTTTATATGACGTAGGTATCTACTAGCCAAAAGAAAAATTACAACAAGCATGGCATGGTATAAGATATATCGAAACAGCGATTTTAAATTTGACGCTACTGTACGGAATATCCCAAAGTCATTCGGTCAGAAATAATCGATTGCACTATTGACAATAAATTGGTAAAATTATCGTTAATTTCAATAATTATAAATATTTACGACTGATGTTTTATATTTTTTAAACACTAAAGGTTTCGAAAGAGAAAATATTTTGCAATATAGGAAGAATAAATATTGACTAAATTTTAAAATATTTTTGTAAGAGATACTTACGCGCTGATGAATGGAAATATTGGCGGGCTCGATGAGAGCTTTCCATTGCGTTAACGATGTATTATTATATTCATCTGGTGGTTTGCACCAAAAATCGGTAGGAGGTGCCAAGAAAACAATACCAAGTTCGAACCAAATTATTGGAAATTTGAGTAAGGGCATCAAAATCGATATGCGACATTGCCAACGACCAAAATTTCCTATGGTATCTTGTAAAATATCGGTCCCTTTAGTATTTGCAGTTCTGTTATTATTTACTGAAATATTTGTATTATTGGAAAATTTTAAAATTTTATTTTGAAAATACCTGTTTCGTTCGTGCCATATGATCCATATACATGTTCAGAAATTTCACTATTTTCCAAGCTGTCGCGAAAATTTAAAGGCATGTTAACTGAAGTGGACAGATATCTGTAAGTACACAAACGTAACTGATTAAATTTTATAATTTTAAAAATTATTTATTTGTTATCACTTGCGATAAAATGGTTCAATTATTCAAATTTAAGTTCACTATAAATACATTACAAAATAATTAATTGGGTATAATATTATAGTAGTATTTCGTACTTTGTCGTTCATCTTCAGTTTGTTTTCCAGCTAGACTGAAAGTCAACCACCTTCTAATGATTTTACTTGTATGCCGATGAGGAAAATTGATACCTAATATTATGTTTCACGACGAATGTATGTACATTTCATCGATAAAATATTTAGATCCCATAGAATATAATATAATGTAGATATAACCAATAATTGACCAAATTAATAATAAAACAAATGACTGTCATTGGCTTAGTAGTTTGTGCGATCAACTGCTATAAGGTACACGTTTAGTATCCAGGCGATACGTAAAGTCGTTGCTCTCTGTAGGTTGACGATCGCCACCATCAACAATAACAAGTTGAAAATGTCATCATTCCCTTAGTTTTCCAAACCAATAACAATCACCCAAAATATATCAATTATATTAAAATATTTATATTATGTATTAATGCATCGTAGGTTAACATTTCACCTTGACTTAAGGTGAAAGGTGGTCAAGATTCAACATTTTCGATACAAAACTGAATTGCATTGGTGTTTTCCACAATTTTGAAATAAGCAACCTGCATTTAGCATTTCCTAAATTAGTAGGCCATTCAGCACGAGCTGAAAGCGAGTTTTGTATTGCCTGTGAATTCTTTTACTCAAATCTCAATAAAGATCAAAGAAAACAGAAGGAAAGAGTTCCATAACTTAGGCTAATGACATCATAGGATGATTCGACATTCAACAGATAGAAGATGTTTATATTTTTAAAATTTATTTTTTTTTTAATTTTATTTTATTTATTCAAACACAAATTAATATTTAATTTCCACATTATGTTTTTATTAAGCCTGTAATGAAATTGATAGCCTTTTACCTACTTATTTATGTTTGTTTTGTATTAAATTTAGCGCCAAACTAGAAATAACATTTTTTCCTATACTCATATTTTTCAATCAAAAATTCAGTCCAATTTTAATTTTGCTGATTAAAAATGTACTATTTTTACATATCTGTGACGTCCGCATAACCCACTAACGTAGAAGGCGATCTAAACTTATAGAATTTTCTCGTCTATAATTAATATAATTTTTTTTGCAAAATGGGCTACATTTTGAAGAAGAAGCCTACAATGAAGTTAGACGATACACAGTAGTTTTATTAAAATACTTGTAAAAAAATGGTGGCAAACAAGAAAATTATTTTCTCTTCCCCTGGATGGAAAAGAGACGATTTGCTTTTGCTTCGCGAAATCAGGGCGCAGGGACGAATTTTGCTCTCCAATGGAGAAAAAAATAGTACATAAGTAGAATATTACTTTTTGTTCTAATAATAAATAAATTTTCTTTCGGTATTTAATAAAATTTTACAGTGTCAATGTTTATCACATTATAGTTTAAGATAAATATGGAATTATGCATGAAGTATAAATTATTTTTCTAACGTCATACCCAGTTGCTATGGTATATTCTTCATTTGCTATCGATATCCTTATGACACTAATAATAAATAATAATTTTATCTAAATTTAAAAAAGCTTTAAAGAATAATTATACGACATCACACTCGTAGGATTTTATCAAAGATGTACTACTGAACCCTTCGAAACTCGAAATCAGGAAATTTCAGTGAAAGCGATTTCTCTCCAAGTGTCATTTAATATACACTAGTTAGTATGCACTACTGCATTTCTAGTCAATTTCCTCAGTTAAAAGAAATATATTAACAACATCAGTTTTCGATGATTAGAATTTTTTTGTGATCCTAAAATACCGATATCGTATACAAATTATGAAATCCTTATTTTGTGTGTGTCTATATGATAAGCTCCACGAGCTGACCTCAATGATTCCAACGCAGAAACTTAATTCTGAATTCCGGATGTATTATAGCTTATAGCTACTTTAATATTTGTAATTACCTCATGGGGAAGAATTCACCATTATCAAGATTAACAAAACGTTCCAGTAAACGATAGATAATCCAGATTAAAATTCTTAAAAAGCTAAAACTATCTTTGCTTATCAGTGTGGCTTTCCAAAAAATTGGCCTATACTCTAATAACTTAAACATATATTTTGAAACATTGAGGTTGATTAAGAAAGTAAAAAAAATTTTTTAAATTGTCTATGAAATCATAGTTTAAAATTTTTTTATTGCAGCTCAAGTCCATCTAAAGCAAAAATAAATTAGTGATACGGGTGAATTTTTTAATCTTCTAAATGATGCAAACGGGTCAATGATAATATTAAGGTTCTGCATCCTATTTGGACACGAGTAGGTACGAGCATTCAGAGATAAAAATATTGATATTGCAAATAAAATTAAAATAAAAAATATCTGGCGCCTACTTTTTCTAAATACCCTATGGAACATACTCAAATATTCAGTCAATGTTAGTAGCTTATTATAAGTAATAAACTCGCTTCTTCTTCAAGGGGTGAAATGTTTTGTGTGACAAAAAATTCATATTTCTATAATTTGTTGTTAATACTCACCCCACACCACAAGTTAGATTAATGCACTTTTTTCTTTTGTTGAAAGAAGTTCTACAGAATCTGATGTATGCAGCCGAGTAAAATTTTCGATAGTTCAATTTTGATCCAGATTTTGAGAAAACTTATCGAATACAACAGATTGTAAAAATTAAAAAACTGATGCAGTGTATTGACCGGTCCTTATATTTCAACTGTGCTGATAATGCCTGCAATGTTATGAAAACTGAATATTTTTAATAAAAAATTATCGTACTTAATTAAATTAATTAATTAATTAAGAGGGGGCATTAAATCCTTTTGAACCTGCCCTCTGGCTCCGGGGGCTTGAAAAATGTTTATCAATCCAAAAAATAAAATTAACAAATTGTTCGTCATACCCTTCCGGGTCCAAACAGAAAATTGCTTCAAATTTTCCATGCCATGCTACTAAGCACAGATATGTTTTATTTATTTGTATTGTAATTAGTTTACAATACAAAGTATTGTTGAATTGTTACAAATAGATTATTTTTTATTTTATTATACATTTTTATTATTATTTAAAAATCTTACCTAACGGATTTAACTTAAAGCTACACAGTATATTATATAGATTTCTATATTAAAGAAGTTTCCTGTCTTTCTCTTTTATAATCAAGATGTCACTTTTAATAAAAATATATGAATCATAATTTTAATTTTAAATATTTTCAGTGATTTTTTAAAATAATATGGTTAACATCGAATCACTTCACTTCAACCACGAATCAATGGCTTATTTTAAAAATTTATTAGAAAATAATATTTCTTTGTTTCAATAAATTAATTTTAGCTAAAAATCTTCGAACTTCCATCATCATACGATTGTAGTCGATACCTACGTATTATAACTACCAAATTCAAAGACAAAACTTTGACCTAATTTTTCCAATGTGAAGTGAAGATCAGAAGGAAGATTCAACCTTCGTTTTTGTTTGCAATTACATCATGAACGACATGATGTAATTCGGAGTTATACATTTAATAATTTGCTGACATATTTGTACTAATAACTAATTGAAGTCATAATTATTATTTATTGTAATCTATATTTCATAATTTTGTTCTAAAAACCCATTTTTTAAATCAACAATACCATCATTAATAAAATCAACAGTGTAGGTAATTTTCAAGACGAAGCTTTTTTCAATTGCTTCTGCGATCCAGGTTCAGTCAAGGAAAGTGGTCTCTGAGATACTGGAGAGAAGAAAGAAAGTCTAGAGGCAAATGCTTATTGAAAGTCCAATTATATAATAGAAGTTTAACTAACCATCAATCATGTCGTACCATCAAGCAAGCATCAGGCTTTCGACCAAATCGTAATTTCACTGACGGAATACTGATCGATTTATCGATCTTACAGAAGATTACAACATTGCTTAGAGAAAGGACTAACTAAAAATTAAAAAAAACATTTTCGCCAAAAGCACTGCTTACATTCGCTGCTACAAAAATGATTTTGATCTGTCAGAATAGTTGATTGGTAGTGGTTTTTCACAATGATCCAAAGCAAGAATCGCGAAAAAAATATTTGAAGACTTATGACACCCAGCGTATGCCGATATTGCTGAAGAAATTTTTTTTTTTTAATTGAAATTAGAAAATACTGGCAAGCTGCAAATCTACAATACTACAGAACAACTTGAACATATTTTTTTGTACGCTTGCAGCATTTTACAACAAAAAAAGTTGATAAAGCATTATAATTGGATTATCTTACACCTTCCATCATAAGAACGTTAGGCATGTAAGATAAGCATTCAATCACAAAAATGCAGAAATCAATCTTATATCATATATACAGCTGTCATCGTCTAATTCCATTTCAGATTTTTATCCGCCACTTTTACGACTAGGAAACTTTACATTAGAGAAATCGTTCGAAGACTTTAATCGGCTATTGTTTCTTATGATTTACAGGATGGCGGTTAAGTGGTCCATAATACTTCTGCAATTTATTAATAAATCTCATAATTACTGGGAGTTTAGCTAATTACTTTTTGTCACTCACATTTCGCATTTAGTAGTTATTATGTGTAAGAACGAAGCGATCTATTCGAGTCATTCACCTCGCGAGGTTGAAGTCCGTACGTATACGCTCAGCTGTTTTATAAAACACGCCGCCCCTGATAACATGACAACGGTGAGCAAGTCTTTTTGATGCGCCAAAAATTATTTTGCGATTTTAATTTGGAACTTTGCCTCTCTATTTTTAAAGCGGGTCGATATACAAGGGTTCGTTGACTGTTATCATGTTTTCACAAAAAAAACTCTTTTGTCAAAAAAAAACGTAAAACTATTTTCAAAACTGTCTCTAATGTTGTAGAGGTTTGACCATTTCGTTACCATTAATTGACTTGAACTTCAAGAAATCTTAATTATTCCAGATTTTTTTTTAATTTCAAATATTGGTATTAAAAGTTGTTAATACTGAATTCCAATAATAATAATTAATGTTACTGGATTTCGAAAATATACACGGGGCAAAACGAAGTGTAGCATGTAAATGCAAAACTTGCGCGTCAAAAATTTTTTTATTAAGGGTAAGAACAGCAGGATTATCCTCGAAGTTGTAAAAAAACTACTATTATTCTTAGTAAAATTTTTTTCAGAATTATAAAAAACAAAAAGTTGAAAATATAAAATTGAATAAAATTGATAGAATCAAAATTAGATAATTTTGGTGGGAAATTAAAAATTAAAAATCCAAATAAACTGATTGTAAATATCTAATCAGTAGAGCTCGGATTTTATGCATTTGCATGTTCTTTAATATTGATATGCCAACAGATTGTCAAAATGCATATTTTGCATATTTTCAGCATTTGGTGCATATTTGAGTAAATAATGCATATTTGTGTTTATTTGGGCCACTTTTGGTGTTTCTTGAAGAATTTTAATATAAAATTATTAAATTTTATAAATCTAGGGAGTAGGCACTTAATGAAAATTTTAAGAAAAATTGAAAAATTCAAAAAAAAGATTTTTACTTCCTTGTAAAACAAGGAAGTATTGTGATACCGATTTTTTTCGATTTCCAGATTTTGACGGAAATATCCGTTTTGACCTTCCCTGAATCCATTTTGACTATTTTCGTTGTGACGTCTGTACGTACGTACGTATGTACGGACGTCTGTATGTCGCATAACTCAAATACGGTAGGTCGTAGAAAGTTGAAATTTTGGATTTGAGACACTTATAGCATCTAGTTGTGCACCTCCTATTTTTGGTTGCGATTGTCCGTGCCAAAAAGTTGTAATTAATGACGCGCATGAATAGATTAACGAGATTCCTGTCCAATTATTATAAAAATTACAAGGAAGTTATGTGGTGTCCACATCAGATTTTTTTAATTTGAATATCAATGCATATTTTATCTCTTTTTATCAATTTTATTGCAAATTTTAAGGTAATTCGGTGCATATACATGGGTATATTTTCAAGAATTTTGGTGCATATAAATCCGAGATCTACTAATCAGTATTTATTTTAATTCAACAAAATATCTGGCAAAATTAATAAAAACTCTAATCTGAAGTGTACCTAAAGAATTGGCGATGAATTTTGGATGTAAAATTGTTTGAAATATGTGATTTGCTTCAAGTGAGCTATAAATGAATATTTTGATTCAGTCTAGCAAGCTGATTTATTTTTCTTTGCAACTTTGCAACTTGCAGTCAAACCATCGCCATCGTCCTGTTTTCCGGGAGCCGTTGCAGCATAGCGTGACACCTTCTCATTATCCGATCTGAAAATCTTGTTTATTGGATACCAAGACAAGATTTGTTTCGCAACTCCTGCTGCCATACCGCTTCCGAAAATTCACACCGACGAGAAACCATTTTTCCAGAAATTGAATGGTGTAATTTTATGTTGAAGGGCGATAATCTCAGACACTGGTTGTTTTGAAGTAGATCCCAGATAAGACCTGATTCAGATAGTAGAAATAGTTTTCTAAGAAGAAAACAAGCGGTTAGGTATTTCATTGAGAAGATAAACTCACGGCATTCGTTAGAAGTAGGCAGTGCCGGATCCAACTATTTCGGCGCCAGGTGCAGATTAGGTAAATGGCGTCTAATGGTCGGTTAAATTCATACCAAATGATCCTGGCACAAATCCTGAAATTAAAAAAAAATTTTTTTCAAAATTAATTTTAAAATAATCATTATTCACTTTGGGGATTTTTTGCTGTAAGGATTATTTGTTAGAGGATTAGGACAAGGGGCTTTGCACCCTTATACAATATTCATTAACAATTACTCCATTACTCCCCGATTTTAAAAATCCAAGATTTGTGTGCATGCTTATTGATTAATTTTATTACATAGCAGCCTTTCTCTCTTTCAAAACCAATACATTTATATGTTGTGGCAATAATTTTATACAATCAGTTGGATACTGGGTACTTGGTACTATTCAGCGCGTATTGTCTAAACCTACAATGTACTTATTCTCAAAAAGTGATAGTCTCTCACAGTGGCGTATTTAGAAAATGCTTTGGGGGGGGGGGGCAGATTAAAGATTTTTAGAATCTCGTTAATCCATTCATGCGCGTCAGTTGTAACTAATCCTAAATACAGCTGTCGCCAAATGTATTAGGCCACCTCTAAATCGTTGTTATTATGGAAACAGTTAAATATTTTTTGAAAACAACCATGCTACTGTCTTCCTGATAAAGAACTGTCTTGTTTTAATGTTATAGTAAATCCAAAAATACAAACTATAACAGCAATACGGCCTTCATTAAAATATCGATATTTTCGGCAACCTTTACTAAATTAGATAGTAAATTATACCAAGATTATGTAGTACTAATCATTACAAACAAAAAAGTGTGGAACAAAATTTTTCAAAAACGTACAGTTTTTGAGTTATAATGAAATCAAAAATTTTTGTTTTTTTTTAAAAAAAGTGCTGACTTGGCGAATTATAAGTTTAAAGTTTGGGGTTTTCATTATAATTGCAATATTAGTGTAAAAATCTTAATTATTTCAGATTTTGAATTGAATTTCAATGTAATTTACCTATTTTTTTGAAGAATTTTGATAATTTTTAAGTTTTAATATTACGTATAACTCAAAAACGGTACGTTTCTGAAAAACTTTGTATTACACTTTTTTGTTTGTAATGATTAGTACTACATAATTTAGGTAAAATTTACTATCTATTTTAGCTCATAAAGGTTTTTGAAAATTTCGATATTTTAATCAAGGCTTAAAACAACCGAACTGCTGTTATATTTCGTATTATTACAACATTAAAACAGTGCAGTTTTTTACTAGGAAGACAGTAGCATGGTTGTTTTCAAAAAATATTTAACTGTTTCCATAATAACGACGATTTAGAGGTGGCCTAATACATTTGGCGACAGCTGTACATAAAATCCGAGCACGCTTCCGCTGCTCCTGCTGTAACGTGTCATTTTTTGGTCGAAAAAAACACTCTGGTTTGTCAATTTTTTTTACCAACCAAAAAATTTATTAAACTAAAATTAGGACTAAAAATATTTGTCTAATATTAATCCAAACCGGGAAATTTGAATTTTTAAACAAAAATTAGGGAAACTTAAACCTTTGGCTAGAGAATATTAAAGCTTGGAAAAGCATTTGCTTAAGTGCCTTACTGCTCAGAGTTTAGTAGCAACTTTTACGTTACTTTAGGGGTACAATCCAAGTCATCCTTGGGGGGGGGGGGCAATTGCTCTCTCTTATTAAGTAGGTAAGATCAAGCTTCAATCACAGAACATATACACAAGTTTTCAGTTTTTCAAACCGGGGGGTCTGGGGGGTGTGGAACACCCTCCAGTACACCTAAACAAAATTGGTCCAAATGTCTTTCGTAACTTAGATCCAGTAATGCCCAGTGGAATCACAACTTTAAAACTGGAATCGAAATCTGTTTGTTATTTGGAATATGGTCGGTAGAATCTACAACTATTTGTGTTTTTTAACACACTTACAGGTATACTGGAGGGTGTTCCACACCCCCCAGACCCCCCGGTTGTAAAAACTGAAAACTTGCATATGTAGGTACATGTTCTGTGCGATTGCTGTTATTTTTAACTGAAATAAACAGCAAAAATAAGTGACAAAATTAACCATCTTTAATGACTTTTTTACAATTTCATGGGACAAATCTTCTTCCAAATCAACTTTCTTGCTGCAAATATTAACTGTTTACCAGGAGAAATGTAATGACTAAAATAATTGTTAAGAAAATAATAAAATAAATAGGGGTGAGGGGGGTATCCCCCGAAAGCGGTGGATGATGGGTGAAAACGGAGGTGATATTCGGATTCTGGAGGTTAATTTATATAAGATCAGAGCTAGATAAAAAAATTTGATTTGCAGACCCGTGTTACCATTAGGGGAAGTCCATTAATTACGTGGACGTTTAGTGGTGGAGAGGGTCGAGCCGAATCTCACCCAATCTCAACGTGCCGGGGGGAGTCTGGGTAAATATCACGTGATTTTTTTTCGCACATGAAACTGTAAAATTGCGATAGAACTGGGTAAAATTAAGTAAAATAAACAATTTCACGAGAGATTAGAAGAGGGAAGAGAGAGTTAAACCAAATCTTACGACATCTTCCCAGGGGAAGAGGAAATTTTATTCAAAATCTAATATTTTATAGAAAATTAAATTATTAAAATTATTAAATTTTTTTTTCTTTTATTTGCTGCTTTTACTAATATTTGGAGTTTTTGGAAATCTTTGAAGTTCATTGGAATTAATTGAAATTCTGTAGAATTGCAGTTGTTTAGAAATCTTTAGAGATATCTGAAATTCTATGGTAATCTCTGAAAATCTCTGGAATTTTTAGATTTCCATGGAAATCTTAGGAAATTCTTGGATCCCATAAACATCGTTGAAATTATTTACTTTTTGCATCAACCTTCCATTTAGAAAGGTCAAATTAATTACTCTACGAGTTGTAAATGTGTGATGGAATAATGACTTTTTCCCACGCAATGTGTGAAAATTGAGGACTACTTTTCCGTCAAAAAGTTTTACTTGGATCCGTCCCTGAGTTTAGGCCAGGGTGCAGTCTATAGCACCTTTGCAATTTCCATTTCGGGGGCGTTGTTTCGTTGTCAGTCATTTCGCCGTCGCCGTTTCGATTTTTTCACTTACAAAAGAAAGTTTTGCACATCTACAAGATTTTTTATTTATATTTTTGAATGTCCTCGGACTCTGGATAAAATTGCAAAAGACGTAAATACAATTTTGATTATCAACTTTGTATCTAAAACAACTTGTTATCGTCAAATAAAAAAAGGAATAATAATTGAGCTGAAATTGGTTGCAACATCGTAACATTTTAATTTTAAAATTTTAAAGAAAAAAATTTTCTTTCTGCATCCAAAATATTAGTTCAGAATTGAAAGCCTCTCCAGTTAATAAATTTGCAGCTCACCAACTTTACCGTGTAATATAAAACCAATTAGTTGGTTCGTTTTTCTATTTGACAAAAAATAAATTCAATTTTCATTTTTCTTTTTTAACTTTCTTTCTCCCCTATAGTCATCCCGCAAACGCGCTCTGGTATTATATTATAATAGAATTAAAAGAGTACCGATGGTCAGTTTCAACAATTTAGAAATTTCAGGAAAGATATAGAATTTGAAAAGTTCATACCTTCATTCCTACATAATATTAATCAATTTTATAGCGTCATAATACCGAAGTAATCAAAATTGTATACAGCATAGGAGTGTCGGAGTTAAATTCTATATGGAAACTACTTTCTAACTTTAGATGGAATATGATTCGTATTACGAATTATCGATCAGCTTATGCATAGATGATAATAATATTGTTGTGATATCTGAGAAATTGATTTTTCTTAACAATAAAAGTGATAAAAGTAATTTGTTATTTCAATGCCAAGGACGTTGTTTAAAAAGTTAAAAAGTAAAAAAAAGTGCAATCGTAAATTTTCGGCGTGTGTCGGGCCACTATCAGAGAAATACAAGAAGGATGAACGCGTACCGTTTTATGTGCGCCGTTTTTCTGCAAGAAAATTCACGAGGCCAGTGCTCCCTCGTTCACTGTCGGTTGCACGTGGATATCTCAGATCGTAGTATTCTACCCCGTGTAGTGTATGATACATAACCTTCCTCAACGACGACGACGCGCTTTATCGCTTATGATTGATTAGTTTACCTCAGTCGCAAATTAGCTCTTTAGCATGATTTTATAAATGTTTACATTATTGCTAATCATTGACATACATTTTTTTAAAACATGGAAATGTAATCTAAGGATAAGAACATAAACATTATATTTAGTGGATTACTGTTTAATATTGCTAGTTTTTTAATTCAAAAGTGATATAGTGAACTTTGTGCCAAATTTTTACTTCATGATTAGGTAATATTTTTATGAATCAAACTTTTTAAACCACATTTTTGTAAGTCCAAAAATTATTTTTATTTTTCAAAATAACTTCTGTTCCTACTAATAAACCAAAAAGGAAACTCCGTGAAATCAGAATTTTCCACTCTATATTGAAACGGCGACCACATCAAACCACTGATGTACTAATTTTAGGATACTAGGTATATTACTAATTTTGTACAGATTTATCATAAAAACAAAAAAGGACCCCCCCCCCCTCCAGAGCGATTATAAATAATATATTTAATAATCCTTGCTTTTTTTTTCTCAAAAATTCAAATTTGGAAATACCCATGAAGTATCAGTAAGTACGTACAACTGATTTTGCATTGCACCCATGTGTATTTTCTGAAAACTCTACAAGCATTAACATTTTCTTATCAGGAATTACTGTAAATAAATTGTTAAGACATAAAATAAGGCCGAAGCTTTTATAAAATGTTTGTGACGCATTTAATACTCTGCGTATCGAGAGAGATTTAAAATTGTTAGCTGGAAAGAACGATGAAAATATTACAACGCTATCGTGTGGCATGGTAGTTTAAATGGGGTTTTTAAATCATTTTTAAAGTTTATTTGGTATATTTTGCCCGTAATTGCTCGAGTTAGTGCAGGTGATGGCCACCAGAAGTCAAGTTAAGGACAACGACCTACAGTGCATCTTAAGATTTTCTTTCAAACCACTCTCTTTTAATATAACAATAATTAAAAATAATATTAAAATTCCTAATTGGGTATATACCACAGAATAAAAACCAAGTAGAACCAATAAAAATTGATACGGTGTGGTGTAAGGAAGGCATATTTTTGCTCCAGGCATCCACCGCCTGATCCTGATGAGCGATGATAAATAAATTTAATAAAATAGCATTATTCGTAGTAGGGTGAAAATTAGGAATTCGTATTTGATGAAAATACTCGACTACGCACAAGTTGTTAGATTTGAATAAAAATGTCCTTTAAGAATTTTATCGTCCTTCCAAAATTAATTTTAGCAATCATGAATGACATTTACAAGTGCTATTGTGCTTTTCTAATGTGGATATGTTTAGGAATTGGAATTATTTTCAGTTCTGCTTTAGTTTATACTTTGCATGGAATCCCACATCGTGAACTCTTACAAGTAAGCCATTGACCCTTCTACGTCACTGCTCGACCCAGTGTTTCTTTGATATCGACCCTTATCGGTCACGGCCCTTGTTCCTCGTCATTGCTTTTACATTCGAACAGTAAATGTATAATAATGCAAATAGAAACATTGCATTTAATAATTGAAACTCATTTTAATTTGCGATAAGACTTAATTGATCATAAAAGCATTCGTACTTAATATATATTTTCTTTAAATTGATTTTAAAGGGGAAATTAAAAATCTAATGCCATTCTGCAAAATCACCTTTTGTTTATTAAGAATTAAGAATAATTATTAAAATTTTCCAATTTAATTTCCTTATTAAAAATTACACTTTCCAGTTTTAAATGCATCAATTCTCCAATCAGCTGGCATTTATTCCATGCACAACGAAGGAATATCATTAATAAATTATCATCTGATAGAATTTTGATTTGTTTTGGTTTGCAACTGCCACAAAAAACACTAGCAAATCAAAGTGGAGCAATGAGAATTTGAGTGTGTTGACCTTCCATATTATTATCTTAAAATGTGCTAAACATATTAAGATAGTTTATTAACATTAGCTATATAGAAATTTTACATACTGACTAACAAAAATAATTTATTGATGAGTATTTTTACCATAAAAAAATAATGGTAATTGCCATGTATTGTTGGTCAGCAATATTTTGAACAATAATTAATCATCCGGAGAATTGCGTTGGTACTAATTAATTTAACTATAGGTAGGAGTCCGCACTTGCGTTAATTTTGGTTCAATTAATAAAGAGAATGCTAATTGAGATTCAAAAGAACGGAAATTGAAAAATAAGTCATTAAATCTTCTTCGATCAAAATTTATATTTATTTTAAATTAAAATTACTTCGATTAAGTTTTTTTCATAATAAAATTCTGAAGGATCCTATACTTGTACGTCGAAGGTGAAGATTTTTTATAACATTAATTTAATGCCTGAGCTTTCCTTCATCTTTTACACGCAAGGTTAATAATAATTACTATTGAATTTTAGAAATTTATCGTGATAAGAAACTTGGTGTTTTTATCACTAACCAATAATTTGCCACCCCATGTTTATAAATTACGATTATATAGTATGATAGATAATACTGCACTTTAACGATTCGAACTATTAGAATGTCAAGAAGAATAACCTTGTTTTATTTTTCACCACTCCTTTATATTTGTTGTTTTTTTTATTGTGGCCTCTTATTGTCAGTAAACTCATTGACAACCTTGTTTATTGATACATTTAAATTAAATTTATATTTAAATTTTTTATTTATTCATTTAAAATTATTCAAAATTTTAATAATTTATTATTTTATCCTAATCGGTTGTGTAACCACCCTAGGACACTAGAGAAGAAGTTTTGCAGAACGTTCTGTTGTGATCAACGCAACTATTTTGTACGGAATCTAGTAACTCATTCAAAACGCTAAAACTATAATCTCCTGTTTGTTTTGGATCTGGGAGGATATTATAAAATCTGATTAATATTAAAAAATATACATATTACCTAAATTTTCAAATCAAATCAGTTTGCTTAGAAGTATAACAGTAATAACCTTCTCTTCAGTTGCCGTGGTCAAATGGCGCTCGAGGCTAATAATTTATTACGCCCCTTTCGGTAGGGACGTAGTATTATTTTTTAAATTTATTAAAATTTCACCATTGCTGTATACAAATTATATATTAATTATCTTTGTAAAGTTTATATTATTAACTTGAATGAAATTGTTTTAAATAGAGAATTTAAAACCTGTGGTCATGGACTATATACAAATATCTCAGGTGCTAATTTTTTTTGCAAATAAACGTGAGCTGTTAATTAATTAAATGAAAACTTCACAAACTGTAGTGTAGGTTTAATAGGTACAGGGTTTCTACTAAGCAGAGCTGTATATAAGGGGGTAGTTTTTTTCTTAATAATTACTACATTACAAAAATTAATTTAAAATACGGGCATATGCCAACCTTTTTTTAAATTCCATAGCCCCCCCCCTTGACCAATGGTTAACTACGGCCCTGATTAGTACTCTGGGGTTCAAATCTACATGAAGAAAACTTTTTTACAGAATTTATCTTGCTAAAACGCAAAGGAAGGGTTCGAGTCTATGTATATAGTCGTCCCCATGCAAGAACGATGAAATTGCAGTTTTCCCCTGTCCCCTTCTGGTTACTTATGCATCATTTTTGAGGGTAATTTTGAATGCAGAGAAGGCTTTATTTCACATTCGCCGTTTTGACATTATTGGCATGCAATAATATATTAATATTATTGTGATTTTCTTGATTATGTTTAATCCGGGGGGTCTGGGGGGTATGGAATACCCCCCAGTGCATAATAAAATATTAAACACATTTTACAAACTTAAAAAAAAGAAATGCAGTTTTTGGTGTAATCCATGTATGTAGATACAAATAATTATGTACTGGGGGGTATTCCCCCCGGATTGAACATAATCAAGATTATAGTTACTTAGTTAGAGTAATTTGTGATTAGTACTCTGGGGTTCAAATCTACATGAAGAAAAATCTTTTGCAGGATGTATCTTGCTAAAATACAAAGGAAGGGTTTATGTACATATATCTTCATTATTATTGCATTTCCTTTGATTATTTTCAATCCGGGGGGTCTGGGGTGTACGAAAGTACATAATGAAACATTAAGTACAATTTAACAAACTTCAAAAAAAGAAATACAATTTTCGGTGTGATCAATGTATTTAGGAAATAAATTTTAAAACTAAAAAAAACTAATAAGTTATGCTGTTATAGACCGAGGGTCTGGCGGAGACCCCCCAGGACGACGATGCAGTAGAATTATAGGGGGCGTCCATTAATTACGTGAGGTGATTTTAGCGATTTTTAGATCCCCCCGCCCCCCTTAGTGAGATATCGTGAGATTTGGCTTGACCCCTCCCCCCCCCCTTCTAATCTCACGTGATATTTTTAAAAATGAGTATTTTTAGTGTAAATACGTTAATCTGTGCTTCATTGCGTTGGATTTATTAAAAAACATAATTTGCTTAATAATTTTTATTTAAGAATAGTTAACAAAAAATAATTACGTGAGATTTGCCGAAACCCCCCTCTCCCTCATGTGAGATTTGGTGAGATTCGGCTTGACTCCCTCCCCCCCCTAAACGCCTCACGTAATTAATGGACACCCCCATACCTCTACACTCAAAAAAATGTTGATCATAATATCAATGAAACTAGGTTCATTGAATTTTTGCAATAAAAATTATAACATTTTCATTATAATCAAAATGCCGTTCATAAATATTATGAACTGCAGTTTATTGATTGCTTAGTAAGATTACTTCATGGTATCTATGATTCACTTCATAATATCTATGAACACCAATCATTGCATACAATGAATCAGTTCATAAATACTATGAAATGCAGTTCATTGACTGCCTAGCACGATTTATTCATGGTATCTATGACTCACTTCATAGTATCTATGAGTACCGTTCATTGCATACAATGAACCAGTTTATAAATCCTATGAAATGCAGTTCATTGACTGCCTAGCACGATTTATTCATGGTATCTATGATTCGCTTCATAATATCTATGAAAACCGTTTATTGCATACAATGAAGCAGTTTATAAATACTAAAAGTGCAGTTCATTGACTGTCAAGTAAAATTTTTTCATGATATTTATGGTATACTTCATAATATTTACGAATGCCGTTCATAAAAAATAAGAAGTATTCATTAACTGCTTCACTTATTTATCTCTCTATATATAAAAGAGACCTGTTTGTTTATAAGAGTTAATCTCCAGAACTACTGGATTTTAAACAAATATAAAAAAAATTGAGAGGAGATCGAATTCGCATCAAAAATAATTAATTTTAAGTACTGTGTTGGGTAGAGGGCGACACTTAAATATGTCACCCATTATGTTAGGTGCACTGCACAGATTAATCCATTCCCAAAATCAAGTTTAAGTTCACAGCCATACTTGCCAGTTTGTTGGACATTGGTAATCGGTAAGCCACATGTGTTATAAACATGTGGTCTTAGATTTTCCGACCGATTTGAATAAATTTTTTTTGTTTGCCTTAATACTAGTATCAATAATTAATACTATAAATAAACAAAATAAAAATAAATAAATATAATAATTAATAAAAACGAAGAACGTAGTAAATATTACGAATATACATGAACTATTGAACTATATATGAACTATTTTCATAGATATCATGAACTATTTTCATAGATACGATGAACTGTTTTCATAGATATCATTAACTATTTTCATAATCGCAATGAACTCAATTCTTAGATATAGTGACATATTATTACATAAAATTAATTAAAGTAGGTTCATAGTTTTAATGAACTTATCATTGGTAGAGAATCAATGAAGTTGTTCATTAATACTATGATACTTTTTAATAAATTTATTTACATTTATTTACATTACATTAATGAACGTTAGTTTATAGCTACAATGAAGTTTATCATTGGTTGAGAATTAATGAAAAAGTTCATTAATACTATCAAATTTTTCATTATATTTATGACGGTTTTTGGTTCAGTGTAGATTTAAAATTACCGCTAGAAAGTCACAGTAATATGTGATTTGTGATTAGTACCAGCAGGTACGTTTTACCCTATAGGCTAAAATGGCGCCAAATTCTAAGAGGCGCCAGAAAATTTAAAACATTCCAAGAATTTTAGACTCCGCCGCAATCTGCTATCCCGAAAAGCCCGAAAACTGTAAAAATCCCGATATTTAAAATGCCACATGTTCAAAAATAAATTAAACATGTTTTTTTGTAAATTAACATAGGTACTCGATACACACAGCCGTGTGGGAGGGGGGCCGCCGATTGATTTTTAGCCTAAGGCGCCTTAAAGCCTAAAAACGTCCCTGAGTACCAGAACAGTATATAAGGGGACGTCTATTAATTACGTGAGGTGATTTTGGCGATTTTTAGATCCGCCGTTCCCCTTGGTGAGATGCGGTCAGATTTGGCTCGACCCCCTCCCCCCCCCCTTCTAATCTCACGTGAGATTTTTAAAATGCGTATTTTTAGTGTAAATGCGTTAATCTGTGCTTGATTGCGTTGGATTTATTAAAAAAGCATAATTTGCTTAATTATTTTTATTTAAGAATAGTTGAAACAAAAAAATTACGTGATATTTGCCGAGACCCCCTCTCCCCCACGTGAGATTTGGTGAGATTCGGCTCGACCTCCTCCCCCCCTACACGCCTCACGTAATTAATGAACGCCCCCTAAGGAGGTGGTTTTGGGGGTTCATCCACCCCCATGGGTTAAGTATTTCTTAATAATTACTACATTACAAAAATTAATTTAAAGTACGGGAATATGCCAACCTATTTTTTAATTCCATAAACCCCCCCTTCACCAATGTCTAATTACAGCCCTGCTACTAAGTAATCCCAAAACCGATCATATTTTGTGAGTTTTCACATGGAATCATCAGAGATAGATACTCCTCTCACAGTACATATTCGAAGCGTAAAGTGCGATTTCCGCTTTCAGCGTAGGATTGACATTAAAAAACAAAAACATGGATTACAACGTCTTAGCATATGACCGGTTTTGGGATTACCTAGTAGAAATTACTATAATTCCATGTCTAAATAGCGAAAATAAATTAGGTTTTGGTCGCTCTGACCTTCTAGTCTTTGAATAATGTAATAACATATTTTTGCTTGAGATCATTGATTAGTCAAGTTCTTGTTTTTAATAAAATATTTTTTGAATAAAAAATATTTTTCTTTCAAATTCGGATTTTTTGTCAGTTTAAAATTTAATTATTTAGAATATTTTGAACAAAAATAAATGTCAATTAAATTCACTTAAAAGGTTTCTCGCTCATTAGGGATCTTGAATGAATTCCGAATTTCAGCCTTAAAAATTTATTAATTATAGATAAAATGCTGAATAGAATGAAATAATTTTTACATTCACATCAGTTTTGTGTTCATAAATTGTAAATTTTTGAAATTTTGAAGTAATACTGAAAATTATACCTACCGAGACACCCCCGGACTTCGGCGTTATTCAGTTATCTATTTTTCTTATTATACTAATATAACATACTTATTCATAGAATACTGATATGAAATTCGGGCAAGCATGTAATAAATTCAATTGGTAAATATATTCCTATAGATTTGCATGCAAAATTTAATATTACTTTTAGAAAAACAAAATTATATTTGAACTTCTATTCTATTCTAATTGTGTTTATTTAACTATCTTGGCTTCTACGAAAAAAATATTTTTGCAGTATTGTTGCGAATTTACTTTGGTGCTTGTACTTATTTTTATCGTAGCATTAACAGGATACCGGTCTCCTGTATACATATTTTTAAATTCGGTAAGAATATTTTTTCGATTTTGTTTTCTTTTACTGTTATTTAAGCCAATCAACGATAATGTGTATGTGTCAAAACACGAAATGGGTGAAATTTAAAATTACAATAATTGCTGGGTATTTTAGTTTATGATGCAAGTGAAAGTACTTATTTTGATTAGCAAATTTAAGAGCTACCTGCTAATTCACAGACAAATTGAAAGGTTGTCTGACTTTCCTAGGGTCGTTGCTCTTTTCTTTACTTTGCGAAAAGAGTTTACTGCAAAAATTACATTTATCAAAAATACTATGTCAATTTTGATGTAGTATTGGGTTAAGGTTGTTGATCACTTACGTCGCTCCGTTATTGAAAACTTCAAAATACTTTCTCAATTTTTCATACGATTTGGTAATTAACAAAATTCATTCACGAGAAAGTAATTGTAATAATCGTTTTTCCATAGATTGGGATCTAAATTATCGTAATTCTCAAATTTTTTTCGTTTAATAATCTCTCGGTATATCAACCCCCACAAAAAATTATTACCTAGAAGCAAAATGAAATACGTCGGATTTTCCCAGTCGAAAGTTAAATTCCACTTCCACCTCATATTTTTCGTTGTTTATTTCTACTTAAGATTTTCGAGCTTTTTAATAATGACTATTCTAATTATTTATGAAAAAAAAGTTGGAATTTCACTTTTGCTTTCTGTAACTATAATTTATACAGAATTTCGATTTCGTGTAATTTTCGAAGCAAATTTATAAATATTAGTTAATAACAATTTAATAAATTATTAAGTCGAATGCTTTTGTGCAAAAGTGAGGTCAGCATACCGTTAACGCGAATAATAGCGAGGTAGATAACAAAATTAATGTTCGAATTAATTGTTCTATTAAGGCAGCACGTGCAAAAAGTTATGATAATACCGCATAATGAAATTATCTCAAAATTAGTAATTAATTGGAATTTATTTAAATAATGCGTGTACATTAAATAGCAATTAAATACCGAAATTAGCGAAAGTGTTTTTAACGATGAAAGTTTAGGTAAAGACTTTCTTTGGCCCTGTAGCTGTTGTGACCCGGTTTACATTAATTTGTACCTTACTATTGGATTCTTATCGAGATATTTCAATTGGACTATGTCGCAATTTTGACTTGAAAAGTCTGTCTCCTGTTTGTTGTTCCAAGGAATTGCAAGGATCGTTCTTCGGGCGATTGGTTTTTCTGATTTTGATCTTGGTTTCAATACCGCAACATTTCACACTTTCTTCACTTTTTTTCCGATTTGTGCTTTATTAGTTGCATTTAAACTGTTACTTTACGGTCACACCCAATTACTTACCGATAAAAATATTATTTTATTCGGCAGGATCGGTATTTTTACGCTTTGTCACCCGAAAACCTGGTTGGTTGGTTGTATTCTGCTTGTTCCATTTTATTAATATTTAGAATATCTTGCCAAAAATATAATCATCGTAAACGTCATTTGCGAACTATTAAATAAGAAAATTTTGTTTATATTGTAAACCTTTTAACAAGTTTAAATGAAGACGGTTATTAAAATAGCATATTTTACTGTATTTTTATTTAATTTTGACATAATACGAGGTCATTTTATCGAATATTGTGCTTAACAATTGTAAATTAATTTTAATTTAAAAATATCAGCGTATAAAAATATATAATAATTAAATGAATAGAATATAAATCACTCGACGGAATTAATATCGGTCAAACTTATCAAGGATAAATCAAACAGTTCGATATTTTAATAAAGCAGTTCGAAAGCATCCTGTAGATGAAAATGTTGATATACTACATTATTATTATTATTAAAATTTCCAGCATCTACTACATTAATAATCATGAAAAGGTTATGCGCGATAAAAAAAAAGTAGACATAACTTGAAAACCATGAAAAGTAAGGACATTCAAATTTTGTTATTATTTGGTACCCAAAAAAACCTAAGGTCAAATTTAGCGTAGGTATGTAATGTGTAAAGGATTAGTAAAAATGTTTTTGTAGGTAGCATTGATATTTTGCTAGCAAGGACACTTGCAGAAAATGGATTTTCATTATCTTATTATGTTAACAACTATAAATATCTACAATTTGTTTTTCTTAAAATGTGTAATGCCATTCTGATTACTATACAGAATAACTATTATTTTTCCACTTTTTTTAATTTCTAAAATGACTGCGAAAGCGAAAGTTGTAATCGCAATCTTCTAACTTTACTTTCTTTACTTTCTACTCACCAACTAGAATAATTATTATAAAAAAAACTTACTCTTATTTTCTATTATTACTGAAGAACTTTTTTGCCCCGATGCCGATGGTTTATGCGTCGCTATTACAACAAATTATCGAATCGGTTTTAAAAAATTTAAATGTTTTGTTTCTACAATTAGATATATTTACTTAATTTATGTAGGCTCAATTTCAGACGAAAATTTATCAACATCAAACTGTACAAATATATTAAAATACTTTTGTTTTGCCGATTAAGTTGATTTCCTCGATTACTTTGTAACTCGAGTTACTAGGTTCTGTAATTGTAGGGAAGATTATCTTAACAGCAACAGTAGAAAATTGAAATGTCGAGAATTTAGATATTTATAAAACCGACTTTTCTAATTTAAATTGTAGAATGCTCGGTACACGATATTGTAAATATCGATCGTCAAAAGTAGGTGACACACATTTTAAGTATTTCATTGTCGAGATCCCTCAATCGAATTCTCTATAACCATGGCCAATACTGCACAGTGCACACTATACTTGAGAGGACTGAATACTTTTACTATTTAATTTCAAGAAAATCTGGAAAATTGTTGATAATTAAATTAGCAGAATAATAATATAATCGGTAGCTGTGGCACATCGTAGGAAATTCGACCATTATTTGATATAAGAGTTCACCGAACTCGGACTCAACAATTGCTATATAAATAGTAGCAATCTATAAAATTGGGCAATTAATATGGCATCGACCAATGTATCAAAAAAATACTTTGTATGTTATTATTACAGTAGCCGTTCAACAATAAGCAATTTGCGATAACTGGGTCTATTATTGGTGTGGTGCTAATTTATTTAATTCAAACCATTTTCATTTAAAATTAAAATTTCTTTCGCATATTTTCTCAAAAAGACATTGAAAAACTATAATTAAGTTTTGGCAGTAATCGTAATTTTTGTAGTAGCATTTAAATTCCTAACAAATTGTATGCTATTTTAAAATTTAAACTCAACCTTGCGATGCTAATATAACAACGTTATTAGTGGTAGTTGTTGTTTAAAGAGCACAATTTTGAAAAAAAACCGCATTTGAAGAAAAATTATACAGGATAATTTATTGGAAGTTTGTAAGATTGCTTGTATTGTTTATTCAAATTTATTATTGCAAAGCAGCTAGAAACAATGCAGTCATTAAAGCTTAACATGAACTTTATGGTTTACATCACGGAGTCATGCTTTTCTAAGTTTTGTCTAGCATTCTTTACTGTATATTTATTTTGAATCGAACTGTAGTTTTATTGTAGGATAAATTGAAGTAAATACCTTTTCCTAGGGGTCTTGGCCAAAATCTACACCGAACAAAAAATGTGCGTGAAAGTTTCACCCAATATTGTGTTAAAAATTTATCCAACGGTTGGTTGGGTCAACAATTGTCGTAATTTTCTGATAAACAATTGGAGTAAAAAATTGTACAAATTGTGCAATTTTTTTCGATTTCATATTTATCGTAAAAATAATAAACTGACGAATTTTATAACTAGCATTGCTATGCATCTACAGCTTATAATTTTTTGTTGTGGTTTTTAATTAGACCTATTACGAGTTTATTAATTTTCACGTTAACTTTATGCAATAACGATGTAAACAGAAACTTTCTTAGCTCTCAGCGTGGCTCAGAGCAACGCGACTTTCTAATTTAACCGATGGATGTTTGTATTTGCCAATTTTTTATTGTCATCAATCTGGGAACATTGATGAAAACTAATGCGCTTTTGCACTGGACTAGATAATAGTTTATGTAATAGTTGCTAAAAATAAACAAATTGACAAGTGAATCATAAATTTGTTTCGCGATGTTGAGTAAGCAATAATAGTTGGAAGAAGTTCCATTAATAACATGACATATTTTATCGGGCATGCCTATATTTTATATCGGGCAAGAATTGCTGCATCGAGTATTGTTTAAGATTTGTTATGGTTTTTTTCGCATACAGCGATGATGGTGAAATACTAGGCGAGGTTTGTAGGCAGCTGGGATGGATCGATGAAAAGTCATTGAACTTGATGCGTGCTTTATACCTACGCCATTTCAAACTGTGAACCTGGTAAGGGGTGGTAATTTTTAAATTGTATTTCATCTTCTATGGAACAAAGTGATCTTATTACACGCCGCCTCTTGTTTATGATTTCATCAATCGAAATTCAATTTCCAACCTGGCCAAGCATTCGTTCGACGTTCTTTCTGATGTGGTCTGCTCGGTACGGGGCTGGTTAGCTCCAACAGGTGTTTTGAATGTAAATGAAATACGAGAGAGTCAACTTGCCTTTTCAATTGGGGTAAAATTGAAAATTGGAGTGCCTGTGAATGACCGAGCTAATTTAGAAAATTTATTTTTGCAAAACTTTGAATTTATTTTTTTAGTCGAGCAAGGAATATAAATAAAATTTGCAAAGAATTTGTTAAAGATAGTGTGAATGTTTTACGTCATATTAAACAGATATATGGTTATGTACAATGACGCAACAAAAATAGAAAATCTGATTTTAGATATAGGTCAAGTCAGAGCCTCTATGCTAGGTCTAGACAATTTATTTTAGATGATGATTTTAGAAGTACGAGATGGATAAACTAACGCAAGCTCAACTCTAGATCTTTATAAGTTCACTGTCCTCTCGCTATATACCGTGATTGTTATTGCAACAATGTTTTTCTCTCAACTTACTTTATATATCGCCTAGAAAATTTATATTACTGCCATTAGTTTTGCTAAACTTTTTCGTTTGTTTATGCTCTTCTATTTTGTATATTATTGATTCTTAGCTATACTTTGCAGATTTTCAAACTGTTTGCCAAGATTTTCTTACGAAAGCCACATGCAAACTAAAGAAATCTATTATCACTTCTTGTCAGTGGCGTAACAAGAAGGCGAGGTGACAACGGGGGCGCTGCTTTTATAAAAGACAAAAAAAAATTTGTACACATGACTTGAAATTCCGACGATTTCCATGCAATTCCAGTGATTTCCAAAGAATTCCTTCCAAACTAAAGCGGATACAGAGATGAGTAACTACCCCCCCCCCCCTCTATTTAAAAACGATATAGATCAGTTTTTTTATTTTTCAATTTTCTGAGGTTTAAATTTCATAAAATATCTTCGAGTTTTCTGTGATTGATTCAAATTTTCCGCTCGTTTTATACTAATAAGTGGAAAAATGATGGAAAAATTGTCATATGCAAAACTAAAGGGAAATCAGGGGAAATTTGAGGAAATCTAGATTATTATAGATTATAGACTATCTTTTGTTTGCTTTTTCCATTTTCTGAGATTTCAATGGCTTTAAAATTTTCTGGATTTTTCGAGATATCTTAAGATTCCTTATAATTTTCCATTTCCTAGAGATTTCTGCATTTCTCTCGATTTCTTATTTACTAAAACTTTCCACGAGTTTCCTGAGATTTTCTTGAAATTTCTATGGATTTCTTGAGATTTACTAAATTAAATCGGTTTGTTGAGATGGCTTGGAATTTTCCAGAATTTCTTCAAATTTTGCTTCGAACACACAAGTTTTCCGGCGGTTTTTCTTTAGTTTTGAACTAAATCGTGATATACAAAAGTGAAAAGAAATTCTAGCAAATTTTAGGGAAATTCTATAAAATCTTAGTAAAACTTAAGAATGCTATTTTCTTCCCAAGGAAATCTTGGAAAATTTAGGAAATCTTTAGAATACCAAAGATTTCTTTTTTTAATTTTCTGAGATTTCCTTGGCCATTGGCGCTCCTAAGATTTTCTAGAATATTCTAAATTTCCCCTTTTCTAAGATTGCCTGGCAAAGGCAGATACAACAGGATATCAACCCCTACCCACGAACCTTAGGAAAACAAGAAAAGTTTTGTTTTGTTGAAATTTTAAAAATATTAAAATGTTAATATTAATATTAAAAATATACATATTAAAAGAAAATATTCTTATTAAAATACATAATACCATATTATTTATTCCCCATCCATGAACTTTGCCTAGATCCGCCCTTGGTTTTAGATTTAGATAAATTGTCTATCCCTGGGCGCATAAAGGGATTAACGAGATTATCATCCCAAAGAACTTTGGGAGGGAAAAGTAAAATAACAAACAAAATAGCATATAAACTGGAAATATAAAATATGAAATACAAAAATAATATTTCCTAAAAATAGTTTTCGTTCTTTTTTTTTTATTAATTTAATTAATAATTAATTTTTTGACCTAAATTATAATTTATTAAATAAATCAGGATTTAAAAATCGCTCAAGAAAAGAGAATTGTATGTTATTTCATATGTTGATTAGTTACAGAGGGAGCCCCGGCCTCCTACCCCCCACCCCACGTAAATACACCACTGATTATTCCCTATATAATTTTAATTAATTTTTTATTATTTTAAATATTGATTTGTTTTAATTAAAAATTTAAAAATTTTTAATTTCTTGTAGAATAGATCGAAAAGTAAAATAAAAAACTGGGGGGTTTTAACTTTAATTTATTTTTTCAACAAATATAATTGCTGGTGCACTGGAGGGTATTCCATACCCCCCAGACCCCCCGGTTTGAAAGCCCAAAAGTGTGTGTATACGTTTTATGATTTATTTTTGTAATAAAACTTTTTCACTCTGTCAGAACAAATTCATTTATACGTCATTTGCAGGCCCGGCGGACCTATTAGGCGAATTAGGCGACCGCCTAGTGCGGCAAAATGGGAAATATTTATATCGGCATATTTTTTTTATAAATATGTAGTTAAGTTCACGAACTGAGAATATTTTAAGTTGCATCATCCATTTAAAAAGACTAAAAACTTTGGATGGGTTGTGTTCGCGTTAGGAGGTCGGTAGGAGATCGGTAATGGAGGGGCGCCGAATGTAACCTTTTGCCTAGGGTGCCAGACGTGGTTACGCCGGCCCTGGTCATTTGTATACAATTCATACCCCCAGTTTTATAAACAAAGGGTTTAGTGCATATTCACGTATTATGTAGTACTGTTAAAATTCACACCGGGGGGTCTGGGGGGTGTGGAACACCCCTCACATCATAGTAATTGTAAGACATTTTAGAAAGTTAAATTCCTGGAACAGAAAATTCTTTAACTAAAATTGCTGGTGCACTGGGGGGTATTCCATACCCCCCAGACCCCCCGGTTTGACAACCAAAAAGGTGTATGTGTACGTTGTATGATTTACTTTCATATGAAAACTTTTTATTTTCTCAGAACAAAAAGTTTTAGTGCATATTTATACAGCATAATATATCTATGTGTCTTGAACTCTCACCGGGGGGTCTGGGGGGTGTGGAACACCCCACAGAATATAGTAAAATTCCTGGTACGGAAGTCACAAGTTTAATAATTGCTGTTGATCTGGGGTTGATTTCATACCTCCCCAGACTTCAAATAGCATTTAGTCAAAGGTCCCAGTACAACTGCGGGCCCTTTTAGCAGGGGCCCAGCGTGCATCGCACCCAGCGCATCCCGGTAGTTCCGCCCCTGGTTCTTGTGCTAAACTTTGGCTCGAAAATGTAACCATAGATTCCTTAGCTTTAGTTCTATGCAGATATTCTGTACCACATCTTATTAACATTTTGTTACTAAAATTACAAAAATTTGTCTAAAATTAACAGTGATTTATAAAAATAGAAAAATATTTCTATTTTAACCTGCTCTGAATCATCGATTTTTAAAAAAATTAAGGTTTTGCAAATCACTTTTAGAACAAGAAACAACAAAAACCCCGAAACACCAAAAATAAATCGGGCCTGTTTTTGTTTTTTGGTATTTTTGGCTTTGAGTGTTTTTGTTTTCGATGGCAAAACGCAGAAAACAAAAACATAAGTCAATTTACTTTTTTCTAGTTAGTCTATTAGTTCGATTATTAGCTGCGTTTCCACTTTCCACCTTTTTTCTTACGCACAGTTAACTTTGCCATCAGCTATGATTGAATTTACAATGATGAATACTTATTTATAAATTATGAAACTTTAATGTGGTAATGTTAATTCATGAATTTTTTGCTAATTATGTACCTTATTTACATATTACTATGTATATTTTTTTGTATTTACTGGATGACAGGTTCGTTACAATTTATTTATATGCCTGTACATAACTGTATCTGTATGCATTTAAAAACGAAATAGCTTCATGTTATATCATGGAGTGTGAAATATATCTATAGATTCTGATCCAATAAACTACGTGTAGTTGAGAAAGGTCCGGGCGAGCAATGACCCCAGCAACGTAGAACATAAACCCTTCGGTGGATTTAATTATTTTTTTTATTTTAGTTTTAAGTAGAATCAAATTACTATAGAATATAATTATTATACTTTCGTGTTGTTTTTGAATAATAATAATACGAGAACAATAATTCTTTTGCAAAAAAAAGAATTAACAATCAGAATTAAGTTTCGCTTTCATTTTACTTTAAAAAAAATAAAGAACGGAGAGTTATCACTACTTTTAAAATTTAATTTGCAACTATTCGCTAGTGTATTCACCCCTCGGGGAAAGTAGGTAAGTCATATGGTTGATTAACGCTTTTACTTTCTATAGGCTTCGTTTAATATCTGAATTATTCTTTTTACAACTATTCAACAATTATGCAGCGAAGAATCGTTTTTTTTTTCATTTTATACAATAGCCATCATCGGTCGGTAATATTTCGAGAGCATAACTGAATATGAATAGTTTTAATTTGTTACTGACACTGAGATCGAGTGCCACGTTAGCCATTCACCTTTGTCAAGGTTCAGCAAAGGTCGTTGATGTATTCCAGTTTATGAATAAAAATTAATATAAATGTGTGGTATAGAACGGCATGTGTAAAATGATTGAAGTTGACCCATTTCACGGGGAAATATGTACAGCGACCACACAGGTTCTTCACCTCGCGGTCATCGATGCACCTCCAAGCCCCTCACTGTGCTTTGCTAATGCGAACCATCCTATGCGGTCGCTTTGTGAATTATATTCAGTAGATACAAGCATAAAGCTGATTTATTTAAAGCAACTTGACTTTGTATCCTTAGATTTTTCTTCTACCTTCCAGCACATAATATATTTCATTAGTATGAAAATAAAATTACGAGTTGACCCAGGGTCTTCTGCCTTCGTGCCATTGCGCAATTAATGCCAAAATTCCACAAATTCACATTAATCGAGTTATAATCTTGCTGATTTAGCCGATTGCTTGATCGCTTCCAATTTTGAAGCCGCTCTCCCGCGAGAGTAGTTTAACAAAATTTATAGCTATTTTTCCATAACAAATTAATGCAAGTGCGTAGGGTTTTATGGAGGCAGAACGTAACTGACCTTGATGGTAGTAATAATAAGTAACGATTTGCATAGTGACCTTGAAGTCAGTCAGTAAGCTAAGGTCGTACACTTTTGTGCGAATATGACCGCCAAATCAGGGTCAGGCAAGATTCTTTTTGAATCGATCGTTTATTATAGCTGTAAATGTATTAGTTTTTGCCATTTATTAATATCCTATTGGCGCTAGTTCAGTCGAATTTAATTAATAAAATTAACTTGAGTACCAACATTTTTTATCCAAACTTTCACTGCTTGAAATTAAATTTAATACTACGAACCTTCTATAATAATAATAATAATGTAATGTATGCATATCCAACCAAGAGATTAATGGATACGAAATCAAGTGAATGGTAGAAATAACTATTTGGCACTCACCCAGCGATCATTTTTTTGGTCGCACCAATATTAATCTTCATTTCTTTGACCCAGTAATTTTTAAACATCCAGGGTATCCTTTAATTCAGAAGATAATTGTTTTGGTCTGCCACCTACGTCTTGGGAATTTTCGTCTGCCAAATTCAAATTTTCAAATTCATTGCAAAAGTTGAGAAGAAATCCGAAAATGAAATTATAAAATTGTTTGGTTTTCCGTGGTTTATTCCATGTCATTTGTGACGTGCACTAAAGTGCAGTAAACGACCTTGCGATTAAGTAGGAAGTGCATTCTTAAATGAAGTTATTTAAGCGAGCCTAGGGTGGCTGTTTCCGCTTTTAGATCGTGCAAGTTAGTGTAGTAAAGTTGTAAACGACTCCTTTTATTTTTATTTATTATGCGCCGTATAATTGGAGCAAGAAAAAATAACGAATTAAATATGCATGTGTCACTTGACATTTCTTAAATCGACCGAGTATTTATTTACAAAACAAAAAATTCGGATTCCCGTTACAGATCTTACGAAATAATAAATTATTGCCATTATGTAATCATATTAGGGTGAATTCGCCTGTTGGCGTACTACGCCCGGATTACGTACACCAAAAAATATGTAATTAAATTATACAAAGTAAAGAAATTACTATTTTACAACATGTCCAACATGAAATTTTTGTTAAATGGCCGTAATCCGGCGAATTCATCTTTTAAAACTGAAGATATCACATCCTATGTTTTTATCTTCATCGTCGGCCTTCTGAATCGCTTTTGAAAAATCATTAATCAGGTGTGTAGCGAAAAACACGCATATTATTATTATTATTTTTTTTTTTTTTTTTTTTTTATATTATAATATAATTTTATATTCTTTGGTGTACGAGAACGGGCGGCGGCCGCCAACGGGCGAACTCACTTTGTAAAATAACCATCTTGAAAACAAGAAAATATTATTAAGATTTAATTCATTAAATTAGCGTAACGTTAAGTTTCTGTTAAATTTTTAACAAAATATTTAAAATATTTTTTTTGTTACAGGAAACTGCACCTTTTGAATCCGCAACAAATTTTTCCCATATAAGGGTGAGTAAATATACATTACTTCGTATTAGAATGGCGACTTTTGATTGTTCAAATATTTGAAATAAAGTATTATTGACAAATATTATCCTGCCGACGACAGGACAAATTTTGGCAAAATAATATTTTTATTTTGAAAATTTCAAAGTTACAATTTGCATAAAATTAAAAAAAGTGTGTTTCATGTTTAGAAGTTAGCTAATTTTAAGTATAAACAGTCGGGTCGTTATCCTATTTACAGCAAAAATAAATTATTCGCAAATCTTAGTCATTGTAATCATAATGTTTATTTTTGAACAAGAACAGTCTAGAGTTTTGGTTAAAGTTTATTGTCAAAAAGTACGTAAATTTTATCTAAAAATAATATTTAAAATTTACTTTGTTTGATTTTTACTCCGTGTTGCTTACCAATTTCCAACCTTTGCATGTTGATGAAAATGAAGCTGTTATATTCATATTATTACAAATCACAAAAATTTTAACGATGTCGAAATAAGTTTGAACGATGCTGTGACTTTTCTTTTGTCTAAGCATGGACAGCACGAAACAGACATTAAAACTAAAAATGAAAAAATATTTTAGTAGATATTTTATTATTAAAATAAGCACAATTATTATAATAAACTGAAAATTCTTGTTTTGGAATTCGTTCATTTTGTTGTGGAAATTTTATAGATTAATAGTTGTCCCTGTGTCGTAAAAACTTCATTAGAATGAACTTCAATGTCTATAATTTTATATTCTTTACTTTACGGTTAAAATTCTAATATTTTAACGTTCTGTTTAATTCTGTTAAATTTATCTTATCAACTGGGAAATTTTCTCGGGTAAAATTTCAGTTTTATTTTACAGAAATACTATTATTATTTCATACAAAATTGTTTTTCTGATACGTATAATTTTGATTTATTGTTGCAATATTAGTATTATTACTTAACTGATAACAATGTACAAGGGTACATATTGATCTGCCTTAATAATTATAGGATCAAGGTTGCTGATCGTCCATGACAATTTTTTCTGCAATTCTATTTTCGAATTAAAAATGTTACAGTTATCGCGAAAAATTTTAAATTATGAGTTTTTTTTTAGTTTCTGACAAGGTTATAAAACAGATAAATTTGATTATCCATAATGTAGCATTATATTTAAATCCTTTTGATTGTCTCAATTTTATTTAGAATTTTCGATTTCTGAACGAAAAAAATTAATTTCAATTTGTTCAAATTCTGCTGAAATTTGATCTTACAGACTATTTTTGGCTTTGGATTCGTCCTTAGTCCTTAAGAACCCTTAGCTTTAAATGTACAATGGTGTAACATGCGGTGTTATTGGTACACTATAATAATTATTGAGTCTCCAATTACGTGCAATCATTATTGTTGTGGTTTAGTATTTTAAATAATTTCAATTCGATTACACATTTATTTGTTTATAAGTTACGTTACTTAAAATCGCAATTCACCTGAATGAACAAAAATAATGTAAGTTTATATTTTTATTTATTACAAAATGATACATAATTTCTATTACATTATGTGGGTCAGAGAATTCAAAACAATTATTATTAACAGATCAGTATAATTAGTAATTGTTATTGATGCTCACCGTTATTGCACAAAGCTTACAAATCCATCTTAGGCCCATATTTGTGTTAAAACTTGAAATTTATTGGTGAAACTAAAAATTTAATTGTTTACTTTCCGATAAATTTTTTTTATTCCCTGCGAGCAATCTTCAAAATGATATTATGTAAAATTAAAAATTATGCTTGACAGAAGTGTTTTCGTTTTAGAATTATTAAAATAATAATTCGGATCTCCGGAATATTGGCACTCTATCGGTGCTCATGCACAAACCTCGAAACTTAAAGGATCCTTCGAATACCAAGGGCGGTCATAAGAGGGGCTCCAGAGACCCTACCGACAAATTACAGCGTTCACTGGGGGGTATTCCATACCCCCCAGACCCCCCGGTTTGCACCACCGTTTTGCTATTTAGTAATTTTATTTTTGCACTCCCAGATATCGCAAAACTCCTAATAGAAGTAGCTAGCTTTAATATTAAAAATTTAAATAAAATAATTTAATAGAAATTATATTTGAGCTTTCATCGACGGTTATGAGTTTATAAATAAATTTCTGACGAAAGCGATAACCGTCGCTGAAAGCTCAAATATAATCTCTATTATATTATTTGATTTAACTTGTTATATTAAAGTTTTTAATGTTATTTATTCTCACAAGTTAAGATTTATTAGGCTCTGGCAAAACAGAGATCTTTAGTTTCGACTAAGTTCATTTTTACAACTCTCAATACTGCAAAAATCAGATAAGTGCTACTTAGCTTCTTTTGTTTATAAGTTAGTCAAACAAAAGTTTTTGGAGAGTGGGCATAGTTACATGGAGGTGGATAGAAAAATTGAGTTATTTTCTATAATATTTTCTTTCACAATTAAAACTCTAAGGTCCAGTATTTCAGTTGCTAGTTAAACTAAATCCAAGGTTTCAACTACGTTTATGGCTACCTGATTGGTTAGATATTGATTTTAAACTCTGATCGTAGTTTAAACCACAACTGAAATACCGGCCCTAAGGGAGTTAACTGCACCATGTTTGATAATTTTACGTAGCAAAACAAGATAAGTCCTTTGCTGGGGATTAGGGCTGGGCGATATTCAAAAATTGATATTGAATTTCGATAATGGAAAAACTATCGATAACTGTGATTAATCAAACGTCGATGATTATCGGAGTATCGAAGTATCAATAATTATCGAAGTATCGCTATATTGATTAATCGATATTTCAAAAATAAAATATCGTTTTTCGGTTAATCGATAACTATCGATAGTTCGATATCGATATCGAGTAGTTTATCGATAATTATAAAAATTTCCAGCCCTGGTACATATAGTATTACAAACAGAGAAAGTGTCAAACAGAGAAAGTGAAACAAACCGGTCGAACCCAAAATTGACCAATGAGAAGTCTAAAAAACATAAGACAATAACCTAAATTAGAAATCAGTCGCTTACCAGCAGTATGGCGTAAAGCCTACACCGGCCGACTGGGAAGCGGGTAACCGCGGTTCAAATTCTGGTCGCGTACGAATACACTGCTGTGATCTAAAAACCTAAGATAGATCTGTGGGCTATGGGGAAGGCAACGGAAAACCACCCCATTAACTAAATTCCCTAGTACGTCACTTTGGCTTCAGCCAAGTGATCGCCTACGCACTGCATAGTGTATGGCACTTGAAGCAGAAGTCGCTTAGATGCAAAAGCCGACATGTCAGAACTTTTTCAGCAATGAGATTAATTCCATTTTAATAATTAATTTTTGAAGGCTTATTCTGACTACCTCAGATTTTATCAATTTATTTTTATATTCATATCTATGCGTAGGAAACTATGCTAAAAAAATCATTGCTTAATTCGGTTAGATAAAGATTGTATGAGTTTTTCTGCATTGTCTAGTTTTTTATTTCACTGGACTTGTGGGGTTTTGCATTTAAGCTACTGAAATATCGAAACTCCAAATATCGATAACTATCGATATTTTATTTCGATTAATCGAAATAAAATATCGATAGATAAATATCGATAGTTATCGATTAATCGAAATAAAATATCGATAGTTATCGATATTTGGAGTTTCGATATTTCAGTCGCTTAAATGCAAAACCCCACAAGTCGATCGATAACTATCGATATTTATCGATTAATCGATGAAAACTCCCAGCCCTATTAGTGAATAAAAATTGTTAAGTTTCAAATCCGAATTTTAGTCTTGTTTTCTCAAAACTATCATTTTGGAGTTATCTTGTTTTAGCTTTAAGCCCACAATATTTTTGAGTAGCTAGCTTTATTGTAGTTAGTTCATGTGTAACTTGGTCTGACTAAGCTCTTGAGGCCAGAAGTTTAACATATTTATTCATTATTACAATTTCAAATTTATGGTTACATTCTAACGTACGTAGCTATTGGCAAACCGGGGGGTCTGGGGGGTATGGAATACCCCCCAGTGCACTATTTCATTTTATTCGGATCCGGAGTAGTATTCCGCTAGAAAATTTTGAGGCCTGAGGTTAAACGTATTTATTTATTATTATTATTTCAAATTTATGGATGCGTTTCAATGCTGTAGCTATTGGCAAACCGGGGGGTCTGGGGGGTATGGAATACCCCCCAGTGCACCATTTCTTTTTATTCGGATTCCGAGTAGTATTCCGCGAGAAAATTTTGGTAATCCGCGGAAAAATGAATCATAGTTATGAGATTTATCATTGTTTACACTTCTAAAAAAATTATGTTACTAGTGAAATTCGTAGATTATGGTAGCGGGAGTTTAATTGATCTATTCGTAGTCTTCCTATAAACTAGTGATTTTCGTACCTTTACCATGTTCGTAGATATTTTTTTGACGGCTAGATCACAGCCAATGTTCAAAGCTCAAATGAAGGACCGTCTGATGATTATTCAAATTCAAGGCTTCCAATCTCTAGGGCAGCGGTTCCCAAACTTTCCAAATCTTAACATTGTTGTCGGTAAGAACTTGAAGCTTTTGTGATTTTTTGTGGAACCCATTTTGGGACCGCTGCTGTGTAGTACCGGTTGATAATCACTAGTTACCTTTTAAACCGTTTTAATTTGACATACGGTTTAATAAAAAATATTATTGTATGTACATACATCATACATCCATAAACGTAAAAAAGTATAACGGTATTTGAAACAATCGCAAGGACATCATAGCTCACTGCGTCAGTAAAAAAATTTTAGATTATAATTTTGTAAAAAAAAATTAATGTAATTATTGATTAATTCTGACTTGCTGTTTATTTCGTTTAATTACTTTTTTTTAAAATTGCTATTTTGATTTTTTGCTCTTACAACAAAATCTTGAAATAAAGAGATAAATATGGGACTATGAATAGAATATTTAATATAATTTGTTCTTGTAGTTGTCAGTCTTTTATTATTATTATTATTATTAATATATTATAGTTTTGGCAAATGGTACGTCATTATCAAGGATACTACCTGATGTAGTAGGTATTATTATTTTCAATGTAGTATCATTGTAAATGCTTTATGAATAAATTAATATTAACTATGCAATTCTAAAAAATAGTACAAACTCAAAATTCGTTTTAACTTCTTGGAGAATGATTAGATTTTGATTTTTTGCTTGAGCGTTTATTATAAACATGAGATCAATATGGAGTTATTTTAAGAAGCGTTGGCGATATTTATGTAAAAATCAGTGACCTACTATAAAGTATAAACAATAAAAAGTTGAAATTGTTCGACTACTAAAAATATAGGTGATTACACTATAATATAAACCATAGAATTGCCGAACGATTGGCTGGTTTGTGGTATACGCAATACGCAGTTCAAGTTTATGCGTGAGTCGGATCGTGGCAACTTCAAGTTGTTTAATTATTATAACAAGAACCTCTAAACAAAGAAGTACTATTTAACTTGGTGGTGTTCAGCCTTGTGTTCGTGAACATTCGCCAATATTCGCATTGTGCTTAGAAAGGTTAGCTAAGCTAAGCTTTGATAGTACGATTTTCATTCGTGGGTTTAGTTTGCATTTGAAAATAATTGCGCACGCCCGTGAGCGCGATTTCCGAACACCGGAGTACAGTTACTGTTATCATGATTATCGAAGATAATTAAGTACGTTAATTGCATCGGCGAATTGCATACGGCACTTAGCGTCAATTATCCTTGTGACAAAAATTTTATATCCTCGACTTGTGTTACATTGGCGATCCAGTACTCGCGACTTCTTCGGGACTCGACAACTTTAATTTAAGGTTTCCAATTCTGTTTACTGTTTTTTTGTGGAAAACGTGCGCTTGTTACATGTTGTGTTTTTCACTAACAATAGTGCTGTTATAGTAGTGTGCTTTGGATATCGAATTTAGTGTTTTTCCTAGTGTGCCTTTCAATTTTTGGATTAATATTGTGGATTATAATGCATTTGAATCAAGGTTTGTGTCGAAAATACCTCGTAATACATTTAAATACCCCTAAATACCCAGTTTTTTAAAATCGAAACGCGTGGGCCGATAAATCTTTTTTAATAAAATATACATAATATTATATTCGAAAAGGTAAACGAACTTTTATTTTTTAACAGTTGCTAAACGCTTTCTCCACGTCTGACAAGCGAAAGTTAGGAAAATGGCCGAAAATTTCTATTATAATAATTCATTTTAGACTTATAACTGGTTTTCAACGTTTTGTATTTTGCGGCATACTTATTATACGCAAGGTTTCCGATTTTACTTTCTTTATAATATAGTAGAATTTTATGTTAATTTTTTGCATAAAAGTGCATACACAGATGAGATAACAATTTCCTCAACGATAAATTTTCATTTCCATTATTTAAATTTCGTTACTAATGAAAATTCTTCCGCATTTTTTGTTTTCCACAATATTTTTTTTAAATTTTACAATTGATGCTTTTTATTTAGATTCTCATTTCATTGTAGAAAACCGTTACTTACGTAGAGCCTAAGTTAGATTAGATCTCGGTGCATCCCATCGGGCTTTCATTCTGGAATTATTGTTAATTAAAATTACGTAAAAGTAATTTTAGATTAGGAACTGAAAATCGAGATGTAGTTAACTCTACAACACATCTCGAACGTTTAGTCCAGGAAAGTTAAAACCTAACGGTAAAATTGATTCTAATCTGCAGATTTAACAATTATTCACGCGATAATAATACTGAATTGAATTGTGAATTGAATTTTTTAATTCAGTGAAACGACATTGAATCAAGTTAAAACGAGGTAACTGACCGTGGTATGTGTATTACGCACTTTCACCAACTTTACACGATAACTTACTGATAACATCAGCATTTAGGATTTGTGTTTGTTTATTTTATATTTAGAAAGCTTGCCGAAAGTGGTTGACATTTATCATTTTGCAAATAAATAAAATATTTGCAATTATTGCTTTTTGCAAAAATTTGTCGAATAAATTTTTTTCGAAAAATTTCGATAAAAAACTGATACCGCTTAACATTTTTTGATTTATTGAAAAATTGCGCAATTATACGTAAATTACCTCAAAGTTGAAAGAAAAATAATTGAGTTTTTTAATAAGTAATATCTTATGATTCCTCATCAATTGAAATGTACAGTTTACAAAAAATATTTTCCTTCCCCAGGATTAGAGATCCTCATTAAATTTTAAATACTAGATGTTTTGTTTGGGAGCTAGTTAGCAATTCGAGGGTTTAGAGTCAGAAAGATGTAAATACAAAATTAGCTGTTATCAAGTTACTTTAGTTTACTATCTAAACAAATCGTAAGATATCATATACCTAAAAAATAAATTGAGAAATCCTTAATTAACAGCATACTTGCTTGAAAATGTCGGTTTTTCTTCCATATCTCAAATGGGGAATTTTGTAGTTACATCCTTCTGACTCGAAACCGTCGAATTGTTCCTGACAATGAAATAATTAAATTGATTTAAACACCCGATCCTTTTGGTGTACAACTAGATGTCCTTAAATCCCTTTGTGTTTATGCTTCTCGCATTTTTCTGAAATTTCCCGAAAGTAACGAAACGAAAATATGTAATTGATTCCGAATATTTAAAAAACCATTAGTTAATGGATGCTGATATTATTGGTTCTGACCCTCGATACTCTATTATATAGGTAATTAATCAAATTAATAACAATATAGCATTAATCGTTATAAATTTTAGACTAATCAAGTTAGAGAAAAATGTAACATCAAATCACGCATTTCATTATTGAAGATGATAATAATAATATATTATATTATATTAACATATCTTCACGCCTTGGATGGTTAAAGTTTAACGATAAGTAATATCAAGGTTCGTGTTTGGATTTTAAAAATGAAATCCTTCGCAAATTTGGTAAATCCAAGTAAATCGCGGTGAAGAAGTAGGCATGCACAAGGGCAACACCTAGCTAATAAACTCGAAGGCAGAGGTAGCGAAAAATGATAATTATAATCGTAAATAAATTATCGGGAATGTGTTAAGTTAATAATTGATTAGGATTTTCCAAATATGTACTCGGGTGCCATTAGTTCCTTGAATTCAATTAATTAATTACATCTTGTCGAGTCGTTAACTTTAAATTAATAATTTGAATAATTAGAATGTTTTCGCCTAATATTTACAAATGCAACTTACTTTTCACAAATAATTAAATGATAAACATGCAGATAATTTGCTAAAAAGTGACCTTACAAATAATTTCCTGAAATTTTAACATTTAAATTGCCAAGTAGAAAAATTAATGTTTTTATTTAAATAAAACAAGGCTAAACTATAAAAATATTAAAATATATGTTTTATGATAATTATTGTAATCAAAATATCTTCAAATTAAAATTATAGATTAGGGAGCGAAGTCGTGATATTCGCCGTGGTTTAAGTTTCACGTCATGCCATACTATTTCAATTTCAATGAACTAAATTATTATTTAGGTTTGTTATCAAGCTTCTCACTACCTGAATCGCGAAACTATCCATTATTATTACATATTATGTATCTTTAAATAGTTTTTCTAAAATATGTGCTATTAATATTTATGCTATAGGTATCGGCAAATGATGGCCGTCACAAATAAAGACATGAAAAATGTATAGTTTTACAACATTATAACTAACCACACCACATTATTAAACAAAAATGAGAGCCTTATGCACAATATCGCAATGAACTCGATTTAACTACAAGAATGCGGAAGTAAATTTATTTGTTGAAAACAAAGGGGTTTATTGTAAAGATTTGATCTACAAACATTTTTATTTTATTAGTTAGATACAAAGGTACAATTACATAAACCACCAAATTTAGCGGAAAAATTCTCCATTACAAGATAAGTTTTTTTAATATTTTGATATCAATATTTATGTAGTTCAAATTATTAGGTACAAGCAAATAGTCCCGCGCCGGCGTAGCTAGTAGACAGAGATTCGAACGTAGAAATCCAGGTTGATAGCTGAGTGATGCTTTACGCTGCACTCCTGACAGATTTTTTGTTTGAATTATTTAATAATAATTATTATAGGAGTGCCCCAACGATTTTACGTTGAAGGTTACTATTAAAATAGTATTTTGGTGGAAGGCCACATCTTTAGAAGTCAGTAGCCTGAGGAACTATGAGTTCCGCAATCATTTTCTGTTGTGCTTCTTCATTTGAAAATCGAATTTTCTGTACTGTATTTGGATTTTTTGAAACCGGTCGAGACGTTTTTTAATTCTCATGGTAGCAGGTTAACACTAGCTTGCGGGTGCGTCTGATAATTTCCAGCTGCTGCAAGAACAACGCAAGGTTTTCTCTTATTCTTATTTACTAGAGCCTAGTACTTATTATCCCTACCGATGAGGAGTAAACCGCAGAGAAATTTTAGTGTAAAACCCTAGGAATTGCTAGCGCCCGAAGGGGGGGCAGGGGTGGCCTTTGCCCCCCTGTGAAATTGAATGGAAAAATAAAAAACAATTTTTACAAACGAAAAAACAACATAATGAAATTGCCCCCCCCCCTGAGATTTATTCCATGTTTTTTTTGGCAAAAAATCATCGAACATGTTAACCTTACTTTTTAAAGTGTAAATTTTTTGCACCATTGACATTTTCTGATTATGTTTTTTTCTGAATTATCCCGGATTTGGATCGAGTACTGATTTCTTACTGTAAAATTATCAGATAAACCTTGAACTGAAAAGTTTTCGGAATAAGCCTTTTCAAAGTTTCAAAAATATATGCTGAAGCTGATTCGATCAATCATTTATTGCTTCTTTGATCGGACAGATTTGTGTCAAAATTCAAAAAATTAGACTAGGAATTGTTCGGAAATTGTAAAATCAAAAAAACGCGAATTAAAATTTTAATAAAAGTAATCCGCCAATTAAAATTCAATTAATCAAACGTGGACTTTGTGGAGGTAGTTCTGTTCTACTAGATTCCCTCCTAAAAGAATCATCATCATTTGAGCAATCAGCTGAGCAGTGGCGGTGATATCAATACGCTAATGTAAGCAATGCTTAGGGGCAAAAGAGATTTTTAAATAATATATGCAATTCAAAATTATACATTGTTTTTTTGGGAGTGACAGGACGGAGAGCCGCTGTATCAGAGGTAGTCCAATGGGTCCCATTGTGGCCTGCCCTCCTACCTAAAATCCAGAAGAGTGCACTGAGGGGTATTCCATACCCCCCAGACCCCCCGGATTACACCAGTTCTTTTGTGATTAAAATAATATGTCTAGACTTTTACTCCCTAATGTGCAGCGAATCCAGTTTTTCCCGATTCCTAAGCTCTAAACATATTGTTTAAGTCACAAAACAATTGGTGTAATCCGGGGGGTCTGGGGGTCTACAAATGCATATTTTGAGTTTTAGTGCATATTTGTCTGTTTATTGTTGCATAGTTGGCAAATTAAATAGGTAATACAATTTTTTGTTTTTTAAGTGTTATTTAAAAAAAAATTTTTTATTATTTTTATATTGGGTATAGTTAATTAACATTTTCAACTTGACCGGTCAAGAATAGTAGAAAATAAATAAATACAATATTCAAAAACCGAAGTGAGCCTCATCCTTCAGAACTCTCACTTCAAAAATATTCCTTGAGATGTCATACTGCTAAATATCTTAAGTGCTTATTTTGAAGTTTTTAGAGCATATTTACCTGCATATTTTCAAGTATTTTAGTGCCTACAAATCCGAACCCTACTGATCAGCATAAATAAAATTACTTTTGGACTTGTCAGCGAAATCAGTTTTTTCCGATTCCAAAGCTCTAAACCTATTTAAGTCACAAAACAATTGGTGTAATCCGGGGGGTCTGGGGGGTATGGAATACCCCCCAGTGCACTCTTCTAGATTCTGGATTTTGGGTAGGAGGACAGGGAGATAAGGCCACTAGCGAATGCTTAGGAGCCCGGGACCATAAAAGGTAGTAAAATCCCAAAACAGAATTATTCTTGCACCGCCCACTGCTGCTGAGCCATTCATTATTAGCAAACGGGCTGTATAATCTGTACTTTGTCCTATAGAGATTTTCTTCAAAAGTCTTCTGATATAGTGAATCTGGGTGGATTTCAAATTTGAAAACAATTGAGACTTACCGCTCATGGATAACGCATAATTTTGATTCAAATCTTCTATCAGCCAGTGAGTGATCTTGTGTTACAAAACTTGATGCAACCTCCCAGCTGGGTGTTGTCCCGGGAATTTTCCCGAGTAGAGCCCGGAGCTGTTTACTCTAGAACAGCACGAGAAAGAGAGGGGACGCTGTATCGCTGTCATCGAGGCCGTTATCGGAGTGGAATCTCGTTAATCCATTCATGCGCAACCAATCGTAGGCTGTTTTCGATGAAATATTTCATCCAGTTAATCATTTTCGAACATTCGTGCATGAATTTTGTCGATTCTAAATGGTGGGCCAACCTTGACAACATTTTTTTTTTAATTCCCGTATAAGTTTTCTGTTTTTTACCCAATCAATTTGCAATTGCCTCTGAAGTGTTCTTATTCGTAGACCTTTCCGATCATGTGCTTAGATTAACAAAATTCTTTCTTAAACGGAAGTTATGGGCAAAAGTTAAAAAGGTGGCCAACCCTAACGACATTCCCTAGATCAAATAATGAGGAGAGCAAACACAAGATGCATATTCCAGTTGCGAATGAATCGAGCAGAAATACTGCAGTTCAGTCGAAAGTATTTTGACTACGGTACTTTTCAATTAACATAGCACTAATCCAAATTTAGATTCGACCCATTATGGTACACCCAGTGACCTCACAATCAAGAAGGAAAGAAAGTTATGAATTCTGATTCTTTGTGCTCTGCCCACCAAGTAACTGATAAGTCATTTTATTATGATTGAACTGAATCCACGATGCCAAGGACCCAGGAGGGGGTTATTTATAGAAATAAATTTTAAAAAATTGTCCCAAGGGGCAAATCCTTGAACACAAATTGCTCTTTATGCTGTAAATTTCATAACAATTCCCTTGCAATTTCTGGATTAGTTTCTTTGTTAATTCCTAGTTCTTTTACACAAAAAAACCGATTTTTGCAAAATCGGTATAGTTTGAATCGACCTGTTGAATCATCTGCAAACTTCAAAAATTAAAAAGAAAGGAATTTCAAATTAATTAATTTTATAAAGTCGGCTCGTGTGTGGGAGCTTATGTTGTCTTGATGATTTATACTTAAATTCAATATAACATTTTAAAATTTAAGCCACTCTATTCATACTCTCTCCCAACAAGTGGATGTATGTGATTCGAAATCACGATTTTTTATTTGATTGTATTGATGTTGTTTACATTTTAAACTTACGCTTACCACTCTGCCAGGATTAACAAATAAACTTTATCATAATTTGATGCTTTGCAAAATTTTTGAGATAGGAATATTTCTGATTATTAGTAAATATTCTTCCTGGTTGTTTGTGGCGCACTTACCATGCATTATTTTATCTAATTGCGTGATTTATTTGAAAATTGCTTTGTTTCATTAAATTTTGAGCAAAAGTTAATAATTAGTTTTGGTCGAAATGTATGGAAATTTGGAAGTAATATCTTGAAAAGTATGACCACGTGCATTAAAATTTATTCAAATTTTGCATAAAATATATATCGACATTGAACTGTTAACCCAGATAAATGCGATGTGAATTTAAATCTATTATATGGAAGAATTATTATGCCACAATAAATTAAAAATTCAAATGTCAAAGGGCAGGGTTAAAATTTGGAACTTAATTTACAGGAACTCAAAGTTCAATGTGAAGTTTGCAAGTTTTCATTGTGCGATCTGCAGTATCAAATTGAAGACGTATAAAATTTTACGCATGTGAAATGTTTTGATGTAATGTGATTCATGGAAAATTTGTACTTATCTGAAATATAAATTTTAAACAAAATAATTACTTATTAAATAATTTAAAAAAATATTCTTTATTCAATAATAAACAACGATCAAACTGCACAATAATAAATAATTATTTAACGTTTCTTCAATATTCAGTCATCCTTGTGATCCAACACTGCAATTATAGCAATTTGTTCACCACGGATTAAAAATTGATCCACGTGTCTTTCGCACGTTTCTGTTTTTTTATCACATTTTAAAATTTTCACTGGAGGAGGAACCAAAACCGTCTCGACTTTTCCATTGGAATCTAAACATTAAAATATTTATAACAATGTTCCACTTATCAAATTATCAAAAAATGTGAGTATTTGTAATGATCATTAACCTGGTGCTTACCTAAAGCTGCAGGAATTTTTCTTCGTTTCTTCCTGGTCCAAACTTCTGTTATATCTTCCAGTACCAAATTCCAATGTTTATCGTAAAGTATAACAAACCCAATGCAGTAGCCCCGAATATCGTGACTATGTCTGGTCCAGACCTGTAATGATGTTGTGGTTAGGATTAACGAAGTATCAAAACAATTTCTGACCTATTTTTTGTTTTAAAAAAATACGACCTTGGCAGTTGAACAAATTATTATTAAAATTTAGCGATGCGATTTGAAAAATATGGCATTGGTTATTATTACCATCGATATACAAACTATAGGAACTGCAAATTGTATAACCAGGGTCGACTAATTTACAGGCGTCTATTGAAAATTGGGTCAATAATAAAATCAGGCTCTAGTTTCAATTTACATTAAACTTATTATCTAAATTAACATCTGGTTACAGTTGTATTAATAAACTAAGCAGAAATGTAATTGCTTTTAATTTATTATTATTGATGCAATTTCTCATTAGCATCACCATGGGACAGGGGGGGAGGGTTAACGAATTTAAAATTTAATATGATAATGATCTTCCAGCAAAAAACTGAAGTTTAGAGAGTTCCCTCCCTCATTCCCGTTTTCGGCCATCAGATTGGTTTGCGACTGTTACCGGAATTTTTTGATGGTATAAAAAAGCAAAATGTCTTAAACATTACGAACTTAAATTATGGATATCCTTGTGACACACCTGATGGTCGTATTATTCAAGTAGGAAGGGTAACCTTGCCTAATGGCCTCGTTGGAGACCTCGAATCAAGGTTTGCGAAAGTGTGGTTAATGCTGCGGGTGCGCCATAGTTCTTTATTAGCAGTACCAGTTTCTTGATTTATATTGTCAATTATTTTTTTGTTTGGCTTTCCAAATTTGAACGGCTTTGACAAACTTGCGAATTGATCACTAACGACTCCTAAGGTTACTCTCCCATTTTCACCTTATTACGAAGATAAACATAATTTTAGTTTAGTTACCCCTTTCCAAAGATGCTCAGCCTTTCCTTCCAATGGGTGAACTGCACACATTTTAATTATCACAATTTGCTTAATTTCTGATTTGGAACGACTGTTCCAGTTTTTTTGGGGCGAAATAAAAAATTCAAAAACAAAATTTTGTTTTGTAGATAAATGAGTCAGCGGTTTATTATTGTAAAAACCCGTTAGATATAATAAAGCAACAAATAAATTTTAAAGGTTAATTATAACTAAAAATAACCATCGCAGAAGTACAATCACTCGGTAAGATTTTTGCTAGCTATTGATTCGACCATGGCGTTGACCATGGAGTATAGTGGACCTGTTCTTTTCTCGAGTTATTATATAAATGCTAAAATGTAACATTCTTGATGTGAGTCACTATTATAGTGAGTTAACTACTAACCTTCTGCCACAGTTTCCTTGTTGTGCAACAAAATCAAGAGGACAAACAATTTTTATTACAAGTCGTTGCCATTGAGCGGAGCAGAAATTACAAATGGGGTAGATGCTTAACATGAATATTATGTTATTTTGTTTATACTCTCTTATCATTTAGTTTTACATGATGGAATCGGTGGTTCGATCCCATGGCACGATGGGTGCGATGCATCCCCACCATCGAAACAAACACATAAGATGCCGATGCAAATAATTTTGAATTAATGATGTATAAAAATGTCGATTACCTTAATTTTTATTCGTTCATCTTTGCACTTTCTCAACATGGCCAAAGGTCCTTCGATTAATTCCATTCGAGCGAGGACGTTCTTGTAGCTACTAGATCGAACCGTTTGTGTGGGCACTAAAAAAAATACTCTAATTAATTATTATAGTTTCGGTTTTTAAATTATTGATGTAGCTTTCAGCTTGAGAAAGCAAAGTTTTCCAGCTGAGCCACGTGCATAACCTTAAAGAGAAAGCGCAATTGTCGATTTGTTTTGCTATTAAAATTTAATAACTTAACAATGATGTGCTTTTATAAGAAAAATAATCAAGGCTTACATTAAACCGTAGAGTTCTTATGATTGCTAATAATTTTTTAGTTAGGTAGAAGATGCGTTTAACGCCTATCTGAAAACATTAGTCTTAAAATGTTTCCTTTTTCGAGGAATTTGATGATTCCAAATAAGGGATCAAATAAGGTACACCACCTCTTCAACTCCAACGATGTTGGACCACCATAAAATAAATTCCAAGCTGCGAGGATAATAATGCTGTTCCACAATGCGAGTAAAGCGAAGGGAATACTCGAGTGTAACTGTTCGTACAACCTGAAGGTAATTCACAATTGAAAACCAGAACGAATTCTTTTAAAATGTTGTTGATTGTTTCACCATCAAAAATGAAAATTCGTCGATAGTTTAAAAATTTGAAAAACTTGAACACAGGATTTTTACCCTATGTGACATTTTAAAATGGTTTCTCGCCAGTATGAATTTTAAATCAAACTTCTGTTGTGAATCAAAGCAGGTTTTTGAAAATTTTATCCTGCACTCTACTCAATTTCTATTTCACTAAATTTCCACATACCTAATTTAAATATAGAAGAGAGGACTACCCAGCCCTATTATCTATAACCATATGTAATTCGGGAACTGTAAGGTATCCTCGTGCCTCGTACTTGATAAATGTTATTTGATTTGATGTTATGAATCGAAAAATGGATGTGTCTAGATTTTTCTTTTTCTTCTTTGCTTTTAGTTTATAGAATGCTCAGAACGAAAAATATCACGGCAAATTAATTTTCTATCAAGATAAAGATACGTAACAACACAATAATTATAAAATTTGTTTGTTTTGGCACAAAACTAAACACATAATATAATAATTAATAATTTTATTTATAGGATTGAATTTTCTTTAATTAACTATGCTGGTATGTGTAATATTTGTTTATCGTTCGAAATTAACTATAACTTGACAATAGTGGTTATAATAATAAAAAATTGGCAATTATCGCAACAGTTATTATTATATGGTTAAATCGAAGTTTATCTATATATTTTTAGGTCGTTGTTTGAACCTCAGTAAATAAGCGACCTGTTCACTGGTATAGTTTAATACGGGCTTTTCATAAATTTGGTGAGAAGGTGCGTACGAGTCAAGGTACGCATTGTGAAAGTACTTTGTAATTTGTGAGTGATAGCTTCATCGAATTGCATTGAACGTGAACCGAAAGCTGCACGAGTGCTACGTACGAGAGAAGAGTACGCGAACTTTTGGGTCGTTCACCTCGAACTACAAACAGTGGTTGCCTGGAAATGTCTGCAACTGAAGTAATTATACTGATAAGTACAGTACATTAATTTATTTTGTGTAAAGTAACTTAATTAGTCATAAAACGGATCTTGAGAAAAGTTGGATCGCTTCAACGGCGCCGCCGATGAAGAGGAACTGAAAGCTCCCTAGGTAATGGAGAAAATAAAATTCTTCTCTTTTGAGGTTTTGCGAAAGAAATAGTTAATAATAAGTGAATCAAGATACTGCAAGGTTTAGAATTAATTTTGTTTTCTTCTCCTTACAATGTTTATATTGGCGATAACATATGACTTGCATAACCCCGTATTTCTGTTCTATTTAAATATTGACGATAAGAAACCAGACTCTGCACGTGTAGTGAGACAATCAACTTGACTATATTGTTGATATTCTTGTCTGCGGAAAATTTGAAGCCCGGTGCACCGTGAGCAGGTGAGAGAAGTTACGAAATGTGGGGTAAACATGAAACTTACGATAACATAGCAGGACTCGCACGTTTGCGTTGCGTGAGATTATGTACGTATTCCTCGAGAGATTTTTCACATTTCGGAATAACTTAGTTTTGGAATTGGATTGGAAGACCATAAATAAACTACTTCCGTTGTATAAATAAAACGGCTAAATTAAGTTACCTGGACAAGCAAACCTTGAAGTTTCCAATTAATCTAAATAATTTTTATCCTATTTAAGAATCAATTCATCAAAACATATTGCCAGGATTCAGTTTTCCAGACTCGTGGTTTAATTTGATGCTCTGGACCGCCAGTAAATTAATAAATTAGTTCGTTCAGCTTTGTCCATATTTAATATATTGATAAATTTGCATCGGTGGAGTTAGATTGAAATTTCTATTGATTATGATTTACATTATTTACTAGTACATACATAATGTATTATATAATTAGATAAAATTATCGTACTTTTCTAATGTTCTGCAGAATCATAGTTATATAATATTTGGAAACTTATCTTATTCTATTCAACAATTACTCTTGAATGCAGCTCTATATTTATTCATAATAATATGAGATATGTAATTATGCCGCTTTTCAACTTTGGACTTGTGACCTACATGTAGAGAAACTAATATAATATTTTCGTGACCAAGTGCGTCAGGTGCATAGTAAATCGGTCGAAACGCAAAAATTGGCTAAACTATTAAAAAATCAAAAAGTGAATCTTCTTAGATGAATACTTCCGTCACACTGCTACGAGATGAAAAGGCAGATGATTTGACAAAAACAAGGTTCGCATTACCCTTACAGGGCGTGTCTCCTCAGTTGAATGTTGGCAATCACGATACCATGTTCCGTCAAGACACCAACCTAGAATAGGATTGCTTGTATGCCCTAAGTCGTTCAATGGGGAGAAAATGAAGGATATCCTAACGTCCTAGCACTAAGTAATTTTAATTAATTACGTATAGTATTTATGTCGTAATTCTCTAGCAAAAAATTAAGCCCACCATTGCAATTGAGGAGACATTTACCATAAGGTTAATATTTGATAGAAAGGTATATTCTTGCAATAAAACAAATACTTATTGTCAACCGGTTTCGATCCTTTATTAGGTCATCATCAGGACAAAGTGTCAATAAATTTGCATTGCCCCCACATCGACTTCAAACATACTATTATTCACAACTGTGATACACTATTATCACTACACAATATAAGAGATACAAAAAACATAAATTACAATACTCCTGATCTCATAATACAACACAAGTCGTTCGGAAATCTCAACAAATTAACGTCGTTTACAATCGAATATTACAAGTTTACAATAATATATAATAGTGTATCACAGTTGTGAATAATAGTATGTTTGAAGTCGATGTGGGGGCAATGCAAATTTATTGACACTTTGTCCTGATGATGACCTAATAAAGGATCGAAACCGGTTGACAATAAGTATTTGTTTTATTGCAAGAATATACCTTTCTATCAAATATTAAATTATACCTTGCACAAGGAGTTAATAATCATCATAAGGTTAATGTCGAAACTCCGGTTTTGATCTAGGCTGATGTGGACTACTAATGGTCCGCGAACGAATAGTTTGACGACTGCTGATATAAACAGTTGATAAGCGGGTAATAATTCTAATTAATATGACCAGAAGTCATATAATAGTATATAGTTTGCCTAGAGATGAAACAAAACGGTTTCAGACGAGGGTGAGAAATGCCTGCCTGAGCGAAAGCGAGGGCTGGCATTAACCCAAGTCTGAAATCGTGTTTCATTCCATGCCATACACACTATTTTTCGTGTTACATGTAATGAATCTGAGAGTGTCAGATCAGTTGACGGTTAAAACTATAGATTTACCACCAAGGGGTAAATATCTCAAAATAATAGTGTACACAGGACTCGGAATTCCAGAGATTTCCATAGAATTCCATAGATTCTCAAAGAATTCCAATAATTTCCAACAAGGTAACATAACTTGTTGACCCCATGACTCAAAATCAAACAATTACTAAATTTTGTTAAAATTTCAAAAATAAATCTAAACTCTCATCAAAAAAATATATATTTACTTCCTCCAGCTTCATTTACCTCACCGACGAATTTCTCCTGGACCTGCTCTTGTGTACCTACAACTGAAGGGAAATTTAAGGAAATCTTAAAAAATAGAAAATTCGAAAATCTTAAGAATACTATAGATGAACTTTTTTATTTTTTAAATTTTCTAGATTTTTCTGAGATTTCTTTGGAATTTCTCGAGTTACTAAAATATCCTAGGATTTTCTACATTTTCTTGAATTTTCAAGGATTTTCTTGGTTTTTCTATTTCTGGGATTTTTTAACATTTTTCCGGTTTTCTGTAGATTTTCTTTCATTTGATTTTCTTTTTTTTCTTTCAACCTTTCCAGGTTGCCCCTCCATTTTAACTAAGGGGGCGTCCATTAATTACGTGAGGTGATTTTAGCGATTTTTAGACTCCCCCTCCCCCCTTGGTTAGATGTTTTAAAATAATTTTATTTTTAGTGTAAATACGTTAATCTGTGACAAAAAAAAATTACGTGATATTTGCCAGACCCCCCCCCCTCCCCTAAACGCCTCACGTAATTAATGGACGCCCCCTAAGTGGAAAACCAACTGGAAATCGTCATATACAAAACTACAGAAAAATTTAAAAAAATTTTTTATTTCCCTTGACATTCCTCTTCCTCAAGATTTTCTTGAATTTCTTAAAATTTCGGATTTTGTACATTTCTTCGGATGTCCTATTTACTAAAATGTCCTAGAATTTCCTGAGATTATCCTGAAATTCTTAAAATTTCCATGAATTCTTTGAAATTCTCTAAGATTCTCAAATTATTTGAGATTTTCTGGAATTTTCTCGAATTTCCTTCAGATTTCTCTTCACTATTACACCAGAGATTTTTGATGATTTGTCCGCAGTTTGTTGCTGGACAACGGAGGGGAAATCGTGAAATACAAAAGTGAAGAAAAATCTTCTGAAATTAGGAAATCTTAATGATCGAGATAAGTTTTATTTTTTAACTTTTTCAATTTTCTGAGATTTCCTTGATGTTTTCTATTTTCTCGATTTCTTAAAATATTAAAATTTTCTCGATTTTCCCATAAGAATTTTCCAAGGAATTCCAGAGATTTCCTAGGGAATTCCAAATAAGTGTACACAAAATTTTCGAGATATTTACCCTTTGTTTACAACTAAGTAAGGGAAGGAACTTGACGGTTTCTGTCCTAAGTCCGGTCAATATAGACATTTCAAATAACAAAAATTGCCGGAGAGCCAAATTTTGGTGGAGAGCTGGGGTTTACCATTACAAATAAAGTTTTAAAAATCCCCATCGATCCTATGTGTGCTACAAAAGTTATTCGGGGTCAAAGGTTAAAATTTGAGGTTTTTTGGATTTTTCGCGAAAACGGTAAGTTTTATCAAAAAAAACCTCAAACCAAAGTTGTAGATCTTAAAATTCTCTACAAAAATGGTCTTCATGATTTTTTTCATAAGAGTTACCATTCCTGGTATAAAACGGCGATGCAACCGCATTTAGCAAAAATGCTTTCAACCCTCGCAGAAGGGTTCGGGGGTAACCTTTTCAACTTTTTCGATTTTTCTGGGTGGTTGTGCCCGTAACCCAACAGGTTTGCAAAATTTCAGCTTTCCAGGACATCTAGAAGTGGTCAAACATTTTCACTCGAAATGGTGAATCAGTGATAATCATATATAATGTGGACTCTTAGAATCGCGATATCTCAGGAATGGTAACTTTTAGGAAAAAAATTATGAAGACCATTTTTGTAGAGAATTGTAAGAGCTACAACTTTGATTTGAGGTTTTTATTTGATAAAACTTACCGTTTTCGAAAAAAATCCAAAAAACCTCAAATTGCTACTTTTGTAGCACACATAGGATCGATGGGGATTTTTAAAACTTTATTTGTAATGGTAAACCCCAGCTCTCCACCAAAATTTGGCTCTCCGGCAATTTTTGTTATTTGACCACTATTTTTATGTCTAAATTGACCGGACTACTAGGGAAGAAACCAATTGGTTTCTAACCAACAGTCTCCTAAATTTTTCTCGATAGCTCTTGCATTTCGGGGAATACCCTCGGCATTGTCTACTGACTAACTTCTCAGTTCTGATGAGCGAATAGAGAGTAAACAGCAGGGGAGCCAGTTTTTTCGGAGTCCAAAGCTCGAAACTTATTGTGGGGTCTCAAAACTTTCTTGAATTTCGAAAGGTTAGTGTAGACCGGGGGGTCTGGGGGGTATGGAATACCCCCCAGTGCTCCACTAATTGACGAATGACGAGGTATGACCTAATAATTTGACAGATAACGGATAAGGTCCTTAATTAGTAACGACATTGGCTTAAATTTGAAACTTCCAGACTGATATTTAGGCTCTTTTTTATTGATAATCTGGAGCGAGGCATTTCTACGTGCCGCTTGTATTGTTTGTTGATATAATTTGCACTTGAAAGTCAATTAAAATTTTAATATTTCTGTAATAGAATACGCAATATGCGATGTTTGTGTCCGAAAAGAGTTTGTGTATATTTAAATTAATTTAACTAATTGCGAGTATTAGATAGAAAAGATGCAGAAAGGTTGCTGACCCATTGTATATGTTAGGATACTTTCTGTTTTTTTTTTATTAATGTTGCGCCTTGAAGCGATGAAGACTATTTTTATTCTTGGTTAGTTAAAATAGCATCAATTGCGTAACAAGTTTATGTCAAACACCACAGAATTGCGTGACAGTGCCAAGTCTGTCAGCCAGGACGTTGCTCCCAAATTCAGGCGGGAGCAGTGGAACAAAAGTTTATATTTAAATTAACTGTCAATGACTCCATAAAACCATAATTTTCCAAAATATGGCTCACGAAGAATGGAAACCATAGACCAAAATACTTAAAGAATAAATTATTAACATTGATTGTGGAACGAAAGTGAATAAAAAAAAAAAAGATTCTGTTTGCTCTTGAAAAAAAATCAGTTCAACAGTCTATTAATTATTTACGTTATATAAATAATGGATTAAACATTATTAATTGATTAAATGGTCATTTCGCACATTCCAAACGAAACATAATTATTACTTGACCAAACGATAACGAATACTAAACGATATTATTACGATGTATCGATGAACTTTGGGTCAATAGTTTCGCTCGGGGCTTCCCAATATGTTTTTGCGATCTCCCAGTTTTATTAAATTAAATATACAAAGTCGCTAAAATAAATGACCCAATTTTGTTTTGTTTATAAAAAGCTCGTTAGAAAATTATACAAAACTAAATTTTTAAATATTAATACAGTAGAAACTCCATCATTCGACACTCCATTATTGGACAATTCCGAGAATTTCTTATGCTAATGGACAGATAATTATGAGCTATGACGCACAAGTTGTGAGCTTATCAAAATCCACGACTGCATTTCAGCACGTAGGCAGACAGATTGATTACCTACGTTATAATGCTTACATGATAATAGCAAAATAACGTCATTTTCAATGCTAAAATAAAGGATAATTTAAATTTGAAAAAGAGGTTATTCGAAATTAATAAAAATAAAATATTTACATTCTAATCGTATAATAGTTCTGTTATTTTGGTAATGCGTATCATCACAATTTTGTCATTTAATCTATAAAATTTATTCGTAAAATATAAAATAATTTTAAACTTTATATTATGCAAGTATCTAATAACATTTTTGCAAAATAATTCTTTTTACAAAATTTGTATATTTAAATTACATCATCAAGTTTGCTGGGTAAAGCATAGTGTAAATAAATTCTTAACGTAATCAAGAATAACATGATATGTTTATATCATAATAAAGATATTTATTTCAATTCTCTATTCGACAAATTCTATGTTTGGACAGGAAATGGGTCCCGTTTATGTCGAATAATGGAGTTTCTACTGTACTCACATTGATGCGGTAACCAACGTCTGGTTTTCGTATCCTCTCGTACTTTTGTTTTCGAATTTCCCGCTTTATTAACCTGTTGATTTTTTGGATGTAAATAGGCACACTCGTACTTGGACAAATTATCGTAGGTTTTGGCATTTATGACGGGTGGCACAATTCCGGGAGTTCGCAAGGCTTTCAGCGGATCGAATTTTTCACTAAAAAAGTCCAAAGTTGGATCGTAGGTGCTTTTCTCTGTGGTTTTTTCCTCGCTTTTGCCATCACCACTACTATCCGTCGCCATTGTTAAACAACTGAACTTTATAGCGGTAACCTTGACAATGATTGTTTTTCACGATTACAGTTTCCTGCATAAAAAATTCTGTTACAGATTTCTATTAATCTTCAAAGCGGCAAAATATAAACAAATTACGAAACTTTTCCTCTGGTATTACAACTAAAAAGTGCATTTAAGAAAATACTATAGCTGCGTTATACAATAACGGTGTAAAAAACTTACTTTCTATTATAAAAGTGAATTAAAAATTTCACTTTCTCAAGTTTCTCATAATCGCAGTTGTTAATTAAATTGCTTTAATCGCGTGGATTTTATTTAAATTTTATTAGAATTTTTTATTATTAAATAATTAATAGTCGGGAATTTTGGTTTAATGCAAATGATCTGTATTATGACATTGCGACATCGCTATTTGCTTTTATAATTAATTATTATGTTTGAGAAGTATCCACACAGACACAGTAGAGTGAATTGGTGTGATCTCTGGCCGAGTCGCCGAACATTGAATAAAATAAAGGAAATAAAAGGATAAAAGCAAAAGTTGCATAAAAACGATTTTCACAGTAACGTAATAATTTCCTTTAGAAAGTTCTTTTAGTGTCGTAAAAAAATAATTATATTTTTAAATTTAAAAAATGCAAGTAATTTAATTGATGCGTTTATCTGCTAATGTTTAATGCATCAATTAAATATTACTTAGTACATTATTTAGCTACTAGACTAACTTAATAGTAGTAAACACTTTCACTATCGAGATTTTTAATTTATTAACTTTTCAAGAAAGAGTGAAAGTTGCGCCATGTACCATGTGCCTTATACCATCACAAGTAATTAATTTGTTTAATAAAAGTTTAAAAAATTTTTTTTAATTATACTTAATTGGTTTTTCTTTTCAGGATTGACACAAAACATCTTTAATGCATCGGAAAAGGATTAACATTCAAAATCCGACCAGGTAATTAGAAATTATTTTATTTTATCATTGAGGAACCAAACTATTGACTTGAAATTTATTTGCATTATTTATTAAACTATTTAATCAAGGGACATTGAATTAATTTATCCAAAATTAACAATTTAAACCAGCAAACTAGTAATGAATTGCACCTTGAAGTTAAGGTTTTTTATAATTTATACTTCAGTCACCTTGCGGAATATAAAATTATCTACTGGTGTTCTTGAATTTCAAATTATAGCAATTTTCAAAAATATAAGGTAACAAATATTTAAGTAAACGTAAATTAGAAAAATAAACAGTGGCTGTTTGGAAGGCCGAAAACTTTAAATAATATGGAAACCTTCTCACTTATGACTTCACAGTGATTTCATAAATTTATTGAGGAAAAGGTTTGGATTCTAACGGAATAGTACTTGAAATCCAAATCTGATTCAGTAAAATTGGAAAAAAAATTACATAAATAATGAAATCTGATCTTGGATTATAATTGAAGGAGAGACTCCCTAAAGAGTTTTTACATGCCTGATCCTAAAAAAGTAATGCAAACGAATTTGTTAAGGATTAAATTAACTATGAAATGACGTATAATTTATTAAAATCGGTTAATAAATAACGGAGCTTTGGCGATTTTATTCTTCGAAGATGAAAAGGGCTGTACGACAACTCTGCAGCCACGAGGATCTTAGCTAGTGTCTAGTCGGTTTCTAATCCACTGAGTTGGGGATTTTGAGACGGAATAATTATATTAAGGTTTTTGCGCGTTTTCATATACAGGGTAAGACAAATTTTCAAATAAAATTTTTTGTCCAAGTCCAAACCCGTGGGGGGGTACCTCCCTTTAAAGCAATTTTTTGAATTTATGATTTCAAACGGTCATAGCTCTGATATTATTGATTTTTTAGGCTTAATGGATTACAGCTTTTTTAAAGATCATTCGCTTATCTACAAATTAGGTTATAACCCCTTATCGCTTAGAATCAACGGATTTCGAGTTATAAATTAAATTAAGTGAAAAAATGTTTAAAAAATTCAGGTTTTATTTGTTTTACTTTTCTTGCGAACCCCGTATCTCTTAAACGAAATGTCTTAGAAAAAACTAACGGCCTAAACCAGATGGGGAATTTAACGGGCTACAACTTTGGTTAAATACATTTTTTTGGGAAACCAACCGTTTTCGCAGAAATTCTGAAACTAATGAACAAGGTGTAGGTAAAAAAAATAAATTTTCAAAATGGCCTCCCTCATAAACTATTATCATAAATTGACAAAGTAATTAACAATACGTTTTGACAGTAAAACAAATGCTGTACCTAAATCAATTTTGAAATTTTTAGCAATTTTGTAAATTTATATTTTTTTACCTACACCTTGTTCATTATTTTCAGAATTTCTGTGAAAACGGTGGGTTTTCCAAAAAAATGTATTTGACCAAAGTTGTAGCCCGTTAAATTGTCTATCCGGATGGGCCCATCAGTTTTTTCTAAAGCGTTTCGTTTGAGAGATATGGGGTTCGCAAGAAAAGTAAAAAAATAAAACCTTAATTTTTTTAACATTTTTTTCCTTAATTTAATTTATAACTCGAAATTCGTTGATTCTAGACAATAAGGAGTTTTAAGCTAATTTGTAGATAAGCGAATGATCTTTAAAAAAGTCCTAATCCATTAAGCTTAAAAAATTAGTAAAATCGGAGCTATGGCCGTTTGAAATCAGAAATTCAAAAATTTCTTAAAAGAGAGGTCCCCCCAAGGGTTTGGACTTGGACAAAAATTTTATTTTAAATTATGTTTTAAAAAAGTGTCCTTTATCACCAACTCGAAGGTTCTCCACGGTCCCTGTATATTATCCCCATTATGCTACCTCCGATGCAGCGGCTCTCCGTCCTGTCAGTTCTTATACTATCCTGTCTCGATCGAATTCATCCTGTAGACAGGATGGCTTGACGAGTGACAGGACGGACAGCCGCTGCATCGGAGGTAGTACAATGGACCCCATTTAGTTGCCTAAAATCCAGAATCCAGAAGAGTGCACTGGGGGGTATTCCCCTCAGACCCCCCGGATTACACCAATTGTTTTATAACTTAAAACAATTACTTTAAAGGCCGGAAGAGTATGATTACACACAAAAAACATCGCTGAACCGCCACTGGCCCGATGCAGCTGTCTCGATCGAATTCATCCTGGAGACAGGATGGCTTGATGAGTGACAGCACGGAGAGCCGCTGCATCGGAGGTAGTATAATGGGTCCCATTTAGTGGCCTGCCCTCCTACCTAAAATCCAGAACCCAGAAGAGTGCACTGAGGGGTATTCCATACCCCCCAGACCCCCCGGATTACACCAATTCTTATGTGATTTAAATCATATATTTAGACTTATAGAATAATATAATATCAAAAATTTAGACTTAGCAGGGAAACCAGTTTTTTCCGAATCCAAACCTCTAAAAAACAATTGGTGTAATCCGGGGGGTCTGGGGGGTATGGAATACCCCCCAGTGCACTCTTATGAATTCTGGATTTCAGGTAGGAGAGCAAGGAGATTACGCGCACTAAAGCCACCAAATCGGGCTTATTGCGGTGGCGGTGATATAAATAAGCGAATGGGACCCTAAAGGCTAGTAAATCTTAAAAAAGAGATTTATAAATAATGTACGCAATTCAAAATTAATACATTGTTTTTTTAGGAGCCCGATTTGTATATTTGTTTTTAGCTTGCACCGCCACTGATATTATGGTGTCCCGAATAACGTCTCAAAAGTCCGAAGCATCTGGCAACAATGTAAAGGTACTCTAAAATGGTTTTTCGCGATTTTCTCCGTTCCTATCAGTTTTACGAACACAATACCTCCATTCAAAAAGAAAGACACGATAATTCTATACAAAAAAGGTTCTATAAAAGTTTTCAGTCCAAGCAATACTTTTCGTGATAAACTCCGCTGAAAAAATATGTATAAAATTAAAAAAAAAAAAATTTAAACGTAAAATATAAGAAAAAAATGATTTTGTTTTTAAATTCAAAGTTTAATATTATTTATTGAAGGAAGAAGAATCTGAAGGGTTTATATTGTCGGATATCTCAGGTTCTGGGTTGCTCGTAGTTTTGTAGTATAGTTTTAACGTCCGGACATCTATTTTGAATGAATATTTTTTATTACCGATTTTTTAATTATTATATTTTACGTTTTAGTCTGCGAAAACAAAAAAATTATTTTATAATACATATTTTTTCAGCGGAGAGTTTATCATGAAAAGTATTGCTCGGACTGAAAAATTTTGTAAAACCCCTTTTTGTATAGAATTATCGTCTTTCTTTTTGAATTGAGGTATTGAGTTCGTAAAACTGATAGGAACCGAGAAAATCGCGAAAAACCATTTTAAAGCATTTTTATATTGTTCCCAGATGTTTGGCGGAGCACTCCCCCTCCCCCCCTTCGGACTTTTGAGATGTTATTTGGGACCCCATAATATATATAAAACTTGCAAAATCCTTAAAATATAATTATTCCGTATCAAGGCATTTTTACGATAATATTTTCATTTTCTGGAAGATAAGTAAAATCAATCAAAAATTGTCCCCCCCCCCCCCCCCGAATCGAAATTTTGTAAATGCGCCTGATTGTACAACATAAACTTATCTTGGGTGCAACCTTAAAAATAATCCGAAAAAGAAAAGGCAACAAATTTGGATAGAAGCAGCGAGGAATCGGGAGAAATGGAGAGGCATTGCAGGGAAGGCTAAAGCTTTAAAAGAATTGTTCGGCCATCAGAAGAGAAGTAAAGTATATTAAAAAATTACAGAATTTGTTTTCCACTTGAAAAAAATACCCTGAATGCTCATTTTGACATTAAAAAATTAACTATAAAATTTCCGACGGCGAAATGGACGACGGCGAATCGGCGACGACGAAATGAAACAGAAACAAAAAAAGTTACAGGAAATCCAGGTGGAAACATAGTTATGGTTTGTTTGACTAGATCGGCTAGGGTCTAAAACGGGTGGGAAAATTTTTTTTATTAAGGGCTAGAGAAACGTTCACGGGGGGGGGTAAAATTAAAAAAAAAATTCATTTTGGAAATATTTAAATTTTTATTTTACTTTGCTCGTCCCCGGTTTAAAACAACCAAAAGTCCTAATTTCGTTTCGAGGCAGATACAGATATCACAGCGAGTATTTGATTACGGAAACAGAATCGTTCAGATGAAATGTACAGAACATTCCGCTTGAATTGACTTCTTGGAGGTTTAATTTAATCTGTTTTGATTTTTAATGTAGGATGCCGTTAATAATTTAATAAATTTAAATTAATCTTGAATTTGTGTTTTAGGTTTCGACTTAGGATAAAGGAACGAATCTTAAGATAGTGGCTTCCAAATCAGGTAGACGTGGTTTTGTGATCTGTCACACAGGTCGGGGTCCCACAGCCACACTGTGGCGGGGGCTCAGGTCATGGGGGCCCAGTCGCCTATGTCGCTGGCGATGCCCTTTATTGACAACGACTTACTATGGTGTCCAGACAATGATGGAAAAATGGTTGACTTATCATCGTGCTTACAAGTAAGATCTCTTCAATTTTCGAATTTAATGACTTACTAATTCTTTTTATTTTTTAGAATGCTGCTTCCGTTGGTCAACAAAACATGACCAATGCTGGAGGTTTGGGTGAACTATCGCAATCAGATCTGACTTCTTTAGTTCCGGGACTTTCAGAGGAGCCCGAACATATGCCCGACACTGATGATATTTTTAAACAATTAGGCGATACGAATTTTGAATTGGAACACTTATTTACGGAGTTTAATGCCGGAGATATCAAGGTAGTATTTATCATTTAGAGTTCGTCAGCATTAACAATATTAATATTTTGATTAATTTTTAGCAAGAAGAAAACAATAATGTACCTAATACGAATTCGGATCAGTGTTTAAATAATTTAAGTCAGGCTCAAAAGAATGCGCTGCTTGAAAGAAGGTCGTCGTCTTTAAAGTTTACTATCGCTGCCGCGAATCCTCTACTCGCCGAAAAGCTAGCGTCTCCCAGTGGTCAAACAACGCAACAAGCAACTGGTTTCAGCAATCGTTCCGAGGTGGCGCTACTTGTACCAAAAATCGAAAAAGGTGAGTAGGCAACACTTGTTGCACACACGCATAGTATTGATATACCGTGCAGGTAGTTATTTTATAAGAAAACAATAATAATAATAGTAATAATTATTATTTATTAATTTTTTGTTATTATCTGCGATGTCCTTTAAGGGTTTGATTTATATATTAGTGTGGGTTATCTTTTATATGCTTTTGTGTCGACCATCATTATTCGTTCTAAGTTTATTACTTTTTTTTAATTTATTTTGTAATTTGTTTTAAGCAAAATGAGGACTCCCGGTTGAGGTTTTTAATATTTTTTCTTTTCTTTTTTTTTCATAATTTTTCATAATCTCTTTTCTAAAGGGAATTATTTTTAAGTAAAATTAAAAGTCCAAACTCGTAATTTTTCAAGTTTCTGCCTTCAAACGGCCATAGCGCCGAAACTATTGCTTTTTAGTATTAATTCATTAATAACTTTTTAAAGAGCATTCGTTTATCTACAAACTAAATTAAAGTCATTTTTCGTCTAGAATCAACGGATTTCGAGTTATGAATTAAATTAAGAGAAAAAATGTAAAAATAATTCCCAAGTATTATTTTTAAAAACTAATGGCTCATTTGGATAACTTTAGTCTTGTAAATTTTTTTGGAAAACTAGATAAATAACTGATTTTACAGAAAATCTGAAAATATAAATTAATATTGGTTTTAAATAATACTTAATGCAAAAACAAATGTAGTCGATCCAACTCAGATGTTTGATAATTTTGTGAATTTATTTTCTTTTTATCTTCTTCAATATTTTCGGATTTGCTAGGAAAACCGTTGCTAAGCTCAAGTTGAAGCCTATTAAATTTGCCTTTCGAATATGGCCGATGGTTTCTTTGTAAGAGGGTTCGTTTTAAAGATCCAGCATTAATTTGCAAAAAATTGTTTTCAAAATCATATTATGTAAAATGTAACCTCTGAACTCTTTGGGCTAGGGTGTTGAGGCTTTTACAAGGTTTAGGGTATGGGCATAGATCTGTGTACTTTTCAGTATTATCGAGGGCGGGATTTTGATCAAATTTTCACCCGGCGCTGAAATCTTTAGCTACGGTCCTGATTACAGTAAAAGACAAGGGCGTAGCCAGATCTTGATTTAGGGTGGGGCAAAAATTTTTTTTTTTGAAAACGCGACTCGATAGATCGGGTGGTCTGATAACAGCCGGAGTGGGGCTAGGCTAGATGTATTTGCTGAAGATTAAATCCACGAGCAATCAAGCACTTTAATTGGTAATTTATTTGTCTGTTATATTAGCGAATGTGACAAATGCACCAACATTGCCGGTATATCTTTGGGTGATTGAGTGATCGTAGCAGATGATTGTCTAATTTAACATTTCATTTTAATGACTCAAGTAGGTGGGTGGGAGTACTTATACCGCCGGGAGCGTATGAAATAATTTTACGTTATTCATGTCAATCAGAGGTAGAACTTATAATTAAAATTGTTTTTTTTTTGATATTTTGAATGGCAAGGAAGCTGTACTATTGATTTACCCCACATAATACTTTCAAGTACATAATATTAAAATTTTATGAGCTTAATTAACATTTGCAATATTTTTGTAAAATTATGAAAGATGTAAAATCCGGTTTTAATTGGCATTGATCGCATATATATTAAAGCCTTGTTAGTTGTATAGCATATTAATTAAATTAATATTTTTTTATGAGATTAAATCGTAAGAGGGGTAATTTATATATAATAATTGTGAACCAACAAGATCGGGAATAGAATGCAACTTGCTAGTTAGATTTAATATAATTATAAATGGCTGAGATAATAATTACAAATACCATGAAACCTGTCGATGCACCAAACTTTTTCTGCACTGGATGTCCTTCAAATTAATTAAAACAAGTTCGATGTACATTGCCCGATATAAATATTTTTTATTGAATCCATTATGGTATTTTCCGTTTTGATTTCAAAAGTTTAATCGCAATTAATTTAAACAATTAACGAAGCCTCCAATTAAAAATTGTTTATTTTTTTGAAGAGGATCGTTCGTAATTATTATTTTATTTAAGAGGGTGGTAATATTTAATTGCATTTTAAAAATTGGTAGTAAATTTGATGGTCTGTTTGTAACCGAATACCGTAAAATAAGTGTGTGACCTAATCCGCCCTGCGAATGAGACAAGTGCAGGGGATGTTTATAGAAAGAATAAGGGTACACATCCCGACTTGGCCACATGTTTCCAGTTAGAAGTTCATAATACTATCTATTATGCCCTTCATTAGTTAAGGGTAAAATCACATGTTCGACACATATCACGCTTATTTTTATGGCAAATTACATAAAAAAGCTATAATTCATATTTAAGGGGGCATAAAACCGTCAAGTATCATATTTAGGGTGCTTTTACTGCCGCTGTTAAAATTTTGACTTTTACTCGATCCTATTGAGAAGAGTTTATTTTAGTGAGATATATTTAGTATTAGTGCTTGTAAAAATGTACTTTTATTTGGATCTTATTTGTAGTTACATTTTATTACTCTTGTCGAGGAAGATGAATTGAAAGACAACAACTTTAATCGACTTTTCATCTGTTTCTTCTCAAAGCTCAACGACAGATATACCGGAGAGTGAAGCTTATTTGAGAAACCAATAATTGGTAGTTGATCCAGAACATTAATGGTTTTGATTTATTGCACTTGACTTAAAGGGTTCGACTAATTATAATAATTAACCCTTCTCTCACATGTGAAATTTAACTCCAACTTGGTTACGAAACTGCAAAAGTGTTTTATTCGAGATGAATTACAGGCGATGCATTATTTTGACACGAGACAGACAATTAATATAAATATATACGTGGGAATGTCTGCGGTGCTTCCGAGCTCCAGGTTTTCGAATTAAAAATTCAGTGTCTAACACATAATCACTAATGCTATGTTTGATATTTAAATGTAATAGCTGAAAGGATAGTTAGCAACGTCTAAGGTAATTACATGTCTTTGATGTCGTGCAAGTGTTTTTGTTGGGAAAATTAAACTCGGTTTTGACTTGAAAGTTAAACTATCAAGTATAAACTCTAACCTGTAAAATTTCGCAATTAATCCCAGGGTAAAATACAATAATATACAAGAGTAACTAGTATATGCTGCAAACGACGAGGAAAAGATACACACAGGGTGTTCCATAAAATGCCAATTTTTTATGTTTCTAAATCATCTTGAGATGAGTTTGGTGCTAAATAATGTTTCTTGTACGATAGATTCTCGATCAACCGGCATCAAGATCTCACAAGCGGCACGTAGAAATGCCTCGCTCCAGACTTATAATCATCGTTATTAATCTAGGATCTGGCAATTAAATATCTCACTGGTTGTTTAGTTTATAAAAAACCTAGAGCTAAACAATTTTTGGCTGAAAGCTTTAAATGAAATTAAACAAGTTAAGAATTTATATATTTAAACAAGTTTTTCCTGCTATTTGGGGGTGGGCACAAATTGGACCCAATATATTTGGGGTGGGCAGGAGCACACAAGATTTATAAATAAACTTTAAAAAATACATTATTGAAATAAGCACCTAAAAGATTTGGGTTGGAAAGTGCCCACCTTGGCAGGGACGTTTTACCCTATAGAGGCTAAGAGGCGCCAGAAATTTAAATATTTCTAGGAATTTTAGACGCCTCCGCAATTTGCTTTCCAGAAAAGCTCGAAAACTTGAAAAATCCTGTAATTTAAAATTGATTAAACATGTCTCTTTTAGTAAATAAATATAGGTACTCGATACACAGCGCGGGGGAAGGAGCCTTAAAGCCTAAAAACGTCTCTGCACCTTGGCCCACCCCCAGGCGTCGTCACTGCACCTGTGTGCTTAGTTGTATTCCATAATCAAGTTACTGGGTCGACAAATTTCGAGTGCACTGGAGGGCATTCCATGCCCCCCAGACCCCCCGGTTTGAAAATCAAACAGTTTGTGCGTATAATTTTTGATTAACTTCATTAAATAAGGAACTTTTACTCTTTCAGAACCAATTACCTTTCCACCGGAGAATCTGAGGGTTTAATTTCATTGAATAAATATCTAAACATCTTTCATTCTTTCTAAAGGGTGTTTCATACTCAAGGGCGGAACCACTAGCGTACCTAGGGGGGCGGTAGGGGCGGACCGCCCCGGGCCGCACCATTTTAGGGGCGGCATTTTACTACTTTTTGTACAAAATTTTTTTATAAAAATAAAAAAAAATTATAAAAAAATATATTTAAAAAAATAAATTCTTTTCATAAAAAAATATTAAAAAAAAATATTAGAGGGGGGGTAGGGGGCGGAAAATTTTAAAACCGTCCCGGGCGGCAAAAGCTCTAGGTACTCCAGTGGGCGGAACTACCGGGGTGCGGTGGGTGCGACGCACGCAGGCTCCAGGCTAAAAGGGCTCCCAATTCTACAGTGACCTTTTTCAATCTTTTAAAAAAATTTAAAGCCATCAAAAATATAATGAAATAATCTAGTATTATAGTATTTAATTTTTAATATTTACAATGAAATATATTGTTTTGGCAGTCTTCTCTTATTGAGGTAGACAAAATGGGAATCATTTATCGTCAATAAATCAGTGTTCCCACTAAATTTTCAAAATGAAATCCTGACATTTCCAAGTTTTCCCTGACAAAGAATAAAAATTTTCGACTACATTTCGATTAACCAGGAAATAAAGAGGTAAAAAAATATTTCAATTTTAAAATTAAATTAAAATCAATATTTTAAAATTTTATTAAATTTTTAATTAAAAAAAATCCCTCAACTGCTTGTTACGCCACTGTTCATATTCCTTGAAGTATTTGGTTCTGAAAGAGTGAGAGTTTTTAATTTAATCAAATTCATAAAAAAATATGGCAATGAACTGTTTGTTATTGAAACCGGGGGGTCTGGGGGGCATGGAATGCCCTCCAGTACATCAATTATTCATTGGTAACTTAAGGGGGTATTCTAGTCTAGAGGCATGAATTTTCGGGCGGTTTTTGAAGCTCTGCACAAACGCAAAAAAAATTTTTATTATCCATTTTTTTATCATTTGTTTATTGATATTTTAAGATTACATAAAAAATTAACCGAAAAGAAAAACACAAAATTCACAAAGTTTAGGTGTGATTGTTCTTTATAAATTCCTCTATCGCATGAACCTCGCTCAGATCAAAATTTTAAAACTATTTTTAAAAAATTCGAAATTGTTAATTAAAACATGCAAAATAAAAAAAATTTTTCAAACGGCCGCCATTTTGTGAAAAAATTTTTGTTTTACTTTTCCAAGGTTCATGCTATAGCGGCATCTATAAAGAACATTTACACCAAATTTCAAATAAATCGGTTCATTAGAACTTGAGATATCGTGCACGCCAAGACACCCTCTTTTTTTTCGGACCTCCCACTTTGTCATCTTGTAACTTGGTGAATTTTAAGTTTTTTTTTCGGTTAATATTTTATGTAAACTTAAAATATCAATAAAGAAATGATAAAAAAATGGATAGTAAAAATACTATTTGTTTCGTTTGTACATGGCTTCAAAAACCTCCCGAAATTCATGCCTCTAGACTAGAATACCCCCTTAATAACTTGATAATGGAATACAAAAACCCTGAACCTGAAAAGGTTTCAGAAACGGAAAGTTTGCTCACATATTTTTTGATTGATTTTTTTATTCTTTCTTGATTACGGTATACAACTTAACACAATTAATGATGTACTGGAGGGCATTCCATGCCCCCCAGACCCCCCGGTTTGAAAAACACAAAGTTTCTCAACCGCTTCTTACAATTAGTGGGATACTAGAAGGAAATTTATAATTACCTGAAAATGTATTTGGTTCTGAATGAGTGAAAGATCTATATTTTTAAAAAGATTTGGTTTTTCAAATCGGGGGGTTTGGGAGGGCATAGAATGCTCTCTAGTGTACTCGTAATTTGTTGATTCAGTATTAATTGATTATGGAATATAACTGAACACAATTAATTCCATTCTAAATTACTGCATAAAATTTCAGGAAGTCATTTTATACTTCACAGACCTTCCGGTGGGTCCTGACGCGACCTGAAAATGTATTTTGTTCTTAAACCAAAAAATTAAGGAACGAAAGGTCCTTATAATATAATATGTTTACCAACTGTTTATTTTTCTCCCCCGGGAGGGGGGGGGGTATTTCATATCCTCTATCCTCCGGTGTAAATGTTCTGAAATAGTAAAAGTTCCTTGTTTAATAAAACTAATCAAAAACTATGCACACAAACTTTTTGTTGTTCAAACCGGGGGGTCTGGGGGGCATGGAATGCCCTCCAGTGCACTTTAAATTTGTTGACCTAGTGGGGCAAGTGCCCACCCTTGGCGCCGTCACTGTTTCCTATCTAAAATTTTCATGAAAACCCACAATACGTAACTCGGTCGTGTTTTCCGAAGGTCCAATAGTTTGGAAATTCGAATAAATATGAAAGATCACTCTTACCTAAATAGTATTTTTATTTAAATAAAATTTTATGGGTGATAATTGGGTCGAGTTTAACTTGTTATAAATATGCTATATCTGCTTTTAAAATTTCAAGTTTTTGTTATTCGCCCATAAGGTCACGTAATAATATGATATAATAGGTACGCGACTTTTCTTTTTAAATAAAATTGAGCTGCATCTTATATCCTTACTGCAATTTTCTTCTTGTTTCATTCGACGCACTTAAATGATGTCAATTTAGTATGGAGTAAGTAAGGTGCAGTGATTATTAAAAGCTTATGAAAAAGCGGGTCATGGCTAATCGTGCACAAGTTAGGTGCGTTGATTTCACTTCTACTTAAGGAAGTCGAGAAAGGGAAATTCTATTTACAAGAGCATGGCCGTGGCAAGTGCAAAATCTTCGTAATTTTATAGATGGTTAGCTAAGCATTCAGTGTAGAGCTTATTTAAACAATTAAACACTTTTTTTAGGTTTTTTATATTTCGGATCTAGGTAAACAATATTTTTACTGTATTTTTTTTATTTTTTATCTCAAAAACAAACAACACGAAAACATGCTCTTCAACAAATAGTGATTAGCGCTAACAAGGGGTAGGGGAACTTGCGATCCTTGACCCAAGGGTTTTTGCTGCATAGTATTGGAGTGTTTTCTCAAAAACACCATCCAACAACTCATTAAATTTTTTCTAAGCTAAGAAAAAATACCTTGGGTCAAGGATTCTCAGTTTCCAAGCCAAAATGGCGTAATACAACAGGATGGTTCTAAGATTCGGGGGTTGGGGGGAAAAATATAATTTGCCAAAAACTAGACGATCTAAAAAACGTGTTAGCACCCCATAAGGTTATCTTTCTAGTCACATACTTAACAGCTGCCTTTTTAGCTTTTGCAAAACACCGCTTAAACCCTAATGTGGATGAGCATTGGTGCAAATGTCACGAACTAACATCGTTTTTCTATTATTAATATTTTGTTTTTTAAAGGCATTTTAATGTTTCCTATAGTTTGTTTTGAAAAAAGAATTTTTCAAAGGAAATATAAATATTAAGTCGAGTGCCTTAACGCATGTGTTTTTAAGAAACGAGTGTGCTACTTAATGAAGAACGGATATGTACAATTAATAAAATAGCAACCAAAAAATTATTTTTCTGGTGTGGTCCATTTTTTGCTGAATTTTGATTTTTGTCGCCGAAAGTCTGAATAATGAAATATTATTACTTACAAAAAGCGAACCTTATTGTTAAGCTATTGTGTTTTGTGTCTGTCTGTTTGTCTGAGTTGGAAAAGTAGGACGTCGCAGCTTTTATATTAATTTTTTTCAAGTTTCGTATTATTATTGTTAAGCAAATATTATCAAAATTTTATATTATATTTTTTTCTTTCTTTTCAGGTAAGATATTTCTGTAACCATAACTTCAACTCATAATTTATTCTGGAGTTTTCGTAAGTAGGAAATTTTTTAATTTGGGTTTATTTTGAATTAAGTTAAATATTGAAATTTTGAAGGCCAGGAAAAGCCATAATAGTTCAGCAATTTTATTATTGCTGCCGGGTAAAAACCTAAATTGTTGAAAATCTGGAAAACTTGACGATTTATTTTTTTAAATTAGTTTTACCTCAAATTAACTTTTACGTCAAGTTTTACAAGAATAATTGATTTTATTTCATATACTTGCGATTTCTTGCCTTTGAGCTATTATAAGATTGTTATGGAAAGTTATAATTTGATTTTTCCTGATACCCCCTGTTTAACAAAGCAAATGTCAGACAATGGCTCTGGGTATTACATTATTTTAATTAAAATACTTATTCCGGAGTATATAATAGATATTTATACAGGAACTTAATGATATAAAATTCTAGTTGTATTTTTCATTAACAAAAGGCTTTCGTATAAATAATATCATTCGAGTAGCTACTATACGGGGTATCAATCCTTAAACCCGAAAATGTTTTTCACACCGGAAATATTCAGTCGAGGGGGAAACCGCTGGGGAAATTTGGTATACACGTGAAAGGAAATTTTAGGAAATTAGGAAACTTGAGGAATATTTTTTATTTTTTAAGTGAATTTTTAATTATTTAAATTAATTTAAAAATGTTCTTTGCCTTTTGAATTTTTAAACTTTTTCTTAATTATTTCTCCTGGGTGTTTGGGGGGTTTGACAATCATATTCTTGGCGTTGACTACTTCATATTAGTAATTCCTTAGTTTTGGAAGGTGAAAAAAAGCAAACGGTGCCCTGAGGAATAGTCTATACCCAGTGCCTATTTTTCACTGGCTTGGGCCCTAGGCTCTAGCAAATGTTCGGGCCCCTGATGGAAAGCCCAATTTTTGAGTTATTCTCTGGCCTAATGCGTCTAATGGTAAAATAGGCCGCGTTGAGAGGTTGAGTAGATGATGTAGTCTAGTTTGTTGTGTTGGGTGTAGAGATTTGGGAATAAAATAAAAGCGTTAACTGGGGGGTATTCCATACCCCCAGACCCCCCGGTTTACCTTAATTGTTTTGTGTCTCTTACACTTAAATTCAAATTTAACTGCAATGATCCCGATTTTGTGGCTTAAGTGCGCATAGTCTCCCTGCCCTCCTATAAATCCAGAATCCAGAGGAGTGCACTGGAGGGTATTCCATACCCCCCAGACCCCCCGGTTTGCTTTTTTTTTGTGAGCGTTGGGAGTGGGGAAATCTTCAAAGGACACCACCTTGATGATTAGGGTGGTAGTGTCGGATTTTTACCGACTAAAACCCCACTCCTTAGAGGTGCCGGGAATCGCTTGGCATTTCTTCCGTACACTCTCTTGCCTCTGGCTGTTCGCCCTTTCGGGACTTTGCTCTTCAAGTTGGTGACTCGTCTTGTAGTTTGGTCTTGGCGGAGATGATGTCAACCAGCATCTTCTCTATAACTATCCATAGCTCTTCACTAGCCAGCATCAGCTTCACGATGTTTGCGGGGGTCAGGTTCTGCCCCAGCTGGGTTTGGGCGGCTACTCTGCGGTCCGTCCATTTATTGCAGAAAAAGATGGGCTGTTCTGCATCATCGATCTCTCCACAGAAGAGACAGTTGGGGGTATCGGACCTCTTGAAGCGATGCAGGTAGCTCCTGAAGCATCCATGCCCGCTAAGGGCCCGTGTGGTCTCATAGGTGAGCTCACCGTGCTTCATATTTATCCAAGGCTTTAATTCGGGAATTAGGCGGTGAGTCCACCGACCGTTTTCCGAGGCCGTCCATGACGTCTGCCACTGCTTTTGGATATCCATACACCTGCCTTTAAAGAGGATCTTGTTTTCGGATCTGTATTTGGCGTCTCTCATCTCCGCCTTGAGGTGGATTGGCAGAAGGGACGCCAAGACGGTTCTATAGGCTCTGCATATCCTCAGGGCGCTCTTCCTCTGGGTTGACTCAAGCAGGCGCCTGTACGTTACCCTTCCAAGGGCCGAGACCCATATTGGAGCAGCGTACAGCATAATGGATTCCGCCACGGCGCACAGCAGTCTTCTCCTCTCCTGGCTTGGGCCGCTCGAATTAGGCATTATCTTGCTTAACGCTTCTGCTGTCTTCGCTGCTCTGGTTGCAACCCTTGTAATGTGGGACTTGAACGGTAGGCACCGGTCGATGTCCACGCCTAGCACTCTGACCTGGTCGCACGGTGTTATGGTGTGACCTCCCAGCGAAAACCGGACCGGCCTGATCCCACCTCTTTCTAATGACCAAGACCGCCTCCGTCTCCTCCAGGACCAGCTGCAAACCCCTAGCAGCCATTCACGCTGCAATGTCGGCGATGGTAGCGTTGACCAATCGCTCCAGCTCTTCTTCTGTTTCGGCCTCTACTACGACCGTGATGTCGTCCGCGAAGCAGATGATGCTCACCCCGGGTGGCGTGGGAAGCCTGAGGACGTCGTCATACATCACATTCCATAGTAGAGGACCAAGTACTGAGCCTTGTGGGGCTCCACTGGACACCGGGAGCGTCTGTTGCCAGAGTTTCTCGTCTACTACCAGCGTCCTGTCGTGGAAGTAGCTTGACAGGATTTTGAGGAGGTATAGCGACACCTCCCTCTTCTCTAGTTCTTCCATGATCGTCTGCCATCTCGCCGAATTAAAAGCGTTTTTGACGTCGAGCGTCACCAGTACAGCGTAACGCTTCTTCTTCTTCTTGCCCATTGTTGCTTTTATTCTCTGGACCATGCTGTTTACCTCCCGGTTTACCTTAATTGTTTTGTGTCTCTTACTCTTAAATTCAAATTTAACTGCAATGATTCCGATTTGGTGGCTTAAGTGCGCATAGTCTCCCTGCCCTCCTATCTTAAATCCAGAATCCAGAGGAGTGCACTGGAGGGTATTCCCCCCAGACCTCCCGGTTTGCTTGCCCAAGCCCAAGACGATATCGACAGGACGAGTAACGAAGATTTCCAACACGATTGAGGCAGGAGAATGCCGGAAGAAAGCGATAGCGATTCCCGGCACCTTCAAGGAGTAGGGTTTTAGTCAGTAAAATCTGACACACCACCAGGGTGGTGTCTTTTTGAAGATTTCCCCACTCCCGACGCACACAAGATTCATTAATTTGTGTCTCTTAAACTTAAAATCAAAATGTAATAAGTTGTAAACGCCCTCCCGCAATATGGTTCAAGTTTTGAGCATCGAAAGAGTTAGATCCACTGCTGGGCGGCGTATATGACAGTAATTTCATTTGTGCATACCCGGGAGTTGAATATCGTTGATCCATAGCAGAAATCATAATAAAACGGGTCCAAGGTTACACGTATTTATTTATTATTGTAACTTCAAATATTGATTGAACTTCAGGGTAGCCTTAGGCAAACCGGGGGGTCTGGGGGGTATGGAATACCCCCCAGTGCACGGTTTACTCTTTATTAATAAACCAATAATCAATAGTAGGTACATATTAGTTCTTCAGTACCGAAGAGTTACTTAGTATCCAATGCTGGAATCTTTCAATGTGACCGCCGGAAAGAAGAGGGAAGGATGTGAAAGGGAAAAAATTAAGAGGTTGAGAAGATGATGCAGTCTAGTTTGTTGTATTGGGTGTAGTGATTTGGGAATAAAATAAAATAAAAGCGTGCACTGGGGGGTATTCCACAGCCCCCCGACCCCCCGGTTTACCCTCATTGTTTTGTGTTTCTTATGCCCGGTTTCACCAACCTTCGTCAAGGTTGTCGAGCATTTGATCAACGTCAAATCTGTTTTAACCAATTATGAAACAGATTTTCATGAGTTAACGAACGCCAAACCATTTGACGTTTGTCAAATGCTTTGACGAAGGTTGGTGAAACCGGGCATTAAACTTAAATTCTAAATTTAATAAGTTGTAGAGGTCCCACAGTATGTTTTAAGCTTTGGGCGCTGGAATTTTGTGCGTTGCCGATTTTCCATACCTTCCCTTTTCCCCAAACCCTTACGTAATTAATGGAGTGCCCCTAATAAATAAATAACTTTACATGCAGATATACATTTAAAGTTAAATATGTTTTTCTGGCTTTATTGGTGAACCAAATTTAAAAAAATTAAGAATAGTTATATATTATAGTATCTGCTAAAGTTAAATCTTTATTTAAACGAAATTTAATACAAATTAATTTTTACCCCCCCCCCATCTCCGCCGGCGCCCAAAAATCCAGCGCCTAAAAGTCCGCTGCCAAAACGGCGATACCCAAACGGCGGCGAACAAAAGTCCTGACCCGTAATAAAACGGACCCCAGGTGAAACATATCTATTTATTAATATAAGTTCAAATATTGATTGGGCTGTAGTGTAGCCATCGGCAAACCGGGGGGTCTGGGGGGTATGGAATACCTTCCAGTGCACTACCTCATTTTATTCGGATCCCGAGTAGTATTCCGCTAGAAAATTTTATGGCCTGAGGTTAAACATATATTGATTTAATATTACAATTTCATATTTATGGTCGAGTTTCAATGCTGTAGCTATTGGCAAACCGGGGGGTCTGGGGGGTATGGAATACCCCCCAGTGCACCTTATCTTTTTATTCGGATCCTGAGTAGTATTTCGCGAGAAAATTTTGGTAATCTGCGGATTCTTTCTGTATTTTCTATACCTATTAGATTATTAATATTTTTCCGCGTGATGGCGTCGAATAGACTATCGAAAAGGATCTGTGTTGACTGACGCACTATTTTAACGTTTAAAAGCGATTGATCGCGTTCGATTCTACCTACAGCATTAAGGAAGAATCAGAATTATTTATACGTACTTCCTCACATCTTAGAGAACTGAAATTTGGTACATAGCTTTCACTAATTCGACTTTTTAATATATTATAATTTGAGAACAGTCCAGAGCAACACACATTTATCTTCACAAATTTATACGGCAGGAATCATTCCAAGTTTTTACTTTTTGTTTATCAATAATTATTTCTTATCAAAAAAATGAAATAATTTCTTTTGTGATTTATAATTCGCAAACATTAAAAATTGTGTCACCGCATTTGAAAACGGGGACAACTTATGTTTCTTATCGAGATGTAAAAATGTCAGGTATTGATTTTTCCATTTGGACTATTTTATGCCTTGATTATCTTAAGCACAAAGTCAAAAGTACGTTTTAATTCGAATTTTTTTAACATGTGGTATTTGTAAAGTTAAAAGTTAAAAACAACTCGAGGAACTACATTAGCCTAAATGAACGATACTTCGATTACACAACTCAGATGCTAACCTCGTGCTAAAAAATACTTTCTCTGTTTTTTTTTGCATTTGAAATTAGCGATGTATGCGGAGTAATTGACAGTACCAAACGTACTTAGCAATTTTGAAATAAATTGAATTGCATTCGATGCACCAGTTTTATTTTCAAAAATAATTTAATTGCATCAAATTTTGGCAAATTAATTGAACGAAGAAAGTTATATTCAAATTAAAGCGAGAAAAAATATGTGATGTGGTAATATTGTCCGCAGTTATTTTTGTTTATATAAATTTAGAATTTCCGAGAAAAAAAATGTTTAGGTGGAAAACATCGTCGTATGAAAAATAAATCAATAGAATTAAAACGGGCGTATGTAAGTTCAAGGGCGGACATATTTCAGGAAATACTTTCAGCATTGAATTTCTATTTCAATACGCAAGCTGATGCCGCCCGCTATGAACCACCGCAGGTTAAATTGAATGGAAAATCAAATTGTTTATTGAAAATTTAAGAACATGCGCTCTTCGCGAAAATATTCTGAAAATTATTCCACGAGAACGAAAATGAAAATTTTTCCTGCCGGCGTAAACCATCTCGAATTTCAGATGTACATTTGTGGATTGCAGTTATGTCACATCGAGGGATTTTCCACCTGTTGGTTATGGTTATTCGGAACCCGCATTATGATTAAATAAACGACTTCGCATAATGAATGACAAAGAATTATTGTGTCAATGCCGGTATATATTTTGTTTATCGCACACCTAAATCAAATTATTCATCGACTTTTTTGGAATTTTCATCATAACATTTTATATAATTTTGAATTTTTTGAGATTTATTATAAATTTGCATTAATTATATCTACCTCCGCAGAGCAAATTGGCAGGGGGGAAAATGCCCCGGGCGGCACTTCTGTGCGGCAGAATAAAATTATAATTTTTTTATTCTAATTTCTTTTCAATAATATGTAATACATTGATATAAGAAATAGAGGGCGGCAAAATTTAAATAGGGGGGGGGCAGATTTGGGGTTTGCCCCGGGTGCCAGAAATCCACCCTACGCCACTGTATTTTCAGGAAAAAAATTCATAATTTTCATCACATAGTGTTTTCAAAGTATCTAGCTTACCTAATATATTTTTATTATGATTGATGTTATAGGATTTTGAATTATAGCGATCATCATCAATCACAAACTTATTTTAATTATTTACAACGAATTAAATGAATGTAACTTATTTGTACAACAAGTAACATACATTTGCTTTTAACGTTTTAACAAAATATTTATACCACCAAAATCTGTAAGGACGAATGCCTTGATTTTTTATAAAGGACCAAGGACCCTTGGAAGCTTTTTCAAATGCATTGGAATTGGATTGGAATATTTTCAAACGAGGAAAGATATAATTTTTACAATAGCTAAAGCTAATGGAGGAACAAAACATTAACAGTCTGATCAGACTTCCGTCGTGAACCAATCCTTGACCGCATAATCTCAATTACAAATAACATTTTCCCTTTCTTTTGGTGTGTGACAAATTGAATTTGCTGAATATTTTTAAATTTGTTTATTTTTAACACAAAACGTTGCATAATTTCTATATGTCTTCATTGAAAAAATGAAGATCCTATAGTCCTTCATTAATTTCAAAAAATTAAGTTTTGTGAATATTCCGCGTGATTGCCTTTAAATTAAAGGATATCAGGTCGATTGCTTAAAATTTTTAATAACCTTGCAGTAATCACCGTTCTCCTACTTTTTATCTTAATCGTTTCCTACATTGCTGTGAGCCTTTTCTAATTTACCTAAAATTTCCTTGGCATCGCACGACATTTATGCCACTTTCGTTCCGTAGTTTCTTCATATTTTTCCCGTAATTAAAAGTAAAATTTTACCAATAATATTACTATTACTGTAGATTCTTTGCGATTCGTTTTATGAACTTCTATTGTTTGATAATAATTAATTTTGTTTTATTAGAAGGCAAGCTAACGATATTGGTGAATATGGCCTTGCTGGAAAATGCTCCGCACCGAAAGTGTCACGATGAATTCTTTTTTGTTACAAAACAAAATTTCATATATAGTGAATTTAAATTGAAAAAGAAGAAAAAGTAGAATATTCTATGGATGCCCATCTACATCTTAATTTAAAAATTATCTATTGCAATGTTATTTATTTTCCATAGTCGATACATACATATATGGCGCCCATGATGGAGTTTCAGGTGAACTACAACATGGTTGTTAAAGCAATAACATTATTACATTATAGACTTGTATGCGTAATTGTGTTATACAATAATACGGATTTCGAAGTTTTACTTTCACTTGACCTGTATGAAGCCGGACCGACCTTCGGGTTCCTTCGAAGATGAAACACATGTGGTTTACATTGTATGGAAATGAATCTTTTTCGCCACGATCTATTTTTTACTTACCACGGATTGTTTCCATTGTGATTACAAATTCAGACGATTTTATTGATGCTCAGTTGCATTATTATTGTTGATGTAATCAAATTAAACTCTCAACTCTAAAAGGGTGTATGCCCCCCTCTGGCTCATAATTTATGCGAACTAGAAAAGATAAATCGGTTTACTTTGTATATATGGCGAGACATCAATTAATATTGAGATAACATATTTTTATAAAATAAACTCATTAACTAAAACAAATAAATCAATATAACATATATAAACATAACGTATATACAATGTTGAAGCGGCCTCTGTACGATAACAAGCAATATTGTATTTAAATATAAATAAATTAATTAATTATAGTATGGGTAAGAGCAATTTACTAGAACATCCTTATTTATGTCTTTAGCATCTTACGAAACTGTGTCGGTACAATTTAATATTATGGATCAAATAAACAAATATCCCTAGGAGTGTGACACCCGATGACCGTGTAATACTGTACTGTTTAACCTTAAGACGTTAATTAGTTCTACTTTTACCGGACGTACGCACCTAATATTCTTAAATTTTTAATTTCTATTTTACTTACAATGAAGATATACGATCATCTCTCCATTTTCATCAACGTAGTTTCTCAAAATCGTTTTTCCAATTTTCGAATAAAGGTAGGGTTAAAATATAACCGGGGGGGGGGGCCGAATTACTGCGACAGTACAGTATAAACTGACTGGTAGTATAGCCAGTATTAACAGTAAGGAGTATTATGAGACAGTAAATGGCAATATTACCAGTTACTGGCAGTACTGGGCAGTGTTGCAGTAAGCGGCAGTATTAGTAGTAAGACAGTGTTAAGCAGTAATAACATGTATTAGGCAGTAAGTAGCATACCAACCAAGTTATATATACCAAATATAGCATCATTTCAAGTTTATATTAAGCTTAGTTCACTCAGCAGATACTCGTAGAATAGAATCTATCAAGGAATAGATATTGGAAAATTACAATTGGACTTCTGAAAAACAACAGAAATGAAAAACATTCGTTAAAGTTATTGGAGTAGATCAATCATTTTATTAAAGTGGTTGTTTTGAAAGGAAAAAAATTATTTTTTTCGGCGTCTGATTGATAAAGGATTAGTCTACTCTAACATTAACATACATTTTTGAAACTTTGGAACTGATTATCTCGAAAACTTTCCTCTTAGGGTCATACGTTTTTGATATTTTTGTGCTTCCAAAAATATCCTCGATCCAAATCCGAGAAGAAAAATAGGAATTGAATGTCCTGAGTGATCTTTGAAGAGTTAAGTTGACTTCCTGGAGATTTTCTGAGAAAAATCATTTTAATATGGATTTTATTGCAAAATTGGCGACCTCGCTGTGGATCTGTTATCTATTATTATCATATCGACTGTCAGCAATCTAGAATTCCGGGTGAAATGGTAATGTTTTTTTTCAAATAATATGGTATTTTAAAAAATACTTCCGTGGTTCAGAACCCACGTTAACCAGCAGCGAATTGCGGATTTATGCTGATCAACTCTCAAAAGCAGAAAGATCAGCAATCGGTTGCTGCTATCATCAGATGATGTTTATTTGTAAATATTATTCCGTAGTATGATAATAATAGATATTGTATTGCTTAATTTACTTGGCAATTCTTATCAATTACATACCTATATATACAATAATAAGAATAATAATTAAAAAGATAATAAATTGTACTAATTTGAATAATATTATATATTAAAGGATGATAACATTTCGATTCTAACTGTGGCAATCAGAGACGGATTTAGCTGTTTTTGGCTAGCTTGGGGCTAGCGAATCGACAAAAAAAAATTTCCGGGCTTGTTGGCCTTTATGTAGATACGCCACTGGTTTCAGATTGATTCTCCGATTTTGTTTAAATGGCGTCATTCAGTCTGTGCGTTCCAGGTGCAACACCATGATTCACTTTCCTGATTGGTCCAGCACGAAAGATAGAGCAAAAATTACATAATTAGTGTATTTCATGCATGAATCCAAATCGGGGGGGGGGGGGGGGATTGATTTACCAAAAATATCTTCTTGTTTTTTTCCCCACTTGGATCGGAGCTTCTTCATTTGAAAATCTGGAAACTTGGGACAGATTTATAATTTTTTATTTTTGTCAAGACTTGATGCTGCAGTATGCGCAAAGTTGAAGTTGACACTTTTCAACATAATGTCAATCGTGCTTCACCTAACATTTTAGCAATTTTTTAGAAAAATGTTTTGGCATCAATTTCAGATTCACCTTGTGGATAAATACTAACACCTGGTACTCTGCCAATGTTGCTCGAGTCGAAATTAATTATTGGAATTTCGAGCGTCTTTTTTTTAGAATTTTAGGCACGGAAAAATAATTTTTTTGAAAAAATATAAAAATCACTTCCTGATTATTTTGAAACTAAAAAAATAATATTTTAACTTGTGAACTCGAGTGGATTCGTCTACTTTGAATTTAGATTTTCTATTTGGTATTTTGACGATAGGAACCAGTGGCGTAGCATCGCAGTGGCCATGGGGACCTCGCCTCCCATTCGCCTATAGAAGTTCTTCACTTTTGGTGCCCCTTCCTGTTCTACGCCACTGCAAGAAATCCACACTATCGATTCGTCCTGTCTGTAATGATATAAAAATAAAATAGAAACTGCTCGCGAAATTTTACAATAAAAAATTTATTGCTATTGAAATAATATTTGAGCCAAGTTGGCAATTTTATCATTTAATAACAAAATAAAAAAAAATGTTTCCATAACGAACTGCCCAAACATGCTTGTTACTTTGGAGTATTAAACAGCAAATTCGAGTCGAAAGCATAAATTCGTTCCGAATTTATTTCTAGCTACCCTCATCAAGAGTACTCTGAAAATATTTAGACACTTTCCAAATCCCAAGGGATAGAATTCTTAAGACTACATCTTCTTTTGGGCCTTGATTATCTAATTTGGGAAACATTTTTTTAATGCACAAAATCATAACGAATAAGAAGCTTCAAAAAAAATATGGATTATTGGATGTAATTTTTTTATTTTAAAATAATAAAGCTAACCGTGGTAGATGTTTAATAATTAAATTTATCAGTTATTTTTTGTCATTTTTATTTATTCACCTGTTGCTTGACAAAATAAATTTTTTGTATCAGAAATGCGTGTACTTGGGTTAGATTTTTGAATTTAAAAAATTATTTATACATTTCTCGCGTAATTGAAAGTAGCCTCAATTTTTAGAGCGAAAAATTTAATAGTAGCATAATAATAATAATTTAAAAAGTTTTAAAATATAAACTTTATATTTATAAACTGATTTATGTATTGGAACGAACGCGAAAAAAATTTCAAAGTCTTTTTTAATAAATATAAATTTGATTCCGGTTACCAAGTCCAAAATATGGTTTTGTTTAAATTTAATTTGAGAAGCTGTCTTCCTCACTTTTGTCTAAATTTAAAATTGAATAAGAAATGTTGAAATGCCTGTATTTGAATAGGAGAAAACCAAAGACGAAAAGCTGATGGATTTAAAGGATTTTTTAAAGATATTTGCGGCTTCTGAATTCTACAAGGTGTAGATTAGGTTATAAAACGTTAACCTGTGCGTGCTTAGGTCGAGGTGACCTTGCGTTATCGAACGCGCCGGGACGCCGGTTGCCTGGGCGACGTTCCAACCCACCAAAGCGAAAGTGCTAACCCACCACCTGTCCTTCTTCTCTTGCTTTGATTGATGTCACATCGGTTAAGTCGGCAGACGTCTTCACACTTTTTTTCAAGAAGTAAAATTGTTTGCGTCGTTTTTCATTTTCACATTTTATCGACATTATTATCAAATCTAATACATACGAGTACAATAATAATAATAATTATTATTATCATTTTGTAGTATATTTCTATAATAATATTCCAATCAAGTTCAACATAATAAAAAAATACATTTATTTACGATCGCATGATTATTCTCCATAGTATTAATTACATATGATGAAATAATTTCACTTTTTATTAAATTAAAATTTATTAAGTAAACAATAAAAATTGAATTTATATAATAAATTATTAAACTGTAGGTCTCTGTTTACATTAATATCGAAAAATTTATATATTATTTTAAATAAACTATTATTATAGTTACGAAACGAAAAAATCTGATGTGGACACCACATAACTTCCTTGTAATTTTTATAATAATTGGACAGGAATCTCGTTAATCTATTCATGCGCGTCATTAATTACAACTTTTGACACGGACAATCGCAACCAAAAATAGGAGGTGCACAACTAGATGCTATAAGTGTCTCAAATCCAAAATTTCAATTTTCTACGACCTACCGTATTTGAGTTATGCGACATACAGACGTCCGTACATACGTACGTACAGACGTCACAACGAAAATAGTCAAAATGGATTCAGGGAAGGTCAAAACGGATATTTCCGTCAAAATCTGGAAATCGAAAAAAATCGGTATCACAATACTTCCTTGTTTTACAAGATTGCCCCGGGCGGCACTTTTGTGGAGGGCGGCAGGGAATGGCCGAGGAATAAAATTATAATTTTGTCACTCTTGATTTCTCTCACTTTCGTTTAAAAATTCAAATTTCCCGATTTTTCTTGACGAAATTTGAAAAATTATAAATACCCTCTCTTCTCCAAGTATTCGAAAAGTGTACTGGAGGGTGTTCCACACCCCCCAGACCCCCCGGTTTACAATTTTACCAACCGAAAAATATATTAAACTAACTAAGATTAGGACTAACCGGGAAATTTGAATTTTTAAGTAAAAATAGGGGATATTTAACCTCCGGCTAGAAAAAAATTAAAACTTGGAAAGCATATTTATTTAATTACCTTACTACTCATGGAGTTTAGCAGTAACTTTCTGTTACTTTGAAAGTTAATTATAAAAATAATATAAAAATATAAAGTCAAAATTGTAAACCGGGGGGTCTGGGGGGTATGGAACACCCTCCAGTACATATCGCAGGGTATCCACTCTTTTAGAATATTTGGAGAAGATATAGAATTTATAATTTTTCAAATTTTTCCGAAAATTTTTTGCGAAAATAAAGAGGCGGCAAATTTAGGGTTTGCCCTGGGTACCAGAAATCCACGCTACGCCACTGAGAGAAAGTGATTCGTTTTGATCAAAATCCTTTTTTATCAGTGTAAATCATGGCCAGTGACGGATCAAGCTATTTCAGCGCCTGATGCAGATATCGGCGGCGGCTTGTCAGGGGGGGGGCACGTTAGGGGGCGCCAAAATGAGTAATTTAATGAGTATATTTTATTTTTTTTCAAATAAATTTTTTACAATCGTATAGAGAATTATTAGTCTGTATTCTATTTTATTAAAATACCAGATGCTCAGTGGGCCCCTAGAATCTGTCGGTCCGAGAAGGGGCGCAGACTTTGTGTCATGTCCCCGTACGCAGATGACCCTAGCTACGCCACTGGTAAGATCAATCAGAGAACATATACGCAAGTTATTCGTTTTTCAAACCGGGGGGTCTGGGGGGTGTGGAACACCCTCCAGTACACCTAAACAAAATTGGTCCCAGAATCTAGCTTGTTATAGATTGCACAACGTTAAAACTGGAATCGAAATCTGTTTGCTATTTGGAATATATGTTCGGTAGAATGTACACCTATTTCTGTTTTTAACACACTTACAGGTGTACTGGAGGGTGTTCCATACCCCCCAGACCCCCCGGTTGTAAAAACTGAAAACTTGCATATTACGTACACGTTCTGTGTACAGAATTGTGTACTGTGCACTGAATTAAACATCAAAGTAAGTGAAAATATTAAGTAAAAAACGGAAAATTCCATCATTTTTAATGATTTTTTTTACAATTTCATGGGGCAAAACCTCGTAAAGGCAAAAATAATTGTTAAAAAAAATAATAAAATAGATAACGGGGGGGGGACATCCCCCGAAAGCGGTGGATGATGGGGGAAAACGGAGGTCATATTCGTATTCAGGAGGTTAATTTACATAAGAATCAGGAGGAATGGTATCAGGGTTCGAAAAAAAAATTTGATTTGCAGACTTGTGTTATCATTAGGGGCCATCCATTAAATACGTGGGTGTTTAGGGGGGATGGGTCAAGCCGAATCTCGCCCAATCTCACGTGGGGGAGTCTCGGTAAATATCACATCATTTAAAAAAAACAACAAATCTTACAACATCTCACCAGGGGGAGAGGGGGTCGAAAAATGGAAAATTTGTGAGTTATTGATTTGATTTGATATTTTATAGAAAATTAAATTAAAAACACACAATTTTGGAGCCTTCTGAATTTTGGCGCTGGGTGCGGCGGCTCAATTGCGCCCATGGTTTATTCGGCGCTGATCATGTCCGGTGTCGAATTTTAGTGCAGCATTCTTTTGAGTGAAATTAACTGAGAGTTATATGAATTTTAAGTCAAAATTTTTTTTGCCCACTTCTGCCTGCATAAGAATGTAAAATATTCCCATTTATAGTCAGCACCAGTGACGACATAATGTAGTATTTTTTGGGACAAACAGGACAGTTTAAACGCATTCATTCCAGTTAACAGGGTTGTTTCACAATTACTGTAGAGGTTCTCATAAATTCATCGTTCTCATAATTATAGCTTTTGAAGTAGATGTGCTAGAGGACGGCGAGAAGTACTTCGTCGCGTAATAAAATTTGGAACTGATTTATTATAAGAACTTTTCTATTTTCAGTTACCGATGAGTTAAACCTTTCTTCTACTTGTTTTGTTTAATCCAGATTTAAAAACAAATGGCAACCGAAAATGAAAAATGCTCATAATATAAAAAGTTTCCAAGTTTTATTATTCGCCGTCTTCTAGCAGATTTATTTCAGAAGTTCAAGGTTTTTCACGAAATCTGCAAAATAATGTTTTTCTCGGCTACCACGAGAGTAAATCGATGGAAACTTTTAGTTCTGTACTCATAAGTTAAACCTCTGTCGCTAGTGAACCATTCCTGTTAGTTGGAATTAATGTGTTCAATCTTTAATTTTTGCACCAAAGTGAAAATCGATCTTTTTTTTTTCAAGTTCAAAATTTGTTCAACTTGACCCGACTACTGCTCCGGGGGAGTATTGGTTCTACATAAAAGAGTCATATAATCAAAAAGTTGATTTCTCGTATCTATTCTGGGAGGACGAACTTGAAATCTTGTTATTCCCATCCAAATGAAGCATATTCCCGGGTTTATTTGTTATTCGTTTTCGTTGACCTTTTCGGGAGGGGATAAAATAGTATATTTAATGCTTTTTATAGTGTTTTTTTTACTTTTCACATGCCGTAGTTTCTAATGTTTCAAAAGGAATTTGAAGCATTCATATTGACTTTTTTATTAGTGTAATACACACTTGAGGGAATCAAAAGTATTCCCGGTAACCATGGCAACTTGTTAGTTGTTTTCATACTTGCACGAAAGCCAAATTTTTTATTTCTCTTTTTTGTCTTTCGTAGAAGTTTTCCAAATTTAAAATTTTAAACCTTGGAAAAAAATTATAAAGTTTTCATCCCCTAAATCGACGATATTGGTTTTGATTTATAAATGCAAAATAATAATTCAAATAAATATTGTGAAAAAATAAATAAAATTTTTTTGTTCCTATCACAAGTTTATCAATAGAAAAATATTGTGTGGGTTTCTGGCCTTGTCTCGCGACCTACCCCAGCAATTGATTACCCGGCAACGGCATTGCAGACGCTTTCGGTTTTTTTTTCTCAAGGTTATCCTTACAAAATACATTTGTTCAACTTGGATGTAATTTGAAGAACTTTAATTTACCCTATAAAAAAATTTTAATGGAAGCATCCCCCGCACTTTAAGTCTTTAACTTTAAAATTTATCGTGAAACTTAATAGTAGTCGTTTTATATGAATTCATAACATAATTTTGTATTAACGTCTTAACTTGGTGTTGGCTTTATTATTTATCGTGCCATGTATAACTAGTAGTACACATGAATATTATAGAGTTAGGACAGTGGCGTAACCCGCGGTGTTCGATCGAACAAGGGCCTGGAGCCCGGTTCTATCAGAACTGGTAGTTTTCATGTTAATTCATTATTTCTTGGGGGGGCAGTTTGACTCTGGAACGCATTGTTACGCCACTGCTTGGAGATGAATCCGAGAATATAAAAATCCTGAAATAATTTAAAATCATTTGTTGGAATTTATGACAATTACTTGTTTAACTAAGTGTGGGTATGTACAAATCTGACCTTAATAATTGATAAAAACGTATATTAGCGATCATACTCTTTAGCCAGGAGATTGGTATATTATGGTACATCGTAACGTCAATGGTGGTGTACCTTGACATGGTTCATTTACGAATTTATTAGTTTTAGTTTGTTACATACCGTCAACGACATAATAAAATATGTATTTACACGCATGTGTCATTTGTTCCTATTCCTATTTCTATTAGAAAAATGCCATTACGCCAATACATAATTTATTATTACGACACCAAACTCTTGATCTTTCAAAGCTACCTTAACGATATTTTAGAATAATTTATTCTAAAATAATATCAGGCTTCTGAAAAATTGGTATATTAATTTTTACACTAATACTCAAACGCACTACATATATGAGTCATCACGTATGAGTCATCAAATATAATTAGCCATTATTGTTTCGGCGGCTTATGAATTTAGATTTTTAATTTTGGCTTTCTTGCTTGGAAATAAAATAATATTTGTTATTATGGTCCATATACTGTATATATTTAAATTTGAATTGCTAAATTGAAAATCTCTCCGGGCCTTTTAGTTTAAATCTGTTAGTTTTGCTTGGTAATTACAAAATATATTCTGTGATCATAATTATAACCCATAAATTACGGAAATAAAGCATGTATTAACAATGTATTAATTAAATTTTATTCCTCAAGTCTCGCTTTAATGTAAATATTATAATTATACAAATTTATAATGTTAATTTAATATTTTTTATGATATTTTATCATAAAAAAATTATACTTCAAGTAAAACAGGAAAATTTTAGAAATATTCGGGAAGATAAGAAAACAATACAAGTTGGGGTGTACATTGTTAAATTGATAGGGTTTACTCCCTAGGGGTTTATTCCGACGTTAGATTTATGTTGCGATTTTACAACAATATTAACAAGAATAGAGGCAATTCGATAGATTAGAGTCAATAATAAAAAAACACAAACACAAATAAAAAAAATCTCGCCTTAAGCTCGTCTGTAAGTTTGCCTACCTGCCTATCTACTAGGGCTGGGACCTTTTATCGATTAATCGATAGTTATCGATTTTTCGATATTTATCGATATGTCGATAGTTACCGATATTTCTAATTTAGGTTTGTCTTATGTTTTCTGGACTTCCCATTGGTCAATTTTAGATTCGCCCGGTTTCTTTATTCGATAAAAGTAAGTTGGGGTTTATAATTTTGATGATTCGATACTTACTAGAGTATACATCGATAATTATCGATATATCGATAAAGTTATCGATTAATATTTTTCGATATCGATTTTTGAATATCGCCCAGTCCTACTATCACTCACCAAGAAAAACACGAATTCTCGAACTTGATACGTAATTAATATTATATCTTTTAAGTTTAATAAAATATTTTTTCATTTCATTAGTAACCGCAAACGACGCTTTCTTTGTAAGGACGAAGGCCGAA